>CM061040.1:68547654-69190154 GCA_030762985.1 Adelphocoris suturalis | reverse complement strand
TTCAATTCCAAGAACATTTTTTTGTTAAACAGAAAAGAAAGACGCCCGTATTCACCAAAACATATTCCACCTCCCACATATTCCCCGTATTCAACCTCTTTTGGTTTACTATTTCCAATAATAAGCCTTTGTAATCGTATTAGGAAAAAATGTTATTTTCTCTCAAACTCCGTCACTTTACGTTTCAAGGTGCGTGGATCTAAAAACTGCTAAATTCTCTCCTACCTACCCTGGGACATCAAGAGAAGATTGAAATTATGGCTCTTTCCAAATCAGCTGAGTGACCTAAATTCTCTCCTGTTCACCCAAGGAAGTTGAAATAAGATAGAGAGACTTTCTGAGACATTAAGAGGCGATTGAAATGATGTGCTCTTTCCTGATCAGCTGAGTTAGCTAAATTCTCTCCTGTTTACCTTAGGAAGTTGTAATTTAATGGGGAGACTCTCTGAGACATCAAGAGAAGATTGAAATGATAGGCCCTTTCCAAATCTACTGAGTGACCTAAATTCTCTCCTGTTCACCCAAGGAAGTTGAAATTAGATAGAGAGACTCTCTGGGACATTAGGAGACGATTGAAATGATGGGCTCTTTCCTGATCAGCTGAGTGGACTTAATTGTCTCCTGTTCTCTCAAGAAAGTTGAAATTTGATTGGGAGACTCTTTGGGACATTAAGAATGGGTTGATACCGAGAATTCCAATGATTCCAACAGACATGGCATTCGAATTCAAAGGTTCGCAGTTTTCTATTCGCCTTCATTAGCAATAAGCAGGAACACATCGCAAGGACAGACGCTCCAATTTCGGAGAATCAATTTAGAAGAACCATATTTTTCTCACAGCCTAATTTACGTGCCCTGTTCAAGGGTCGGATTACCACAAAATTCATTTATTCATGCACGAGACGAAAAAACAAAAAATATAGTATACCTCAGTGTATTGAGATAAATACAATAATAAACGAAGAAATTGGTGTCCTGCGTTTTTCAATTCCAAAGGGATAGAGGTCTACTAAAAATTTAGCGAAGCTGTCAAATTTCAACAATTCGTAAAATTGAAGGATTTGTTTTCTTTGTTCCCAAGGCCCACGCTCCGAAAAGGGTCAACTTTTTTCGAAGTAGAATCGCCAGAAAAAAATTGGTCAAGATTGAGGAACCCACCACTGTAGCCTCCCCTTGTTTTAGCAGACATATGGAAAGACAGAGACTACTTTCACATTTTTCAGGAAGAATTTTTCACGATACTCCTGCTAAGTTGGTAAACTCGGAGTCGAAAACCTTTATTCTCAAATTTGACACCTACTTACATCATCATCAAATTATTCCTCACTAGTACGTAGATGAATACTCAACCGTTCCAAAGATTACGCGGAGCAAAGAGTAACCAACCTAGATAAATCAAGTAATCGCACGCCCCTAAATTATCCTAACAGTACCTACCGTTCGCCTGACACAAATTCATTTCAATGAGAAAACACCGAACAAACTGAGAAAATAAAGCCATAGGAAAAAAATCCTTCAGACACCGAAGAACAGCTTCAGATGTTTTGTATTTCTTTCTTACTTCAAGACCGATCAAGAGAGAACTTTGTTTACAGTTAGCGGTCTGCTTCTCATGCTCTCAACTACTATAATGACGGGACGGACAGCGGAGTTTCCTGGGGCTTGGGAACGCCTTGTGAGCAGACTAAGACGTTTCCGGCCCAGATCTAAAGCGAATAAGCTACGTTACCGATCCGGTCTCAATAACGAAAATGGAGTTGCAAGTTGGACAAGTAAAACATCAGGTGCGAGACTTCACACTACTTTCTCAGTATGTCTTCCATTTTCTTGGAGCTGTTGGTGTTTTTATGTGTCAAACCATTAAAATTGTAGCTGTAAGTTGATGCTGCTGTGCGATCCCAGAGTAGCTCAGGGTTTGATGATGGATGGCGTATTCGATACCATTTTGCACTCACATAAATGTCTAGAAAAAAAATTTTGAAAATTCGTTCTTACAATATAGACACTCATGAATGATCGTCTATGCATGTATGCAGGGGCGTAGCTATGGGGGGGGGTTGGGCTCCCCCTCAGTTTTAACCGACTTGGAACATTTGGGGGGTGGTGATAAAACCCTTACTTCGAAGAGACCTATTTGGAAGTATAATCCTAGGTAATCAAATCCTGATTTTCGCAACTGTAAATACCAAATATTTATGAAAGACTTGAGTAATCTTCTTTTGTGCATGGAACTGGCATTTTTCGTTGAAATTTTCCCAAATTTTCTCTGCATTTCCCAATGATGGTATATTTCGAAAAACGGATTAAGAAAGAAAATTGAGCATGACGGCGTTTTACTCTATTTTCGGTCAACTCACCCAAAAATATTTTTCACAATCATCCGAATCCACCCTATGAATTTTCGAAAGAACATTCCCTCTACGTTGAAGAATTATTCAGCAGTTTGAAATGTCCATTGCTCCAATTACTAAGCGAAAAAGAGAATCTCGACGTAGAAGATGTAGTGTAGTAAAAGCACGGGCTA
Source organism: Adelphocoris suturalis (assembly GCA_030762985.1). Lineage (NCBI taxonomy): Eukaryota > Metazoa > Arthropoda > Insecta > Hemiptera > Miridae > Adelphocoris > Adelphocoris suturalis. The sequence goes on along the minus strand of CM061040.1, from coordinate 69,187,630 downwards.
AATTGAAAAATCGGCATTTTCCCTTCCAATGAAATCTCAACTTTTAAACACTAATCGTGTACAGATAAATGCTCTAATAATTGTACTTTTCTTATTACTATTTCTTAATTGTAATTATATAATATATAGGTAATATATAAATATATATGTATATTTGATTTTGTGCTTTTAATAATAACTGGCACATTTTTTATCCAGGTAATTTACACATTGTTAAATTTCGAATAATGACAATAATTATTGTCTTAATCTATAACTAATATTTCGGTCTTATTACAATAATGATATGCTATCAAATTCTTGTATGACAAGTCACAAGAAAATGGTAATTTTACAGAGGTATTACATGTATTAAATAGGTAGGTACTTTTAGGCAATAGGTAGCAGGTTTCATTTATAGGTGATACTACACATTTTCTATTGTTTTATTACCCCGTTTTTGAGTTGGCAAAACTTTTGGTTCAGTTGGGAATTTCCAGATACTTTCCCCCCACACTATTTTTATCTTGCGAAGCCCCTGTATATATGTATGGAAAAAAAAAAAAAAAAAAAAAAACCAAGCGTATCATACGAAAGAATAATCTCGACGAAAAGCACTAAAATTAACTCAATTTTAAATTTAAATTCAGTTTTTACCATTAATCTACAGTTTACTTACCATAAACGTAAACAAAAACAGCTACAAATTATTACACAAAGGTTTACTATTTCTGTCTCCGCTAGCTGTCGAGCTCAACTGGGTCTTCAACGACTCACATCTGAATGCACCGTTACTACCCTTGTCCAGGTCTTCACAAAGACGAGTTGTCTATCCGATCAAAGTCCCTAAGTTCAGGAAGAAGGAGGAGATCATCATAAAATATAAGGCAAGAGGCGGTAGATGGCAGAATCGTAGCCCCCCAGTACCCCCGATCAGGACCAGGACCACCACCAACATATTACCCTCCGAAACAATTACCCTTCGACCTTCCTTTCCTGTATTTATAATTCTCCCTATTATTGGGGAGGTCCAGGATGTCACATGGCATCCACAGTCACGGTTCATTCAGTTCCGATGAAAATCGTGAGCATATTCTCGTATTTCCAGTCACAGTGCATTAGTTTTCAACCAACTTCATTGTTATTGGATCTTTTCTACCATTAACTATACCATAATCCTTCGTTCAAGAACTCAATCTCATCTTATATATTATTTCTCGGTCGTTCACTTTATTATAAAAAATCCAGGGGGGCGTAAGTTGTGGTCTGACGTATGTTACTAAAAAATTGTGGAGATTCACCAAAACAAAGCTCAAAAATAGGATGCGCTCCTCCAGCGTAACCCAGCCGGCCACATTCCATTGCAGTGGTTACTCCAACTTGATTTCGTGAAATGAGGATTCAGTTGAACATCAGCTGATATCCAACGGAATTCTCATTTCACGAAATCAATTATTACAACTTTTGTGATATATAAGGATGGATAGTGGTTTGGATGGATGTTTGTAAGTAATTACTCGAAATTTATTTCAACTCATTAATTTTCAGTTGGTGGGTGTCAAGATCTATGTAGTCCCGGGACAGGTCTCCATAAGAAGAGAGGGGATGGGTGCTTTATCCGGTATGCCACGATGTGAATATGTGGTGAGCCCGACACAAAGAACGAGGAAGCCCAGCTTCGTTATCAGTGCGTAAAGCGTCCCCCCCCCCCCCCCTCCCCCAAGATCTATGTCGATATACTTAGATTCTTTCTGACGAACTATTGTAGCGTCGCTGTCAACTCTAGTAAATTGTCGGGGTTTAATTTAATTTCTCCTCGGACAACCGGCACTTCGTCAACACATACACGTCTCAGGATGAACTCGGAGAGTTGAACCGCATAGGAAAGGGAGCTAGTCTCACCAACGTGCATGGAGGGAAAGAGGTAGCCAATAGTTCAAGTTTTAATGAATATTACGATTAAGCGTAATTATCTCGTTCAATGAATTGTGAAGACTTCTTTGGTTCTAAAATATTTAACCTTAATTCTAATTTATGTGTTCAATTACACTACGTGTTCAGATTTTAATTTTTTTCTACTTTCCTAAAACAGAATGAATAATTTTTAATGTAAAACATAGTGAGAAATGAGGTAAGTGTTTTGTTAGGTGTTGGGAATATATTTACATATTGTTAATGATATTTCCAATATTTACATATTGGAAATCATGGTAGTATATTTGATGAAATGGTAGGTATGTATTGAAAAAAGGTAATGAAGTAGGAACGCAATTTAATTATTTATTCTCTAAAAAATTACAAAACATTAGTTATGATCTAAAATTGATAAATGAAAACTTAGAAGACCTCTGGAACAGGGGGAAATACAGACACATGTGAGGGGGGAATTTTTGAAAAAATATAGTACGCACGAAAGTTTTTAAATGATAAGCAGTTCAATTTTCTGTGTGGTCGACCTATAGAACCTCAACTTCGTTGAAGTGTAAAACAATACAGCTACATCGCCAAACTTGGTGACGATATTTAACTCTGGCAATTCACGAACGTTCGTTAGTCATATTAGCGTGCGTTGGAAAATACATGAAAACCATACAAATAGGAAGGTGGTAATTTCCTGTCCCAGGGTCATGGGAAAAAACTAAAGTTGAGGAGAGAAAACATCGTCAATAGTATTACGATCTTCACCTACAACGCCAGGATGGTCTCACGGATATCCTTCATTCTAGTGTAATTATTGTTGCGATTGTACAAAGTCAGAAGAAGCATTACGTTCACATTGTTTAGGAGATTTTTTTTAAATTTATTAATAACTGAAATTTCCAGGAACGTAACATATTTCTCTGAAAAGCGATTTATTTAGCGAGTTTTAGTAAAAAATGAAGTTATTGCAATAGCTCCAAAAATGTTAAAATAAAAATTAAAACAAAATTCCTTAATTAAAATCCGGTTTGAGAAATTCTGAAACGAATACTTGAGTTTAACGCTTTTACACACAAACACTTTTTTTTTTTTTTTTTTTTATAAACTACCCTCAAAGGCGGGGGGAACAAACCATTAAACTGAACAATAAACAAATAAATTTTTGAAAAAGTGGGAAGGTCGCCCAGGTTTACCCGATGTCGGCTCTAGGGATGAGGGAAGTTGAAGAGGGATGAGGAGGAAGAGTGGAATGAAAGGAAGTGCCCCAATAAAATGACCACCAGTTCAAGTAAGAACCCCTGAGGACGCAGGTGGTGATACCATGGAGGACACCCGATGAGATGCCCAACTTGAGTAACTCCGTGGTACGTTTCCTGCGCCACACCCCAGGCCATGACACGGTCGCAGCCATTACCCTGATGATGCTGGTCGCCACTCCTTTTAGCTCTTGTAGCCACTCCAGTACCTCTGCAGCGACACAAGCGGATGCTTCCTCCACAACTTTGGGACTCGCTGATATTCCCGCCTCCTTGCTTGTTTTGCTGCTCTGCGACCTCCTCTAGGCACCAATGTAGGCGGAACCTATGGGAAGATCCTCTTCACATGGGCCACAACCTCGTCTTCTAAGCCATCAGGCCACTCAACAGCCCACTTCGCCAGTTCTTGTAGGTAGGCGCTCCGATAACCTTCAATAAGGCCTAACTGCTCCCCGAGCCTCAATACTTCAGTCTTCAAGAAGACCGGAGGTCCCAGGGGAGGATTGCTAAACGGCGGGCTGCTGCCCCACGCCTGTAGGATATGCGGGAGAGGCCCCACAGCTATTTGCCAGGATCGCATCCCGGACAAGCTACTTGCAGTGAGGCGAAGAGATTGAATGCTAGAAAGCGTGTGCATGGGAAAACGTTGTTGCAAATTAACATTTATATGACATACCGCATTACACACTGCTTCTGCCTCCTCTGCTGCCATTCGCCAAAAAATCCTCAGCATACCTGGGCCACTCTCACTCTGTCAATTGCAGCATTGGCCTCCATGGGATGCTTCTGCCAGACGTGGGCACTGAGATCTCACTTGGAGTTAAAGGCTCTATCACAATGGGCACACTGGTGGGCATTTACCGGGGTCGTGGAAGAGGATGAGCGATAGGAAGACGAGGATGAAGAAGAGGGAGAGGATGGCCCACACCCCTGCCTGGGGCCCACCAGAGCCCCTCCCCTAGAACACCGGGTGCCAATGGGCAGGCGAGGGTTATGAGGCTCATGTTTTTTATTCCCCATAACAGGGGAAGCGTGAGTAAGGGACAGGAGGCCCACAGGCATTCGCCACAAATCCTCAGAAGCATACCTGGGCCGCTCTTGCTCTATATAAATAGCAGCGTTGGCCTATGCAGGATGCTTCTGCCAGACGTGGGCACTGAGGCCACACTTGGAACTGAAGGCTCTCTCACAGTGTGCACACTGGTGGACATCTTCCAGGGGCATTAGAAGAGGAAGAAGGATAGGAAGAAGAGGATAAAGAAGGAGAGGAAGACCCACACCCCTCCCTAGGGGGCCCCCGAGTGCCTCACTTAGAACCCTGCGTGCCAATGGGCCAGCGGGGGTTATGGAGGCTCTGTTGTAATTAGGTCCATAATGGGGGAGACAATTAGATGAGACGGGAGACCCGTTGACATGAGCCTCCCCCCTAGTTGCCAGCAGGTCATTTTGCCACCCTCTGTTCACCCAGAGGGTGCCCGGGTTCCACGACAGGGACGTATGACCTTGACTTGGGTAGGGATATGAAGGAGCTCCGAAGAGATGAAAACACCCAACAGTTACCCAACCCCACCACACACACACACTTTTTTAAAATTTTTTTATTTATTTACAAAACTCTCCTCAAAGGCGGAGTTTACACCACTAAATTGAAAACTAAACAAATAAATCAATAAAAAGTAGGGAGGATGCCCAGCATTACCCAAAGCAAGCTCTAGGAATAAGGGATGGTGCAGGATGAGGAGGAAGAATGGGATGAAAGGAAGTGCCCCTATAAAATTACCTCCAGTTTAAGTAAGAACCCATCAATCAGGACGTGGGTGGTGATACCATGGAGCACTCCCACTGGCACGCCCAACTCGAGTAACTCCGTGGCACTTTTCCCGTACCACACTCCGCACCGTGACACGGTTGCAGCCATGACCTTGATATCGTCACTCCTTTTAGCTCGGAAATTTCTTGCCCCAGGTTACTTCAGGTTACTTCACTTGCCCGTGTCATACTTACTTATTTTGGCCCGCCAGGTCTGCTCCATGTCCACGCTGCCACTGACAACCTGGACATCCAGTATTATGTCAGACCCATCGGGCTTGATGGCAGCCTTCTTGCCCTGGTCACTCGGCATGTGATATAGTCTCTTTCTCTCTCAACAGAACAACCGCTGGATGACAAAGCGGGTTTTGGAGCAGTTGGTGTTGCTCGGTCGTACCACAGCAACTGCTGCCTGACGAAGTCCGAGAGCGAGCAGGTGCTGGCGGGGTAATGATGGGATGCTTGCTGGCTGATACAGAGACAATACCGTCCCACCCCGCCTTGACCGGCACGTGAATATAGGCACTTGAGAAGTCTATCCCAGAGCAGCAGAGGGAACTTCACGATCTAACTTGAGTAGCCTCCCCACAGTTAGCCTACCAAGGATTACCACATAGGTTAGCTTTGGCTTTGGCATTCCGTTATTGCGCCAAAAAATCAAGTTTTCCGCACGAAAGGATGAGTTTGCTGGCCAACACATTTTGAGCACATTAAAGTGGTCCAATTTCAAAAAATGTATTAAAAATATCACTAAATGAATGGAACTGCTTTGATGTTTTTAAATGGTGGTTTGAAAACACATTGGAAAAGTAGTGTGGTATATTTCAAGTACATAATTATGTACTGCACCTATTTCATAATTCATCATTAGGATTCGTTTATATAAACAGCTAATGTTGCTGCAACGCTGGTAGTAAGAACAATAAATTGTTAGTAAGAAGTACAGGTTGTTATTCGTGTTTACAATAAGTTACCTACGCAGTTCATTGAATATACAACTTTTCTATTATTACACAATTGTAATAAATATATCCATAATTATACTACCAGTACCTAGTATACTACGTACCAAATTTCTTGAAGCAGACACGCTTATTTCTTTATTTTAGTGAGAACATGATGAAAATGAATATTCAATTGTAGAATCTGGAATATGTACAAAAGCAGCTAAAAATTGCTCTGCGTACCTACTGATATCAGATTTATTCTCATGGCTGGTGACGCAGTAGGATTCCTACAGGGTGAACACATTTGTAGTTTTAAAAACTTTAGGAGTCAATACTATATAAGACTATATTAAAATAGACTATATTAAGACAGTCTTAATGAGTAAAAAATATGGCCGTACGAAAAGACTAAGACTAGACTATATTAAAACAGTCTTAATGAGTAAAAAATATGGCCTTACGAAAAGTTTTGACGAATTTCCGGAATGACTTTTTTTTTCTCCAAATTTTTGAGACGGTTTACGACGCAACCGAAAGAATGGGTCAAATGCGCCCAGCTTGATACTTCTGTTTGCGGTGTTTAGAGATATTCCAACCTCTTACATTTGAAGAAGATTATTTCTGTCACCTGCATACTAAGCACTATTAAGGTTATAATGAAATGTCACACTTCTCTATCGCTATAATGAAATTCATATTCTATCGAAATTCATATCCTATCGAATGATGGCCACTTCGCCATAAATTCGTCATAAAAGACATTCTTACTTTGAGGGGCACTCCTAGGGAAATATTTCCTCGGAATATCAGCTTGGGTTCCAAGGAAAAAAGGGCCCTGCATGAAATGATGAATTTTGGGTCGATTTCTATGTTATTTTTCATGCTGAATCGTATGGCAGCACTCACAGATCTCCCCGTCAACGTAATATCCAATTTTCACACCAAAAACACATAAAATTCGAGGTCTAATTATTAATAACTTTGCCAGTTAACATTGAAAACTCGGTTATTTCAGAGCCAGAGATATTAATGCGGATATGATACATTCGGCGTGATCAATTGAGCTCAACAGTTCATGGAGGGTCATTTTCAAGATGAACCGTTTAATTTTTAAATGGTTTTACTCAAAGCCATCCAAAGGGATCCATCGATATTCCGCCGATCAAAAGGGATCGTTATCTCCCAGATGTGCATACACATACAAGCATACCGCGGGAAAAATGCTTTGTCTGTGTGATGGGTACCGCAGTTTATTTGATTTTATATGCGGACGCAATATGTGGCATTGTCTTTGCTACTCCGTCAATCTCAAAGAAAATCTGTATGCATTTTTTAAAATGATTGCAATACCTTCATTTTCTACGGAAATTAGCTAAAAATCGGTAAAAACTGAAGAAAAGCATTTCAAATACTAAAAGTGGTATGCTAAGGTGAACAATATTTAGAAACAGCCCCCCCCCCCCCCCCCCCCCCGTTAAATAACGGTTAACTATTTTTGGGCACACGAAGTACTCAAATTTCGTAACATTTTGACAAATATGAAGAGAAAAACTAAGCAAATTCGCTCATATGGTCATGTTGCATGACAGGACCGGAACTGAGAGCATAAATATCGTTCCGCGACCTCTTCAAACCGGCAGGAAAAAAGGCCTATTTCAGCGGTCTGGGGTGATATCGATGAGCAGTGAGGGACAACAGGAGGACTTTTAAGGGGGATATCAATACGGTTAGACGAGACCTTCCACCTTCTCGAAGAGATAACGATAAATAAAATTTGACCACATAGTTGGAAAGCTGCATTTCCGAGGAAGAGAGACCTCTCTCTGAATTACTGTTGTGCAGTAGCGACTAAAAAAACTCGGCGCTCCGCGCCTCGCCAGGGGGCAAGCCTCCTGGACCCCCGGTTACCTCTATTTACATACTTCGGACGAAATTATTGAAACACAGAATGTGTTTGCGTTGTCGTGCAACCAAGTGACAACCAAACAAGCGTCATTGTTTACTATTCATTTATAACATCAATTTATATAGTTATAGTATGAAACTACGAAAATTGCGTTGTTAAAAAATCAAGCCTGGCTGGGATTCAAACCCACAACCTTCGTCTCACGAGAAAAAAAAAAAAAAAAAAAAAAAAAAAAAAAAAAAAAAAAAAAAAATTCAGGCCTGGCCGGGATTCGAACCCACGACCTTCGTCTCACGAGAAAAAAATTTTTTTTTTCAGGCCTGGCCGGGATTCGAACCCACGACCTCTCGCTTCCCGTCACACATTTCGTTCCCATCCCGCGTTCCATTTTCGGCTAGTTAGTCCATGGCTAAAACACATTCTGTGTTAAAATCCAACGAGCACTTCTCATTGGGAATGAGGTCCAGAATCGTAGTTTTTAGAACATCGAATTGTTCACCCTGTATGATTACTCAACCCTCATCATTTTGTTTCAGGTGCTGAAAATGATGATTCATTTTCATTGTTGGACAATCGATGGCTAAAACTTAGAGGAAAAATAAGTTGTAGAATGAATGCTATGAAATAAGAAGCAGGATTAAATATCATATATTTAAGAAATCGGTCAAGAAAAATGGACAAAGAACCACTAACGATCAATGAGAATAAATAATTGACTGATGCGGAACAAACAGTAGGAAAGATTAAGACCAGATAATTGAAGATCAAACGGACGGGTCGTAAACTATTTCTGTGTATCACAGATCTCCAGTGCCTGAATATCTTCAATATGTGGGCGATTGAAAGCCTTCATTCTAAGCCGCAAAGTTTAGACGTAACGTTTGATTCTCCCTCTCGTCCATGACAGTGTTTGTACGTGCAACAGCTGGTAGGTAATCGCATTTCGGTGTATAATTTCGGTCTCATAACTCAAAATGAACAGCATCAATTGTTTAAGAAAAGCTATGAAAACTAAGGGAGTTACACGTTGCTAGTAACGCATTGGTTGTACGTGAAAATCAACAGAAATAGAAAAACCTAAGTATGTGAAAAAGTATGAGGAAAAACCCCGTTTTTGGCTCATAGCATTGATTCGGGTGAAGCGATCGGGCTGGCTAGATTTTAGGACCAACTAGATCCCACGTGAAGTTCATGTGGGAAAGGGCGGATTTTTTTCCAACAAGTTAAAGGCCTCTTATGGCCTTGACGTCGGACGGACATTGCAGTTTTGGAATCTACGCACCTTGAAACGTAAAGTGACAAAGTTTGAGAGAAAATACATTTTTTCCCCTATACGATTCTTGGAAATAATAAACCAAAATCGATGTTAAGAATTTCTATTAAAGAACATATATAATATAGAAACGATTTTTTTGGCCTAGTAGTTTCAGAACAAAGCTTAGGATTGCCGGACTTTTTTTGGTTTTTGTTATCAATTAGAAATAATACACCAAAATATCACCATTATAGATAAGACAATTGGATCCCCAGTACAATATTCTAGAACATCCCTTATTTTATTTATTTATTTTTTTTGCTCCCTGCTTTTAGAAAATGTTTACCTAATAGGTTATGGAAGGTGGGGAAGAGCTAAATGCTGAAGTCCGCATTACCGCTCAGCAAACACAATATAATGAAAGGGATGCTCGGTAGCGAATGGTTTCATATCAAGTTACAACAGTTTTAGGATGCAATGACGCCAACCTTTGCTCACCATCCTCAAGGTGTATAATCCCATTTGCAATGATTATTATGATGAATGTGGGGCCTCTATTAATGAAAATCATGCATTGAATTGAGAAATTAAGAGGGTGGTAGTGTAAGTTTCCTTTAGATGGAAAGCCATTGCCAACACAGCAGCTCTTCCCAGTTTCACCCCTCTCGTGTACTTCTGCGATGGGATCCTTTTGAGGATATACCTACAGTGCTTTTGATACGATTGGAACAGATAATCACCCATAAGAGTAGTCTACACTTTATCTATTCCCGTGCCAAATCACAATATTGTCAATTAATACATTCCTAACTGTATCAAACTGTATGAAGGACTTAAGAGCTCCATTAAGACCATTCTAGTTTGGGACTAGAATGATGCAAGGGGCTAAAGAGGCAGCTCAAAAACCTGGTTTCTACACCAGCTAATTTGATAAAATATTCAATCTTTCAAAACCTCTAACAATAACGTCATAGGTAAACTTTTCCTCACCCCAGACGTAACTTCTAGACAATCGGCGAGGCAATTGGGGCGGCCAACCCCAAGGGTCTCGTCTCAGAGCCCCTCGGCAGTTATTGACTGTCGCCGCATATTAACAGGTGAATCGTTCCTCCCGTTACGTAATACGGGTAGGACGTGAAGTCTCTCAATCAATATTGTTACGAAACGCCAGTTGTCGAGTTTTTATAAGCTCAAACAAAGCTACCTACCCCACCCGTTATGAGTCACAACCCAAAGCAGTCTACACCATGACTCCAGTTCCCCGATGACGTCCCGAGTTCACGTCATCACGGAACCTTGGCTTGTCGATTAGCGTTAAAATATTGAATCCGCCTACGCATCGCCTGACTGTTCAGAAGAGAGACGAGAATGAACTCGCCATACTGAACCAATCACGCTACGCGGAAAGGCCACGCTCTATAATTATAGCTTATAGCTACTCGGGTTCATCGATTTATGTTTTTTTCACAATTTCATTCTTGAGGTATCGTTGATTCGTCCATAAATAGTCAAGATTAATCTTGTATCACTTCTCCGTTCCTTTTGGACTGAATTGGAGAAATGTAAAGATGAATCATACCTAGAAGTAATTGTGAATATTATGGAATTTTTTAAACGCGAATTTAAGCCGCATCTCAACCGGAAGGGCCATTAGCAATATTGTACAAGGATCCTAAGGGACACTGCAAGGGGCAGGATTCCAAGGTGAGCCATGTTGACCTTCCGTCACTGAACGGATTAAGAAATAGTAATATCTATAATAATGAGTTTTTGGATGGTGTCACTATTGATTTTTAATTGAAATTTAATTGTGGATTTGAAGTCATTCTCCTTATCTACAAAAAATCCATGATAATAACTAGCAGTGCAAGGCAACAGATATAGCGAGCTTGGTAACCCCTACTTTGGACAAGGATACCTCAAAAATAAAAAAAACCAGTCACTCATGAGCGAAATTTCACAATTATCGTATTACTTGATGTCACATTTTTTTGAAATGTGAGCTCTGAGTGTAGAGAAGAACTCGTTAACTACCAATTTTATGGCAAACAAATTGGTTCTAAATAACATTCTGCAATTCAAAAAAGATTTTGGATTTATGGATTTTTTAAAGCATTTTTTAATAGATTTATTAGCAAATAATAATGGAAATTAAGTACATTTTTCAGCATATTATTGTACATAAATTTTGCTTCCTCACTACCGACGGTAGGGAAACTTTGTGTTCATGATTGAAGTCCAAAAAATTATTGTCCTCCAAAATCAGAACTTTCACTTGCTTTTTCCGTTTCAGAGCTTGCTGATCAATTTTGGTTCCGTGTCTGACTGTCTGTCTGCAGGAAATCCTTGTCACGAACAAAAATTTACCAAGTTTCAGTCCGATTCCGATTAAATGTTCATGGATTGTGCCCTATAATTTTCAATGGTGTCGAATCAACAGTAGCCTGTGCGCCTACACAAACATGAACTCACGATACATAACGTCGATTTCTCATCATCTGTTGGTCCGATTTCGTTCAAACTTGGTACGTTATCGGGTATATGTTCTAGAAGGACGTCCCTATAAATTACATCGCGATTGACACAGGCAAAACTCCGAATCTAATGGAACAATTTTCATAAAATTTTCAGGGATTGTGCGGGATAGCTTCTAGATGGCCCCCTATAACTTTCATTGCCGTCACAAAAATAGTAGTCTGTGCGCTTGCGCAAACGTTAATATATTATAACGCCAATTGCTTATCATCTATTGGTCCGATTTCGTTCAAACTCGGGGAGTAGATGGGTATATGTTCCAGGAAAATACAGTACGAATTATATAGCGATTGGTGGGGAAATAACTATAGCGCATGCGCAAAACTAAAATTGATCGACATATACAAAACTCCGAGAGTAATAGACCGATTTGTATGCAATTTTCAAGGTTTTTGTGGTTTAGCTCCTAAACAAACCCCTACAAAATTCATTGCCGTTGGATTAATAGTAGCTATGTGAACTTTCATTTCTTATAACGTGGACTTATCAACCATTTCGACTCGTACTTTGTTCTTCAACTAATTCTATACGTCCATGTTACAATATGTGAGGAAGCTACACTGCCCAACCAACTTGGCAGTTGTTTTTTAATGGTCTAGTTCATTGTTTATACACTTCCTCTGTCTAAAACTTAGATTTTCAACAGTTTTTAGCTATTAGTTTTTCGAGTATATTTTTTGAAATTTTACCAATTAAATGTGCCCAAAAAGTGCTGGTCAACGAACTCATTCTTTCATTTGGAAAGCTTGATTTTTAGACGGGAGAACGGAATTTTTATCTCAACTCAATGAATAAAATAAGTGGGGAGGGCGCCCAGGTTTACCCAACACTGGCTCTAGGAATGAAGAAGCGAAAGGAGAAGGAGGAAGAGTGGAACGACCACCAGTTTTGATGTAAGAACACCTGGGGACGCTGGTGGTGATGCCACGGAGCACTACCACCGCGATGCTCAACTCTGGGAACAGCGCGGCACTTATTCCGCACGACACCCTGTTCCAAGACACGGTTACGACAATAACTGTGTCCCTGCTGCAACTGACAACCTGGAAATCTAGGATTATGGCAGACCCATCGGGCCTGACGACAGCGATTTTTGGCTTCTTGCCCTGGTCACTCGGCATGTGGAACAGTCTCTTCCTTTTGACATCCCAACCACTGGATGACAGAGCACCTCCTATCTGCTTGGCAACCACATCGTGACGCAGAATGTGTCCACCATGAGTCTGAGGACTCTGCAGCAGCACATGATAGAAGTTCTCATTTTTATCCTACAGGGATGGCAAAGGGTGTCTACCGTCCTGTGATTACTCCTTGATAACTCATCGAGGTGGCTAACGTAGCCATTCGGACAGCATGAAATAGGTGTTAGTCGCGGGCCCCGATTCCCCTGAAGCCGCTGGGAAGAAATGGGGCGTAGCAGATCATTTACAGATTTATGTTTAAATTCTGAATTTAAGTTTCCACGGCTTCAAGATCCAAATTATTATTTTCGAATGTTTCCAACTACTACTTGTTAATAAATTCCCAGGTTTTCAGTAGATACCTACCTACCGTGGAGTTATTTATAATAAAAAAGCCACAGTTCCTTTGAGCCTGACGGCTAAAATTAAAAAACATGAATATGCTTTAGCCGTACACGACTCACTCCTCGTCGATTCTCTGAACCCGACCCCCCATCGGCCTCTGAACTCTGTTTATCATTCTGCCATCAATCCTAAAACATGGAATCATGTTTTAGCTCCTCGCTCTCACTTTATTATAGAAATGATCACGACCATTGAGCTCTTGTAAGATGATGATCTCCTAATAGAAACTCGCGAGTAAACATTCACTTTATTATAGAAATGATCACGACGATTGAGCTCTTGTGAGATGATGATCTCCTAATAGAAACTCGCGAGTAAACATTCACTTTATTATAGAAAGAGGCTACATACGAAATTACAGCTTCCTATAGTGTAAAGTATAGAAATTACCTATTAAAATAATTTAACCACCGCTTCACAAATCTAACCGTTCTCGCAATATTCGGATCACCTGCTATGAATCACATAATCGAAACACCAGCTCAATGAAATCATCAGAAATTAACAAGCGGTTGCAATCATGTTCACAATATCAATAATTGAGAATGATCACCTGTGTGTAAACAATTATTCATATAACCATGCTCATAACTCAGCTTGTTGGCCACGCACTTCGCAGTAGTTAATATAGTATGGTTGGATAAATCGAGAGCTTTCGAACGAATGGTCAACGAATTTTGTGGGATGAAAAACGACGAAGTATCATATCCCTAGCAACGACTCGGTTGTAAGCGGAAATCATCACAATTATTGGCGCTACTTTCGTTGCACTCTCGTGGGACATTTTTCGGTAGTTAGGTCACGGCTAAAGCATATTCATGCTAAAAAGTTACTTGATCGTTTCAGATTTACCTTTTTCACTACGTACTCAGAAAATTCGCTGATATTATAAATCGCTCTTTCAACGCTGTCACTAAAAATTTGGTGTGGACACCAACGCTTGAAATGGATAGAGGTGATGTTCCCCCTGTTCCACAGCATCCTGCATCAGTCGGAATTGGTCAAACAACCCCGGCAAGAGCTGTGAACTTCCTGTCTCCGCAATTCTGGAAGTCAAATGTGGCTATTTGGTTTCGGCAGGTTGAAGCTCAATTCAGTGTGAAAGGAGTAACGAGAACGACAGATGAGATAAGTACGAATTAGTGGTCAGTGCTATCAACGCCAGTATTTTTACACAGGTCAGCAATTTGATTGTTGAAACACCTGTGACAGACAAGTATAAAGCGGAGCCAATCGTGAGTTGTTTTGGGGACTCGGAAGAGAAGAAATTGCAGAAGCTTTTACGGGACACCACTCTTGGTGACAAGAAGCCAAGCCACCTTCTGAGAGAGATGCGTGAACTCGCCAGAAATGAAATTACCGAAGAACTTCTCAAATCCTTATGGCTCCAGCAATTACCCTCGACGATCCGCAGTGTCCTACCAAAAAGCGTAGATCAGGAACTGAGTACTCTAGCTGCCTTGACTAATAAGGTAAGAGAGGTAAGCGAACCACAGAGTATTAATATAGTTTCTAGCGTGTCGAACACCTCAACATGTAGTGCAAGGGGTGATGAAATTCATGAAGTATTACTCAGTAAGCTGGAGTCGTAGACAAAACAAGGAAATCGAAGGTACAAGACCCATCAAAATGGATAGAACAGAACAGGAGGCCCTCAGGCTGCAGCAGGATTCTACCGAGTGCCAACTAGAGAAGAGCCAAAAACGGAAGTTAGTGAAAAACGTTGTCTATTTCCACGAAAAATAAAGAGTTACAATGTTAAATCGATTTCGACGGTTAGGCCATCATCAGTAACAAACAATAACTGAAGACACATTAGATAGGACACAGCTTATATAGAGACAGGTGAAGGGAGATTGAATCCCATTGGTCGAGAGAAAGGAAAGGGGCAGGAGGTACAACCAATCAAGTGCATAAAAAGTGAAAGGGAGATTGAATCCCATTGGTCGAGAGAAAAGAAAGGGGCAGGAGGTACAACCAATTAAGTGCATACAAAGTGAAAGGGGATTATAGCTAATCAGATGAAGTGAAAGGGGGGAAATAACTAAATGGGAGTCTTACGTTGCGCTCCCAGCCCAGTGAAAGTATTACGATGCGCTCCTGAGAATATTGTACCATACGCTCCCGCTATTAGCATGCGCTCCCCTATAAAAATGATGTTGCGCTCCCAATACCAACTTGCAGAATACGAGTAATACTTAGAGGGTGAGTTATTGTTAATTGTGTTAGTTAAAAAACGTTATCAATGCATTGTTATGTGAGCTATTAGCGTTACCCAGGGGACACCGCGAGGAGGTTGCTCACGTTGCCCACCCATACCAGTGGCATGAGCCACCTCGTTCAATTAAATAAAATCTAAGAATTTCGCTAAATGTTGGAATATTCGCTGGTCAGTAAAAAAAGAAGCAATGCTAAAGCAAATAAAAGTAAAAACATAGATACATGGCAAGTTTACTAGTCACTAAGTAGTGACGTGAGGACGCAGTTTGTAGGACAGTACTTTGACGAGCTTATATACAGGGAAATCCGTTTCATTTGACAAGTGACGCTGGATCATCTTTTCTACTCATCGTTTTGTTTTCAACACGTTTTGCTGTGGCAGATGCATCTCGTGGAGGGAATTTAGTTTTGGATAGATTTCCGCTTGTAACTGCCGCAACTCATCCAAAAACAAGAAAATATTGGGGTGAGGAGAGTTGAAATCTTTGTTGAAGAACGAATGGAAAGATTCACATGCGTTAGTGGCGCGTGTCACTTCGCTCGATTTGCATGCCCAAATGACAGGTGGGAAAAGAGTGTTGTCGGTGACGTAGGTGTCTTGAATGTACTCAATGAACTCTTGAGCCTTCGGTAAATCGGGTTTGTCCAGAACCCATTCACAAAAAACATCGACGATAAATATACACGATCTGCGTTATCTCGCACGGGAGCGCAAGGTAAAAGGTCCACTCAGTCCACTCGAAACAAACAGGAGCGCATCGTAATGTGGCCGCGTGGACTTTCACTTCAGAGCGGCCAGCTGGGAGCGCAACGTAGGTCGCCCAACTAAATAGGGTTTCAACAGTGTGAAGGGATAATTCCAAGGTTTACAGAAATGGACCTATCAGTGGTGAAATATATTGAGGTATATCCTCATTTAAACATTTACCAGACCTGTCACTTTTGATAATTTCGAATTTTTCAAGTACATTCAACATACCTCCCTTTGGGCAAAAATGAAGAAATTCTACAAATTGTCTGTCTGTCAAATCAAAATTGTAACTATGATTAGATTCCTTAAGATGTTTTGCAAATGTAGACTTACCCTTATTTTCCCTGAAATCCTCCATATGCTCGTCTATCCTTTCCCTAAATTTCCTACCAGTCTGACCGCAATATTCGTAGCCGCAAGAACATTTTAATTTATAAATTCCACTTTTATCCTGCACACTAATTTTATCCTTAACGGATCCTAGTAATGTTTTAAGACTATTTTTATTTTTAAAACCTACTTTATAACCTCTCGATGATAGAATTTTGCCAATTTTATCAGAAATTTTCCCATAATAAGGTAAACTTATCCATTGCTTTTCTTCTAAAGTTACATCTTCCCGAGCAAGATTGGAAACTTTTTCCCTACTCTTTTTCCTAAGAACCTTATCCCATATGGTATCAACGAGATCTCCTCCATATCCGTTACTAGCCGCTATGCTTTTGATAATGGATTTTTCTTTTGATAAATTTTGTTCACTCATTGGAATAGATAGTGCTCGGTTGATCATACTATGGAAGGCTGCATGCTTATGTACTAAAGGGTGATTTGAACTACTATGGATCGTTATATCGCTATATGTATCTTTTCTGTAGATTGAAAAATCATGCTTCTCATTTACTAAAGAGATGGACAGATCAAGAAAATTTAGTTTATTCCCGCCGAATTCGAGGGTGAATTTGATATAGGGATCTAATTTATTGATTTTTTCGTGAAAAGAATTTAGTTGTCTTTCTGTGCCCTTCCATAGAATGATGATGTCATCGACATATCTATACCAATAGAGAAGATTATTTGTGTTAAAAGTTGTAAATATTTGTTGCTCAAGATAATCCATGTAAATATCTGCAAGCAGAGGAGATAACGGAGAACCCATAGCAACCCCTGGCTGTGTATAGCAATATACACAGATAATAGATAGATAAGATAGATAAGATAATATAGGATTATCTTGAGCAACAAATATTTACAACTTTTAACACAAATAATCTTCTCTATTGGTATAGATATGTCGATGACATCATCATTCTATGGAAGGGCACAGAAAGACAACTAAATTCTTTTCACGAAAAAATCAATAAATTAGATCCCTATATCAAATTCACCCTCGAATTCGGCGGGAATAAACTAAATTTTCTTGATCTGTCCATCTCTTTAGTAAATGAGAAGCATGATTTTTCAATCTACAGAAAAGATACATATAGCGATATAACGATCCATAGTAGTTCAAATCACCCTTTAGTACATAAGCATGCAGCCTTCCATAGTATGATCAACCGAGCACTATCTATTCCAATGAGTGAACAAAATTTATCAAAAGAAAAATCCATTATCAAAAGCATAGCGGCTAGTAACGGATATGGAGGAGATCTCGTTGATACCATATGGGATAAGGTTCTTAGGAAAAAGAGTAGGGAAAAAGTTTCCAATCTTGCTCGGGAAGATGTAACTTTAGAAGAAAAGCAATGGATAAGTTTACCTTATTATGGGAAAATTTCTGATAAAATTGGCAAAATTCTATCATCGAGAGGTTATAAAGTAGGTTTTAAAAATAAAAATAGTCTTAAAACATTACTAGGATCCGTTAAGGATAAAATTAGTGTGCAGGATAAAAGTGGAATTTATAAATTAAAATGTTCTTGCGGCTACGAATATTGCGGTCAGACTGGTAGGAAATTTAGGGAAAGGATAGACGAGCATATGGAGGATTTCAGGGAAAATAAGGGTAAGTCTACATTTGCAAAACATCTTAAGGAATCTAATCATAGTTACAATTTTGATTTGACAGACAGACAATTTGTAGAATTTCTTCATTTTTGCCCAAAGGGAGGTATGTTGAATGTACTTGAAAAATTCGAAATTATCAAAAGTGACAGGTCTGGTAAATGTTTAAATGAGGATATACCTCAATATATTTCACCACTGATAGGTCCATTTCTGTAAACCTTGGAATTATCCCTTCACACTGTTGAAACCCTATTTAGTTATTTCCCCCCTTTCACTTCATCTGATTAGCTATAATCCCCTTTCACTTTGTATGCACTTAATTGGTTGTACCTCCTGCCCCTTTCTTTTCTCTCGACCAATGGGATTCAATCTCCCTTTCACTTTGTATGCACTTGATTGGTTGTACCTCCTGCCCCTTTCCTTTCTCTCGACCAATGGGATTCAATCTCCCTTCACCTGTCTCTATATAAGCTGTGTCCTATCTAATGTGTCTTCAGTTATTGTTTGTTACTGATGATGGCCTAACCGTCGAAATCGATTTAACATTGTAACTCTTTATTTTTCGTGGAAATAGACAACGTTTTTCACTAACTTCCGTTTTATAATGGGTTTCCACAACTTCGTCGCGAGTGATTTAGTTCGTAGAGAAGAGCCAACTGAACTCACACAACCACAAGTTGTCGATGCCCCGGCATTGAGAAAGCCAACCAGGACTTGAAAAATGCCAGTCCGTTTTCAAGACTTTGTCCTAGGTTGATGAGGGGGATGGTCTGTAGCAGATCATTTACAGTTTAAATTCTAAATTAAAGTTTCTATGGTTTCAAGATCCAAATGATTCTTTTTATGAATTTTTGAATTCTTCTGATTCCGTTATGAAAACAATCATACGGAAAGAATAAAATAAAATAAGAAGCTGATACATCGGTCGGAGCTCATTCTCACCTAATGGCAGCATAGTCTTCTTGCCCCGCAGTATCGAGGATGTCAATTTGAACTTCCTCGCCGTCCAAGATCACTTTCTTTCGGTATGAGTCTGCTTTGGTGGGCTCATAGTCTTCAACGAACTATAACAAGAATCAAAGACAAAATTAGAAATGTATTTCACTGAACCTTCCATGTGTATATTATGTTTTATATAAACTGAAATGGACAATATAATTATGGTATTTTCTTAAACAGAAGTTGAAACGTGAAAACCTTCGTAAAAGTTTATCCCAGTGGAGAAATTTAAAAGGAAATCGTATTCGTAGGGGAAGGGGGGATTAGGACACACCTTCCACATTAAAAAAGAGTCCTAATTTGATTGATTTGAGACAAATTGATTCAAGCTAATAATTGGTTGTATTAATAAGAATTGAACATGAATTTATACACTGATTAACGTAAATACACATTCTGCTGTGCGTTTTACAGTTGTTAGCACCACTGTTTGCTCGCTACTAGACGGACTAAAGTGACTGACGTATCTACGTGCGGAAATAATTCACTAACTCCTTAATAAAACAAGCGGCTGGTTGCCACTAATAATATCTCAAAAAATTACTATACAAGAAAAATCACGTATCACCTACGATGAATAAACAATCGGGTAAAAAACAATAATTATTGTATATATATACTGATTTATGGTATATTATATACAAATATGTATGGTTACATATTTCAATGTAAAATTTCTTGTTTGCGCTGAACAAACCGTTGACGTTGATGATCGACCTATTCAAACATTAGGGACTATTCAGAGACAAACCCGAATAATCACATAAACCATTTTGCAAGTAGGAAGAGGAAAGAATAAAAATTACGTCTACCTTCACTGTGGAGGTTCTTACAAACATGGACATGTCTTTTGGTTGCACCTAATGTGTGTTTAATGTCGCAAGAGCTCAATTTTCTTTTGTTATGTGCAATCTATCCTTCACTAATGCAAAATTAACATTACAGTTTCATGTAGCTTCCAAACTTGTTTATAATCCATTAGTATAAAGCGGTCAACGTACTATAAGACAACGGCATAAATGGAAAGCTGCTATGGCGGATAAATTTTCGAGGCCCCCCGCGATACTTTTGCTCACGTAATATGTAGGCACCTATCTCACAATATGAATTTAGTTAATTTGCATGCGAAGTGGAGATTTTAAGAAGAGTCAAAGTTATCTCACATCTGTCATCCGAATTTTGCACTTGCTTTTATTTAAATCTCTATTAGCTTTTCAAATGCTTAATAGGTTTATTTAAACAGATGTTACACAAATCAAGAGATGAAAAAACAAAAGGTGTGGTTCAGGTGCACCTAATCTAATGTAATAGTAACGGTGAGGTGATCCGAAAATGTAGTTAGGAGATTCCAAAATACCTTTAAAAAATAAAGGGTTGTATTTCTGTATTATATATTGTAGCCCTTCTAAGCAGATCATTTGTATATAAAAAATCATTATTAAACTCCGTATAGTATAGTAAATTATTGATAAAAACTTGGCTACTCGTTCTTCGCAAAACAGTTCACACCTTTACGGCTCTAGGACCCCACAGTTTCGCGATTTATAGAAAAGATCGGAAAATTGAACAAAAAAATTAAAATAAAACAAATGCCAGATCGAAATGGAAAGAAATCAGCCTCAGAGGTTACGAAGCTGAACAGAGTCCCTTCACACTTCGTAATTGTATTCTACAAGCCCAAAATGAGAT
Organism: Adelphocoris suturalis; assembly: GCA_030762985.1. Lineage (NCBI taxonomy): Eukaryota > Metazoa > Arthropoda > Insecta > Hemiptera > Miridae > Adelphocoris > Adelphocoris suturalis. The sequence goes on along the minus strand of CM061040.1, from coordinate 69,166,771 downwards.
ACATTTCACGTTTCAGAATCATAAGTTGATTGAGAAACAAATTAGGTTCAGATCTCCCTCAGTTGATCAGAGTGTACTGATATTGAATTTTAGATATCACAAAGGAGCTCCATTACAGATTGCAGATCCGTAGGTTGACATCTTCACTTTACTTGTACCCCTGAACTAATTATAACAATATTTAATTATTAAGTCTGTCAGTAAATAATCAGAAAAAACGCCATAGCGGAAAATAGTGAATCAAGATGTAGGTAACGTGAAACGTCAAAATCGGTCATTTAAGAAACGGGAAGATGATGCTTGAAATAATTTACGCTATCGCAGAAGCAGAATGAAGTAATGATTCGATAAAAATGAAATTTGCAGGGGTCAATCAACAGCCTAACCCGCACATTCCCAAAAAGTTACATCACAATCTGATGAAAACTAGGAATTAACCCTGTTTGTGGGATTACACATACGCTCATGCGCAGTATCTACTAATGATGCAATATTGTTGAAATTAATATGGAATGGTTAAATCGTCTCCCCCAACTATGCGAAAAAATTTGAGCGAGATTGGACGACAAGGTTGTACAAAAATCATGCTTGAAGTAATTTACGTTTGCGTATGAGCAGAATGAAGAAATGATTCGAGAAGTATGAAATTAATAGGGGGCCTAATAGGGGGGACGCTTAACCTGCACATTTCCAGAAATGTTTACCAAAATAGGACGAAAAATGTAAATTAGACTCGTTAAAAGGAATAACATTTCGCGCATGCGTAGTAGCTACTAACGACAAGATTTAGTTGAAATTGCTAGAGAATGCTCAAATTAATCTCTTCCGCCTATCCTCCAAATTTGAGCGAGATCGGAGGACGGCGGCGTGAGAAAATGATACTTAAGGAATTCATGTTTGCGCATGTGCTGAGTGAAGTATTAATTGGGAACAACGAAACTGATAGGGGACCATCTGAGCCCTAACCCATCCACAAAAACCACAAATAAAAATCGGTTGAATTGTGGAAATTAGGCTAGTTAAGTACAAGGATTTGCGGAAGAGACACACCCAGTCACATATACAGATAGACGGAGGACGACAGTTGTTCATTATGGCCTACAACGATAAATGCGAGTGGAAATTTCGATTTCGAAGAAAAAAAAGTTTCATCTTCCAAACGAGAAAACAACGCTTCCGCTAGGTATTAACAATAAACCCGGTTACGTGAAATGAAAATTCCATTGGAATTATATCAGCTGACACGAGCGTCGTAAATATAAGGCGATTTCTGCTAAATTTCACTAGTTATGATTAGCTCCCATGTTGTTGATTTTTTTTCCTACCAAAGTTTTAGCCCATATGGAGAGCAAACAGATGGACGTACAGCGACCTGGTGGTTTCATCCGATTCTTTGGGATGCTTATATATTCATGAGACCCCCCACCCAAAATATAATAATAAAAAAACATTGCAGTTACCTTGAAAGCGTTGTATGTTGAGATTAGACATTCCTTCAAGGAGAATTTCAGAGAGATGCTAGGAAATTATATTTTTAATATGTAACACTCATCTACGATAAGTGGATAGTTTTATATCCACGTTTTTTCTAAGTATCAGCAACAAACTATGTCATCGAAACCGCCTGGAGCCAACATTTCCTGGAGCTATGAAAAATCATAAAAGCGAACCACTCAGTTCAGGAAGTGTGACATCTCTCAGGATTAAATTAACTTTTAAAATAAAAAACAAAAATTTTCAGACAAATAAGTAACCATACTAAAAAGACGCCCAGCGTACAAAATAATGCAAGCCACAAAATACATAATATCCGATTTTGGCCATGCCAATAGTCGGATTTTCTCACTCTTTTTGACTGCGTTTGGGAGTGAAACGCCTCTTCAACGACACGACCAATTTTCGCCTATCGAACAACTGAAGGTGTCAAACCTCTCACAGAGAATGAATATACATTCCTAATGTTGAATAACAATATTATGCCTACTATGCAGAGTTCGTGGGTTCTGGTTCTTATATAGAAATTAAATGATAATCAGGGAAGTCCGTTTGAAGGATATATTCCCCCACCAAATTTGGAGAACAGCAATGGTGTTAATTGTGTAATTGGCGAAACTCGGCCAAGCCGTTGAAGAAGCGTCTCACTCTCAAACGCAGTCAAAAAGAGCAAGAGAATCCGACTATTAGTTTGGCCCAAATCGGATGATATCATGCATTTCATGGCTTGGCATCTTTTGCAGGAGCGTCTTTTTGGGGGATATCACACATTTTTGGTGGTCCAGAAGGAAAAAGTTGGAATGTGCGGGCAGCTCAGAATGGAGTCAGTCATTCCATTCGACTTTGTTGTCTAAGAAAAGCGCCCTATCAAATTTAAATCCCCTAGGGTGAATGGGAGAGAATTTAGCAAACTCAGCTGATTAGAATAGAACTCATCAATTCATTCGTCTCATAATGTCCCTACCGAATTCCAACTTCCTAGAGTAAACAGGAGAGAATTTAGCGCACTCAGCGGATCAGGAAAAATCCCGTGATTTTATTCGTATCTCGAAGTACTAGAGAGCCTCGCTTTAAAATTTCAACTTCCTAGGATGAACGGGAGAGAATTTAATTCAGTCAGCTGGTCAGGACTTGGTCGTCGCGGCTCCGAAACCCCCAAGGCACTTTGTCAGGTCAAACGTAACCTACGTTTCAAATTTCATCAAAATTGGCTGAAGAGAACTGGTAGAAGTGGGGGTTTTAGCTTCTATAGAATCGATCTACCGTTACATATTTGGCATCAAGCGACAGGGGGGATGCCCCTCCCAGGGTATGCAAAGAAAATTAAGTTTTACTCGACAGGGTGAGCTCAGGAGGGGGCCAAAGTCCGCCCGAAGTTCTACTTTGTTACTCATCCCGGCGCGTCTCGTTGCAACGGTTTATTGAAAGCTAGGCAATGCGAGAACAACGTCTCGCTTGATCTTCGAAAGTCTAATTCCTGTATAATTGTAGATTATAATTTTGTTTAGGAGCGAGATATGATTGCTTTCCATGACTGAGTACAGATGTTTGGTCTATTTCTTAAATTAATAAACTTTTCTAAAAATATTTAAAGCTGAAAACAAATTATTGTGTTTTCTGCCATTATTGCCTTCTAAGTGATTTTTGAGCACATTTTATAGCAACATGAGCATATTTTTGTGAACAACAAATGTTGAAGTTGGACCAACAAAGGCAAACTAGGGAAAAAAAGAAGAAGAAAAAAAAAAGAAAAAAAATCTCGTGCAATAAAAACAAATTTTCAATAATTTAGCTTTTTAACGTTCTTTTTGATATTTGAGCACATATTTGTACACAAAAAGTGCTCACTCATTGCGAACAGTTGAAACAGTTTAACTTCCTTTGAAAATTTGCTAAAATCAATAGACACGGTTGGGGAATCTTAATAACACACTCACCGACTCGTAGTATGTTCAGAATAAACTGGGACAAATTTGGATATGTCTCGTTAAAAAAAATCATCTAATTCTGTTAAATCTTATAAAATGTTGAACTACTGATTCTAAATATACTTTAAATATACTTTCTCAAGCTAAAATGACAACACTCTGTAACAAATGTGGAACAACATGCTCGAGCACTTTCTCTTGTCCTTCGGCGAGGTCACTGGAAAGAGTGAGTGAGAATGTATAAACGCATTGGTCATAAAACTTCTAGGTTCGTGTACCGAACTCTGCTTTCTCCAATGATCAACCACATATTTACAACTACACCGTGAACAGCTGTATATCTGTAGCCATGGATTTCATGCGTAACTGATGTATTGTATATTATGTATAATCGATAATATAATGACGTAAATCATTATGGGCGGAAACCCACAGGGTCCGTGTCGGTGTCAGAGCGGCATGTTGGACCGAAGAGGGCGTTGCCCTCCACATTCCACATCTCTCGCCGAGTTGGTGGTTTTTATTAAAAGGTCAGTTAAGGTGACATACCGCGTTAATTTTCGATTAACCCGCCCGGAGAACCTCGATTTCAAGTCCTTAGCATTTCGGCTTTTGGACGAAAAACACTACCGTTTGTAAATTCAGATCTGCTGGTAGTTTCTAAACGATATGAAAATGACGCTGCGGAGGTAGACGATTTTTGTATCAAGGGCGGCCAAAACAACAATCCGATTAAATACATACATCTTAAATATTGAAGCAACACAAATTTTCCGTCAACAAAGGCAGAAGCAAACAACTCATTGAATTTTGATTTTGTAAAATTAGTAGCAGAAGACAAAAGTTTCAGCCATGCAGCAAAAAAGTATGAGCGAATTTACGTAAATTGTCGTATTATGGTACTTACATTGTTCTGAAATTTGAATACTTTGAGTGCAATGAAATGATCCACTAGGTACCAACCAATTAAACGACAAAAAATATAATATTCTCCGATCAAAACAAGATTTTATCATTTTAGCTTTCTCTTATAGTTTTTATCGATTTTTCAGAAAAATATTGATGAAATGTAAGTAAATTGATCAGTAACATTTAATGCAATTATTTTTTTAATGTTCTATTCCGTTGTTGATAAACTTCTTTTGACTAAAACTCTGTTAAAAATATAAACTTAACAATTGTTAGCAGAGTTTAGCCACTATAGTGATTTTATGAGCAAATTCTTTGAAGTTTTACTTATTTAATGAGCTCAAAAAGTGCTGACCAACGAACTCATCCAATGGATTGGAAAGCTTGATTTTTTTGGCGCAAGAACGAATTTCTAATCTCAATCCTAAGGAGAGTTGTCGTCTAAAAGGATAAATAAATAAATAAATAAATAAGTAAATAAATAAATAAATATATATATATATATATATATATATATATATATATATATATATATATATATATATATATGGGGTGTTCCACGGAAAGGTTACACACCTTCATTTCCCCTGACTACAGCGTCAAAAATTGGGACCAACGCAATTCTTCATAATTTTTACGTAGATCTCAGGGGAAATTCTTTGTTTTTAAAATGAGAACCTGCATTTTTTATTGCAGATTCAATTCTACAAGAAATTTCAAGAAGAAGTGACCCAACACTTGATTTTTTAAGGGCGCGTAAAATGGGGCGCGATTGTGCTCCAAAAGTGAGCGATTCCGCTCTAAAAGACCAAAAATTGTGACATACTGAGTTTTTGAAGATATTCAATTACCACATGTAATACATGATTTTGTTGAATTTGTTGTAGCTGAAACTCGTAATGATGTTTATTAATTGATGTTTGCAACACTAACTTGGGAAAACACCGAAAAAAAAGACCAGAATTGCACTTATCTTATTTATTTCCACACAGCACAAAGCATACTGTTTGCCAGGTGGGTGTTGCAAATATAAATAAATTAGCATCATCACGAGTTCAGCACGAAAAAATACTCCAAAATCATGTATTAAATATGGCAATCAAATATCTTCAAAAACTCAGTATTTCCCAATTTTTGGTCTTCTAGAGCGGAATTGCGCAATTTTGTATCGGAATAGCGCCCATTTACGCGCACTTGAAAAATCGAATGATGGGTCATTTCTTCATGAAATTTTCTATAATATTCGAATCTGCAATAAAAAATGGGGTTCCCATTTGAAAAAACAAAGTTTATGTCATATGCAAGTGGCGCCCTCTAAATTCTATCACGTCGCATGCATTGATTACAGCTGTGAAGAAAATATTTTCTCGATTTGGTATTCCTCATTGTGTTCGATGTGACAATGGCACGCAGATGTGTAGTAGCGAATTTAAGGAGTTTTCAGAGCAGATGGGTTTCCAAATTGTGACAAGTCACAATTATTCCAATATCCTCAGTCAAATGGACTTGCAGAATCTGCAGTTTATACTGCGAAAAAGATTTTTACGTAGAGCAAGGGTCAAGATTTGCGGTTGCTGTCATATCGATCAAATTGTCTTTGTTGCTGACAAAGACAAATCTTAGTCGCAGTGTGCTGTCAATTCGCGAAAAAAAGGTACTAGACAGGTTGATTGGTCTAGTGGGTTTTGCTTTGTCGGTTATTATGTGGTCAACTTTGATAGTATCTAATTCCTGATGAGATCAGTCGAATAGTTGTTGCAATAGTCGAATCGAACAACATTCTAACAATTTTTACCAAATTTTACACGAAACCCAGATTTAAGGCAGTAAGTCGAATAAACGGTACCCTGAAAGTAGACAAATTAGACTTGCCCAATTTTTTTTTTTTTTTTTTTTTGCGGGGTGGTTGGACAAACTTTTTTTTTTTTTTTTTTCCAGAGATGGATATGTTTCATCCTTTAAATTTGTCTAGGTATACGTTCTCAGTTTGAGACAAAGTTCCTTTTTACCATTTGTGACGATGGGAAAGAACGTGTTCAAAATGAAGTATGAAGGAAGGCAGGAAAAAAGAATTATCTGTTGAGGAAATTATTGAAAATTGAAGTACATTGCGGTTATTGCCCTAACTTACCGCTTCTTCGGTACCATATAGGCCTTACGTATGAATTACTGTGATAATAGTTTCTTGATGCTAAATCTATTCTTACCCGTGTTCAAGTTCGGACAGATGACTTGAAACTTCAATTAATACTGTAGGAAAATTAATATTATTGATAACTAGCCGCTCCGGCTCGCTACGCTCGCCTCCACGTCCAGCCGGGGGGCAAGCCCCCCGGACCCCCCATTCAATTGCTCGCTTCGCTCGCAAAGTGTGGCATGTAGGGAATATTGCTCGCTTCGCTCGCAAAGTGTGGCATGTAGGGAATGTTGCTCGCTTCGCTCGCAAACGATAGATCCCTAAGGGTAGGTTTAACTTCTGTAAGGGATGCTGCTCGCTTCGCTCGCTTGAGGAAGTTATACTGCCCACCCAACTTGGCAGACGTTTTTTTCTGTTGGAAATTCTTACAAACAAATTAAATCTTATGAAACTACGTGGAACCACAAAAAGTTTATTCGGGGATGTTGCTCGCTTCGCTCGCAAGGTATTGCTGTATATTTGTAGGAAAAAATCCGAATTTATTCTGTTGACATGGCTCTCGCTTCGCTCGCAAGGTATACCTGTATACCCTTCAAGACGTAAGTGCGTGTACCTGCTCGCAACCCGTTTTCGTCAGGTGCAAGCCCCGCCTCATCGAACCCCTGACTTCGTAGAGCCTTCTCGCGAACACGGCAAAATTAATTTCTGATGTTAAACGCTTCTTCTCGCTTCCGCTCGCGATTTGACAGACTTAACGTCACTTTTTTCGATATCCGATTTCGGATTCAGATTCGGCGGACCCAAAGCTGTATTTCGCCCGCGAAAACCGTTCCAAAAACGTACCTTTATGGGGTATATTTTAATCGGAAAAAACCAAGTTTTTCGGCGGACTTTTCGAGAAAACGGGTCCGTACTCTCGCATTTTTTTAACGCATTTCCCGATACTTTTTTCGCGATCCGATCGCGCCGTCGTCTTCCTCGTTCAAAAACCTACGAAACCCGTATTTTTCCGGAATTGTCAACGGCCGTTTAGAGGGGTAGGGGAAGCGGGGAAGTCCAAAAAGCGCACATTAATTCTTACTTCGACCCCCCTCCCGCCCTACGGCCCATGGTTCGGGTGGGATTAAACAATTTTAAATTCGCTCGCTCCCACTTTTGGAAAATCTCAAGAAGATCCCCCCACTCGTACACTCCCCCCACTCAGCCGTTTGGCCGTGCATAGACACGACAGACAGACAGACGGAGTTTCATTCTTATTAATAACTAGCCGCTCCGGCTCGCTACGCTCGCCTCCACGTCCAGCCGGGGGGCAAGCCCCCCGGACCCCCCATTAAATTGCTCGCTTCGCTCGCAAAGTGTGGCATGTAGGGAATGTTGCTCGCTTCGCTCGCAAAAGTGTGGTATGTAGGGAAGGTTGCTCGCTTTGCTCGCAAAGTGTGGCTGTATACATGCGATGTATTACAATTGAAACATGTAGGGGATGCTGCTCGCTTTGCTCGCAAACGTTAGATCTCTAAGGGTAGGTTTAACTTCTGTAGGGGGAGTTATACTGCCCACCCAACTTGGCAGACGTTTTTTCCTGTTGGAAATTCTTACAAACAAATTACCACGAAAAGTTTATTAGGGAATGTTACTCGCTTCGCTCGCAAGGTACTGCTGCATATGTGTAGAGAAAAACGCGTATTTATTCTGATGAAATGAGTCATCGAGTCCCTTCAAGATTCAAGTGCGTAGGCCTGCCCGCAACCTTGTGAAACAACAGCGGGCTCGATTAAGTTCTGCTATTAATCGCTTCCCCTCGCAATTCGACCGACTTCCCGTCACTTTTTTCGATATCCGATGTCGGATTCAGATTCGGCGGAATCAAAGCTGTATTTCACCCACGAAAACCGTTCCGAAAAACGTACCTTTACGGGATATATTTTAATGGGAAAAAACGTATTTTTTCGAAGGACTTTTCGAGAAAACGGGTCCGTACTCTCGCATTTTTTTGACGCATTTCCCGATACTTTTTTCGCGATCCGATCGCGCCGTCGTCTTCCTTGTTCAAAAACCTACGAAACCGGTATTTTTCCGGAATTTTCGACGGCCGTTTAGAGGGGTAGAGGAAGCGGGGAAGTCCAAAAAGCGCACATTAATTCTTACTTCGACCCCCCTCCCGCCCTACGGCCCATGGTTCGGCTGGGATTAGAAAATTTTAAATTCGCTCGTTCCCCCTTTCGGAAAATCCCAAGAAGATCCCCCCACTCGTACACTCCCCCCACTCAGCCGTTTGGCCGTGCATAGACACGACAGACAGACAGACGGAGTTTCATTCTTATAAATAGTATAGATAGAGATGAATTTGAGGATTATTATTATTTCTTCTACCTCTTACAACCGAGCTAAGCAGCTTGGTAGAAAAAGTGTATTATTAACTTGAGAGGAATTTTATTCATTTCTCTTAGTTCGGTTTTTAGCGATTTTTTCCTTTTTTGTGGTAAATGAAGCTACGAAAATTTTAAATTACGTTTTACCTGATTTTCTTAATCGAAATCTGTTTTGAGACATTCTGAAACGAATCTTAGGGTTTAACGCTTTTACATAAATACACACACACGCATGTATATGTATATATATAAGGTTACACCCCCTTCATTTTCCTGAATTCAGCGTGAAAAATTGAGACCAACGCCATTATTCGTAATTTTTTACATAGATCTCAGAAAAAATACTTTCGCGCGCGCCACTTGCATATGCCATAAACTTTGTTTTTTCAAACGGGAACCCCATTTTTTATTGCAGATTCGAATATTATAGAAAATTTCATGAAGAAATGACCCATCACTCGATTTTTCAAGTGCGCGTAAATGGGCGCTATTCCGATCCAAAAGTGCGCAAAGAGTTAATTCTGTAAATTAACTCTTCAAAAAATTTATTTTTCTCTTGTATTTTGAAAAAGGCATCAAAGCCGAAATATTAAAACTAGTCTGTGAAGTGTATTTCTGTTTCCTTCTTTTTGTTTCATATATATATATATATATATATATATATATATATATATATATCCATTTCCCAATAGTATAAATCTCTGTATAAAGTATATATATTTTAGCGCCTTGTGGAACCCGGGTGTCACAAGACAGCAATATCTCATCTGAAGTATTTCCAGAGTATCCGGGCGCCACAATACTTGATGATTCACAGGCTGGAGGAAAATGAGTCCTTAGCTGACTAAAAAAATGTGCTGCCAACCTTTTTGATTGTTGTTTTCATTTTCCTGCCTTTAAATCCATAACGTCTGAAAGATGTCTCCAAAATTTTTCAAATTTCGCACACAGATCCTTTAGGCTCAACGTTAGGAATATGGAGAAACCCCACATTTCGTGCTTCATGGATAGTAGTGTTTTGTCTTTGAGTCAATTTTGATTATCAAACGCTGCAAATTATTACGTACAGGAGTTCTCCGAACCTGGGGAATCGCCTGTCTCACAAGGTGCTCTCTCGACCTCCTCTTGCACAGGGCACATCAGGACTTCATCCTTGCGGGAGGGCAAGCTGCAAGTTGTGTCCACTGGTGATATTGGAGCTCCAATTTTGGACCTTGAATATGGAAAACTTTGCCCGAACTTTGATGCCCTTTTGAACCCGTATCTTGCAAGCCATATACTTACTTATACATGTCAAAGAGGGGAAAAATGGTCAATAAACAAACCGTTCTTATACTTATTAGAAAATGTATTTTTCAAAAAATGTTTTGCTGCTTTTTAGCATTAGGTATTTACAAGATGAACCAGTAAAAACTGGAACCACCAGAGTCAATGTTTAAATTTAGTTTTTTTTAGTGTAAATATTTTGAACATAAACTTTGATCTTTTCCCAAGATTTATTTTTCAACAAATCTGAATTTTGAGAAATTAACATTTCACACTCCCCTCTTTTGGGGGGCCTTTTGTTTTTAATGTGATTCGCAAAATAGGAGACTACGAGTTTTTTTTTACTCTCGGTCCACTTTACGAGAATTCGATTCTTTTTCTCTTTTGTTGTTGGAGCAAGAGCAGAAGACTTTGTTGCCTTTGGGTTTTGTACAATCTCGAAAAGTCCGCCTTTGAGTCCAACAGGTTCGTCTTCATCTTCATGATAGATTTCGTCCTGGGTTTCTGTGAGGAGGTCCTCCTCCAAGTCAAGATTGATTTCGTCAAGGGTTTTTCCTGTAAATAATAAAATCTAGGATATTTACTCACATTATGGTTAAAATTGGCATAATCAAACAAAAAATAATAATCAAAATGTCCAGTCATGCAGCATGACCCCATGAGCGAATTTTTGAAGAAACCTTCGACATTTCAGTCGCTATTGATCGTGTAGAGAAATTTACAACTAGCGAACGGCATTATTTCGATTTTTGACTGATTTTTTGAAAACTTGATACATATTCTTATAGGAAATTTTACGCTGATTCCGAATATACCACATGTTAGTATGCTGAAAAAATTATTTCGCACAACAAATCGCAAAAAACAGGCTATTTTGAAATTTTTGACTACATTTTTGAAAATTTCAACCCGAAGATGATTACATTGTAATCCGATCATGCTGGCCAACGAATTTGAACTTTCGTTTTGTGTCCTTAACATTTTAAACTTTTTTTGAAGTTTCTAGCACAATTCTACGGACAGTTATCGTCTGGAATGACACATACATATATACATACATACATAAAAAAATGCGTTAAACTTCAGAATATGATTCAGAGTAGCCTGAAACGGATTTCTGCATAAAGTTTTTCTAAAATTCACATTCTACAAATTTTGAGGCGAGAGCAATAGCTTAATTTTCTTCAAAAATTCGCTAAACACTATTTTCCAACCTTTGAACTGAGCAGCTTGTCCCGACTCCATCATTAGCAGCAGCTTACTGACTTTGGCAGTTTGGAAAACGTCGTCGGGTAGTCGGTATTCGTTTCTGTGGATGTTTCCAGTGTGCCCCATAAACGAAGCTAACTGTTCGACGTCTTGGTCAGACATGGATAGGACTTGGCAAACGGTAGCGAGATGTTTCCTTAACGAACGATTCGTGACAGCTACAGGATTTTTTAAACCTGCCTTAGCAGCATGTCGTCTGATCACTTGGTAACCAGAGATGGTGTTGTCAGTTCGCCCTTTCGCAAAAAGATAAGGGTTGCTCTCACTTGCGAAGTTGGGTCTGAGTTTTAGGAGAATGTCAATCTGTTGTTGGACGTCATCGCTAAAGATGACAGGAGTCGCTTTTCTCTTCCCTTGAATCACAACTCGTTTGAATTTTCTTACGAGTACCATTTCGGAAGGTTGGATGGCATCTGCGAATTCTTCATAGCTTTGTCTTTCCCCTGACTTCACATACAGTTCGACTGTCAGCCTCGATAATTCACCGCAACGTTTACGACACAAAAGCATTACTTTGCAGTACACCGATTCTAGAAGGTTACGGTAAGCCGACTCGTCATATTCGTCAACCTGCAAATCAGCCACTGAATCGTCAGCTAGATCATTCAAGTACTTTTTGAATTTCTTCAAGTCACTAGCAAGAGGCACGATTGTGATTCGATTCATAGTCGTTTTATGAAGGTCATTTGCTGCTTGGTGAGACACCTCGTACTTCCAGTCGGAGGAAATCATTGTGATGAGCCTTTTGAAGTCAAATTCGGCTCGTTCGTAGCTCTCCTTGTCCGGGTAACAGGAATTTCTGAATAAGAAATTGCACGAAATCTCGCAGCACTCTTTCAATGACGTGGAGATGTTCATTGCGTATGTAGGAGATGTGTATTTATTCTTTACTGGATCGTATTTAGAAGCACGTTTTGTTGCCTCAACCAATAAATCAAAATGTTGGGGCTTCAGGGCATCCAGCAGAGATTTAATCGTTGGCTGGTCTTTTTTTATTTCAATGAGAAGCTTCCCCAGCTCCCTCATTTTTCTTGATATTATGTTGATGTGGTGTTTTTCCTGGTGGGTCTTAGCATAACGAGATCCGTACGCGCAGATGAGTGGGTCTTTTTTGACCGCCATAGTTATTTCATCCGCTCGCATATGAGGGAAAACAATGTTTTTCAAATAATCGTCCCCTTCAATTTGCTTTAAGAGAATATTTTGAGCAAGATTCTGACAATTGATAGATTTTTCCTTGTTGCTTTTTTTTTGGGCAGCGTTTCAAATGTCTCCAAAGGTGCTTGCGAGCAAAGAAGCCCAAACAATACTCGCAAGGCAGTGGCTGACTGGTGGCTCGGTTCAAAGTGGGTTTTCTAACTGGTTTTATTGAGTTGGTTGAACGAGAGTGCAAATAATTGCCTCTATTTCGTAGGAGAGCTAGTAAATGTTTCCTCTCTTTACTCTTTGTCTCAAAAGCAAGCAGCCGTTGTACGTCCATTTCGTTGCTGTGGTTCCGCTCAATGTGTCGGGAAAATTGCAAAACGTATTCCTCACAATAAAAACAGAACTGCTTAGTCCGTTTTCTCTTGATAGATTTGCCTTTGCCAGACTTGGCATCGCCTGGCTGGACGAGAGTGCCGTGGTCCTCAGAATGAAATGGGCCAGCTGAACCTTCTGTATCAACATCTCCTTCAGGATAATTCGGTCCAGGCGTCCAAGGATCATTATTCCACACGAGCGAGCCTGAGTTGTTAGAACTGTCAGAGGGGCAGACAGGTGTGAACAAATCATCTTCGAACAGGTTACTATCATTTTCTCCGCTCAAGGAAGATTCACTCGGCGAATCAGACGGTTCGTACGGGGTGTCTTTTTCAAAATCGTCAGTTCCTGAAGCATCGCTCTCTGGTACCTGAAAGTAGACACAATGATCGTAGTTGAAATTCTCTTAAAATATAAGTTTATTTTGCATGCAAAAACTCATTCGATCTTGACTAAAGTAAACTGCTAGAACTATACATAAATAGGTAGGTCAGTAAGTGAAATCGTATTCAGTATTTAACTACTCTACCTATTTCGAAGGTCAGCTTACCAGATCAGAGTATTTTTCAGATATTTTCGCTTCATTAACCCTGGCTATCACGTCGTCTTCAGTGTTGACGGAGCCCTCTGAGATCACGGCTGAAATGTTGGTAAATATTAGATCATGGCTGAAATGTTTTTTGGTAAGTAAGTGGAAGAAGCAGGACTTAGGAACCTCACCACAAGCTATACCACACATTGTGGAGCCTTAAGAAGTGATTCGGTTTCCAGCAAACAAATAATGCTGTGCGAGTTGATTGACCCTGGGAGCCTCACTAAGTACCTACAGACATTTTCGAATAAGGCGCGAGTTTTGATATTTGAATTGAGATTCATAAATCACAATCGAAAAAGTTGAGAATCAGATCACCTACGTACACGAGTTTAGTAGATAGGTACCATGGTACCAGTGAATTCGTATTAGTTTGGTCCAGTAGTTTCGGAGAAAAGCTCCTTACGGCGTACGAACGGATTGTTTGGATTTTTATTTCTTTAGATTTTTGGATTCTACGCATCTTGAAACGTAAAACAACAAACTTTGAGGGGGGGTTAAACCTTTTTTTTCTCATAGTTGATTACAAAGGTTCATTATTGAAAATATATAAAATAGATAAAGAAAATTCGTGAATCGTGACGATCGAATCATCTGTATAATTGCAATGGAATTTTGTTTTCAAGAGTTCCTTTTGAAATCAATTTTATCATAACTAATGTTATATATTTGTGGCCAAGTGAAGTGTAGTTAGGTGTTTTATTTCATCTCGTTCAATTTCAGTTGATCCTTTCGTGGGGTTCGACTTCAGTGTCGATATAGGTCAGAGATCCGTAAAAATTAAGTTCTGAAAGGAAGCGACGTTAATTGATTTTTAATTAGTACTTTTGGCCCCAAAGTTGTGCAGTGGACTCCTTTTTCGATCGCAAATATCATTATTAATGAATAAACAGTCGACTATCTGGGTAGAAAACGACTACCTCTTGGAAAAAAAAGTATGGTTCACAACTGAATTTTTCTTTTTTAATCTTGTGTTAGTGGTTTAGACAACTTTCGATTCGGAATGCAAAGGATAGAAAAATGAAATGATATTTTTTGCACATTATTTCCCCTTCGTATTATGTATTTACTATGCGTTTATGAATCAGTCAGTCAACCATGCAGCTATATAGTGTTCGAATTTCAGACGACAACTCTAGATAGGATTGAGATAAAAACTTCGTCATGGCACCAAAAAATCAAGCATTCCAAACGAAAGGAAGATTCCGTTAGACAACACTTTTTGAGCACAGTAAATTGGCCAAATTTCAACAATTGTACTAAAAAATCACAAAACAACAAAAAAGTTCCACTCATGCAGTGTAATCGTACAAGCGAATTTTCTTTTATTATTGTTGTACATTCATGATAAATTATGTTGAATTTTGAGATCTTTGTGTCAAGGAAATTGCCTTTACAACTGATTTTGATTCGTGACTGCGCCCCGTTTGCGCGTACGCGCGGCAGGCAGGGGTGGGAGATTCCACGTACCGTCCACACTGAGCACGCTCCGATCAGAGACTCACTTTGATGTACCGCCACAGCTCACTTTGATGTACCGCCACAGGGCGGATCGCCTCCGAGCTTAGCGCGGTGCGTTGTCAGCCACTCGGCTCAACGTCCATACTTGAGCATCCGCTTTGGGAGCAGCGGCTCTAGTGTGGACGCTGCCTAATATACACAGACGAGTGATTTACAAAGAAAAGTTATCTAATACAGAAATAATAAACCTTTGTGT
This sequence comes from Adelphocoris suturalis, assembly GCA_030762985.1. Classification (NCBI taxonomy): domain Eukaryota; kingdom Metazoa; phylum Arthropoda; class Insecta; order Hemiptera; family Miridae; genus Adelphocoris; species Adelphocoris suturalis. The sequence continues at coordinate 69,151,569 of CM061040.1, read as the reverse complement.
AATAATTTGTAGCGTTTTTCATTCAAACTGTTGATGAGCAGAACCAATTCTGCTAAGGAAACATATTGGTAAGTAATGCTTGCATTACAGGGACGTCCCTATGTCCGGTTTTTATATGATGAAACTCATAAACGCCTCTAATTCATCTCCTTTCATAATGAAATTTGAAACTGAAATGAGTCCCACAACTAGACCAAGTTATTAGTTGAACGAAAAAAGAATCACGCAAATCGGTTGAAAATTTTGGCTTGGGCAGCGCTTGGATAGATCGGCTATTAACCCCTCCAGCACCCCTCCCGACAGCAAATTCAAAATCCCCGAGGTCTGTTGCACAACTTGACTAGAGTTGGGGCCGAACATTATATACAGATGAAAATAGTGAGGATACAACGATTTAAAACTATAACCCCCAACAGTCACCCCATTCTATAATACAATTTAAATGTTCTGAAATATTTTTACAAAGTAGAATAAATTTTTAATCGAATAAAAAATAAGCATGCAAATTGGGCGAGAATTCTAATAGGTATGAGTAGTAGGTATCCCCCCTCCCGACAGAAAATTATAATTTCTTAGGTTTTTGCACACCTACACTATAATTGCGGTCGAACAAAAAAATTTATAAAACTCAATAGAATCAGATGATAATAGTGAAGATGAAACGATTTATCACTACCTATTACCCTCATTCATAATGAAAATTGAAAGTTCTGAAATATTTATAAATACTGAACCAAAATCTCAACTGAACAAAAAAATTTCTTCTGTTAACACCCCGTTTACTTACTGTTCGAAAGGACCCCCTGCAAAGTGCCATACGAAGAAAGTTGTTTACATGCTGGAGTGCACTCAATGTGATGCTTTTTATGTGGGGAAAACGATTACTCAGCTGAATAAATGAGTCAATAATCACCGAAGAGCAGTTGTAAGTGGCGCCCGTGAACAGCGTGCTTTACATGCAAATACACACAACCGTTCATATGACAGTTGCTACAGGATAAGGGTACTGGATTGCAAGCCGGATTCCGCGGACGTTGAACTACGTATTACGGAGTAGGCCTACCAGTGGGCTCTGGGAGCATTCAGTCACCCGGGCATAAATAGAAATCGGTGAACGGGCGCAGCTTAAAAATAATTTTTTTACTAATCTTTTAATTAATTTATTTGTTTTTCATCTATTAGCTTTCCACCATCATTTACCTTTTCCACCTTCTCATCTATCTATCAGCCTTTCATACCATTCCCCCTGTACATACTTATGCCTCCTACGCGGCGCGTTTTTATCACGCTGTGGGATGGAGAAACCCATCAGTCTGCAGAAGAAGATCGCATCGAAACGTTCAGACGTGAATTCTTTGTTGTTTTTGTTTTCGTATTAAGAGGTATGTGTATATATATATCCTTCCAGACGACAACTCTCCTTAGGATTTAGATCAGAAATTCGTTCTTGCGCAAAAAAAATCAAGCTTTCGGGCTAATTGTGAGTGAGTCCTCTCCCAAGCAAGTCTACACTTTTGACCTTCAAAATCACTAAAGGGTGATGGGTCCACTTTAAACCTACCAAAGCTCATTCGACTGGGGGTTAAATACTTTCAGAAGTTGATAACGTGCAAGCTTTAGTTCGGACCCTTCCCGAATGACTTACAACATGAATAATAAGTTTTGTGTCATGTTACATAATGAAATACGCAGGAACGGAGATTTATGCTCCAAGTCAATGGGAAAGGATGTGAGCTGAAACTTGTTCGATACAAACCATAACAGACATAATCAAATCCAAATTTAGCCCAATTTTCAATTGGTTGCTCAATAGCTTCGGAATTGTAGCAGAAATTAAAATGAAAAACTCTAGGCAAGGAAACTTAATAGTGTATTTGAGTTGGGATTGATTCGAAAAAAGTTCATCGAGACCCTTGGAAAATACTTTTCTGAGATCTAGTAGTAACTTTTGCGAAAAGCCATAATGTATTATGGAGAAATCATCCGTTCAATCAAAACTGCAATGATCCATATTGCATTCAAAAATACATAAGCCCAGCTCCACCTGATACAACGTTAGTAATAGTTTGGCCTGCAATTTTCAGAAGAAAACACGGTTGATTTATTCCCACCAGCTCAGGCACAAAGCACTTATTACCCGACTTTCTCGGTCGTCGAAACGCTGTAGGGTTCCGGCGTACCTACTTCTAAAAGATGTACTGTTATTTTCTATTAGTCTAATGTACCGTAACCATACGAGAGAGAAAGAAGGATAACACATTGCTACTGTCGTGGGCTACAGAAGCGAAACTGAGGTTCGTTATGGAACGCGATCCTTTCTGCGGAGGTCACAAAAAATCTCATTTTAGAAGTTCGAGGGTGATTTCCAACAGCGTTTTTCTCTTGTTCAACTCTCCCTCCTCCGTACTCCGATATTAAATCGGCCTCAGCTCGAAAAAAGGAAAGGATTATTGAGCGTACAGTTGAGGGTGATTGTACATTATAAATATAAAAAGTACATTTTTTAAATTTTCTATCAACATAGATTGTTGCCAAGAGAAAACAATGGAATAGGTCGAACAATTTTTTCCTAGAGAAAGATTGAACATAAATGAATCAGAGAAATGTATGCAAGTATATATGCGTGTAGAGCTAAAGAGGGATTGTGAAATCCAAGAACATAATTTTTCATCAGAAAGCAGTGAATTGAGGAACACGAAGGTTTATTAGAGAGTAGTTGTTCTTCCCGTAGGATTTTTCCCCCTTAACGCGTAAAGCACCGTCTAGAGGAAGCAACTGCAAATACTAGCTCTTCGCGTATTTCTACACGTATTACGCGAACAACCAAACGCTATTGTTACGCTGAAGACCCTTTTAGTATTTCAATGTCACCGATTCTCTTGAGTTCGAGATCGAGTAGAAGAAGTTTGGATTTTACTGTCTACTTTATCAGCTATGTATAGAAATGCATGGGATAGGTTAAGTTCAAGTAAGTTGTTATAACCTACGACCTAGGAAAATAAATCATTTTCCAACGCCCATATTTAATTTAATACATCGGTTATCGTTGGATCACCGAAGTTAAACAACGTCCTGCTTGGATGGGTGGCCGTCCGGGAACAAACTTTTTGATTCTATTTTTTCAAGGATGTCCTTCTGAAACTAGGCTTTGTTAATACAGGGACGACCTATAGGAATTGATACAGGGGGTGGGGAGATCCTAAGCATGAGAAAAAAATAACCGTGTACAAATCCATTTCTGAAAATTCCAAGACAAATCCGGGGAAAAAACACAGATTGCGTAAGCAGAACCTACTTATGGAATAGATCAGCTGGAGCTTTGGGCGGAGCCTATCATTTCATTCGTCCCTTGATGTCCCGTGACCAATGTGTCAATTGGAAGGCAAGATGTTATAAATAAGACGTAGCAGTCCCTATCAAACTAGAAATGTCAGGGATTTTGGAAGGTTGCAAAATGAAGTTAAAGGAAGACACAAAATGACTGCAGTTTTTTGGCTTCGCTAGACATAATGGCTGAGGATCAGTACAAGATAAAGTCAGAGAATATTGAAAGGAAACAATGTCTTCAATTACCGTGGGAAGTCTGGAAGATTCCACGACGGCGTCAGGAGGTCACTATATATGATTATTAGCTGAAAACATGTCTCAAGGCGTTACTCGTAGTGAGCCGCGAGTTGAAGACTCTGAAATGATTGTACTATCTCCTAGCAAGTTACCGAAGGTAACTAGCCAATAAACCTAATAGAACACGAATGGCCTATGCAAGCAAACTGCGTGACTACTGTAAGAGGGAGTCAGGGTAGTTTGAAATGAATGACTTGGGTATGGACATTTATTGCTTTAGCAGATTTTAAAGTAATAGTGGTCACTTCGTAACTTTCAATACAAAACGTAACTTTCGAGATATTACCTCATTTAACAATGGCTGAATGATACAAGAATGACTATAGCTGTTACTGAGAAGGTGATATCGCCCAGGTGATGAGCCCCCCAGATCAGCTGGGTGGGATATGGAGCTAAGTTCTTTGCTATTCAAGACTAAAGTAGCAGCGGATCCAATTTCTTTGCCATTCAACCTATGAAGCTAACATTTCAAATGGAAAACCATTGGGGAGTCTAGAAGCAAATCATGAAGCCTATAGCCCCTCAGATCAGCTGAGTGAGATACTGAGCTAAGTTCTATGTAATTCAACCTATGTAGCTAAAATTTGGAATGCAGAACCCTTGGGGAGCCAAAAACGAATCATGGAGTCTAGAGCCCCCCCCCCCCCCCCCCCCCCCCCCCCCAGATTAGCTGAGTTAGATCCGGAGCTAAGTTCTTTGCTATCAGATCCAATTTCTTTGCCATTCAACGTATGAAGCTGACATTTCAAATGGAGAAGGCGCCTTAGGGCGCCTAAAAACGAATCATGAAGTTGTAGACTGGCGCCTATGAGACCCAGGCCTCCACCAGCACTCTAGGCGAGATAAATCCTCCCTCCCTCTGCCTACAACGCTCAGATGCGGCAGTGGCTCAGATGCCACCCAAATCATGAACTGACCGCTTATCCACGGGTTTCCATCTTGGAAACCAAAACACAACTTCGACGTTTACAGATTCCCACCATCGCACCTAGACAAGGAGTGGGGAAAGAAGCCATCTTCTCATCCAACAGCTCTATTCAGGCAGTTTACTTGCATATACATGTCTGGTACGGGACACTATTAGGTTCAAACATATAGTTTATTGGCTAGTTACCTTCTGTAGCTTGCGGGCGTCGCGGGTTTGGGCCCGCAGAGGGTGAAAGGCCCTCGAAATGGCAACGGGTTTCGGCCCGTGAACCGTCTCGCCGTTGGGCTCGTGAGTTTCGATGAGATATCAAGCGTGTCCTGTGAACCTGTGATAAGGAGTCCGTCGGCCGTACTTGCCGAAAATTTGCGGACAAAATTAAAAAAGTTCCAGTCAATCCCTTAGTAAAAATGCAGATTAGTTGGACATGTAGATCAGAATGAAGTGTATAGTTTGGTGGTCTGGATGCTCGCAAGCTCGCATCTCAAAAATACATAACATCAAGTAGTCAATCCCTTAGTAACAATGCTGATTAGTTGGACATGTAGGTCAGAATGAAGTGTATAGTTTGGTGGTCTGGATGCTCGCAAGCTCGCATCTCAAAAGTACATAACATCAAGAAGTCAATCCCTTAGTAAAAATGCTGATTAGTTGGACATGTAGGTCAGAATGAAGTGTATAGTTTGGTGGTCTGGATGCTCGCAAGCTCGCATCTCAAAAATACATACCATCAAGTAGTCAATCCCTTAGTAAAAATGCAGATTAGTAGACTTGTAGGTCAGAATGAACTATATAGTTTGATGGTCTGGATGCTCGCAAGCTCGCAGCATCTCAAAAATACACAACATCAAGTAGTCAATCCCTTAGTCATAATGTCATCGTGATTGAGAATTACAAGTTTTCTGAATACCGCACGGTAAGTGACGAAAGTGTGAGGTTTTTTTGTGAGGACCGCCATGAATAGTAATGTAATTTCTTATTTGCAGGGATATTACTTACGACTATGATATATACATGTATCAACAAGTTATATTTATCGTATTGACAAAATACACTCTTGTGATGCAATTAAAGTATGGTTTTCCGAGGGGCCCAAACCAGTTGCGCCTTCAAAACCCAACGGGCCCAAAACCATTGCGCTGCGGGCCCAAACTAGTCGTGATTTCATACGTGATTTCAAACCCGGACCGCCCTAACTTGCAAGGAGGTAGTAAAATCAGAGTTTTCAACTTAATTCACTTCATCATTTACGTAATGCCTTGAGACATGTTTTCAGCTAATAGTCAAAGTTACCTCCTGACACCGTCGTGGGATCTTCCACACTTCCCACAGTAAGTGAAGATATTGTTTCCTTTGAATGTTCTGTGACTTTGCTATCTTGTACTGTTCCTCAGCCATGATTTCCCTAGCTACCAGAGCCAAAAAACTAGTCATTTCGTGTCTCCCCTCAACTTAATTTTGCAACCTCCCAAAATCCTCAACATTTCTAGTTTGATAGGGGCTGCTACATCTAATTTATAACATCATGCCTCCCTATTGACACAGTGGTCAGGTTGAGTTGAAGATAGTCCTTTATTTGCAGCTCATCCACACCCGTGGTCACATATATACGTCCCATGTAGTTCCATTGAACTGTTCCTGAGGTAACCTGCCCCTCAAACAGCTATTTTGTGACCAGCTACTCCCAACCTCAGTGGTAGTAACTTTCTACATTATAGTGGTCGCTCGCTAACATCCCTTTGGTGATGAAAATTTTCGTGTCTAGTCCCTATAGTAATTTAACTTCATCTTCCCCTTCCCTTAGGGCTTGAACCGACTTACATAAATGGTGGCAGCTCTTACAGCAGTCACTTTTCAATAGTCAGGGCAGCAGAAAAAAATTCTCAAGTGGGTGAAGTGCTGGTCACAAAAGAACCTTTTTTCAATAGCAAGCACTGCGGGTGGGAGGAGCTGGTAGTCACTTAGGTAGGAGTACCGTTGGAGATTTGCCTACTTTGTGCTACCTACAGCTCAGGGTCACACAGGTCAAGCGAGTCAGGCACGAGAGCATTCACCCTAACTAGTCACAAAAATCCGATAATCTGTGTGTCCCAGTGCGCCCCTTTTGTAATTAATACCTTCCCAACAACCCCCGACCATTACAATATGTTACTCCAGAACAAACACTTGGACCTTTTGACGATAATGACTAAAGCCTGAGAAGACTTGCGACTTTTACTTCGGAACTACAAGGAAATGACCAAGAAAATTGAAATCCAAGAAGCAGCCACGAAAACTGAACACCTAGAAGACAATTTCAAAAAACCTGAGGACCCAAAAACAAAATAGGACGCAGCACTACCAGGCACTACCAGCGTCCAGACATGTTCAGTCTGTGGGGAGGGCAGACATTTTGCAGCCACGTGCTAAAAACGGGAGTCACGAAATCCTCAGAGGAATAAACAGAGACACAAAAACCAGAAGGAAGACACGAAAGACCCAAGAGAACGTCCGTCATCCCTGAGGCTAGCGCGAGTGTTGCGGGACACACAGACAAAAAGGGAAAGTGGAGGACTGAGTAAAAAATATTGCCAATGGAGAGTGAAGCATGGAGAGAGTGGAGTTTGGAGTACTTTGCAAGAAAGATACCAAACAGCTTAGGAAATATCATCATCATCAGCAGCAAACTGACTAACAAAGAAGTCAGCCCAGCCACTTTCAGATCATGATCGTAGTCACACTCCGCGGATCTTAAATGAATGGATTACGATTGGTAATGTATAAATCGTTGAAGTGAATACGAAGGGGGTACATGGTTACAGTACTTCAACAACCCATCAAATGATGAAATACGAAAACTGAGTTCTTCAGATGTTTGTAATTTGATTGGAGACACCAAACTGTGTGAATTACATGAGCATTATATGGAAAAAGGAAAATTATTTAAATTTGTACTCTTGAGAATGAAGATGATCAGAAATTGATCATTTTCAGAATCCGGGTGAACCTTGAAAAGCTACACAGTCACACATTCGTAGGTCAGCAGACGTGGCTGAGAGTTATTATAGCACGAACAAAACTATTATTTGAGTTACCAAAACTTAGGCAAACGGCTGATAACGCCGTTCTTGCATTTTGTTTGCATTAGACACCTACAACGACCACTGAAAATCGAAGGTGGAAGACAAATTGGCGTCTCGATTTCAGTTAAGGAGGAACGAGACCCAGCATCACGATTTGGAATATGTCTTATTCATAATTTTGAGTAATCATCATTAAAAATTTCAAGACGTGAATCGCTATTTCTTTAAGTTTCCTTATGGCGGACGAACGGTTTTTTTTTTTGTTAAATCAATTCATTTTTCCTTCGATAAATTATTTTTTACTCGTTAGATTTTTGGAGTCTAGGTAGGTACTTTCAAAGTATACCTACCAGCGAATTTGGAAGGGGGTCTTTGGATTACAGAAATTCATTATTGAAAATATTGAACCAATCGATCACTGTCTTCATCACTCCATTCCTGCCCAGAAAAAGTTATATTATTTGGTTTATGGAGCACGAAGTCAGCAACAACTATCTCACTACAATAATTTATTTGGCTTGAAAACGATAAATCAGAGATTGAAGGACTGAAAAGTCAGGTTTCACTGTCTCTTCATACACGGAGAACAACAACTTAACAATCTAAACGTGACCAGGGAACTCTAGAGTAGACCAAAGATGGAACGTCAACTTTTCAACACACGAATAAGGTAACGACAACATGGAAGGAACCACGTTGACCATCTTCCTACATTTGTACTAGTAAACAATCCATATTTTGGACTCAAGGGCAGTGATGCAAAATTTAGATTTCCTTCCACTACTCCAAGTTAATTTGAAACTTCCCCTTTTTAGCGAATATTCATGAAATTTATGAACTACCAAATACTTATGAGAGAAGAGCTATGAGCATTGAAAATGTCTCAGTAATTTCATTGCTAGTATACACAATCATAACAACACCTAACTTGTTTATAGGTTGCGTGACGTTTTTTTCTTTGCGTAACAAAATTTCCGGTTGACCCGTCGACTAAGACATTTTCAATGTCAAAATTGAGCTTTCGCAATGGCTCCAAAATTTTAGAAAACATATTTCCGTGGAAACATTGAAACATCCTGAAGCTACTTTTGGGTCTCTCTCTCTCTCTCTCTCTCTCTCTCTCTCTCTCTCTCTCTCTCTCTCTCTCTCTCTCTCTCTCTCTCTCTCTATATATATATATATATATATATATATATATATATATATTTTAGGTTCTTTCTACTCGTGATCACGGCATCACCGAAATATTGAAGTGTATCAGAAGTTTTTGTCACTATATCTACTTTATCTATCATATCCAAATTTATATATAGGTATATATATATATATATATATATATATATATATATATATATATATATATATATATATATATAAATATTGAAATGGTTTTAATAATCACTAAAAACTCCATGGCGGAATATAGTCTATCAACATATTATAAGTATGGTAAAACTTCAAAATCGGCCATATAGGAAACGGGAAAATGATGCATGAAGTAATTGTGCTCATGCGCACAATAGAGTACCTAACGATTTGAGAAAAAAAAAAATTGGTAGGGAACAATCTACAGCCTAACCAATGAATTGGGCATAGTTGAAAACTGTAAATAGTGTACATGCCTACCTATAACATAATTAGGTAATATTTCCCAGTCAAATTTGTTTTTCCGTATTACTTACAATTTAATTTTTTCCAGTACAATTTAGTTATTCCCATCCAAATTTAATTTTTTAACATTCCACTTTATTTTTTCCGAAATTGTTCTTTTCCCAATCAAGGTGGTTTCAAATGACCCAAATTATTATCCCCTACTACCTGACTAATAATTTTATGAAGAGGTCCAGTAATGCAAATGATCGTATGAACGAATTTTTGTAAATTATCGTACTATATTATGTTACATTGTTTTGAAAATCAAGGACTTTGAGGGAAAAGAAATTGTTAACTACCAATTTTAGAGCAAAAAACTTATTGTTAATTATACTCTGTGATTCAAGAAGATATTTTGGATTTTCATTTTTTTATAGTTTTAAACGATTTTAGCACATTTTAATGAAATTTAAGTTCATTCTTCAGCATAATTTTGTGCATAAATTCTTTTAATGCTCTTTGTTGTAGTTGATAAACTTTATTTGAGCAACATTCTGCTGAAAAATATAAGTTTAACAATTTTTAGCCGCTTTTTGCTATTTTCAGTGATTTTTTAAGCACATCTTTTGAAATTTGACCAATTTTATGTGCTCAAAAATGCTGACAATGTGGAGCACTTATTTGTAACTCTGCCAGATTTTAAGTTGGTGGTTGGCTGCGCTTACATTCCGGAGAATTTTTCTGAATTGGAGAGAATCACCTGTGAACATCCTGATTTTCAGTTGTTCATTGAGGTGACTTCAATTTACATGGGGTACTCTGGAATGAATCTTCTGGTTATTTTCTAGACCCTTCTGTTCTTACTCCTAAGAGTGCTATAATGCGAGAGTTGTTGGATTTACACGGATTGAGGCAGTTTAACCACCAACGGAACCCTTCAGGAAACACACTTGATCTATGTCTGAGCAATAGATCTGTATTTACATTGAAAGCAGCCAATCCCATGCTTCCACTCGATGTACACCACCTGCCTTTCAGTTGTGCTTTTTCCACCAACTAGAAATCCTCCAACCAATCACCATGTTGCTTCTCGTTTACTTTCCGAAAGGCCGACTTCGAACAAATTAATGCCCTGCTCTTTTCTGAAAATTGGAGTTTTTGTTGGCAACTGCCATTTGATGAGGCCATCCAAGAGTTCTTTAGGAGGCTTGGGTGATTATTGAGACTTGTGTCCCCAGGGTTGGAACAATGAATTTCAGATTTCCAAAACGGTTCGACGCTAAGCTGAAAGATTTAGTGAAAAGGAAAAAATCAAGCTCGATTTTCGGACGCAGATTATCTGATCTTCTATGAGCTTCGTAGGCGGTGCAAGGAAGAATCACGAAGGGCTTATACTAGGTACATAGAAGATGAGCAACTTTCGACCAAAGATAATATTAAAATTGTTTGAAATTATGTTAATTATACCTGGGGTTCCTCAGAGATGCCCTCTGTTCTTCGCTTGGGATGTAAAACCGCAGAGCCACCGGCAGATGTTGTGGACTTATTCCGGGAGCACTTCTCCTCTGTCTTTTCTCCGTCTATCATCAAATTTTAGTGAAAAAGTTCTCTCTCAGTCATCGTTTGCTGTGGGTTCCTTGGAAGCTACTGTGGAGATCATTGGGGCTCAACTTCGATCCTGGATCCATCTAAGGGCGTTGGCCCGCCCAGAGTGCCACCTGTGTTGTTGCGAACTTATGCTGGGGGTTTGGAAGCTCCACTTTGTGTATTGTTCCAGAGATCCCTCGATCTTGGTGTTGCCCCTGATTGCGGAAAATATTCCTATATTACACCTATTCCAAAAACCCACGATAAATCCAGGGTCGATTAACATCGCCCACATGAGTGCCATACCAAAGTCGCTTGAAAAGAAAATGGTGCACCAGATCACTCCCTTGCTGCGTCCCCATTTGTCATCAAACCAGCATGGTTTTATGAGTGAAAGGTCATGTACGATCAATATCGTCTCTTTTGAGCATCATGTTATGGAGGCGTTTGCTGGGGGATCTCAAGTTGATTGTGTTAACACCGATTTTGCCAATGCATTCGATGAAGTATCCCACTAGATTTTGATAATCAAGTTGGAAGCATTTGGTTTCTGTGGCTCTCTCTTGGCCTGGATGCGGAGTTACCTTTGCAATCGTCAGCTAATAGTCCGACTTGGGGATTCATTGTCACGACCTTTTTGTGCCACATGTGGTGTTCCGCAGGGCTCTCATTTGGGTCCATTGCTTTTCCTTGTATTTATCAACCACATGGGGCAGATATTGGGGGATGAGGTGAAACACCTGTTGTTCGTAGAAGGTTTGAAGATCTATTCTATGGAGAGGTCTGGTGAAGACTGCAGGGCGATGATTCAGGATGCACTTCATGTCCTTAATAGATGGTGTGTGATTAATGAGCTCTACCTAAATGTAGGTAGCTACTTAAATGCTCGTTGGTCTCTTACTCAAGATCGAACTCACCCATTCTGGCAGACTACAGTATAAGACGTGTAACGTTGCAACGTAGCTCTGATATCAGAGATCTAGTAGTCCAATTCGACATAGAACTGACCTTCTCCAGCCATATTGAAGAGATCCAGCCGAAAGCTTTTAGAGCACTCGAATACTGGAAACGAAATACCAGAGAGTTCAGTGACCCTATGGCTGCAAGGCTCCTATACACAGGACTCGTGGGCTGCATGTCGAGTTTTCCTCCAAGGTTTAGTCACCCATATACTCTAATGCTGAGGAGTCCTTGGGTAATGTTCAGAGGTGAGCATTTCGATACATATCTTATAAGAAGGGCATCAGATGGGACGAGTTTAGATTTGAAGACTCACTGTGAGGTGCTAATCTCTATACTCTGGAATGCCGCCGAGGAATGCTTGATGCCCTGCATGGGCTATTGTCTGGGACGACAGACTGCCCTCTTCTCCTCTCATATGTTAACATATATGCACCTCCTTACTGCACGAGGCAAGAGCAGCCATTTTATTTGAAGCGAGCATCCACAAACTACCTCAGAAATAGCCCAATGTTTCTTATGCAGGAACTCTGTAATCGTCTGGTCGGCTCGAGCAACTCGGAATTGGACATGTTTACAGACTCTGAGGCGGCTTTAAAGAGGAGTGTTAGACGGTGAACAGTGAAGCGAGAGCTTTCAGAAAGCGCGGATCTTCTGAGTCTGCTGAGCATGCTGATCACAGCATGTATAAGGGGTTTTGATTGCCGCCACATCAAGTCGGATCGGAATATCGGAGTCTACCTACTAAATTAATTTCAAGTCGATATTTAAAAGTTGCGGCTTGTGGGCGCGGAAGAGACATACAGACTTCTTACGAAGAAAGAATGCCAGAAGTTTTTGACAAATTTATCGAGTGTTGGGGCTCCAAACGAAAATGTTCGCTAAAGTTCTTTGGTCCGGCTTTTGGGAGCCCGATCTGGGCGGTAGAACGAATGACGCTAGTCGCGAAGGATAAGGTCGTATTTAAAGACTGAATTAGCCACAGAAAATACCAGCATACATTATGGCTACCAAATGGTCCGAGGCTCCTATTTCTATCGTCTTAGTTCAACTACGACTAAATCAGTCAAGCATGAAACAATACGATTTACTTCCAGCCCAGGACCAGTGCCTAATGCTCATAACGGACAAGCTGACATGAACGAGTCATCATAACAAGCATTACTCGAATGAATAATTACGCATCCATCCACTTCAGAATGCAGAATAGGCAATTATGGTAACTTGATATTGGCTACTATAATACATTACGATTATTATGATTGAGGTATCCATTATTAAATGTGTCCCCCCTTCTTTTGGTCATCTTGGCTTATTCAGACTGGGATGTAAAAACTGGGACTGGGGTCTGGGTGTGTGGTTCTTATTTTTTTTAATACTAATTGTTAAATAATTTGTCTCTTCTCATCTGAAAATGGGTAGGTAGTATTTTAAAATGTAATTTTCATATTGACAGTTAAAAAAAATGTGAGTAGTTCAGGTATGTCAGGTATCGAAATTAGATGAGAATTTGAAATTAAATTTGAACTTTTAACCCGTATATTCTGCCAAAAATCAACAAATATTGATTTTCTTCGATTTTTCGGAGTAATTTGCTTAATTTAAAACAGCTAGTTTACATTCTGAAAATGCCCGTGACACCCAGGAGCCGAGTGAAATAGGGTCATTTTGTATCTTTCTAGTGCATAAATATAACTTGGAATTGAATACTTCGGGGATTATAATAAAATAACTGCAAAATTACACATAAATTATTCCAAAAACACCTCGTAGTTATTTTTAGCAATAATTTCATCAATAAAGACTATTACGCCTCAAAATTGTTATTTTTCCGATTAATCCCACTCCTACTAATTTCTATTATTGGACAGGTGAATAATGCTGGTATCCACTATCGCTTTCGAGGTTTCGGACTTTGCTAACACTTTTTATGTGAGGTTACTCTGATTGAGTTTTCATCATTCAAATTTATTTTTTACAGATGCCTCGGAGCAGAAATAAAGTAAAACGACCACCTGTTGACAAACAAGCATTGGCCAGAGCTATTGCCGAAGTGAAGAAAGTTACTAGTCTCAATGTAGCCGCCAAAGGACATGCCATTGCCAGAAGGACTTTGCAGAGGAACTACAAAAAAAAAAAAAAAAAAGTCTGCAAAGTCGGGTGTGGCACATAGCTTCATCGTTTACCTATCATGAATGTATAGATCATTGAAAAATTTTGAATGATATTGAAAAATTCCACAGCGGTAAAGAGCAAATCAAGAAGTAGCGAGAAATGTCATAATTGGTCAATTAAGAAACGAAAAAATGATACTCAATGTAATTAACGTTTGCGCAAGCGCAGAATTAACTGATGAGTTGAGAACAATGAAATATGTACGAGACCATCTACAACCTAAACTGCGCATTCTCAGACAATTTCATCAAAATCGGATGGAAACTGTTTAAATTAAGGTCATTACAAGTATTTCACATTGGCAAGAACGAGAAACTGATAGGGGATCGTCTACCCCCTAGTCCACACATCCCCTGATAATTTCATCCAAATCGGATGAAAACTGTGGAAAATAAGCTTGTTACAAGGATGTGCGGACACACGACTGACACACACACTCACACACAAACACACACACACACACAGACAGACACGTAACCAAAGTTGTTCAGAATGGTCTTAAACGTGAAATGCGAGTGGAAATTTTGATTTTGGAGACAATTTTTTTTTCTCCCGAAAGTGAAAACAATGCTTCCGCTACGTTTAGGTAGACTTGGAAGCAATAATTCACCGTCGAAAGAATTCAGGTATGAAAACAAATGTGCCCGCTGCTTATTCCTACTTGCGCATAGAAATTAACCACCTTTTAACATGTATCATGTTTTAGCCCTGGGGTCCTAGCAAATTTTGCGAGTCATTTTTCCGCGCACGAAACATATAGTGTTACAGTGATTTCCGCCTACAACCGAGTCGTTGCTAGGGAAATGGTACTTCGTCGTTTTTCATCCCACAAAATTCGTTGACCATTCGTTCGAAAGCTCTCGATTTATCCAACAATATTATGTTAACTACTGCGAAGTGCGTGTCCAACAAACTGAGTTATGAGCATGGTTATATAAATAATTGTTTACACACAGGTGATCATTCTCAATAATTGATATTGTGAACATGATTGCAACCGCTTGGAATCGAGGAGAAAACATGATACATGGTTGAAATTTTTGGTTCTAGAACAGAAATAAGTTTTAGTTTAACGAGAGATTTAGGATGTCTTCTGAAACACATGTTTAGAAAAGGTATGTTAATATTTTTGTAAGACTGATAGATATTGTTTTAATACTGTAGAAACTCAAATGATTTAATACGTTGTTTCTTTCATGTTGATAGAAGGTTTACAACCATATTTGTAAGGATGCTCACGAATGAAAGGGTTTTAGTTTCCAAGTCTGTCATTTGTCAACCGTTGTATTCCTGAAAAACTTCCTAGTGTTGACTGAAGTTCTGTATTTTATTTTTTGTAAGTCCAATAAACAATATGTTCGAACTGTCTTGCTCATTATCCGTACTGGTTCTTGATAACTGTGCTTGAAATATAAGACGCAATAAAGGTAGCTCAAGGTACATCCTAGGTGGCCCCAGGTACAGACCATGTTGTTTGGAAGGGTTTGGAAAAATGTAAATTGCAAATAGAGCAATTATTACCTATTAAATTATTTTCCGGGACTGAGTATTGTAGCCAACTAGTTTCCGAATGGATGTAGACCAAAACCATTTAAATCTGATCAAAATCGCATTCAGGAAAAATCATAATCTAAAAAGTGGCTCAAGGATTTGCGGAAATTCTCTGATATTAAATTCAAAATTGGTCAACGATAGATATGGGAAGCAGGGGGGACTATATAATTTATTCGAAACAATTAGTTTTCCTTTCAAGTTTCACGAGTGCGATTGTGCAATTTTCAATAGTGAATTTCATAACAATCAACAAAAGAAAGTAGGTAGGTATTTCATAAGAAAATTAAGCAAGCGGTACTAGTTATGCAGTAGGAATCTTATCAAGTTAAATAGTGGCTGACCAACTAGGTAGGTGGTGAAGGGTTCATTAGGTTAGCGCTTCCGGTGAAAAGGATCTGAGAGCAGTTTCACTCTCCACAGAATCTCAACCAATTAGGTAGGTAAATCTAGGAAAACATCAAGTTGAGTAAACTTTTTTCACATCGCTAACCCCTTTCTCCAGCTTAAATGAAAGGTTTTCACGCGTCTCATCTGCAAATAAATATGCGAACTGGAAGGGCGTTATGGAGTACTTATGCAAATTTTCTGTCGTTGCACTTAGAATATAATCAAGTGCTGTAAGACACATTTTAATGTATCAAAAAACTTATTGTTACTCCTGAGCACCATGCATGTCAGTGGATTGCAACAGGATGTTAAACACATTTCTTTAGAATTTGTGCACAAAAATTCGTTCCCATCCATCATCATGTGAAGCTTGATATTTTTGAAGAAAGAACGGTTTTATGTAAACTTCGATTCTACGTTTATGAACATAGAAAACGCATACAGGGTCTCCCACTAAATGTGCCATCCTAAAATTGCGAGTACTTATGCTCCCTTAGTGTATCTCAGTCATTAGTGATTATAGAGGCGGACTTATGCATTCCTTCATTAGAAAAGGAATATTTTGATAATAATAATTCCACTTAATTATATTCTGTTCACAACTAAGTATGCTCCATATATTACTATTTATTTATTAGAAAAATCTACTTCCATACGATAGTAAACGTTTTATTCTTTCTCTCTCAGAACTCTCTCACTACAAATATTGTGAAAGAAACAAGAAAAAGGCTAAGTTTTTACAGCAAAGCTAAGAAAAGTTGTGTCCAAGGATGGAAATCATAGAAGAAGCAAGGCATCTGGTAAGTCCTTCAAACAATCAAGAGGCAAAAATAGATAGAAGACGTCAGCTGGAGCTGGTATGGATCCAGGCCAAGTTAAATTCAATACCATTTAAGGGAAAGGGAAAAATAAGGTTAGGGTAGGCGGTGATCTAATTTAATAATCAAAACTAATATGTCTGTAAGAAGTATGACAATTCAAGTTTCTTCTCCGTTTCATGGTACCATCTCAATTATTCCTCGACTGAATTTTAGCTAGCTCTTGGGGATTTTATAAGAAAACTGAATTGCCTCAAAAAATTTCACGAAGAAAATCTGTCTTCGTGGAAGTCTGTTTTGAAGCATTCTAAAATTATTCCAGAAGTTAAACATCTCCCCCCCCCCCCCCCCCCTCTCTCTCTCTCTCTCTGATTGTGTGCGCGTGGTATATATATATATATATATATATATATATATATATATATATATATATATATATATATATATACTAGCTGACCCGGCAAACGTTGTTTTGCCATATAAATAATTTCCTAGTAATTTCTAGTGTAGACAAAAAATAGCTTACTTATTGTAAGTATGTATGTATGTTAGAATGTGTATATTGTATGTATGTAAGAATGTGGTATATGCGTAAAATAAGCATGGAGCGCTGTGAACGATGAGGGAATATAAACATAACAAAAGGCAAACATTATGTTTAAGTTATATTATAAATTCTTTTTTTATAGCTGTTTACTGGGTCGCAAACGGTAGATCTCTAAGGGTAGTTTTAAAATAAAAAAAAATTTAGGGGTGGACTACCCCTAACATTTAGGGGGATGAAAAATAGATGTTGTTTTGCCATATAAATAATTTCCTAGTACACCTGTAGACATCTGGCGGGGATAACTAATTAAATTACGATTGATCAGTTTTCGACGGGAGAGGAAAAATGATTAAATTACTAAAATGGCTATTAAAAAATAAGGGTTGATCGTAGAAGGGTGAAAATTGAGGATTGTATGTATTTTTGTATGTTGTATCATAAAAAATAGAAATTAAAAATTTTGTCTAAAAAATAAAAAAAAAATTTAGGGGTGGACTACCCCTAATATTTAGGGGGATGAAAAATAGATGTTGGCCGATTCTCATAGATACCGGATAAGCACAAAACATTTCATCAAAATCGGTCAAAAATAAAATTAAAAAAATTTAGGGGTGGACTACCCCTAACATTTAGGGGGATGAAAAATAGATGTTGGCCGATTCTCATAGATACCGGATAAGCACAAAAAATTTCATCAAAATCGGTCAAAAATAAAATTAAAAAAATTTAGGGGTGGACTACCCCTAACATTTAGGGGGATGAAAAATAGATGTTGGCCGATTCTCATAGATACCGGATAAGCACAAAAAAGTTCATCAAAATCGGTCAAGCCGTTTCGGAGGAGTATGGCAACAAAAACTGTGACACGAGAATTTTATATATTAGATATATATATATATATATATATATATATATATATATATATATTAGATATATATATATATATATATATATATATATATATATAGGGGGTGAGGGGTAATTCCAGACGATAGCTCTCCTCAGATTAAAGCACATCTAAAGAAAGAACGAGTTCGCGATCAAATTTTCAAAAAACGCTAAAAATGAATTTAATAGCAATAAACAGTTTAAAATCGTTAGATGAATATTTTTCAATAAAATACAACTAAGAAAAAGCTTTACAGCTAAGCACTAGATTGAGAAATTCGTGCAGAGAAATTTGCATAAAATTGGTTTATAATAGTAAAATATTATTTAAAAAAATTTGTTCGCCATAAATTTATTTTAGAAGGTCCCAACAAAAAGTGCTCAAATTAAAAAACAAGCGAGAAGCTTGCAGTCAGAGCATTCACTAATGATTGATGCATGCACACAACAATTATATTTTCGATAAAAATAAACTCAAGTACAACCTAGAACAGTATACATGAATAATTGTAGCTTCGCGGTGACAATGTTCTTTTTTTAATTAAACTATCAACTATATTTACAGCGTGACAAAATATATCAATGGTGGCAGAAATACGAAATGTAGTTGATGCAAGGTAAGGTTTTAAACGTGCCGTGTGAATACTATCAGTACAAGTATGATCTCGCATCGTCAACTATAGGTCCTGAGGAGTATAGATACTAAATTACAGCTTCAGAGGATAAACAACGTAGAAATTATCTTCAAGAGCCACTCAGCTGATCAGGGGGCCTAGGCATTATCAACTATATGTCCTTATGAGTCTAGATACTAAATTACAGCTTCAAAGGGGAAATAGCTTAGAAATTATCTTTAAGAGCCACTCAGCTGATCCGGGGCCTAGGCATCGTCAATTATATGTCCTGAGGAGTCGAGATACTAAATTACAGCTTCATTGGGTATTACGTCTAAAAATCAAAGAACATGTGATTAATGAAGCATGTCATGTCGCTCGGGAATTCGGGCAAAAGTCATGTCAATCATTAGTGAATGATAAATTTAAATAGACGAAATACGTTATATTATGGATATTTGCTACGATAGCCATGAACTGGAATTTTTTTACTGCATTTTTTGATCATCGGACAAACTATTGTGACAGACGCGATAGGTATAAGTAACAACATTCACCTGACTCCACTTCATTGGTTACATTTGTATGAATGTTAAACAAAGGTAGAACTAAGGGGTTAAGCAGCAAAATACCGGCCTGGAAATCTCCATGAAATCGAATTAATCTAGAATAATTTTTCCAGAACAATGGATACCTACATACCATAGATAAGCACGGAACCAAAATTGTTCAAGTACTGTGAAATGCGAAGAGCAAGTCAACATTTTGATTTTGGAAAACAATAAATGGTTCAACTTGCACGAAAACGAAGTTTTCCAATCTTTGGTGAAAAGGAAGAACAATTATTTCAATCCTTAGTCTAAATAAGTACCCTGTCTTCCAGGGTGTTTAAATCAGTACGAAACATATACGTGTTGTTGATAGAAAATTCTTCAACTACCCTAACATATGGGGTTCTACCAACGAAAATCGTCCAAACAGGTAAAGATCTAAAGCGAAAAACCATCCCGAATCAATTCTCCTGACCAATGTATGTTACGAGTATTTGACAAGATTTTTCTTAAGGGGGTGCCAACCTGGTATATTTCCGTTCTCGCCACTTTTCTCAGGCTGTGATGGACACATTGACGTGAAACGAATCTTGAAATGCATCATATCATTCTGAAAGGAAAGTTTGTTCAATATGGAACCTTTTTATCATTTTGCTAATAGCGAATTTTTATAGAAAATGAAACAATAAGTAGGTACCTACTTAAATTTCATTAAAATGTAATAAACTTTCATTAAAATGTAATGCTAACAAAGCGGTAGCAACCGAAGAAAGTAAGTGTTCAACATTTTTAAAAATTGGAATGGATACCTAATCGAATTTAATTTAGAAATATTTTTTCGCCATACCTTATTTATTTACAAACAATTTTTGAACACAAGAAGTACCTACTGCCATTTCAAAACAAACTGACATGAATATGACGAGAAAAATTAGGAAAATTAGCTCATATGGTCATGAGCCAACAAATTTATCAATTATTTCAACTCCATATAAAATGTACAATGAAAGATGGCATCTCTAGTTCGAGTTGTCCAAGGATCTTCTCCTAGAAATTTAGATTTATAGGAACCGATCTCTGAGTCAGACTCGACGGATTGCTTTCGAGAAAATAATATTTTTGCCCGTGTTGCCGTCGGCTGTTCCATCCCTTCCTGTGGATCCCGTCGGATCCGCTTCGTTCTTCTCCACGAGACCCCAGGATTAGTCACCACTGACGAACGCTCCACTTCAAGGACGCGCATTTGCACACGAGTCGGTTTCAATGCAACATTGGGGAAAAAATTAAATGTTGACCGCAGGGAGACTACTCCCCGATCCCAGATTTCTTCCGGTAGTTCAAGGCATTAATGAAATAATGGATGAAATTCCCTTCGATGGATGAAATCGTTCCATCATGCATGTACGAGTATTATATTCAAACAGTAGCGAAACATTGTTGTTCTAAAAAAACATCGAGTTGCCATGAAGTGGACAGAGAGAAACACGTTAAAATTTCACGAAAAACGGCGTTTAACGTAATCGTAGAAAATAAAGCTATTGCAATGGCTCTAAACAATATGAAGTAATTTTTCTTCGTGGAAATTCGTTTTGAGGCATTCTGAAACGTTCTCAAGAACTCGTGTTTTGTGGGTTTATGTATTCCATGAAAAAAGGCCGACCGGCTCCATGAAAAATTTCGATATCGATATTATAGGAGCTCCCAGAGCCCCTCAGACAGAGTACCTACAATCAGTGAAATGAGGAGTATTGGAAGTAATTCACGTTTCATCAAAATCATTTAAGTAACTTGTTTTGAAAAAAAAAAAAAAAAAAAAAAAAAAATCCAGTCGTGGGCAAATTTTCGTATATTATCTTATTATACGTATTAATGTTAATCTGTTTTGTAATTTGAGCACTTCGAGTGAAAAGAAATTAACTAGCTAAATAAGATTTTGATGTTCAAACAAAGATGTTCAGCATTTTTTGCAGTTTTAATCTTTTTTGTAGCACACAATAATGGAAATCAACTTGAGGACGTAAGACAGACCAATCCAAATGACGGTAACAACTAGTCGAAAACTTCTAAATTATATTAGGCGGCAAGGAGTCGTATGGCAGAATAGCCAAGACATCCGGCGTAGGGGGAGGGGAGGGAGAGTGTACATTTTTCAGCATAATTTTGTACAACAATTTTTGAATGTTCTAGTTCATAAATGATAAACGTTTTTGAGTTTTACTCAGTTGAAAAAATGTTAATTTAACAATTTTCAGCTGATTTGTAGCGGAGCAACAGAAAGATATAAAAATAATATACTTATCACCAACACATATTCGTAAAGGTATGATTTCAGAATGGGTAACCATACTAGTTCCTTGTTTTAGTTGGGAATTGCTGAAAATATTTTTCGATCCAAATACATAATATCGTCTGATCTCCTCTTGGAAGAAAACAGTACCAAAAAAAGCAGCTTAAAAGACGTTGAAGGGCCTGAACCTTGTGTTAAAGTGCTAAGAAAGGATTATCCGCAATCTCATTTTTTCATGAGTAATTAGCAAATGATTTGCAAAGGAACTCACGCATTTCAAACAATTACGAGGATGACCAAGGACGAAAGATAAAACGAAGGCCAACAGATAACGCGTGACTCAGGTTTGGTTAGCTCCTCACTTGACACGAATACTTGAGAACGAAATGGGCTTTCAGGTGAATTCTGAATTACAAGCTAAAAATAAGAGTTGATACGTAAGGTGATGATTCATTGAAAGTATCCTAGGAAACTAGGTAATTGGAAATCAGCACGTACAAACTATTTGGTTTGTGAAAAGTACTGACTTTTGCTTTTTTACTTTCTCAGCACTTATTAAACTTGATAGATAGTACTAGAGTGCTACTGTTTCGAATATATTGATGTTTTTCTGACCATAAAAATTGTTTTTAATGGGATTTCAGTGCTTACAAGGGGACTCAAAAGTTTGTTGAATGACTGGAATCGGACATCTTTCTTACTCACAAATCTTACTTAGCCCTCCTGAGTGTTGCTTGTATCAGGTATGACCCTTCGGTATAACTCTTTCACCACCATTAAATGACCTGTTAATCTGAAACTGCCGGTCTGGAAAAGATGTTTTACAGACAGATAGGAACTGATCCATTTGAAGAACAAGAACCTCGAGATCAATACGGGATTTTCGCGGAATTACCCATCTCTAACATGCCCAAGTGGAAAATTATCAGATGGAGTCCAAACGACTAATGTTAACTATGGGTTCCAGGAAAACACTGTTGTACATATAAAAATAGTTGTAAATCTTGATTGACTTTTCCTTGTACGAATGCCTGATGGTATGCTTTAACAAATAACCACGGTAAACAGAGACGATACAGCCAGAATATGTGACAACACATAACACTTGATAAGTAACATGGGGTACAATGAGGTAATATGGGGTTTGTATTACTTACAAACTGAGTACGTGGGGTGTAATTGGTTATCGAGTATAGTATAGCAACATACCTCGTCGTACATAAATTGCAGAGTCAAAGCCGATTTTCCGACGCCTCCACTGCCCACCATGATGACTTTGTGGAGGGCCGGTTGGGGTGTCGGCTTTTTCGACATGTTGGCCTCTGTCACCGGATTATATTGACGTTAGTCCGTCTGAAACGAAACAGAACAACAAATTATCGTGAAATCTGAATTTAAACTATAATGAGATTTGGAAGAGAAAGTAATAGCGTGGTTATTTGCGATGACCCGTGAGAAAATTTCCAATTGCGAAATCGGAATCGGATGAAAACAGAGGAAATTGAGGTCGTTACAAGGATTTCACAAAGGCGCATGCGCAGTAGCTATTGATGATACAATTATGTTGAAATTGATATGATGATCAAATCGTCCTTCCCCAACTATCATCCAAATTTGAGCTAGATCGGACGACTAGGGCGTGAAAAATGGAGCATACTGGAATTTACGTTTGTGCATGCACAGAGTGAAGTATTGATTTGGCAACAATGAAACTGACAGAGGACCGCCAACCCCTAGCCCGCACATTCCCTGAAAATTTCATCCAGATCGGATGGAAACAGTGGAAAATAAGCTTTTAACAAAGATTTCATATTGGCGCATGCGCAGTAGCTAACAAAGATACAATCATGTTGAGATTGATATAAGATGATCAAATTGTCATCCCCCAACTATCATCCGAATTTGAGCGATCGGACGACTAGGGCGTGAGAAAATGATGCTTGGTAGAATTTACGTTTGCGCATGGGCAGAGTGAGGTATTGAGTCAAGAACGATGAAACGGATAGAGGACCTTCTACCTTCTAGCTCGCACATTCCCTGAAAATGTCATCCAAATCGGATGAAAACTGTGGAAAATAAGCTTGTTAAAAGGATTTTCGGACACACGACAGACACGCACGGGACCAAAGTTGTTCAGAATAGTCTAGGTATAACGTAAAATGCGAGTGGAAATTTTGATTTTGGAGACCAAAAATTTTTTTTCTCCCGAAAGTGAAAACAATGGTTCCGCAACCTTTAGGTGGACTCGGAAGCAATAACCATGAAAATTCCCTACTAGTAGGATTGTCCACGTTCGAATGAAACGGCCTCCATCAACCTACAAAAACCGAAATGTTGCGTTCCAAGATAGATTCTAAAGGTTCTAAGCGTTCAAAAGGCGGTGCTGGTGGCAGCTACAGTTAGTAGCTGTTCCCTACGTTGAGAAGATAACTATAATCTCATTTTATCCCCCCTTTTCCAACCTTATTTTATACTCAAAACTCTTTTGTGACTATAAATAACTATAACTATAAATTTGTGTGGAGATACATCTGAACAGTTTAATGACGTACACGTTTTCTAACGTTCAAATAAACATATAACTTGTTCAGAATCAACAGTTCACACCCAGCCTTGAACCTTTCAGAACACATTCCACTTACTAAATTTTCGAAAAAGGATGATCTTGCGAATCATTTGCTGTTCAAAGTGCACTCACTTCACATTTCCCCACTTCCTCTCGGTTCACCACCTGTATCCTGAATCCCCATAGTCATGAATTTGCATGTACTTACTTTTAATCAAATTTATCTTCACGCATGTACCCATGAATTTAGGAAGACTATTGTGTTTCCCTTAACAAATCATGCATGAACAAGGTGTTCGGAGAGTCACATGTTGGAACAAAGTTCGTTCCATTCAGAAATAATTCTGAATTAACTCTGGAGCGTTCCGTATCACAAAAGTATAGGTAGCATCAACAGGGTAAGCCTCATCACCACTGGATAATTATGGATCTAGAGTGTGGAAATCCTTTTCAAATCGGATAGACAGCTGACTGCTTGCACGATCAACTCCCACGATAACTTCCCCATACCTACCTACCTACCATGCTAGCCCACCTCTCTTGCTAACTGCATTTTCTAACTTCTCAATCACACAACTGTACTACTCAGTTTTGCAATCGAGTCGTGATCAGTTCAAGCATTATTACTAGGGTACCTAGGTATTAGATAAACTAAATTCTCTTATAGTGCAGATTTGAGTCGCAAACAGTACGTTTAAAGCATTAGTGAAAAAGTAGTACTTGTACTTTCTTGAAAGTGGTAGTAACAACAGTTTTTTTTAAACAATTTATTCATCAAACCGGATTCGTCACCATTTAGTTTGATAGCTAGCTCTGTTTTTGATAACCCATTGATAATTGGTATGTATTGGTAATATGATGTTACGTAAAATAAGTATTATCTTATTATTCATTATAATAATATTAATGGGTTAGTTCCGTTCGTGTCCCCACTTAGAAGCCCAAGTACATCAATGTAAATCTGACATTTATCCTTTTCAAAATGAATTTGAAGAGAGTTTCAGAAACCTCAGATTCTCCTCTTTCCTATGGTTTTATGATAAATTAACTTTCTACTACGAGTACAGGAGAAATATGAAACTGGAAAAATTGGCGACGCATACAAAAATATAGGTACTTACTACTACCAAAGTCGAGAAGTTCCTTATGTGTCCTCACACTGTTAGTGAGCCAGTACTAAGTGGAACGGTAAGCCTAAAAACTCTTTTGTAATTGAAAATTTTTCAAACATCTTTGATGTTTATAATGTTTAGGGATGATAATCATGCATCATAATTATGCAACTGATCGGTGTACAGCAATTTGTCCCTTGAAAACTGTTGGATCGGTGACGCGTCCAAGCACCAGCAAGATTCGTTCAATTAATCTATATTTTGCTGAAATGATTGATTTAGGATATTTTTATTTTTTACTAGTGTAGTTTTCTCGCTCGCTCTGGGTGGGATGTACCTATAGATGCGATAGGATGTTAGGCTGGGTCCATCCCGAGTTAGTAGGGAAAACCCTGTTGAAATCTGACGTGTGCAGATGCAAAAAATACGCATTAAACGAGGGTCCCATCCCCCTTCCCAGCCACCAGCAAGGAACAAAAAGCGACTCTGCTTCAAGACATAGGAAGAAGATAATTAGGGGCGTCTAGAGATGATTAGGGACTCCCAAAACATATCGACCGCCCCTGAAACTACGGGCCTAACCTTCTCCGATACAGGTGCGAGTGGATAAATAATGGGCACTGAGAGTAAATATTTGTGTTGGTAAGGAAACTGAAAGCGACCAAACGTTGCCGCCCGATTTCGGATCCATTCGGTTTGCTCTCAATAAGGCCCATTCATAATATTCAAATATAACCTACCTATAAATAAAAGGAAAAGAAAATGGAAAGCTGGTGCTGGGGTCAGGGAGACCCGCTTATTTGCTTTATATTTTTAAATTAAAGCCGTTGAAATTCTGGAAATATAGACTCCAATTGCACGACTCTTACAAGTAGGATAAGCAGGCTCTATAATTTTTAATGAGGAATATATATAAATGATCAATTATCATTATCGTTTATTTATTTTATTCTTTAAATGGCTT
This sequence comes from Adelphocoris suturalis, assembly GCA_030762985.1. Lineage (NCBI taxonomy): Eukaryota > Metazoa > Arthropoda > Insecta > Hemiptera > Miridae > Adelphocoris > Adelphocoris suturalis. Next base: position 69,125,355 of record CM061040.1, on the reverse strand, counting down.
CAGCCGCACCTCAACCAGAAGGGTCATTAGCGCATTGAACAAGGTGTCTAAAGGGACACTACAAGTGGCAAAACGCTAAGGGGAGTCATGCTGCCCTCCATTCTTAAAAGGAGTGCCATCATGGACTCCACCGGCAAATCGGAGGAGGAAAAAATGAGGGGTACAGTGATGACCACTGTTTAGCCCCTAAAGCAGATTAAAAAAAAACCCAAAAATAAAATAATACGTTCCAAGACTAGATGAAGAATGAGCTTACAACTAAATACTTGTTACAAAATATATTCAGCAAAGAGAACCAAAACTATGACTAGATGTGCATAAATGATTCACATATCAGAAATCACCGTTCGTAATAGAGCCGATGCTAGAGGTCCTCAAGGGCTGGACAGTCCTCCAGGAAGTGGCGGATGGAAGGATCACCCCCACTCCACCCACACACAACATCTTGAGCCCCTGCGCCAAGCAGGTGTCTGTGAGTAAGACAGGTATGGCCAGTGGCAACCCGGTTGACCACTACTCGGTCCCTCCTTGGAAGCTGGTTTACGAAAGGGCCCACTGGGCACAAGTTCTAAAGGACTACACGCACCAGACTAGTGACCTCACCCTGTCATTGCTCATGCCAGTCAGGATTGGCTTCATAATGTACTAGCCGGTTACCCGTGCGTTGCACGGACCCACCTGTGTGGGTTAGTCGGTGCATAGACTGCTACTGAAATAACCACATCCAGACTGTGTTCGTAACTACAGAGGCTACAAGCCAAATTACAGCATAAAATAAGCAAAATCAAGCCCAGACTTATCAGGAAAGAGCCCATAATTTCAATCGTCTGTTAATGACCCAGAGAGTCTCCCTATCAAATTTCAACTTTCTAGGGTGAACAGGAGAGCTCACTCAGATTTAGCTCACTGGCCAACTTTAGCTCACTCAGCTGATCTTAAAAGAACACATTATTTCAATCGTCTTTCAATGTCCCGGAGAGTCTCCCTATCAAATTTCAAGTGCCAATAGCGTGAACAGGAGAGAATTTAGCTCACTCAGCTGATCGAAAACATCAAAATCAAACACGCTCAAAGAAAAGTCCCGAACCGCGTAAATAGATAATATAATTATAATAAAATTTTGTGAGCCAAACAAATCGGTTTTCCGTCCTGCTCTTCGCACGAAATATCAAATTCCCGTCCATCACCTATCAATAATGCAACCTAAGCTGCACTCGGAACACCCGTATAGTAACCCGTCAAGGCTCCTATACTTGTGCCAAATTTCCGCCGCTAACCCCTGTTAGCAACTATAATAACAAAAGGTCGGGAACTAAACAAATCGGATGCGAAGATTAGCGCCGTTTATGAAGTAGAACGCTGTTTTAGAGGTTCAGACCTAGCCTATGTTGTAAGCCAGAACTTGATGATCATTTTACGACCGCTCCCAATAGAATGGGTCAAGCCGTTTAGCTGTCTATTGGGAAAGTATATACGAAAATAGGCAGAAACAAACTTTGAGTTTTATATATAAGGATGTAGGAGAGTTTACCCTCAGAGCGAGTAGGCAACATATCAATAGACGGCTCTCCTCGCAAGGGCAGCGGCACACTCATTGTCATGAATACCCACATGGCTCGGCACCAACACAAAAGTTATGGTTGAGCCCAACGTTGTGGCTTGATGAAGCGATAGACGTAGGGTTTGTATTAGGGGATCATCAGAATGCGTTCCTGATCGCCTCGATGGTACTTAGATCAAAAGACTTGAATCTATCACTCAATATGAAAAATGTGAAATCAGGGAATCGGGAGTTGTCTACTATCTTCAGTTTGCTCTCAAAAAGAGCAAGTAATATTTCGCCTCCCCAACCTCATATAAACTCCGGCTCTTCTGTGAAATTCAAGAAGATCTGGCGGGGTCATTCCCCAATGACATCATTTAGTTTCTCTACACCGCTGTTTTGGTCAATTTCAAACATTGTCTAGCGTTCATATTGCCCCTTTTTGGAAAGCCTTTTTTTTGGAATATCTTTCAGCCGATGAAATAAAATAGGTGAAAAAGCCCAGCGAAATTCCACTTGAACCCCATTAATTCAAATCCGTCAATCATTAAATTAAATTAAATACATTGGACTGAGAATTTCCCTCGATTCAACGAGGCATTCGAACAAACGGGTATTTCGCTCTATCAGTACTAGGAAGTATGTCAGTCTTGAACTGTGATCCGTAGTAAAAGCCATTGATCAGATACAGCAAGATGTATTTAGTAGGTACCGACTCAACTTATTATGCAGCTTATTATAAAAGCTCGGGAACATTCAGGGTTAACAGGAGATCGGGTGAAGTAATGAGCTTGGACGGAAGGGTGAGTGAGGGCGGAAGGGCGGCTGAATAGGCCCCTATCCGCTCACAATGACAGCGGAACTGCCTCCTCTTTTTGCTGAGTTCGCCATTAACACTTCAATTAGTTTGAACCTGTCTCCCTCCTTCCCTAGTTTTTATATCAATCGTAGGTAGGACACAATAGAAGGGACATGCTGAGGGAGACAAACACATTTGCCTAGCGAATGTGATGCACAAGTTCCTCGGGTTGAACCGCCTTGATCACCTTATCGAGTATTTATTCATATATTTTTATTTAGTGGTTTAAGCCGCACCTCAACCATAAGGGTCATTAGCGGCATTGAGCAAGGTGTCCAAAGGTACACTGCGAGTGGTACGATTCCAAGGTGAGCCATGCTACCCACCACCACCGAACGGATTGACATCAAGGACTCTATTGGCAAATCGGAAAAGGACAAAATAAGGGGTACAGCGATGACCATTGTTTAGCCCCTAGAGCGGATAAAAAAATATAAATAAATAAATAATAAAAAAATTATAAAAAATAATAATAAAAAATAAATTAAAAAAAAAAACCCTCAAAAATAAAATAATACAACTAAGACTAGATCTAGAATAAGCTAATAACTAAATATTGTTACTATAGGTAATCGCCAAAAACGAAAAAACTATGACTAGATTGTAAAAAAATATATCACAGATCAGATATTTCGTAGTAGAGCTCGGCGACCTTGTCTGGTCCAGTTAAACGTCAATCCACTGAGGGGGCCGAGGCTCAACTCGGAGGTCCATAAGGTATGGGCAGTCCTCCAGGAAGTGGCGGATGGACAGAACAGCCCACACCTTCCACACACAACATCTCGAGCTCCTGTACTAAGCAGGTATCTGCGAGTAAGACAGGTGTGGCCGGTGGCAACCCGGTTGACCACTATTGGGTCCCACCTTGGAAGTTGGGTTACGAATAGGCCCACCGGGCACAAGTCCTGTAGGACACAAGGCAGACCGGTGAACTCACCCTAGCATTGCTCATGCCAGATGGAATTGGCTTTATGTTGCATGTAGGAGATTTGATCCTCAATATGTATAGGCAGCATATGGATGGAGTTATCACCAATGACTCTCCTTGCTAGGGTATCAGCACACTCATTGCCGTGAATACCCACATGGCTTGAGCCCGATGTTGAGGCTTGGTGTAGAGATACACGTAGGCTTTGTATTAGAGGATTATCAGTATATGTATCCCAAATTGACTCGATGGTACTTAGTGAATCGCTACAGATCACATAATTCCCAACTCCCAACAACTGGCAGGGTCGAACAGCCAGTGTCACTGCCCACAGTTCTGCTGTGAACACAGACGTGACAGGTGGTAAGCGTCTAGTGACTTGGAATTTGGGGCTCCATAGAGCAAGGCCAACACCATCAGGTGTCTTTGAGCAGTCGGTGGACAAGAGAGTGTGTCCAGCATATTGCTGGATGGCTTCATTGTAATGGCATTTGAGAATGTGTGGGGGTGTATTTCCCTTGACCCCAACCTTCATGTGAAGATCAATGTGCTTACCAGACAAGGTCCAAGGTGGGGCAGGGGGCACTTCATATGGAGCCAGAGGGTATCTCTCTATGCTATCCCATCTGGTGAGCTTCCGAGTTCAAATACCCAAGGGGCGAGTTCGTGTTTGGAGCCTAGAGTAAGTGTCATCCGGGGATGGGGGGGGGGGGGGGGTAGCATGAGGATGTCATGCAGGGGGTGCCCAGGGAAATAGCGCAAGCGCTCTGCATAGCAAAGTGCTAGCGCACATTCCGACGAATTCTGAGTGGCTGGCTATGCCCAAGCACCTGAAGGGAAGGCTGTAGCGGTAGTGTGGAAGGCTCCAGTAGCCAGACAAAGACCCTTCTTCAATATAGGTTCCAGTTTACGCATCAAGGACTTCCTTGCTGACCCATAAACTGCAGACCCAAAATCTATGCGTGATCGCACCACTGCATGGAAAATCCTTAGACCCTGCATAGTAGTATGACGCAAGTACTCAATATGCTGGGTCCACCGCAGCTTACAGTCAACTACAAGTCCGAGGAAATGTGTATGAGTGGAGTAAGGAATTGTAACTCCACCTATTGAGAGAGGGTACTCAATATGCACTTTGCTCTTTCTGCAAACATGTAAGAAGGTAGTTTTTGCAGGTGAAAATTTAAAATCTCACATCTATGCTGTTTGATAAATGGTATCAATAGCATGTTGCAAGGTGTCACACACATTCCTCAGATTATCACCTCGGAGGAGGATAGTTAAGTAGTCCACATATAGTAACGGATGAATATCCTCTGGGATGTTATCAGCAAGGCCATTTATAGTGACCATAAACAGAGTGCAACTAAGCACTGAGCCCTAAGGGATGCCATTCTCCTGAAGATGGAGATTGGAGAAGACGTTCCCTAGGCGCACCCTGAATTTTTGATCAGAGAGGAAGCTGCGGAGGAAGCCCAGCATTGGCCTACCTACTCCTCACCGCTGCAGCCTTTTTAAGAAGATGTGATGCCAAGTGGTGCCATAGGCTTTGGCAAGATAAAAAAAACACACCAATGGCGTATTATTCCCTAACCACTAACATGCCCTGGATGTAACTCTCTGGTTTATGTTGAGTGGCACCTCCTCCACTCGCATATTATTTCTTATCGTAATCATGGCGCCACCATTTCGTAACCACGGGCCCTACCACCAGGCTGGGGCGTCACATCTTTTCTAAAATTATAGAAGCCACGCACATTAAACCCATCAAGAGGTTTTAGATGGGTTTCTTGTAGTGCCACTGCCAATGGCGGGTATGATCCTAGCATAGATCATAGCTCATCACGTTGTCCATATATACCATTTTAGCATTCCATTGAAGGAAGCACTCAGTGTTGGTGTTATTGGGTTGAGTGGTCTTAGAGATATCTAGTTAAGTAATCCAAGTATCTAGAGATTGTATGGGGAGCTCGATGTAGCAATCAGTGCTTCTTTCTGGGCTTGCCCTTTGACAAGTTTTATCTATTTTATTTATGTTTTCATAGGGTGACCTGAGGGGGTGGTGATGTAAACCCCGATCTCACATCTTTCCTCTTTCTTACCTGGGTCCAGCCACCACTGACTGGATCCTAGTCCAGCTCCATTTCAGAGCCAGAGGAGATGGGTGAGGAGGAGGTCAACGATTTGTGTCGCATTATCCCTCATTTCTGTTTAAGGACCTTAGAATGGTCCTTAGTATATTGGCTAGAGCCATCCTCTTTTATTGATTTGGAGGATTTCGATAATCGCCTCAAGAGAGGGGTTGGTGGGGGAAGAAAGATTTGAGTAGGGGGGATAATAATGGGGGATTGTGTTGTAATAGTGGGAGTGGGGGATAGGCGAGTGATCCAGTTGTGAAGCAGGTCTTGGGCCGGCGTCCGCTCAACAGGCAGTTTCATCTTTGAGGCTATGATTCCTTTTTGGAAAGATTGGATGGCAACTTCTTTTTTAAATACTGGGCACTCCTTAGAGAGTTCTCCATGCTCGCCATTGCAATTGGCACATTTTGGCGGCTTTGAGCGTGACGTTTCAGCCTTGTTGTGTCGTAGAAGACCACAGACACACATCTCATACTCAGCCTTACATCGATGGCTAGTATGCCCAAAATTAAGGCATTTATAGCATCGCATTGGTGGAGGAATGAACGGCCTCACCTGGAAGTCACAAAGCAGGGGACCTGGTGAAACGATCTTAGGTGGACTTTGGAGATCAAAGGTCAGCAAAAAGGTGTCAAATGATTGCTGCGCCAACCACATTGCAAAGGGATGACCTCAGTCACAGAGTCTCCCTTAAGGCTCTCAAGAATCTCCTCGACGGAGCACAATTTAAGGTATTGACAACAGAATGTGCCCTGTGAGGTATTGAGCTTTTGGTTAAGAGGGACTGCAACTTCAGTATCTCCTAACTTCACGAATTTAGCCAGTGTCATTCCCCGTTCCTCTGAGGCCACTTTGACATGATCCTTAGAATTGGATATAATCTTCATTTCTGTTGGTTTGCCTAACTGGTGCACCAATGCATTTCCATTTTTCAGAAAGCTGAAGGTTTTAAAACCATCCCCTTTGATCCCTACCATATAAAAACGGTGATATGTAGACCTCTTGAATAATATGTAAAAGACATTAGCTGTCACATTGGGGATAGTTTTATGGTTTTCACTGGGCTGCTTTTACAGTGTGAACAGAGGCTTTGCTGCAGCATTTGATTGTCCAGTGGGGGCTTCTAGATTCGGGACTGAACAATCAGCAACACTTTTTCCTGGTTTTGTAAGAACAATAGGGCTTAATGACCCTACCTCCATGGTGATAATGTTTTCACCATTCTTCAGTGCCCCCACAGATGGAGACACTGTCTTGTCAATATTGACAACAGAGACCACATTCTCTGCATTCATGGTGAGAGTAGCCTCACCATTCCTGGGTGCCTCCACCAAAGAATGCACCAGCGTGGATTGGGGGGTAGAGAGAGCTAGAGTGGAAATCTCCACAGCTGGGGTGGGAGTTCGGGGGGAGTCGCGGGTTACATTTTTAGTACCCGCCATATTTATGTTGGACATTATTATTAGTTTTTGAGGAAGTGTGGTTGTGTTCATGTGTATGAGTGTATTGTGCTTGTGTAGTGTACAGTGGTGTCAATGCCAACACCGAAGGCAACGCTACTCCACTGGCCTATTGATTATAGCCCATTTGCTGGTCCGTTGTGGGTCAAAAGACTCCCCCTCCCCCCCACATACATCTCAACCCAGCCGCCAACCGGTACTACAGGACATGGGGGATTTTTACAGACATTACTTGGGTCAGCCCACAGACCGCTGGCGAGGCGCCGCCAGAAATCACAGCTACCGCCGCCAGCAGGAGAACCGAACCTGCAGCCCCCTCCTCCACATTCCAGGGGTTGTAGCACAAGCCTCGCCCATGAGTGTAGTGTGAGCGTCTTTGTGTTGTGAGGGAAGGATTTCAAACCCAACATGCTTGTTCACCTGATATCTGAAGAATCAGAGGAAAAAACATCGAGAGCAGGTTGGATCAGCATCTAGGCCTATCACCTAGGGTGAACCAATGCTTGCTATGGGCCACAGGGACGCTAACCCTGTAGGACCTGAAGCGTCCCCCATGGGAACCTAATCAAGTAGATCATTGGATTGTAATAATAATGGTACAGGTAACAACATGCTCGTGTTATTTCTTTAGTTGGATATTGGTGTCAGATCGAAGACTTCCTACAGCGATTCCAACAGTTTTATATGGCTCTCGAGAATATCACTGACCCCTAACAACATAGCGTTTGAGAGAGATCCCCCTTCTTAGAGAAGGTAGACGCTTTCTTATGAGAGCCTGTTCTTTGTGGTATACGCTTCTCCCCCGGCCAGAAAGCCGGCGGGACACAACTCATGCCCTACAGAGAGGACGGGAGGAACAGTTTAACTCACTGTTCAGGAGCCCTTGCTCGGGAGTTTCCTCGAAACCTCCATAGGTGGAGGTGAACCTTTTAGCTGGTTCTCCCAGCTAAGGAAGCTGGTATCCAAGTTTATAGCAAAACTTACATGACAAGACACAACCAGGGCACAAGTCCCTAGTGATGCAGTCTCTACCCCTCAGCACCATGGGCCCAATGTCCCAAGGCTGGGGTATACTCACCCACTGCCACCACGAACGTAGCAGAAGATTACCGAATGTATTTACATAGACCACAAGAGGTTATTTTCAAGTTCCTTACAGAGGAACACAGTTGGATCGAGTAAGATGCCATTAGAGAACAGCTCCTCAAGTCGTTACCCCTCATGATAACACCATTTCGCGATTGAGTATGTACCTAATTGTATAATCGCGTTTATTATTTATTACACAAACAAGGGCGAATCGAGATCAGCCGCAAATTACACGATTATGAAACCGTCATCATAATCAACACAGCTACCGTTTATTCCAAGCGAATTCAATCACATAATCGCACACAATTTAAAGCAATAAATCGGGATGTGACGACAATGAGTAATTTTCGTCCGTGCTTAAACAGGGGCGTACGTGCTTAAATAGGATGTGCAACAACTAGTGATGTCGATACCCTCGAAGCAAATAAAACATTACTTAATATACATTTGGAATTTTTCGAAAACGCTTCTTTTTGGAACTATTTCCTCTTTCACGAAGAGAACATTTTTAGCATGAATATGCTTTAGCCGTGACCTAACTACCGAAAAATGTCCCACGAGAGTGCAACGAAAGTAGCGCCAATAATTATGATGATTTCCGCTTACAACCGAGTCGTTGCTAGGGATATGATACTTCGTCGTTTTTCATCCCACAAAATTCGTTGACCATTCGTTCGAAAGCTCTCGATTTATCCAACCATACTATATTAACTACTGCGAAGTGCGTGGCCAACAAGCTGAGTTATGAGCATGGTTATATGAATAATTGTTTACACACAGGTGATCATTCTCAATTATTGATATTGTGAACATGATTGCAACCGCTTGTTAATTTCTGATGATTTCATTGAGCTGGTGTTTCGATTATGTGATTCATAGCAGGTGATCCGAATATTGCGAGAACGGTTAGATTTGTGAAGCGGTGGTTAAATTATTTTAATAGGTAATTTCTATACTTTACACTCTAGGAAGCTGTAATTTCGTATGTAGCCTCTTTAGCCTCTTTCTATAATAAAGTGAATGTTTACTCGCGAGTTTCTATTAGGAGATCATCATCTCACAAGAGCTCAATCGTCGTGATCATTTCTATAATAAAGTGAATGTTTACTCGCGAGTTTCTATTAGGAGATCATCATCTCACAAGAGCTCAATGGTCGTGATCATTTCTATAATAAAGTGAGAGCGAGGAGCTAAAACATTTTTTTGTTTTGAATGATAAACAGAGTTCAGAGGCCGATGGGGGGTCGGGTTCAGAGAATCGACGAGGAGTGAGTCGTGTACGGCTAAAGCACATTCATGTTTTTTAATTTTAGCCGTCAGGCTCAAAGGAACTGTGGCTTTTGTTTTTTGTAATTAATATAGCCATGATTACCTTGGATTATGAGTAATATCATTAAAATTATTATAACGTTGGATGCAGCTAAAAAAAACTGGCCATTTTGAATTTTGAAAACATTTAGTATTTAGAAGTAAGGGGCTTGAAATGATTGGATTGGTACAAACAGTTTTTTGTTAAACTTTTATCGACACAAATTACTCTATTTTTTAGGGTAGTACTGGTATTAAAATTGTTCACAGTAGTTTTCCAATTTTCATCAGATGGGGTGAGGGGGGGGGGGGAGGCATATGTAGTAGTTCTCACTCCATAAAACCAATCCAAAGGGTAAAATGGGAGATCTCATAAAGCTTGTCTTTTCCACTTCAAAGAAACTAATTGTTTTACTATGATGACTAATAAACAAGAAATTCGCCAAATCGAAAAAAGTATTGAAAGAGAAACAAAGAAGAAAGCCTCCCAGCTTCCATAAATTCAATGCAATTTGAAGAAGAAAAAATACCTATCAAATTATATTTTACAAAATCTTGATAATTATATATCAAACGGCAAAAACTGCATGCGTTTAATAGGTGAACATAGTAGAAAGTTTCAGTCATGCAACATGATCGTATGAGCGAATTGTCGCAAATTATCGTATTTTATAAAGTTAAATTGTTTTGAAATTTGAGCTTTTTTAGTGCAAGGAAATTGTTAACTATTATTAATTCTATGTCGACAAAAGTATTCTAAATAATCATCTCCTATTCAAGTAGAAGTTTTGAATTTTTATCTTTTTTACAGTTTTATCGATTTTTTAACAATGTTTAATGAATTTTAAGAACATTTTTCAGCAGTATTTTGTTCTTAAATTTTTGAATGTTTTATATTATAGTTAATAAACTTTATCCGAGCAATATTCTACCAAAAAATATACATTCAACGATTTTTAGCCGTTTTAGCCATTTTTTGAGTACTATTTTTGAAAAATGACCAATTTAATGTGCTCAAAAAGTGCTGGCCAACAAACTCATCCTTTCGTTTGGAAAGCCAGATTTTTTTGGCGCAAGAACGGAATTTTTATCTCAATCCTAAGGAGAGTTATCATCTGGAATGACACATATGTTTATATAAATAAATAAATAAATATAAAATATATATATATATATATATATATATATATATATATATATATATATATATATATATATATATGGAAAAGTGTTAAACTCCAGGATTCGTTTCAGAATGCCTCAAAACGGATTTCAGTGGAGAAATTTTTCAAAAATTTTGATTTTAAAATTTTCCAAGCCATTGCAATAGTTCATTTTCTACGAAAATTCGCTAAAAGTAGTCTGATGCTTCGAGTATGTTTCCTTAGAGGTGTAAGTACAAACTCGAAAAGCTGCTCAATGAATGGAAGAGTCCACCGTTGTCATCACGACCCGTGTAATTTATGCGCATTCTGCCATTTCATGAAGTGAAGCTCCGTCATCCGTATTTTCGGAAAGGTCGGTAGTGCCTTTATTTTATCCATTAGTTTATGGGAAAATGATCAATATTTCGGTGAGTTGCTTAAAACCATTTTACTTCACCATTAAAAGTGGTACCTACGTTTTTTCTTTTTTGTAAATACTGAAATGATAAATTGCGAAGTATTTTTTATTCTCATTTTTCAAGCAGGTATTAAATTTATTTGATATTATTACTTAGACAAATTTGATGTCCCGCAAAACCATTTTTCCTTCTGCTCTTTGAGTTTCCTTCTGCTGGTTTTGATGAAGTTTGAAGAATTGACTAGCTCAACGCTTGGACGGTCCCCATCAAATCGTCTATTGCCAAAAGAGGAAAGTTATAATTTTTTCCTGGCCTATTATAAGGACAGAATCAATTCTTGGAACCACTAAAGCTGCTTACTCGAGGAATGTAAACAATTTGAGACGAAATGGCGTGAATAATATCGAAACCTCTCATGCCTGAGACAGGCTAAACTATTTCTGACGTTCTCAACCAAAAAGCTCGACTGAACTAGAAGATGTCAGTATGGTGGTCTGTTCTGGCCATAGCGCACTTCGATATCGCTTGAAGAGAATTGGGAAACTAACAACGGTTACCTGTCGTTTCCAGGAAACAGAAAATGAGGAAGCTACGATGACGCACTTGGTCAAATTAGATATATTATGATATCCAAGGAAATGATGTCTCATCTTCTGACGATATGAGGAAAAATTACGAATATCACTTGAAGACAATTGGGGGAAAAAACGGATATATATCATCTTTTCAAGAACACATAGGATGCCTAACACAACATATGCTCGATGCACATAGTCGAATAAGACGTTTATATATAATATCCTGGGGTATTGTCTCAAGGTGGCAGATATATCCGGATTAGGGGGGAGGGGGTTCGACAACTTTTGTCATCAGGTTAATGCAGCCTGAGGGCAAACTCCGATAAATTGTTTCGGTTGAAGTGGAGGGGTACTGAAAATTTGAATCCAGGAGTCAAACAATAGTTGAATACCTACCTAAATGTTTGCTACACCAGCTTGATTTTAAAGTAAGCTAATTTTAACAACTAGAAGGTTTTTCCTAACTATGACATCTTTACTCAATTAAATACATTATTACTATAACTTTCTTTATTATTTAAAAAAAAAAAAAAAAAAAAAAACGAAAGAAAATGTATTCCATGTTTTCAATAGTCGATTTCACTGGCGGGAAAAACGCTCAGGCGCGTCCTGCCGTTTTCATTGATTATTTAATATATTCATTTCTGAAATGCCTGGTGCTACAAAACAATGAGGCTACGGGGTTTGAGGAAGTAACAGCATTGCAGTAGTATCATAGTAGTAGCATGTAGTAACATACATTAGTTCCCTTCATTTCTCAGCAAATACGGATTCATGCTCCTGGTGAAGTGATTGAGTAATTTCCTGCATTAATGATGTAGGTACGGTTTATTATCTTGAAAATATTAATTGATTAAACTGTTAAAGATATCCCGTGTTCTAAAGTTTTAAGGACTACTCGAGATTCAAGAGAATATATGGGTTGCTTATGCATCATATTCCTGTAGAGGACTCCCCTGAATAGTTTTCCTAAAGAACTACATTTACATTCCTCCACCCACCTTAAATGTTTGAAAAGTATTGACACACAACTCGGGGTTTCCGGGGAATGGCAGTGTTCCCCGGGAACGTTAGTTTCACTCGTTTGAAGGACAATATCACGATTATTACTGATATAATGAACAAGGAACTCACATAAACACGTCATAATAGTATTTTGTGCTCATACAATATGAAAAACAACTGAAAGTTAGGCATGGGTACACGATGAACCGGGAGGGAATGGATTTGTAGTCCGAAACTGATGAAAGATTCCGCGTTCCCGCCTCGTCACGTTTTCGGCCGGGGATAGCGTTTTTCCAGCCTTTGTGCGGTCTGTGAAATCGTCTTTACATAATTAACGAAAGTGTGTCGACGTGGACAGAAGGCATATGTTCGAACGTTGACGCCAAATATTTCAAGAAAAGTTAGTAAGTGGATGAAGACGAAGTAGCAAGTGAATGACGACGAAGATCTTTATTCCAAGGAGAACACAAAGGACAAGTTGGGGCGACGGACAAGATAAATCAGGGAAGACTCAGCCGGCGACGACCCTTCAAGACGCCTATTAGCGCGAGAGCAGCGGCTGGACCTCAAGCTGTGGGCCGGGATCCAGAAACCCACCGCAATCAATAGCAACAACCTACGACCCCCGATAAACCACTCGGCTATTATCACAGTGGCCCCCAAGCTGAGGAGAAATTAGAAAAGTTTGGCAGGCAACCGAAGACGTATAGGAGAGATTGAACGTACGGAACTGCGAGTTGGAATGCAGTGGAATAATTTCTTTCGTCTTTTCAGATATTTTTTCTTCTTACAATTTATCTCTTAGTTCCTAATTATTTTTATAATACTTTGTACTCTAAACTAAAACTCTACTTTGTACTCTTACTAAACTCTCTCTTTGTACTCTTTCTAATTAATACTTTCCAGTAGTCAGGGAAAGAATGCATTTTATTCCAAACTTTTATTCCATTTTGTTGTTAACATAAACGAACATATGAATTCAGAACTTTGTACAGTATGTTAGTAATGTTTTGAGGAGTGAAAACTAAAACTCAAAAGCTGAAAATTCAAAATATTTGGACCGGGGTCGCAATCCGTGACACTGCGAGAGTGCCAACAGTATGTTGACAACTTCTTGAATGCCCAGTATTGTGAAGAAGTTTGTTTTCTCAAGTTCGTTATAACGTTAAGCATTATGCCGTTCGATTTATTTGGACACTATTTCTCAAAAACTGCTCTCAACGAAAATAATATTGTTAGGATTTTTATGTTGTCCTGACTAACAACAAATAGAAACAATGCGGAAAAAAATTGAGTAAATATTAAATTTCATAACTGAAGGGACATTTTCAAATTCTCGCCAATGCACTAAGAGTAGGACAGAACTGGGTAACTTCAAACTTGGGAGAAATTCCAGAGTTTCAGCAAAGTTGGCGTTCGACAAAATGCGATAATCGATTTTTTTTCTCGATAATACCTATTTTTTTCAGGGAGTTGTAAAAAGCTGAAGGCTGTAATCCTGAAATTTGTTATGCAAATAATCCCTCAAATAGATGTTATAGACGTATATCTATTCTTTTGTTAATAAATAAGGCGTAAGGTGACAAAATAGGTTCAGATTTAAAGGGACTACCTTGATGTTTTATTCCAAAGACTGTAAGTATAGCTCCAAAGGTTCTAGGGGGGTTTCTAACTAACCGTGAGAGGATTTACCAAGATTGGTTTTACAGTTTAAATAGGAATAACAACGCAGGGATTTTAGATAGACAGATTAGTCTGAGGATTTGCAAGAGAGGATAATCAAATAGGTATTTATAATATTACATGAAATCGTTCATGCAAAATTACGAGATTGATCAATAGGCTTACAGTCTTGATTGAAGAGCAGAGTGCGAGTGGATCAGGGGAGGCGCCTGATCAGCTCTTCCCCCTTCGCACCTCCGACTCAACTCTTTGTTGGTTCTTGTGAATGACGCCAGATAGATTGCGTAAGCTATCAGTCAATAATTTTGACTCAGACTTTGTTCTTCAACTAATTATATATCCATGTTACAATGTGTGAGGAAGCTATACTGCCCACCCAACTTGGCAGACGTTTTTGTTCAACTATGAATTCGGTCTAGTTCCGGAAGGTATGTTAGGGCTCAGGAGTTTCCATTTTCATTATAGGAGGTAATAGTGCCAATCATGATGTTTTAACTATTCTCGTCACATTTTCGTGATCTTCATTTGTTCAATTATGAATTTGGACTAGTTTTGCAAAATATGTCAGGAGTTTCAAATTTCATGCTGGAAGTTTTATTATGGAAATTTACCGTGACTGGGGGGGGGGGGTTAATGGACTGGTGGGAGGGGGTGATTTGGAAAAGTCATGATATTTGTGTTTTTTTCCTATTTTAACTCTCACCAAAATGATATAAAATCCATTCATAGGGATGTCCCTGTAATGCATGCATTACTTGGGTCATTCTACAGAAAGTGGCAAGTTTCTGTCCGCACTCATTCATGTGGTGAGGGTTCACTCAGCGCTTATTAAGAGGCTACATACGCAATTACAGCTTCCTAGAGCGTAAAGCATACAAATTAGCTCTAAGAGCCACTCATCTGATCGGGACCCTGGGCATCGTCAAGTAAATGTCCTAAAGAGGCTACAAGCGAAATCACAGCTTGCTAGAGTGTAAAGCATAAAAAATAGCTTTAAGAGCCACTCATCTGATCGGGACCCTGAGCATCGTCAAGTAAATGTCCTAAAGAGGCTACAAGCGAAATCACAGCTTGCTAGAGTGTAAAGCATAAAAAATAGCTTTAAGAGCCACTCATCTGATCCGGACCCTGGGCATCGTCAAGTAAATGTCCCAAAGAGGTTACACACGAAATTACAGCTTCCTAGAGCGTAATGCATAGAAATTAGCTTTAAGAGCCACTCATCTGATCCTAACCCTGGGCATCGTCAAGTAAATGTCCTAAAGAGGCTACATACGAAATTACAGCTTGCTAGAGTGTAAAGCATAAAAAATAGCTTTAAGAGCCACTCATGGAATATCCCCATGTAGGTATTTGCTAGGAGGGTAAAATGGATCAAAAAGTTTCAACCGGACGCTGTTATAGAGGGGTTAAAAAAACATTGAATCCCAATTTTCACACCCCTGCAATGTCCGCAGGTTCATATCCAGAAATAGTGAACATCCTTCTGACTCTGGTTTTGTCATTTAGAGGGAAATATCAACTGTGTTGGAAGTCTTCATATTCGCTCATGCTATCTGGTTGAGAAATTAATTTTTCCCTCACATAGTTGTGGGAGGAGGGCTTCCTGAATGCGTAAAAAGGTGTGTCCACACATTCGAATCTCGCACCCTTGGACATTTATTAAAGCCAGGGAAACATTAGAAAACAGGAGTTCGAATCACTTATTTTGGTTGGTATTCCTGCCTTTTCCCCTACAAAACCATTTGCGACCTCCCTTATCAACTCACCACGTGCTCAGTTGAAGTTTTGTAGTTAAAGTGTTTCTACATCCAGTGCATCATAGGACCTCACACCCCTGGAGGCTGTCACACTAATACAGTGAGTGTTAAGTTATCAACATGTGATCATTATGACTTACCATTGGAGTGGAAAGTAACTCATTAAAAAAACCAGTGTTCAACAATGTGGATCGTAGATATAACCTAAATTTATGGAAAATCCTCACACCCCAGATCATCTAATATCCAGGGATGTGAGGTTTGTGACAAGGTTGTGAAACTTCTTATAATAAATTCCTATGACTCATTTCATTATTTCGTCCCTGAACCCTGGCTATATATACATGTCTGCCATCCGACTTTAATGAAATTGGATGGTACCATTTCTGAGACAGTGTGTTACAAAGTAGTTGCTCCTTCCAGCACTGGGCTACCTACAGTGATGGTACATGGAATAGGAGTTTGTTATATATACATATGTGTGTGTGCCCAGACCCTTGGGAACTCAGAGGGTCGTCATCTGAGACCTGGCCTTCCTCTAGATCTGGATCCAACATTATAAGAAATTGAATGACACTCACAAAACGACGCACTTGGATAATTCAGGAATTAACGAATGTAATAATATCAGAAGGATAACGAACCTGAACAGTTATAAAGTGAATCAAGACAATTAATAGAATTGAAGACACAGTCACCGTCAGCCACTACACTCATTAAATTCACCGCCCGAGGTTCACAAAACTACATCTACGAATCGTCTGACTCGTTTTTAATTGAGTACCCTTCTTTAGAAGTAGGTACAGTACTTGACTGTTGAAAATAGCAGTTTTTGGGTGGTGTCTATGACGACTCAAAAGAGTAGGTAACTGATAAATTTTTGTTAGTGATTTGTAAAACAAATGACCACATGGCCATTCTGACTGCGCTGCGATCACGCAAGCAAGGATTAGTCTGAAACAATACACTCGATGGTGTATTAGTTCCTATCAAAAATGAATCAGAGTCCTCTAAAAGAGGACTCACTTTTATCACTTTATAAAAGCCAAGCCAATGCAGGAAAAGATAATATAAACAATACAACGATCTCAAAGAAGAAGTACATCCAGGACAGGACAAAAAAAGTTCATCAATTAGTGTAATAAAATGCATTGTAGGACTTCAAACGTAAGGCGTAGGACCAATGATCAATACGGGGTACTCTACATAGTACTCCAAAGGGCAAGTTCACGTAACCTCAACGGTAGGATCATTAAGAATGTTCAAAACAACACTGCCTTCTCCTTGGCAGAATCATCAAAATGCTCAATGGTATACCCTAAAGGTAGACACTCTACAGCAGGTTAGTATTTTAACCACAATCCCTCCAGAAAATTCGATCCTGTGCACGGAATCGAACAGCAGGCACAAACACCATTTCATTCAAATAGTGGTAGGATAGAACACTCTTTTCGCTACCAGGGGACCATCTACATTTACAGAATGAGAAAATTCATCAAAATCAGATGAAAACTGTGGAAATTAGGCTTGTTACAAGGATTTCACATTTGCACTGCATCTACTAATGACACAACCATGTTGAAATTGATTTGGTTTGATCCATTTGTCTTTTCCTACGTATCCTCCAGATTTGAGCGAGATCGGACAACTAGGGCGTGAGAAAATGATACCTAATGAAATTTACATTTGCGCATGCACAGAGAGAAGTTTGATTTGGGAACAATGAAATTGATGGGCAACCTTAACCAGCACGTTTCCTGTAAATTTCATCAAAATCAGATGAAAATTGCGGAAATTAACCTTGTTACAAGGATTTGTGGACACACACAGTTGTTCAGAAAGATTTAAAATGTGAAATTGTTCATCTTCCGAAAGTGAAACAACATGCTTCCGGTACGTAAATATTGGTAGACTTGGAACATTTGGTGAAATTAGGACGAATTGAAATTCCCCGCCAAGCAGTTCAACAAGTTTTTACGAGAAAAACAAGGTTAAACGACAACAGTGTTGCCAAATAGTAATGATTGTTTTGTTGAAACTGTGATTTTCTGTATAGTATCCAAGTTTACACGGTAAGTACTCGAATAATCGATACACCATGGTTAACTAAACCAACATCGAATTATCTGAATGCTCTTCTTGGTTGTGGTAAGGTTACGCGATTAAATCGAAGGCTACGGTAAGGTTGAGCTTACGTCTAGGTAGTCAAGTTTTTCTGAATGGGCCCTTTGAGTGCGGCGACCTTTAAAAGTAGGCACATCTAGGACTCAAATTCCACAATCCCTGCGGTTCTAATAAAAATCGGTCGGTAGGTAATCGATGTCTGTCGACGGTACACATACCTACTACAGTGTAGACGTAACAACAAGGATTTTACCGCGTGTAAGCAGACTCGAGACCAAAATGATTCTTCGGGTTTGTGAATGCTTGTGATAACTTTCATTTTATTGTGGAAATAAATAGATGTTTTGTTGATAAATTCCTTTTTTTCTTCTTTTTTTTATCAAATTAATTTTTTTCTGGTTAGTCTGGCAAGAAGAAAAAACATGAAAATTAGTCTATGCTATGCTATTGCATTCTGTATCTGTATTATTCAGATCTCTATTCTTTATTATTATATCGAATAATGAAGATATATTTATATTTAAGAAAAAAATTGACGTAGACTACACAGCAGCAAAAACCAATATGATGTACTTCAAGTGTGCCGTCTACAATCACGATTAAATTTCACGCTCAGCCTACTTGTAAGTATAAGTACACAGGTATGTAAGCATACTCAAAACACGAACGTGTTTAGCCTCAGTGAAGCAACGATATTGACACGTTTGGCTGAAACACTGGTCGCAGAATTCTACTTCGTCTTCGGGCAGTATTCAGCCCTCTAGCGACACCAACGTGACGAACTGAACAATGTAAGACGTAAATTAATGCAATGACTCAATTATTTACGTCGTTTAGTTTAATGCATCACCAAATCCTAAGAATATGTACCTACCTACAAGGTACCTAGTAGATATTATAAAACGTAAATCTCACCGATCCGATGAGCCTGAAAACAGCAAACCGATTAAATTATTTCGTAGAGTAGGTAGGTACATACCAAGGCTGGCATCATCTTCAAGAAACCCGATTCGGAAGTTATCATCTACGGCATTTTAAACCATATTTGGAGTAGGTACATAGATATCGTTCACTTTCAATAAATGAGTTTTATACATAATTGTACCTCATACTTGACATCGTGTTCAAAAGTGGTAGAATACGTACACTATAATGTAACTACACCTATAGCTAATATATGTATTATCAGTTGGTGCATACCTAACATCGACACCATGAGACGATTGCTCTAAAATTGTGGACAAAAAAATCTCGCTTCGCAACTTGCTACATAAATCTTCAAAGCGTATTTGGGTCGTATTCAAACGTATTTTGATCAGAAAATTTAATTATTCCGATTCAAAATTATTATAATCGTATACCTACCTACAGTCAATATTGTAAACACCAGCTACGCTTAGATGTACGGATAAATCCAGATAATAAGTAGGTATTAATAAGCTAGGTGTTCCTACATCACCCTTTGATGTAGGATGATTGTTTGATATGTACTTGGTACGAAGTAAAGCTTGAGTAGCAATTCAATATTGGGAACAACTAAAAAGTAGGTGTGCAGTGGAAATGGAACACAACACATAAATTCCGATACTGATGTTATACTATCACTGTTATCAGGAGCAATTCAATTCTTGGATTATCCAATCATTTTGGATACTACTGAAGAAACTACATTACTTTAATAGCAATGAACTTGATGAATATGCGTTAAAACACAGAAGTCAATCACCAGCAAATAGAGTTGAATTTCCAGAGGCGTTGCCTACTCTGGCAGCATAACCTATCAAGGCATTGACCTGTCTGTTGGGTGCTTCGGTAAAGGGATTAGTAAGCTGCTTACCGAATGATATGATGGTTCGGTGGACGAAAAGCTGATTGAGCTTCTTATTTATCACTCACGGTAAAACACCACGGACGCGGAACCGAAAAAACAGGAATCCGAGGGTACGACAAACGATACGAACAACTTGACTCCAGACGGCAAGTTTTGATCTTTTGAGGAAGCTTTCTGTGGAGGGAGAGATGGATTCTCGAGATTTGTAATATCCATGAAGGTGGGGAACCAAACAAACTAGCTGAGAACAGCGGCTCAAATGCATTCTATTGGCAGTTGAATGAACCAATTTCTGTTGGTTGAACTGCTTTTACCGCTCTCTTTTGAATGTTTAGAGGTTCGTTTGGCCAACTATTCCGAACCGGTTCTGACGGAATCGCGTTCTGAATAGGGAGAGGATAGAACTAGATCGGAACTGTGATTAGCCCAACGGTCTTCAGGATCGTTCGGAACTGATAACCTCAACAGAAACCTACCTTCATGATTAACCTTTGTTTCGTTTGTTGACGTCTTTAAGTTAAGATGTACTTTTGACTACCGTAATATTTCCATAGTTTTTATGTGATATTTGCATAATTTTTATATTATAATGATGTCCTCCTACTTACATAGTCTCGATCATAGGTTTTTTTGTTAATCGTTATTTTGTAAAGTGAAATATGTGAACGATATAGCGCTTAACTATCTAACAAAAGTACCTGAATTTAAACGGTAGGTACCCATGATTGACCTAACAACTCGTTATCTATTCAATTTTGGTTCAGTGTAACATACGATAAAATGCGTCTTATTTCAATAGTTTTTAAAAAAATAAAACCTCTATCCTTGAACGCCTCATTATCAGACGAAAGAATGACCGAACAGCAGCCCATCTGTGCAAGGACAGAAGCTTTCCTTCATATCTTTTCATTTTATACATAATTCTTCTTCTTTTTGGTTTATTATTTTCTATAATGAACCTTTGTAATCCACCAAGAAAAGAACTCGGCGCTCCGCGCCTCGCCAGGGGGCAAGCCCCCTGGACCCCCGGTTACCTCTATTTACAAACTTCGGACGAAATTATTGAAACACAGAATGTGTTTGCGTTGTCGCGCAACCAAGTGACAACCAAACAAGCGTCATTGTTTACTATTCATTTATAACATCAATTTATATAGTTATAGTATGAAACTACGAAAATTGCGTTGTCGCGCAACCAAGTGACAACCAAACAAACGACATTGTTTACTATTCATTTATAACATCAATTTATATAGTTATAGTATGAAACTACGAAAAAAAAACGAAATAAATT
The DNA here is from genome assembly GCA_030762985.1 of Adelphocoris suturalis. Classification (NCBI taxonomy): domain Eukaryota; kingdom Metazoa; phylum Arthropoda; class Insecta; order Hemiptera; family Miridae; genus Adelphocoris; species Adelphocoris suturalis. The sequence continues at coordinate 69,104,188 of CM061040.1, read as the reverse complement.
CGTGATAAATCAAGAGCTTTCCAACGAATGGTGAACGATTTCTGTGCGATTAAAATGGCGGAAATTCCATTTCCCTACCAACGGCTCGGTTGTACGTGAAAATCATCCGTCACACATTTCGTTCCCATCCCGCGTTCCATTTTCGGCTAGTTAGTCCATGGCTAAAACACATTCTGTGTTAAAAATTTTAAACCTCCTCAAAATTTGTTTGTTTACGTTTCAAGATGCGTAGAATTTAAAAATTGAAAAAAAAAAAAAAAAAATCCGTCCGCCGTTCGAAGCTTTTCTCAAAAAGTATTGGACCAAACTCTAAGAAATTTGGCCTAAAAATCATTTATCGGCCGGGGATGTGCCAGTAACATCGGTATCGTGCTCGATCAACACTAAAGGGTAGAACCTAAGGGCTAAAATATTCAAAAATCGAGATCTCGAAAAAACTTCTGTAGGTAGGTAATCACCTTATATTAATTTATTAAATTAATGATTACTAAATACCTACTTAGGAATTACTCTTAATTAAATAATTATTTCTATTCCAACAACAGAAAGTTGATTAGGTATTTTTGAGTCTGCCAAGGTCGGAACGTTATAGCCCATTTTCCAAGGAAATCAAGCTATTGCAATGAATCCAAAATTTCCTTCATGGAAATTCGTTTTGAAATCCCTTGAGTTTAACGCTTTTTGATATGTGTATGTAGAGTTTGATCAAAAAGTTCTTGTTGTTTTCAATCTGCGCGCAGAGGGTCGTTGAAACTTCTCGGTGGTCTCAGCGTTACTCTTTCTGAGTCACCTGATTATTTTATATTGCTGCAATATTCTCAGTTCTCGTGTTATTCTTATCAGCTTCGGAACCTCCGAGTCCGAGGCTAATTTCTTTCATAATCGACTCACGTTGCTGAAATTTAATGGGACTCGTTCGGAACTCCTCAAAAACAATTACTATTACAGGATCTATATATATATATATATATATATATATATATATATATAATAAGTATATATATATATATATATATATATATAAAAGAACTATTAGAATGGACGGTACAGAATATACGCTAGTACCTACTTTCGTGATGAGCATGAAAGTACCTATTGAAAAGAATAGGAACCGAACCAGAGAGTGTGTGCTCATCTTTGTGCATATATATATATATATATATATATATATATATATATATATATATATATATATATTCTGAGGTATTACAGAAGGTTGGAAAAGATAGGAAACACTTGAATAAAACTTACAAAATTGAGAGAATATTTCTCTCAATATTTCCACGGCGAAATATTCTCTCAATTTTGTAAGTTTTATTTAAGTGTTTCCTATCTTTTCCAACCTTCTGTAATACCTCAAAATAATATTAGGTACAAGGAAGTGTTTTCATCCTTCATCAAAACGATATATAATATATATATATATATATATATATATATATATATATATATTTTTTTTTTTTTTAATGCAACGTTTCTTTATTTGGACAGTTCTAATTATTTATTACAATACTTTACAAAAAAGGCCTTTCTGTCTTTAAATAGGTTTTTTTTAGTAATCACCAACGTTTCTTCCTAGGAACTGGAAGAAAATTCCTTCGAGAAAAAAAAGAAGAAAAAACCTTCATCATCATCAAAAATAATTAAATTTATATTTTTAGCCGATTACGCTGAACATCCAAACAATTCAAAGTCGTTCCCGCACGAAACTGGTACTGGTCCTGGAGGTTTTTGAGGGTGCCGGTTCCAAATCTGAAGCCCGTTTTTCAAGTAGACGTCTAGTTTTTCAGGTACAGCACCTGCATTTTTGAAAAAATCTCTAAAATTCCAGGATAATTTATGTCCCATTAAAAGGTGATATTCTTGTTGGAAATTTGACGCTGAACACGACTATACCACATTAGAAGGATCTGAAATGCCTCCTTAACGTGCCTTTTGCCTAAAAACTGCCAAAACAAACGTGGGCTTCCACCGATTGTTGACGATTTTTCTACAGTTTCTTGAAGGTTTTTTATACATTGCACTACTTGGCGACCTGAAAAAAAAAAAGAGCTTTTACTTGGACTATTTCTGCGTCGAATGAGACCACCAGCAGCTCAGGAGGCAGCAGCTCTTTTAATAATTGATTTTTCAAATACCGAAAAACGTTTTTTTGGGAATACCTATACCTACCGAGAAAAAAATTAGTTGTCAAAAAACTGACAAGAAAATTTATCTATGCACGAAATTGTGATGAGAAATGTGCTTCAATTACATCAATATTTGATTAAAAACCATCAATAAAAACTTCTTATAATAAGAAATTATTTTTTGGAAAGCAGACTTTTATTTAGAATATCTACCTTTTTTGCCGTAAAGTGTATATTCAATTCGAAATTGGAAATTGTTTATACTTTCTTCACGTTTCTTATTAATTGTTATTTTATTTTTTCAGGCTGGTCGGTGACACCACTAAATACTGACATTAATCAGCCGAGTACGTCAGGCAGCACAACTCAACACCCACAACACACTTCCCCATACAAAACTTTCTCTATTACCTCCCCTCCCACCACTAGGTAATTTATTAATTTGGCAGATGTATTTTAAGTGTATTCCTGATTATTTTATCAATTAAAATATCTTTCATTATCACAACTCGGAAATTTATAAATTCAGTTATTTACTTTTCAGAATGGCCAGTTGAATGCGCCACAAGTATCACGGCAGATCCTACTGTCTCGTATTCCGTTTGTGTGTAACTCGGCAAAGTCAGTTAACCATGGATATATTACTGATACATATTTTAGTATTGTTACTATTCAACATTGAAATATTGATATTGGCATTTTGCTGAATATTAATCGTATTACTATATCATAATATATATTAATATTACTTTGTATTAGCGAACTTTTGTAGAAAATGAAACTATTGCAATGGATCCAAAAATTTTAAAATAAAAATTTTCGTAATTTAAATCCCTTTTGAGACATTCTGAAACGAATCCTAGAGATGAACGCTTTTTCATATTATATATATATATATACTTACATATATATATTAATTGCTATGCAACTCTTAGCCCGACCCCCAACAATTTTTTTTGTAACGTCCGTGACGAAATTAGCGATGATTTTCACGTACAACCGAGTAGTTTTCTACGCAGTACAAAAGAGAAAAGATCCGGGGGGTCCAGGGGGGCGAAGCCCCCCGTCGAGTCGCGAAGCGCCGAGTATATATATATATATATATATATATATATATATATATATATATATATATATATATATATATATATATATATATATATATATATATACATATACTAATTAAAGTTAAAGAAATTTTACAGAAATAAAATGGGAATATTCCAGGTTCCAGGGAATATTCAACTAATTTTGACAAAGACTAATTCGAAATATCAAAAAACTTTTTCCTCTTTATTTCTGTAAAATTTCTTTAACTTTAATTAGTATATAGTGCAGTAGCACAGTGTCCACAATCAAGTGCATATATATATATATATATATATATATATATATATATATATATATATATATACAGGGTGTCCCATCTAAACGGGCCCATCTGGAAATTACAGCCTTACGGTGCGAGCTATCGACAAATTGAACTGGACCTTTTTTATAGTATTTCAACTCAGCTTTACGATGCAGAAGTCCGATTTCTATTTTTTCATGTTTTAGGGACTCAAATCATTGATTGAAACTTACGGTTTCTTCTTGACCCCCCTTTTTTTATTGCTTTTTTCGATTTAAGGTTGAATTTTGAACAGAAAATACCTCCTTGAAATTTTCTTTTTGGGGCTTCGTTTCTGAGTTATTCCACTATTTGCGGAAGTCCGATTTTTATTTTTCCATGTCTCAAATCATCGATTGAAACTTACGGTTTCCTATTGATCCCCCTTTTTTATTGCGTTTTCCGATTCTAGGTTGAATTTGGAACAAAAAATGCCTCCTTCAAATTTTCTTTTTGGGGCTTCGTTTCTGAGTTATTCCACTTTTTGCGAAATACAGAAAATCGCCTATTTTTTTCAGACATTTCCAACACTTTCTTACTACTTTTATCTTCAATTTTTGAGATGTTCAGCACACATCAGCATTAAACTATCCATCATCAGACCCCAGCGTCCATAATCAACAATCACCATCAGGGGGATGACATTACACTTGAACCGCATACGATTTAAAAAAAGTTTTCCAAATCGTCGTTTGAAAAAAAAAAAAAAAAAAAAAAAAAAAAAAAAAAAAAAAAACCCTCAAACTGTTTAGTAAACACAGAATCACTGTTCAGAATACAGTTTAAAAAATGTACCACAAGGAGACTTCCAGTCAGTTGTGTTGTGATAAATCGAAAATGCCACCTGCTCCTTCTGCAGCCTCTGCTCCTTCTCCTGCAAACTGCATTCAAGGGTCAAGAAAACAACAGATTCTTGATACCTACTTATTGTTCAGTCTACACTATGATCTTTATTATTTAAAGAACCTTACATTAGTCCATAATACGGCGTCTCATACGTTCTTCTAATAAATGAGTAACAGTAATGAACAGTTTGAGGGTTTTTTTTTTTTTTTCGAACGACGATTTGGAAAACTTTTTTTAAATCGCAAGCGGTTCAAGTGTAATGTCATCCCCCTGATGGTGATTGTTGATTATGGACGCTGGGGTCTGATGATAGATAGTTTAATGCTGATTTCAAAAGTGTGGTGAACACCTCAAAAATTGAAGATAAAAATAGTAAGAAAGTGTTAGTAATGTCTAAAAGAAATCGGCGGTTTTTCTGAATTTCGTAAAAAGTGGAATAACTTAGAAACGAAGCCCCATAAAAAACATTTGAAGGAGGCATTTTTTGTTCAAAATTCAACCTAGAATCGGAAAACAATAAAAAGGGGAGTCTAGAGGAAACCGTAAGTTTCAATCAATGATTTGAGACATTTTTTTTTTTTTTTACAAGTTTTATTGCGCCAAGTAATAACAACTTATAAGCAATATTCATGTGATAAATTATTATACATTTTCTTAAGATCTAATATACTTCACTTTAGACTTATTGTTCTGATTATTGAGTCACTAGTCTTGACGTTCATTTTATTTCACTTAGTTCATGCGGTTTAGTTCTTTTAAGTCTTCTAAGTAGATCTTCGGTGTCAAGGAGCTGAACGACATCCTCGTTAACATGATCTCTGAGCCTCAAAAGGTGATTGACGGCTTGCTTGCGGATAACCTCATTGACAGATTCAACTTTCAACTCATAGCGTAATCTGTCAATTCTGAAGTATCTGTACGCATCAACGCAGGTGCGCAGAACATTATTCTGAAAGCGCTGAATAATGTTGCGGTTACTTTGTGCAGTGCACCCCCACAGTTGCGCACCATATGTCCAGACAGGTTTGAGGACTTGGTTGTACAATATGAGCTTATTGTGGATAGACAGTTTTGAGTGTCTTCCCATAAGCCAGTACATTTTCCTGAATTTAATAACTAGTTCAGACTTTTTCTTTTTAACATGTGATTTCCACCTCAGTTTGGCATCGAGTGTCATCCCAAGATATTTAGCTTCATTGGCATAGGGAATCGCCTTGTTGTCAAGGAAGGCTGGCACGTAGTTGATCCTTTTATTTGTGAAATCAACAAATACAGACTTCGCTTCATTCAATCTAATTCTCCATCTTTTTGTCCATTCATGGATGCAGAGGATGGACTGGTTTAATTTTGTAACTGATTCGATATTGGTTTCTCCTGTCACCAAAATTGCGGTGTCATCTGCAAACGTGGCAGTTGTATTTTCCTCAGTTTCTGGTAGATCGCGAGTGTAAAGCAGGTACAGTAGTGGGCCTAGTACACTGCCTTGTGGCACTCCCGCATGAATCTTCAAAGGCTTCGAGAAAGCGTCGTCTTGTTTGATTCGGAAGTATCGGTCGGTCAGATAAGACTCCAGAATTGCTGCATAACATGCTGGTAGAACTTTGCGAAGTTTGTGAATAAGCCCTTCATGCCACACTTTATCAAACGCCTGTGACACATCCAGAAAGGCTGCCGAGCACACATTTTTCTCTTCGAATGCTTTTTCAATGAGACTTGTAATTCTGTGGACTTGGTCTATGGTGGAATGCTGTTTTCTGAAGCCAAATTGGTGCTTTGGAATAAGTTTTCGTTCCTCTACAACTACTAGTAGTCTCTCATGAAGGAGTTTTTCAAATAGTTTTGAAAGCAAAGGTAGGAGTGAAATAGGCCTGTAGGACTTTAACTCATTTGCCGGTTTGCCTGGCTTGGGAATCATGATTACTTCTGCTATTTTCCATAACTGAGGGGCGTAGCGAAATTTAATGGCACTATTTATGATTTTTGTTAATTTGACTATGGTCTTTCGGGGAAGATATTTCAGGATTAAACCAGTGATCAAGTCATATCCCGGTGCTTTTTTTGGGTTAATCTCCTTCTGAATTGTTCTGTGTACTTCTTTGACAGTGACAAATGGAATGGAAATATCTGGTTCCGATGGCTGGACCACTTCAAGAGGTTCTTCGTCAGGTACTCCAGGGTTTGTTGTGAAAATATCAGCCAGATGATTTGCAAAGACATCTGCTTTTTCTTGATTGCTCCTTATCCACCTACCTGTTAGTTCGTTATTAAGGGGCGGAGCTTGCACAATTGGTCTTTTTAAGTGTTTGGTAGCTTTCCAAAGGGAGTAGTCTGTATCCCTACAGTTGGTTAGAGATGAAACAAGGTTCTCCATGGTTGCATCATTTATCTCCTTGACCATCTGTCTCAGCTTATTTGCAGCTTTATACCAGGCAGCTTTGTGCACACGGCTTCGCGTTTCTTGCCATTTTTTTCTTGCTTTGCGTTTTCTCATAATAGCTTCCATTATTTCCCTTGGATAGTTCAAGCCTTTTTGTCGCTTTTTTATAATTGGTGTATTGCGGCTGACTACTGTTTGTATGCTGCAAACAAGTTTTGCTAGTTCACTGTCTATTTCTTCTAGGGTGTCTAGAGAAACGTTGAGATCAATTTCCTGGTTTATTTCAATTCTGAAGTTGATCCAGTCTGTTTTGTTGTTAGTAAGTGTCGGATTTTTTTGAGCTTGGATGATCCAGTCACTTAACGTAAGAATAATGGGCGAGTGATCTGAACTTAAGTCAAAGCATTCTTGTACTAACAGATAGTTTGTTGATATATTTTTGGTAATGAAGAAATCAATGAGGTCAGGAAGTTTCTTTCTGTCTGTTGGCCAGTATGTTGGTTTGCCTGTTGAATGTGGTTCACAGTTATGATTGGATGTGTACTGGTACAGTTCTCTTCCTCGTGTAGAGGTAATTCGGGAGCCCCAGTATGTGTTCTTGGCGTTGAAGTCCCCTCCGATGATAAAGCGATTTCTCAGGTGCTCAAACGCATCAGCAAAATCTTCTTCTTTGACAGTGTGCTTTGGTGGTATATAGATGCTCGCTACTATGGTTGAGAATGACTCCATTTTTACCTCTATTGCACTAATCTGGAACATTTCTGTTTCAATCTTAGTGAATTCGTGATAGGAGAGATTTTCTTTTATGAAAACAGCACTTCCTCCTTGAGCAGCATTGCTTGGGTGAAGTGCATGGTAGCATTTGTAGCCCCTTATTTTACAATAAGATTCTTTAGTAAAATGTGTTTCTGACACAAGACAAATGTCAATTTTATTTATCTCAAGCACTAATTGGAGCTCACTTCTCCTAGATATGAGCCCATTTGCATTCCATGACATAATGTTGAGATATTTCATGGTTATTTCTTCGATTTGGATTGGAGTTTACTTTCCAGTGCTCCGATTCTTCTATTGAATTCAGTGAATCGTTGATCAATTTGGTTTAGACGATCAAGAATAACAGTTAATGGGTCAGCATGTTTCTCATTCAGCGTAGGTTTTTGCTGAAGCGTTTGGACGTTTTTGAGGACTTGCGCGTATGTTTTCAAGTTGTCCCCCCCTTCTCCTTGTAAGAAGGGAGTTGAATTTTTTTCCCGAAGAACTTGTGACGGTGTTTTGACAGTGAATTTTGTACTTTCCGATGCATGGTGTTTTCGAGTGTTCTCCTTATACTTCTTTTGGGCCTCGATCGCTACTATGCATCCTCTGTAGCTTGCGGGATGTTCGTTTGAGTTACAATTGGCACATTTTGGATGTATTGAAACGGGCTTAGGGCAATCTTTTGTCGCATGGTTTTTACCACATTTGACACATTTTGTCTCAAGGACACAATAATTCTTTGTGTGTGCAAAACCTTGACAGTTTTTGCATTGTGCAACAAGTTTAGGAGACTTAAGACTGTCGACAGCAATTTTCGCTCCATGTAAGGAAGTAATAGCATGTATGTCTTTTATGTTAGTCCCGTTTTCAAAGGCAACTATGCACATGTCCAGGGCGTTTTTCGTTTTCCACCCTAGTTTGCGTGTGACCTTTACTTTTCCGAGATCAGGGTATTCCACTTGGAATCGGCGCTCTATCTCTGTTTCAGACAGAGATTTATGTAGACCCTTAATCATGACTGAATAGGGTCTAGTCTGTTTGTCTTGGTACGTATGAAATTCACATTTTTCGTTTCGAAGGAATTCACTTAGGTTCCGAAATCCGAGGTAGATGGGTTGATCTTAACCTGATTATCCCTCATAACAGTGACTTTGGAATTTGGAGCATGTTCATGCACCGCTTCCTCAATCGTTTTATAATTATCGGTGATTTTATGCAAGTAGATTGGTGGGGGTTTCGGGTCCTTGGTTTTTAAAATTTGTTTTGTTTTATTCTGCGTTGGAATATTACCCTTGGATTTCTTCCTTTTACGCTTTTGGGGATCAGAGAATTCCTTTTCTGATTCGTCGACATCTTCGCTCTCGTCTGAATAATAGCGCACAGTCGACTGTTGTGGCTTCAGCGATTTTTGTGAGCCTAGTTCTTCGATAACGCTGACTGCAGAGTCACCTTTCTTTTCTTCTCCAAAACCACTTCGTTTGATTTGAGACATGGAAAAATAAAAATCGGACTTCCGCAAAAAGTGAAATAACTCAGAAACAATGCCCCAAAAAGAAAATTTCAAGGAGGCATTTTCTGTTCCAAATTCAACCTAAAATCGAAAAAAGCAATAAAAAAGGGGGGTCAAGAGGAAACCGTAAGTTTCAATCAATGATTTGAGACCCTAAAACTTGGAAAAATAAAAATCGGACTTCTGCATCGTGAAGCTGAGTTGAAATACTATCAAAAAGGTCCAGTTCAATTTGTCGATATCTCGCACCGTAAGGCTGTAATTTCCCGATGGGCCCGTTTAGATGGGACACCCTGTATATATGTGTGTGTGTGTCTGTGTGTGCGAAGACAGAAAAGATTTTGTAGAAGATCTATAGAAATTTTTGGTGTCCTGGGTGGAATGGCCCCCACAGCTAAGACATATAGATCCATGTTGAAAATAATCAAGTTAATACCTTAGTATATTTATGATGTTGAAACTAACATTTCATTCAGGCTCGCCTACGATCAATGAGCAAGTTCGCCCAAAAATGCACGGATTTACTCTCAAAATGGGAAAATCTCCTGCTACCGGATCCCACACGACGTTTGATGTGACCCCTCAATTGAATCATGGTGGGTTTAACTCGGGTGATAACGATCATTATTACGCAACCCAATCTTAAAAATAGCACAGTTATATGGATAACTACAACTGACAGTCAGAAAAAAGAGGGATAGCAGATAAACTAAATACCAAGTATCTCCTGCTACCGGATGCCACACGTTTGATGTGACCCCTCAGTTAAATCATGGTGGGTTTAACTCGGGTGATAACGATCATTATTACGCAACCCAATTTTAAAAATAGCACAGTTATATGGATAACTACAACTGACGGTCAGAAAAAAGAGGGATAGCAGATAAACTAAATACCAAGTATCGCTGGTCCGAAATGGGAATACCTAATTGGCCACCTTGCCAATGAAGACAGACTGGTGCTGGGAATGCCCCCTCCACTACCCCTCAACACCAATTGCCCTACCTTCACCAATCATCTTTTGAAGCACGCACATCTGACTGTTCAGCCAAAATCAGCTGTTGTTTCCTTGCACTTGATAAATATTATTCACTGCACTACTGCAGTTTTTCTACTAAATTCGCAAAATTGGTCAGGATAGTGGGAAGGCGGGGCAGTGAGTGGTGCAGGGGTAGTGGAGGGGGCAATCCCAGCTCCAGTCTGACATCGACGAGCGTGGTGGTCAATTAGGCATTCCCTTTTCGGACCAACTATAACATGATTTGTAATGTCCTACCAGAAGATCTGGCCTAGGTCGATTAAATTTTTTCGAATATACCTTGCTTCGATTGAGCTTTTGGATGTCGCGTCTTCGCTATCAGATGACTATGTATATCTACACATTTTAAACAATAACATTAGCTACAGGAAACGTGGATGTATTGGTTGATTTTTAATGACAATTACTGCTCATTACTATTTCATACGGAGGTCGGTGATACAATGAGTACATAACATTTATAGGAGATTAATATATTTATATGGGCTCATGGGTTAGGGACATACTTCATAAATAAGTAAAGTTTATTATTTCATATTAATTCCTTACACGTTTGAATGATAATTCAATATGTTTTACAGGTATTGTCTGCCGATCCCTGTTCATGTCGTCCGGGAAACCAAAGTCATCACTGGTTGTGCTCCTTCCAGGTAATTTTAGTCGCTGACCTCAGCAATGTACACTTACTTACCTACCTATCACTACTCACCACTGTGCTTAACGAATATACCGGTGTTGTACATATATATGGGTTAATCATCATCAGTTGTCAATACCCAAAATAACAATTGTTAGTGTTGCTGTTTTCTAAGCGACAAAACCTGTTCTGTTGACATTTAATGTCTTTACTTTGGCGCATGAACGAAAAAAGCATTAACAAAAAGCATTAAAAACTCGGCGCTCCGCGCCTCGCCAAGGGGCAAGCCCCCAGGACCCCCGGTTACCTCCATTTACATACTTCGGACGAAATTATTGAAACACAGAATATATTTTAGCTCACGCGTTTCATATAAACCCGTCTTCAATCTTAGGTTGAAGATTGGTTAACTTCCAATAGTGAGATAATAACTAGAAATATTTATAACTCATAAACCGCGTCATAACAAAATATCGCATAGGTTACACCAGGTTACACGATACTTAGTTCCGTATCATCGGTATCCATGTTGTCGTCCCAGATTTTAGATTTTATTACGAAATTTCTGTAGCTTTTTTGACTAGTTAGTGCATGGCTAAAACACATTCCATGGTTTTTTTAATTCACTCAGCTGATCAGTGATCACCCAGGCGTCTTCAGCATTCTCCCTTGAACCTTCCTCTCAAATTTCAGCTTCCTGCGTTGAATAGGAAAGAAAATAGCTTAGGAGCTCACTCAGGTGATCAGTGAGCACTCAGGCGTCTTCAGCATTCTCCCTTGACCCTCCCTCTCAAAGTTCAGCTTCCTGCGTTGAATAGGAAAGAAAATGGCTTTGGAGCTCACTCAGCTGATCAGTGATCACCCTGGCGTCTTCAGCATTCTCCCTTGACCCTCCATTTCAAATTTCAGCTTCTTGCTTTGAATAGGAAAGAAAATGGCTTTGGAACTCACTCAGCTGATCAGTGATCACCCTGGTGTCTTCATTATTCTCCCTTGAGCCTCCCTCCCATATTTCAGCTTCGGTTACATAGGTTACACTATCCTTAGCTTATTTAACCACCGCTTCACAGATCAAACCGTTCTCGCAATATTCGGATCACCTGCTATGAATCAAATCATCGAAACACCAGCTCAATGAAATCATCAGAAATTAACAAGCGGTTGCAATCATGTTCACAATATCAATTATTGAGAATGATCACCTGAGTGTACACAATTATTCAAATAACCATGCTCATAACTCAGATTGTTGGCCACGCACTTCGCAGTAGTTAACATAATATGGTTGGATACATCGAGAGCTTTCGAACGATTGGTCAACGAATTTCGGGGTATGAAAAACGACGAAGTACCTACCATTTCCCTAGCAACGACTCGGTTGTAAGCGGAAATCATCAGAATGATGTCACAGATTTCGTCCCAAATTTCGTTTCAGATTTCGTTAGCTTTTTTGCCTAGTTAAGGCCGTATCTTACTAGCATTTTTTTTGTGTGCGTTTTTAATGCCTAAACGTGAAGAAGAACGCGACGCGGATGTGAGTGCTTTTTTCCAAGGTCAGCTTTTTCGACCATTGCGCATCCTGGCGGATTATTTTTAAACTCACTTGGGAAAATTAGAACACGTTCTAATTTTTACCTTGACGCAAGAAAAATGCTAAACATAACCCTTGGGGAGTCAACGTTTCACTGGGAAACCGCGTTGTACCTTCCCGTTTCCATTCCAGTTCCAGTTCTCCTGTGCCAAAAATATTGTTCCTAGCTCCTTGCCGAAGTTTTCTTATTTTCTTAGTGCCGAACTTCTTTTCTTGTTATTCTTATTTCAGTGCCGAACTTCTATTTTTATTACGTTTTTGTTTGGTCGCGCGCCAATGCCTCACCTCGCATGACGTTAAGTAGGTAACAGCACCCCTCCGGTCACTAAAGAGACTGCACTAAACAAATGCCGAATTAGGTGAATGAACTGTAGAAGTGAAGTTTTTTGTTTGAGCTGAGGATTATTGCCGTGCGCTCTTGCTTCTCTGTTGAGTTCAAATTACATACCTGTCTTCTTATATAAATATAAATCAAAATCGAATAATCATTTTTCGTTCTTGACCACGTCCCTAGCGGGAACAGTTTTTTTATTATTACGTTATTTTTATTATTATTGTGCGTATTCATAGTATAATAACTTTGGAAGAACAAGAGTTGTCAAGACACTGTTTGAAAACACTAGGGACGTCAAACGGTAGCGGTACTTCAATATTTCAAGCCCTAACCTGACAGGCTTAATAAAATTGCATTCCGCCAGAATGCGCTGTTTTTGCAGTTGTTCCTCTTCAACATTCACTGCTGACCTTGAAAAAACGCACTGTGCCTTCTTCACGTTTCAGCGTTTAAAATGCGAAAAAAATGCGGAAAAAATGCAAGTGTGAAACGGCCTTTAGTCCATGGCTAAAACACATTCTGTGTTAAAATGCGTTAAAAAAAGGGTTAAAAAAAGCTTGACGGTTGGGAAAAAGAAAACGGTTGGTTTTCTGTTGATTTCCGCTTACAACCGAATCCTTACCTACTAGGGAAATGGTATTTCGTAGTTTCCCATCCCACAAAATTCGTTGACCATTCGTTCGAAAGCTCTCGATTTATCCAACCATATCATGTCAACTACTACGAAGTGTGTGACCAACAAGCTGTTATGAGCATGGTTATTTGAATAATTGTGTACACACAAGTGATCATTCTCAATAATTGATATTGTGAACATGATCGCAACCGCTTGTTAATCTGATGATTTCATTGAGCTGGTGTTTCGATGATTTGATTCATAGCAGGTGATCCTAATGTTGCGAAAACGGTTTGAATTGTGACGCGGTGGTTAAATTATTTTAACAGGTAATTTCTATACTTTACACTATAGGAAGCTGTAATTTCGTATGTAGCCTCTTTAGGACATTTACTTGAAGATGCCCAGGGTCAGGATCAGATGAGTGGCTCTTGGAGCTAATTTCTATGCTCTACACTCTAGGGAAGCGGTAATTTCGTGTGCAGCCTCTTTAGAACATCAGCTGAATGGCTCTTAGAGCTTGCATACGAGTCTGTAACTAAAGACATAAAATGTCCCAATGTGTTGCAAACTCGTATGCAAGCGTTTATTATACATTCATTAGTTACTTTGGTTTTGTAGTCAGATAATGTTTATAGACAATTTTCTTAGAATAAAAATCCAGTCATGCAGGATGAATATAGTAGCAAATTTTCAGTTTTCGAATTATATTTATGTTATCTTGGGATCAATGAGATAGGAAATCGCTTCGTATACAAGAGGGACGACCTATTGGAATTTATCTGGGGAGGAGGAGAACAACCAAAGCATGAGAATACAAATCCGTTCCAGACCAATCCGTAAAAAAAAACCATAGGTCTGTGAGTGTATATGACAAATGTTGTCGACGCTGCCCAGGCCACAATTCACAATCTATTTTCGAATTTCGAAAGATCTTTGCTATTCAACATAATTGTAAATAGCACATTTTTACGTAGAAAACATGACAACGTATTCTATGCTCATCACTCTTTAGCGTTGAGGCGCAAGGTGGTAGTTTTTTTAAATTTATTGTTCTTTGTCTTATAATAATGTACTAAATCTGTAAATTAATTTGTGTTTCACCCAAGTAGATACCAATTGATTTGTCAATTGCCAAACTAAGGAAAACCAGTAAGCCATAAAAATGAGGTAGGTGGGCACATCCCTAATGAAAAACAAAACTGAGAAGAAATTTTAACTACTGAATCAAAAAACAATAAGGTAGTGATTTCGAGATAGTATTGAACAACAGGGGTAGTAATAATATGTTACTCTTGTAAATATAACAGTTTGGTAACACTCAACTCGAAAACACAAATAACATTTCAGCAAGATAAACAATTAGGTATTTCTTTACCGCTGGATTAATTAGAGGTTCATTGACATTTCTACTAAGAGTGGTACTTAAATTCAAGGTGTTTGGAAAAATCAATTTTATTTAGTAATTGACAATCATGTGTTCAGTCTGATGGTGAAGACGAGCGCAGCATTTTCTTGACAAACAACATGTTGCACCGTTCCAGAAGTGCTCACGTCGTGAGCCGTCACAGCATTCTTGACTATTTCCCAGTTTTATTACTGCATGCTGAAAAAACCATGGTGGGATTAGCTAGCTGCAAGTAATTTTTTCCCGAATCACATTGGCTTCTGTTAGAATATAAATGATTACCTACTTACGAATCTTTTATAGTTTGCGCAAGTACTACTTACAAAAGTAATTAGTACACCAATAATAGGTGGTAGGTACCTACCAACAATAATAGATGAGGCTATATATTGGAAAAGTTATGAAGATATTGTGTGTCGTGCGGCCCTGTAGGTAAAATGAAATGGTAATAGGTATTTAGGTATTCTCATTATCAGTACTGATTTGTTGTTTTAATTAGTTTACAACTTATTTTAAAATAATTTTTATTAGATACTACTAATTACTCTACATACGAGTGTTCGACTGACATTTTGGATACATATACGATGCATAAATTAATCGTTACGCCTTGTATGTTTAGTGTAGAAGTAAATACCCCAGAATGATGTATATGATTGTTGAGCCGAATTTCATAACATTTGGTACAGTAGTTTCGAAGAAAAGCTTTGGAACAAACGGGGAAGGCGGACAGACGGATCGTTTTTGATTCTTCGAATCTATGCGTCTTGAACCTTGAATCGAAAAATTTTGAGGGGGGCATAACATTTTTTTTCTTGGTCGATTTCAAAGGTTTACTATTGAAAATAATAAAACAAAAGAAACACTGAAATCGGATGAGAATCAAGGCCTACTCAAAATGTAAAAAAAAAAAAAAAAAACTGTCATTAACCTTATATCAAGTACCTCCGCTCCACAAGAAATATTAAGAATTCTGGCAACGTAGTAGAATGAGAAAGCAATACCTTCAGGTGTAGTCAAGGAACGTGAATAGGCCCTATTACCTCTCTTCACTATGCAAGCTGATAGTGGAGTGATACAGACTTAAAAGGTAAAAAGGTTCATTATTGAACATAACAAACCAAGATTCGTATTAACGAAAAGAACACTTTAGTTTCAAAATTTAAAACATTAATCCTTACATTTATCCTTCGAGGTTATACGTAACTAGAGGCCTGTTTGGGCTTGGAAAGCCCTAATCTAGTCCGTATAACAGTAGTACCTAACAGGAACTCAGCACATTATAGTAATGATATAAGTCCTACCTATTTGTGGCGTTATGCGAACGGCGACACTTGGGGCCGTCTAACACTGAAATCTGTCCGCGAAGTTCTTCACAATTTCAAAGCTCGTCCAGAAATAACTCTCCTAGATATTAGTAACTACACTACGTTTCTTACTTACGGCAACTGTTGTTACTGCCACAGCCTAATAAACAGAGAGTCTCCCTATAAAATTTCAACTTCCTACAGTGAACAGGAAAGAATTTCGCTCATTCAGCTGATCAGAAAAGACCTCATCACTTCACTCGTCTCTTAATGTCGCAGAGAGTCTACCTATCAAATTTCAATTTCCTACAGTGAACAGGAAAGGATTTAGCTCACTCAGATGATCAGAAAAGACCACATCACTTCACTCGTCTCTTAATATCCCAGAGAGTCTTCCTATCAAATTTCAACTTCCTACAGTGAACAGGAAAAAATTTCTGGACAACAATGGAGATTCGCAGATACTAAAAAGTACCAAACCTCTGGACCTAGTCACAGCCAACTGAAGTGACGTGATGAGTGGTAGTGGATAGTGATCTATGGACCACAAAACGCTAAATATATAGACACCAAAGTGAAGTTACTAAATGTGTACACAGTTGAAACAATAAGGATTATTAAAAATAAAAAAATAAATAAAAATAATAATAATCTAGTGACTCATTCGTTCGATCTTGGTCAAATTCGGAGAGTGGTCGATAAATTGCGATTTGATTAGCTACCTAGACGGGTTCCCCACACCGCGAATCACAAATCGTTGTAACAAGTATGACTTCTACAGTTTTCATCCGATTTCGATGAGGTTTCCAAGGATTGAACGGCTTATCGTTTGTTTAAGTACCTACACTTATCTGAATTGAAATATTTCAACGATCTCTCCAGACATTGATGTTATAGATACCAAGTACGAGGAAGCTATGTGTAATTGCCATACGGTTTTAGATTTATTTATTCCCATTAATTGGTTATAATTTCCATTTTTCAATCGGAGCCCTTGAAGTCCTGAAAATGACAAGGCACGAAACCAAAATGATTATTACAGCCATCTGACTTCGAATAAATCCGATACTCACTCGAACGTTTCGATGGTTCCCAACCTATAGGCACTTGGTTTTTCTTGTTTTCTTCCGTGAGCCAATCCATCAAAGGCCTAAAGTACTCCATCAGTGGTCCTGCGTCCATGTTGCGCTGTCCAGTGATCACCTCCATTGCATCTTGCCACGGTTTAGAGCTTCCCATTTGCAACACTTTTCTGTGGAATGGAAATTTCACATTTATTTGTTGATCGACATGGAGAATAATTGTTAGTCTTATCACAAAGGATACGGAATACACTTCTTCGAGTGCGGACTAACAGCGTTACAACCTACAAATTATAATAATTGTCATAAGATTTTGATTACATTTTCAAATTATGAAGGTACTATTCGAGCTTTCAGGATTCTAGTTGGTCACCTTTGCCTTTACGTATTATAACGATTAACGTTTCGGGGAAATCTCATAGCTTAACCACACTCGTGATAAATTTTGCTAATGACGAATTTCACAGGATATCCGTAGAATTAATAGAGTTAAGAAATGTGATATGTGTAGGTACCTAAAAAACTAATAACAATTAAGGCAGTTTTGAGAAGTTATTCTTATGCATGATAACGATGGTCTTTCTCGAAAGTCGAATGGGGAGACGATTGATTGAGTCGTCCTCTAAAGAAAGACAGAGTAGAACCGAGAGCTGGGAGTGAACGAGTTGTCATCATCGTTTTATGGACTATTGGCAGCCAGTCGGAGCTAGTCGCACCAGTAACCTCTGCCGACGTAGTTATTAGCGTAGATTCTAGACAAATACAAATCCCTCAAAGAGTGCGACCATAACGAAATCACCTGATGTTCCTTTTCACTCATCAATCCAATCTTATGAGAGCTAGAGAGCAATGAGTTCGGCAGTCTTTCATGGTGATGAGAGACTGCACTATCGTTCGATAACTTGATATCTTGACAAATAGGTACCTATATAATTATTGCTTCCGAGTCTACCTATAGGTTGCGGAAGCATTGATATTTTTTCCCTCCGATTCATTCTCAACCTGACACGAAACAAGGTTGGGTACCGTCTCCCTTCCTCATAATGCTTGAGCTGTGGGGTTCCTCAGGTGAGGACAAGCGGTAGGCACAGAGACACCTTCTCTGTGTCTCGCTAACGGCCATTCTGGCCTAAATGGAGGGGTGCTGTATAAGTCTCAGTGCAAACTTCCTGCAAAACGACGCCTGACGCCGCGTCATTTTCAATCGGATAACTAGAAATACACAGCGGAGCATGGTGCGGTGCACACGGAACGCCGATACCTATCTGCAGCTGGCGTCACCGCGGATAGTTAACGAGGTTGCCGCAGGTTTCTGTGGGACGCGCGTTGCGGGCGATAGCTATCCTGCCGCCCGATACCTCTAGCAGTACTCAACAATCAATCGGCCGGTGCACACGTGCAGCTGCTTCACTCCTGCGTCAACCATCTTTTTGAAGATTTCGGCCCACGATGGATGAAAATGTTGATGTGGAACTTCGTCAAACGATCGGATTAACATCCGGAAATAATTGAAAAATTTCTCTTCGTCTTCTTTGAGATCCATCAAGTATACATTTATAGCACCTTTCGAATACCGCTCACTGTTGAACGGATGGACCCCGTACTTCCGATTTCTGCCCTCTTCTTAACGAAATACGTACTTGTGCCCCAAATACGAAAAAACCACGTTCTTCTTCAATATCTGGGCGCGGGTTGACAGATCCATTCTCGTAGGTGGCGAGCGAGTGACTGACACGTCATGACGCGGCCCTGGCCTATCCAGAGTGTGCAATGAAACGCAGATAGGACACAGATAGCTAGCCCCAATCCCACGTCCCGTCATACGTAGTGAAGTACTGTGATTTTTCATTATTCTGCACCATCCACCGTAGTATAGTGGTTACCATATCCGGCTGGTGAGGAAAGGGCCCCTGTTCAATCTCTACTCCGTTACAATTTTTTCTATTTGTCCAACTAATCTGAATATTTACTTAGGGATTGACTAGGTACTTGATGTTATATATTTTTGAGATGCGAGCTTACGAGCATCCAGAACACCAAACTATACACAGCATTCTTATCTATTTTTCCAACTAATCTGAATGTTTAATAAGGGATTGACTACTTGATGTTATGTATTTTTGAGATGTGAGCTTATGAGAAGCCAGAATGTTGGTCCCTCGAGGAAAGTGAATGTGCTCTTTTAATAATGGAATTTAAATCAAGTATATATTTAAACATTTAACGGAGCAAGAACAGGAAGCCGCGAGCTGAACATGATAACTGAAATATAACCTGTAGATATGTAAACGTAAAACTTCTTCTTCTTCTCCTACTATTGTCCACTATCCAACACAGAACACCAACTATACACAGCATTCTGATCTATTTGTCCAACTAATCTGAATTTTTACTAAGGGATTGACTTGATGTCATGCATTTTTGAGATGCAAGCTTGCAAGCATACAGACCACCAAACTATACACAGGATTCTGATCTATCTCTCCAACTAAACCATATTTTATTTTAAGAATTTTTGGTGACGGAAGTTGCTCTTACATCCTAGTTTTAGGGATTAATAAAATCAAATAAAACACCGTAGAAGTCCTTTATTTAACAAGAGCTGACCCACCAACTGGAAATTAATGATATAAAAGTGAGTTTGAGTTGAGCGGCAAAGGTGAACTTCCTCACAGTCCCACAAGTTGCTGTCACTGTGCATTTCGGAATCCCTTGCGCTGGGTGCGTGGAGACGCAATTGCTGTATGACATCGTCTTCAGTAAACGGTACCGCAGGAGTGAGAGCCCCAGGGTACAGGTGCATAGACTCAAATCAAGCACCGCCTGCCTGCCCCCCAATTGAGGTTGGATTCGCAGGGGCAGTGGTTTCATCACCCCTAACATGCATTCCTTTCTGCAGATGTGGTTAGGGGTCTGTGGTAATTGACTCGCAGGTGGGTCTCTTTCCACGGGTCTCAGCATTTGGAGTTTTGTGGGTATATATAAACTACGGGTCTATTCAGCCCGTAGGTCAAAATGGGTACTTGGCATCTGTCAAGGACATTGAATGTGTGCAGGGGGGGGCACAAGGTTTGATTGCCTAAGGACAGCCAAACTCGACTTCCATAGAGTAGGCCGAAAGGTCTATTATACGGTTTCCAAGCGAGAAAATGTCACGAATTAAGGAATTTTGTGTACTAACCCTAGGAGGTTTCCTGCTGCTGCGTTGCCGTATATGTCACATTCATGGAGCGGGCTTTTCTCAGGGGCTTTTGGGTCGTACTGCCCAGCTTCAATACAGAGGGCTTTGTAAAATTGGAATTGTATCACAAACGAAACGAAGTACCTGGAACAATTTAAAATTATAAGTGTGCAACAGGGATTACAATATAAATTATTGTATTTATTAAAAAAACACCTTACGTTTCAACATTGTACATCAATATTTGTATGGATGTTTATTAAACGTTTCTTTTATTAGACCGTTTATTGATTAAGGTGTTCATATCTCGCGAAAAACATTATTCACGGAGCAAAGCTTCACATTAAGATCCTAACTTGTATTCAAATGATGGGGGTGTTCGTTGGTTGTATTCAGGAAGATTTGATTACGATTCAATTCACATTCAACGTATACGATTCAACTGACGACATTTTCAGGTCACATTTGGAAAAAGCTACAGTGTTAAGAGGCACCTCCAAAACCATAGAGAACCCTAGAGAGTATAACGAAAACATCTCAAATCAACATTTTCAGTAGAATATTGATCATTCTGGATATGTTGCATTTAATGAAAAAGGTTATACAACAAAAGGTTAAGTGAGTAGTGGTTGTGGGGTTAGACAACATTGCAATAGCCTTTTGAATTGTCGGATTTTTAATTGACGCCACTCTTCTATCATTTCATCATAATATAATTTGATTTCTTCAGAATTATTTCTCCTAAGTACATAGTTCACTAGTGCAATACAATAGAATCATTGATAATAATTGATACTTTTAATAATAATACAGACCATTCTAGAAATTTTAGATACTTAGTAAGTAGGTACTTACCTATAAGATATTATTTTTATTATTTTAATAATTTATATTTAATTTACCAACAATATTTAATAGTCAAGATTTATTATTATTTGGTAGTCATATTCTTTCATTACTGTTGCCCATGGCATTTGACATGACCCAAGTGGGATTTATGTTACATGTGTTTAGATCAAAATTAATTCACACTGAAAGCAAAACAAATGGAAGAAAAACCTCAATGATCTTCTTCACTGTCAAAAAGGTAAATATTTTCGTCCCCCCAATCCTTTTGCAGACCACCGACCGCCACTGGGAATTAGACATTAAAAAGGATTTTTTGGGTGTTTTTAGCAACCAAGAGATGAGCGAGTATTTAACAGGGGACCACACCTTTCGAAACCAAAGTGAACAGTATAAAGAAGACTGTAATACAATTAACAACGACAAGTCTATTGGGATAGATTGCCTTACTTGGATTACTCCTACTGGTGCAACTGTAAAAATCTATAACAAGTTCGTTTGCCAGGTAACAAGTCCTGGCGTTAACAAACAGATTGGCAATCACATTGTAGATTCTGTCACCTGTTCAGACGCTAGATTAAGACAGATGTTTCTATCCCCACTAGGTAAGGAGCTCGGCATTACAAGATTGGAGGCGACTATCTGCAACACTAGCGGCGACCATTCTCTAGACTCTAGACTACTGTGTAATGCTCCTGGATGACATCAAACTTCATTTTCAGGAAGCCCCGTTTTACTCTGTTGCTATCTCAAAAATTTTCGAAATTAGCTGACAGTCTCCAAAACGGTTGCTGTGTAGTGTGTAATGATCTTTTACAATATGTCTATTGGGGAAACTGTAATACAAGGAAGTTAAGCAGAGCACAACTTACTTTAACAAGCGACCAAGACAAGAGGGAGAAAATAATTAATTTTGTTCTCTCTGCATTTAGTTTTAACTATTTAACTGTAAATTACTGGGAGATTGTGGAAGATGGTGCTAATAGAGAGAATGATAGTGTGATTGATAAATGCTACATCAAGTGGTAAGATATTCTCCTAGAAATCCAAAACTGCCTTCTCTACGATTTGTAAAGATGAGAGCCTTGAGAACTGGTTCCACCGAGAAATATTATTCCGCAGATTTTGAGGAAGAGAACACATATTTGCGACAGGCTACAACCCTACATTTTAAAGGAGGTAGGGTTCTCCACCGCATACCTACGGTTTGTGAAGAAACGAAAACTGGAACTGGAAGAAATCGAATTAAAACTGAGAAAATTGGAATACATGGAACATACCTACTGCTTCCTCAAAAGAGGAATACAAAAACAAAAAATAAATAAATTAAAATGCAGGAGAAAGAGGAAATTATTGGAGAGACAAGAGAGAGGATGATCGCGTATTTTAACAATACATGGAAGAATTACAAGCAGACTACCAGGTTTCCGCATCTACCGGTAAAACTAAATCGAAATACGCCATTGTTGGAATGCTTGCAGAAATAGATGGGAATAAAAGTGTTTACTTCTTTACAGGAACGTACAAATGAAATAAAGATCATCTAATTAAATTAAGAGCAAAACGACAAATGGAAAAAAGTCAAATTCTGAGAAGTTTACAAAAATTTTCTTTTTCCTTTTTTGTTTTCTTAGCACCGAAAGTAGGGAAGCTTTGTGTTCGTAATTGAAATCGAAAAAATGTTGTCTTCCAAAATCATAATTTCCACTCGCCTTTTGCATTTCAGAGCATGTTGATCAATTTTGGTTCATATCTTTCTGTCTGTGGTAAATCATTGTCACGTACAAAACTATACCAAGTTTCAGTCCGATTCCGATAAAATTTATGGGATTCTGCAGGTTAGCTCCTAGACGGTCCCCTATAACTTTCAACGCCGTCGAATCAACAGTAGTCTGTACGCATGCACAAACGTAGATTTCTCATAACGTTATTTCTCATCATCTGTTGGTCCGATTTCGTTCAAACTCTGTAGGTAATTGGGCATGTGTTCCAGAAAAATACCCTATAAATTATATTGCAATTGGTAGGATAATAATCATTGCACATGCGCGAAACTCATACCTATCGATTGACACACCACTTTCCAACAATATCCTTATTTTTGAGTTAAAAGTTATTCTAAGCGGTGTTTATAACCGTTCTAAAGTCATAAGTTACAAAACGCGAAAGAAATTTGAAAATAAAATAACTCAAAAACTATGCGACTGGAAAATCTCATAGAGGAACTTTTGAACAGAAATGAGCTGCAGAATCGATTCCATGATTGTCTCTAATTGCTATATATATATATATATATATACATATATATATATATATATATATAGATACATATACAGCTATACATAATTATATATATATATATATATATATATATATATATATATATATATATATATATATATATATATATATATATATATATATGCGCTATAGCTATGCCATATATATATATATATATATATATATATATATATATATATATATATATAGCATATCATTTCATAAACTTTCACATAAAGCGTCTCACATACACTTTCACATTATCCATGATTCAACTATGCGGGTCTGGAACGACGGCAAAAATAATTATACCAACAAATTTTTGGAGTTGTACACAATTTTCTCTAGAACTTGAGCACTTTTGTTAACAAAATGGGAAAAAGGGTAAAAATGGTTTTCCAAAACACTATGCACCTATTATAGTATACAAATGTTGAGATTTTTTGCCAATCTTATTTCTAGCAATTGAATTATTAGCACATTTTATTGAAATTTGAGATATTTTTGTATCTACCTACAGTTCCTCTCTTCAGAAAGGCACTTGAACCGTCTGCCTAGGACCAAACTCACTCTTTCCAGTAATTTTTTACGAGTTTTTCCCGTGAAAATCGATTTTTACATATTATCAATTCAGGATGGTGGGATGAACGAGATTATGAGTCCAGCACTGGTCTGATATTTAGGTCTGATATTTTCAAAACATAGTACCTGACGTAAGGGACATCAGCTACAACGTGGTATTTTGCGGCTGGGTCGAAATCTTCTTCTGTTCTATCAACTGGTGGCTCTAGTCCCTGATATTTCTCCCTGAAATCGAATGCGAAAATCAATAAAATCATTATATTGACCATGAAATATTAACTAAGCATTAATATTTATATAGATATTGATCTGGTTTGTTTTCAGGCATTTTGAGAATCATTCGTTTATAAGAAAGATAAAAATCAAAAATGATTTGACGCAAAAAAAGGCTGTTTTGGAACAATTTTTGAAAATTAAGCTGTTGTCTTCTAGTTTCTGACGACGTTCGGTACATATTTACTTATCTATGTCTATACGATTATATATCTATATATCTGATTTATTATTATTTACTTATCTTAGCCCGCCAGGTCTGCTTCATGTCCACACTGCCACTGACAACCTGGACATCCAGGATTATGGCAGACCCATTGGGCTTGATCGCAACGATATCTGGCTTCTTGCCCCGGTCACTCGACATGTGATATAGTCTCTCCCTTTCGACATCCCAACCGCTAGATGACAAAGCACCTGCTATCTGTTTGGCAACCACATCATGACGTATGATGTGGCCACTGTGAGAACGAGCACATTGCTGCACCACATGATTAAGATTCTAATTTTCACCCCGATAGGCACGGCAAAGGTTGTCTACTATCCCACGACTACTCCTTGAACACCTCATTGAGGTGGCTAATGTAGCCACCGGGACGGCGTGAAAATAGCAATAGTCGCGAGCCCCAATGCCCTCTGAAGCCCATTCCACCCACTGGGTAGAAATGGGGGATTCAGAGCACTGTCGGAGTTCTTTACCATCTACTGACTCATGCAGTGCAGCAGCAAACTCAGCAGAAGAGCTGGGTTTTGGAGCAGTTGATGTTGCTCGATCGCACCAAAACAACTGCTGCTGGACAAAGTCCAGGTCCGCAGCAGTGCGGGCGACCTCCCAGTGTGAGCCCCTTAGGGCAAGCAGGAGCTGGTGGCGTAATGATGGGATGCTGACTGTGAGAGAGGCAATACCGAGCCCACCGGCCTTGACCAGTGCATGAATATTGGCACTTGGCACACAAGGTGGGAACCCTAGCCAAGAGTGTACAGCAGAGCGAATTTCATGATCTAACTCAAGCAGCCTCCCTGCTGTAAGCCTGCCAAAAACTAACCCGTAGGTTAGCTTTGGCAGTAAGTACATGCAAAGGAGGCGCAGCTTCGGCTGTGACTACAATGGAGCCTTGATGACACGAGCTAATAGTCCACCAAAGCCCAAACGGCTAGCGACTATAGTGGCCACACCCATGAAATCGATCCCAAGGTACCGCCAGACCTTCCAACACGGATTGGGTGGGGACTGGTGTCTGTCCTAAGACAGAGCACTCCTCAGCCACCACCTTCACCTTATATTGGCAGCCCAACGGGACCAAGGAGACCGAGCCACACTTGACCACCAGACACCTGACTAGCTGCTCAGCAAAGGCGTTGAGGGTGATCTGCAAGCCCTCGGGGGTTTCTGCGAGTAGGATGACATCATCCACAAAAGCCAATGCACCTACTCGCACCCCAGGGGCGAGATCAAACCCTATTTCATGTGGCAGCTTACCCAAGGCTGTATCCACGATCAGGTTGAAGAGGAGTTGTGACAGGGGATCCCCCTGACGTACCCCACACCCAATGACAACATCCCCTGACATCTCACCTCCGGCCTCAAGTACTGTCACGCCTTCATGGTACAGACAGGCAACATACTCAATTAAGTGAGCAGGTGCCCCGACAACACAAAGGCAATCAGTCAGGGCAAAATGGCTTTTAGTGTCTAAGGCCTTAGCAACGTCCAGAGCTGCCAGATGGAGCTGCCGTCTCTTGATGTGGGTCAGCAAAATGACAGTTTGAAGAACTGTTAGGTTCTCCGGCGTGCCATCCGCCGGCCGAAATACTCTCTGGACGTCACCTATGACACCAGCCACTTGGAACCGAGATGCCAGAATCTTTTGAATGTGGAAAACTACTGATGATATTGAAATCGGACGAAAATCCCAGGCCAACTTCCTCCTTTTTCTGGGATGAAGATGGTTCAGTCACGGGTCAACGCTCTCGGGGGTCTTCCCAATAGGAGTAACAGGTTGGGGATGAGCAGTTTGACACTTTTTGGGGCTTTATTCTAGCGACGGGCAGAAATACCATCAGGTCCAGCTGACATGGAGTTTTAGACACGGCACTTATGTGCCTCGTCATGAAGCACCAGCATGCACATAATGCCGCATAAGGAATCCCTGGTGGAAGCAGGGGGTCCCACCCACTCACCAGGGTTGTGGCTGAGAGTACTCAAGAGTGGCTCCCGAAATTCCACAAACCCCTGGAGTGGGGGCAAAACTTGTTCATCCCCAGCTCCCTCCAGTACCTCCACAGCTAAATGAGCCGGAGGCTTACTCCTCAACTTCTGGACCCGCTGGTATACCTACCTCCTTGCTTAGCTGCTTTGCGACCTCTACAGGGCACCAACACACGAGAATGTCCCGTCGTTGCCATGGTTCCCTGCCATGTTCACTTGGCACGTGATATATCTAATTTCTCCCTTTCGACATCCCAGCCACTGGATGTCAAAGCTCCTGATTTCTGCTTGGCAACCGCAACATGATGTAGAATGCGGCCATCATTAGTAAGAGGACACTGCTACACCACAAGATACAGGTTTTCATTTTAACCCTGACAGGCACGGCAAAGGGTGTCCACTGTCCCGTGACTACCCCTTGAACACCTCACTGAGGTGGCTAACATAGCCACCCGGATGGTGTGACAATGTTGATAGTCCCAATGGTGATAGGTGAAAGCCCATCCTGCCTTCTGAAGTCCATTACACCCACTGGGAAGAAATGGGGGTTCAGAGCACTGTTGGAGTTCTTTACCATCTACTGACTCATGTGCGCAGCAGAGAACTCAGCAGATGCGCAGGGTTTGGGCAGTTGGTGTTGCTCAGTCACACCAAAACAACTGCTGCCTGACAAAGTCCAGGTCAGCCACCCACCTGGGTCCTTGTCCTGTCAGCTCGAGCCCTTAAGGGCAAGCACGGACTGGTGGCGTAAGTATGTGGTGCTGGCTGAAAGAGACAATATCGTACCCACCGGCCTTGATCCTGGGGATGTGTATCTGTCCTATAACAAAACATTCTTCATACACCCCTTCACTGATGCTGACGACCTGACAGGACAAGGAAGACAAAATCACACTTATCAGTTTTAACCACCTAACCATACCTGGCTAACTGCTCAGCAAAGGCATTGAGGGCAATCAACAAGCCCTCACGGGTTGGATGACATCATTGGCAAAAACCAATGTACCTGCTAGCCCCCCAGGGACGAGCTCAAACCCTATCGCAGCTGGCAGCTTACCCAAGGCTGTATCCACGACCAGGTTAAAGAGGAGTGGTGACATAGGATCCCCCTGGTGTACCCCTTGCCCAATTACTGTATCCCTTGACATCTCGCCTAGTGTCTCAAGGACTCACACCTTCATTGTACAGACAGGCAATATACTAAATTAAACGAGCAGGTGCCCCATCACCATTAAGACAATCAGTCAGGGAAAATCGGCGTACAGTGACAAAGAGCGGAGTGCCGTTTCTTAATATCCGCTATTCCATCCACTGGCCAAAATGTTCTCTGGTCGTCACCTATGACACCAGCAGCTAGGAAGTGAGATGCCCGACACACACGAAAGCACGCACACTTTTTTAGCGTGGAACATGCTTTAGCCATCACCTAACTGGGCAAAAACGTGACGAAACCGTGGAACGAAAGTAGCGCGGGATTTGTAATGATTTTCACTTACAACCGACCTGTTTCTAGGGAAATGTATCGCCGTTAGTTTTCGTCCACGAAAATCGTTCACCACTCGTTAAAAAACCCTCAATTTATGCGTAAATTATATACTGCCAAAACCGCTGTAAATATGGACGAAGCTGAAATTTACCCTAATTTGAAAGAACTGTAAACAACATTCGCGGTAAAAACCAACATCGATTTTTTCTTTTGATTTTCACGTACCTATAATAACCAAGCCGTTGCTGGAGAAATGAAACTTCTTTATTTTTCACCGGACTAAAATCGTTCTCCACTCGTTGGAAAGCTCTCGATTTATCACGCACTTCTTTCGCACTTGTTCTTCTTTCATATAGTTTTTTATTTTATTTATTTATTTTTTTTATGACGTTTATTAAGGAAACAACATTGTGCTAAGCACTCTCACTGTGTGAAAATGCAATAGGTCTAATAGCACGCTGAGCGTGAATCACATGTAGTTAGGAACCTAGGTATACCTAAGACCAATGTCTATATCTTTATATATAATTCTGAACGGTCTTTGAAATTGTGAAGAACTTCGCGGTCCGATTTCAGTGTTCGGCTCATTCGAATCAGCACGGCCCCAAGTTTATTGCAAAAGTGTCGCCGTTCGTCTCTATACCCGCCTTGATCGTGTTCTAGGCGGTCCTTATCAACGAGAGTTGTTTATTAGGCTGTGGCGGTAACAACGGTTGCCATCAATTCATGGTCAGTAAGAAACGTAGTGTAGTTACTAGCATCTAGGAGAGTTATTTCTGAGACTTTATAAATATATAATTCCGAACGGTCTTTATATATAATTCCGAATCAGATGGCCCAGCCCCAAGTTTGTTGGAAAAGTGTCGGTAAATAAGAAACGTAGTGATGGGATCTTTTCTGATCAGCTGAGTGAGCTGATTTCTTTCCTGTTCACTGTAGGAAGTTGAAATTTGATAGGGAGACTCTCTGGGACATTACGAGAAGAGTGAAGTGATGGGGTCTTTTCTGATCAGCTGAGTGGTGGTATTTATTTTATTACATTACTTACTTTCTTCTTTTTTAATCATTTATTAACATTGCCTTAGCTTTGCACCAGGTCACATAACGCCGCAAATAGGTAGGACTTATATCGTTACTATAATGTGCTGGGTTCCTGTTAGGTACTACTGTTATACGGACTAGATTAGGGCTTTCCAAGCCCTAACAGGCCTCTAGTTATGTTATAAATGGATATAGTAAACAATGCCACTTGTTTGGTTGTCACTTGGTGGAGAAGTTAATCTTGGTTATATAGTAATTTATTGTAGACGCGCACCATAACAGAAAATTACCTACTTGGGTGCTCTGTTCTAATTTCGATTAGTAAAACATTTATGTCGTAGTTTTAAATTTATTGACATTTACGAATTAGCGGAAAGAAAGCATGTTCCATGCTTCACCATTTTAGCCGAAGGCTCAAGGCGGACAGTTACGGGGGTTCCAGGGGGGCGAAGCCCCCCTTGCGATGTCTGAAGGGCCGAGTTTCAACTAGAACTGTTTTTCACTAACTCCCCTAAAAGGCCCTCCACCTCACTCAAAGGCCCCTCCAGGCACACCGCCAAAATGGAAAAAAAGGGGAGGACCCCCAGGTTTACCCAATGCCAGCTCTAGGTATAAGGGGAAAGTTGCAGATGGATGAGGAGGAAGAATGGGATGAAAGGTCCCTATAAAATGACCACCAGTTCAAGTAAGAACCCCTCAGGACATGGGTGGTGATACCACAAATCACTCCCGCCAAGATGCCCAACTCATGTAACTCCGAGGAAGTTTTTTCCTCGCCATACTCGGTGCCATGACACCATAGTAGCCATGACCTAAATGTTATTGGTCGCCACTGCTTTTAGCTTGGAAATCGCCTGCTGCAGGTCATTTTTGTCATACTTATTTATTTTAGCCCGCCAGGGATGCTCCATGTCCATGCTGCCACTGACAACCTGGACATCCAGGATTATGGCGGACCTCTGCTTGACGACAACGATATCCGGCTTCTTGCCCCAGTCACTCGGCATATGATATAGTCTCTCCCTTTTGACATCCCCACCGCAGGATGACATAACGCCTGCTATCAGCTTGGCTTCCGCGTCGTGACGTGTAATCCGGCCACCGTGTGTAAGAGGACACTGCTGCACTACATAACACAGATTCTCATTTTTAACCCGACAGCCACGGCGAAGGGATTCCACTGTTCCGCGCATACACACATACAGATGAAAAAGCGCAAACTTCAAGAATCGCTTCAAAGTGCCTCAAAACGGATTTCCTTGAAGGAATTGTTCAAAAAGTTGAATTTTAAAATACAACTTCTTTTTCTACGAAAATTTGCGAAAGATTAGTTTTGGAAAATGGTTGATGTTACTTGTAAAAAGTTCTACTCCATTGGCAAATAGTACTTATCTACAGTTTACTAACCAGATTATTAGGTTTTCTGGTACATATCTAGGTTCATTCAGAGACAATGCATTGTTGGAACTAACTCTCTGGTGAGTCTGCGTTCAAACCACGCATTGCCAATTTAAGTGCTTCAATCTCGAAGTACAAAAAACTTCCTTGAAAAATTATATTGACAGCTGAAGTTATTTAAATGTTTACCTTAGTTGCCACCAGTGGCATTCGAGTTGATCGGTCGTCGTTTTGTTCCGAAGAACATCCCATCGGTACTGGTCAATAAGGAAACCGAATGGCAGGAATGCAATTTTATCCAAAGCAGTCACAAAAAGTTCTTGCAACACATCTTCCTTGCTTTCTTCACTAGTAGTTCTCAGTTTTATCTTGTTCATGTGTTTTCTTGTCTTTACGTTCAACGCAATCGTATCTCCAATCGCCTCGTGAAAACCTGATTGATGAAAAGTTCTGAAGTTTACGCTTATTAACATGTAGGTATAAATTATTATACCTTACCTGTAGGTATTAAATATTATATCTTATTTTACCGCTGGGTTTTGTACCTAATAGAAAATTAAACGAAATTCAGCGCCAGCCGACATGTTTTCTATTGATTTTCACGTACAACCAATGCGTTGCTAGGGGAGTGTAACTCCCTTAGTTTTCACAGCAGGAAAATCGTTGGCCACTTTTTGGATTGCTCTCATTTTATCACAAAATCTCATGATCCTTAAGCCTTGTAGTGAGAAGTGATTTATTACGCTGCGTTGTAAACTAATATTGCTAAGTACTTAACCATAATGAACTAATAATGCAAAAAGAAGGCACTACGTATTAGATGCAATTGAGTAGTGGGTGCTTGTAAGCAGTGCCTGACCAGCTGATTGGCTCCTAAAGCTGATTTATATGGTATTTAATCTCTGAAGCTGAAATATGAAACAGGGGTCTGTATGAGACAGGTTGAATGAAATTTCCACTTACGGAATCATGATAATCTCCTGATTGAACTTGTAAGCTACTTTCTATTCCATTTCTATGAAGCTGAAATTTGAAACAGGGGTCTGTATGAGACAGTATTATAGAACGGAACCATAGTGCGGAAACCCCCCATTCATTCCACCATGTAGAAGGGTGCATTGACTGAGTATGGATTTCAAACTGTTTGTTTTTTTGCAAACAATCGCACATGTATTTCGGTAGGTTGATTAGAGAAGATATCAGCCTCCATGGACTATCAGTTGATAAGGGATACTCCGTTTCTCGTAGTATAGATTTCACGGTGTTCCAAAGGCGCTATATTTCAAATCTCAGCACTGTAGGTCAATCATTAAAAAAATCAGTTTCTGATGTTCCTTAGGTGATCAGTTCGCCTCGATAGCTTGTAATTGTATTCTACTTGTTCCAGAAGCTCTCCATTTCAAACTTCATCGCATTAAGTGTATTAGGAAAAAAGTTAGTCTCCGAAGTCCCTCAGCTGAAGAGAGCCCCTCCATACTTTGTAATTGTCTAAAGTCCCAAAGGAGTTCCATTTCAGGTTTCAGCACGATAGGTCTATTGAGCCATTGAGCAACAAATTAAGCTTAGAGGTACCCTACTTCAGGCGGTCAGTGCACCTCCATGTACGGTACATTGTATTCTAGATAGCCCGAAGGAGCTTCATTTCAAATGTTAGCACCTTAGGTTGAATAAGAATGAAATAAGCCTCACGGGTCCCTTTGCGTAACGCACTTTTGTAACCAATTTGCATTGTGGGTCGGGCAAAGGATGACTTTGTCATCAATATGACTACGTTGACGTAAGCACCAACAGAGAGAAAGTTAATGCAATAAATAAAATAAAATGTTTAAACTTTATTAGTTCCTCTGATCTAAGTATCAGATTGACGTGGGCACCCACCAACTGAAAATTAATGAGATAAAATATAACACCTACTAAAGGCCGTATCACACTAGCATTTTTTCCGGATTTTTTCTGCGTTTTTAACGCAAAAACGTGAAGAAGAAGAAGTGCGTTTTTCCAAGGTCAGCTTTTTCGACCATTGCGCATCCTGGCGGAGCGTTTTTAAGCTCACTTGGGAAAATTAGAACACGTTCTAATTTTTACCTTGCCGCAAGAAAAATGCTAAACATAACCCTTGGGGAGGTTACAATTCAATGAAAAACCCCTAGGAGCCCTAACCTGACAGATTTAATAAAAACGCATTCCGCCAGAATGCGCTGTTTTTGCAGTTATTCCTCTTCAACATTCACTACTGAACTTGAAAAAACGCAGTTTGCCTTCTTCACGTTTCAGCGTTTAAAACGCAGAAAAAATGCGAAAATAATGCAAGTGTGATACGGCCTTAATGCTTCACTACTCGATGCTTATTAGAAACTCTATTTCGCGAAGTTAGAATTTCATTGAAACAATTCTGAACTGCTCTGATTGCACTCATGTTGATGGTATTTTGCCTGTCCGATTGGGGTGGTTTCATTTGATTGTTCGGTATGATATCCTATTCATCACTAACAATAAAAAAGCATTGCTCTCACATTGAAATTTTTTCGAGATTTCGATTTTTTAATATTTCATCTCAAACTTTACCCTTTAGGGTTGATTGAAAGAGTTGCCGAGCTTAATGTCTCAACCCCGCCAATGTATGATTTTAAGCCGAATTTCATGAAGTTTGGGCCAGTAGTTTCGAAGAAAAGCTTTAAATGTTAGGCGGCGTAAGGTCTAAAACTTGATTTTTGGAATCTAAGTAGGTATTTTGAAATGTAAACCAAGAAATCTTGAGGGAGGGTTAATTTTTTTCTTGGTCATTCCAAAGGTTCATTTTTGAAAAAAAAAAAAAAAAAAAAAAAAAAAAAAAAAAAAAAACGAATAAACATAGGTAGTTTAGTTTGTGTGAAAATCAATCACCTAAGTCTTCTGTTTAGATCTCTTCCAACTAACGTTATGGATCGTCCCCTGGTCTGCCCTTGCACTAGTAACACAAAATCCTGGTTACGCACTGGGCAATGATTCAAGACGACGTTACGCTTACATCCTTATCCTAACGAGTGATATTTTTACTCTGTTAAACTCTAGGTACTTACCTGAGTTGGCCCCCTCTCTATAAACTTGTGGCTGATCTTTGTATTGCAAGTAATACTGAATATGACCCATTTCATGATGCATAACTCTCAAGTCTTCTTCATTGACTTCTGTACACATTTTTATCCTATAAAACAAGAATGAATACTAGGTACCTACTTTAATCTCATCACTAACATATTTATAAATATATAGGTACCTATTCAATTATATTTAAGAATCTTCATAATCTTGTACCTCAAGGTAAGATAAGAGCAAATGATAGGAGTATTAATGTGTTTATTACCTGAAATCGTCACCATCACTGAAGTCCCATGCTGATGCATGACAAACTATTTCCCTGCCCTGTGGACGCGTCAGGATTGATTTCTCCCAGAAAGTTTTCGTCATCGCAGTAAGATTAATGGATGTGAAAAAATCTTCAGACAATTTTGCCATTTTCAGAGGTGTGTATCCCTGTAATAAAACTTATTAAAGTAGGTAGGGCGCCTGTTTAATAAACTCCCAGGGACTACCGTATTAAAAAAAATAAATAAATATATAAAAAAAAAAGAAAAAAATTGAAAAAAAAAAAAAAATAAAAATAAATAAATGAATGCTCGTTTGGAACGTTTTGTTTTTACAAAACATAGTCAGGTGGGTAGTGTGTTACGAATCCATTATACTATTGGTAATGATATGAAAATTTATTCTCAGAGATTCCCCCAGTAAGTACATGAGTTTTAGGTCAATCAGTTGTGTACCACCAGACTTGGGGCTCATGGGGCAGATGGGCCCCGCTAGACAACCAGATCTACAACCACAGTCCAGCTCAATGGCTCAACTGTTCCGAAATTTGCACAGGATGGACAGTAACCAGCCAGGTTCCTAACAAAACGGAAGTTAGTGAAAAAACGTTATCTATTTTCACGAAAAATAAAGTTACAATGTTAAATCGATTTCGACGGTTAAGCCATCATCAGTGTTACAAACAATAACCGATAAACAGTGATAACAACTGATGATGGCGTAACAGTCGAAATCGAATTAACCTAGTAACTCTTTATTTTTCGTGGAAATAGATACTCGTAAGTAGGTACCTAACGCTTTTTCACTAACTTTGGTTTTGAAATGGGTTTCCACAACATCGTCGCGAGTGATTTAGTTCGTATCAGGTTCCTAACTTTCAAAATGTCAGTCTACATATTTTCAACTTTGGTTGAGCGATCTAAGATTTTACTTGTATATTGGCAGGATAATATACTTTGATAACCCTTGAAATGTAAATTGCCTGGAGTTTCGTTAAGCAAGTTTCGACAATGCAAGTCTGCATGTAACCAGCATACTCGCACATCTTCCTCAAACTGAGACATACCTACGCAGTTCTACTGTTACTGACTTCAAAAGCTCGATGAGACTATTACCAAAACCTAAGCTACGAGGCAACAAAAACCTGCCTCCACATGGTGAACAAACCCGGCATCAACTTCCCAAGCCAAGCCACCTATTTGGCACATGAAGGCATTTGAAACGACCTACCTCGCTTTGTCGTCTATACGTGGTTATAGATAAGCGAAGTGTTATATTTTCCAGTCACCATCTTTCAGTAGTACCTAAAAGCCATTAGGTACCACACTATCTTTTCACACTCTCTCGTTCTTCAGTTAGGTAATATTTTTGCAGAACTGTTCATACCATTAACTTTCAAATAGCTTTACGAATATAGGCAAATCACTACAATCTATATCTATATGTTGATGCCTTGTGTTTCAAAGCAAAATGTTGAAAATTCCTTTACGTTGAAAGAATTAAATTTGAAAAGAGCACCTACGTTTAGGCCGAACCGCTTTGACTGCCTGTACTGAATTCTAGCGGAGGAAGTTGTAAGCATACGCTTCCTATGTCTTGGGTCGGTCATTAGAGTTGACGCCCTGAAGCAGGCAACGTAGCTTGGACAGTATGTACTTATGAGATGTGCAGATCGAATCAAAGTGTGTTCATGAGTCTAATCATAATATCTTCTGTACTAATGAGTATCGTGAGAATGACGTGTTATACCAATCGGTCGAACGGACGTGTTAGTATGAAACCAAGAAGACTAAAAAATCATCTCCCATACGCGCCCACATAACCTCCGAAATTCCACATCAGAAGTGGGATATGGAACCGAAAATGGAAGACGGATTGTTCTTCTTTATTCTAGCAGATTTATGTAGGTAGGTACGTTCGGCCAACGATTCCAAACCGGTAGATGGAAAAGCACGATTGGAGGACTTGAGGGAGGACAAAATATCCAAATTGAGGAGGTACAAATGTTTCAAGATTGCAAAAATAACTTCTAATGTATTCAAACAATAGATACAAAAATCAATATTAAAGCACTTGTAAAGCAAACTTATCAAAAATATTAGTACCTAACCATCTTTGTTTAGATTCTCATTTCTCATCCATACAACCACAATGTGCCGCAGCGAAGCGTGGCAGGGTACAGCTAGTTATAAATATTTTGTTAGATGGCCATTTAAAAAAAAAAAAAAATTTTATATATATATATATATATATATATATAATCCATTCACCTGTTTCACCATTTCTTCGGTTGCATCTTCATTATTTTGCTTTTGGAAAGGGCTGACAATATCTTTTATGTTTCCCCATGATTGAGCCCACATATTTCCTGGGAAAAAAAAAAAAAAAAAAAAAAATGAAATGCCTACCTAAAAG
Source organism: Adelphocoris suturalis (assembly GCA_030762985.1). Classification (NCBI taxonomy): domain Eukaryota; kingdom Metazoa; phylum Arthropoda; class Insecta; order Hemiptera; family Miridae; genus Adelphocoris; species Adelphocoris suturalis. Next base: position 69,068,107 of record CM061040.1, on the reverse strand, counting down.
AATGTGTATATAAAGAAAAATAATTCGTTGAATTACAGACATAAGGACAGGTTCTACAGGATTTTCAAATAATTTTGTAAACCATTTCAATCCTTGAGTTGATTACAAGCCAAAGCATCAATACTATATTAAGAATGCACCAGAGAAATTGGTTATAGTAGGAAGCATTGAAATCCAATGGGGAATATTCATGGTTACTTTTTCCGCTAAATAGAGAGATCTTTCCAAAAAGGTGCAATATGATGGGTATTTGACCAGTAATAAGGTTATTGAAAACCATTTGCACGATGACGTCACGTCCCCTGCCTGCCAGGGGGAAACCTCAGCTCCATTGCACCACTACGTCACAAGCGATCTTCCTACCCGTTAATTGGCCAAACTAAATGGTCTTTTGGGCTGACAATTGCGACTGTTCGGTTTTCAAGTGCGCTGAACCTGAATCCGAGTTCAAAATGATGAAATTCCGACACATGAAAGTTCCCCATTCTGTAGGTTGGGCTATCCTGGAGTACAAGGAAACCGAGCTTTGTTGGGAGTTTCCTAATGCGCGAAATTCTCCAAAAACTCCAGCCAAGTTAATCCGAGACTCTCATTTTTGATTCAGATAATTCGATAGCTTCATTATAATGTGAATCGATTCAAGGGTTTATTTTTGTTTCTGCTAATCTAAAAAGGCCTAAAATTCGACAGGAACTTACTTCATATCGTATAGGATTTTCGATACCTATATTTTTGTAATATTTAGGCAATAATACTGGTAAAAGTTGGAAATCCCTATGGGGGTACATTTCGAAATTTTACAAATGATCTCATTATAAAATTTCAATTACAACATTTTGTTATAGTTCGAAAAAAACCCTCATTTGAGAAGCACAAGTCAGAGCCAACTAAATAAATAGTTTGACCCATGACAGTTATTAACGTTTGATTCAGAATTCTTTCCTCTGTCACGAGTGAATTCGAAACGCCGATTCAAAAATCTCTATGAAATAGTAATTTGGTTATACTGTTCCGGTTACGAATTCTCTAGGTATTTATAAGTAGGTAGGTACTTTACCTACCTAATAGATGAGCTGGAATAGGGCCATTTTTACTGACGACAGTTTCTCCATATCGTTTCAACAGCTTATCCCTGACATAGGCGTGCAGCTGTTGATAGAAAGGTTGGAGTTGTTCCCACAGCTTTAGGACGTCCTGTTCAAATGAATCACTTTCGAAATCCAGGTTCCACAACTTCACAGCATCATCGAATCCTGCCAAAACAAATGTCTACATTTTAAATATATACATAAGTACTCAGGTCTTTTAATCATTAGAGAGATAAATGAAAGTTCTAACTAATGAACAGGTTGGTGGAGGTTTGCATTCTTCCCATGCGAATTTATAGATTCCTTCTTATAATTTCTAGATACGTCAAATATCAGAGCTCGCAATGGGATTCGTTTCGTCCAAAGAAATAAACTAAAAACGTAACGCCGTCTCAGGTATGTTTTTCCAGTTGTCATTTTTTGAGCTATGGCGGATTATTTTATCGCTCTAGGTTTCACTCTTGATATGCAACTCATCTGGTCCGAACAAATACCTAGCAAATATCGGTGCTGTTTCGATATGCGCTCTACCGAGTTCCGTGCTCTACGGTCAGCCCGACTGTGATCTACCGAGCTGTACCGTGATCTACATGACTTGAAATGATGATTCGAAAATCGGAATCCGTTTGTTGTTAATGAAGGATGGTTGTTATTGAATGAAGGATTGTTTATGTAGATTATGCCCCCTGGTATCATCACGGTGTTCGACGCATTGTTGGCTCTTGTTGGAGATTAAACGTTCAAAGGGTCGTTTTGTCCAAGTCGTTCTCTCATCGAAGCTAGTCACCTCAGTTTGCTGTGATACCTCTGGCTGTGATATTCCCGTGTTAAGTGTTCATTGTTACAGTTCGCGTTCATAATGTTATTAAAAGAATTTTATACGACGGTAGTTTTAAGTGAGGAAACTTGTGTGGGGTTTTTACGTAGGCATGGATTGTTAGACCCAGAGACTTCCGATAATGGGAATGAATGTCAAAAGTGTGGCACGGAAATGCAGGAGAAAAGAAGGAAGGGTCGCAGCGGGGAGTGGATACCGGTTTTGCGATGCCCACGGAAGGGTTGTCAGATGATGAGGTCAGTCAGATCTGGCAACAAATTTTTCCACTATACTAATCTGAATGGTCGTATCAATTCGAAACTGTCTCTTTGCCAGATCTTGGAACTTATCTATCTTTTTGTAATGGAACTCCCTCTAACGACCGCCGTCGAATATACGGGAAGAGGGAGGGAAACCGTGACCGACTGGTACAATATGTGCCGAGAAGTGTGTACCTCCGTGCTGAGAAAACGAGCGAAATTGGTTGGAACGTCAAAAGACCCGATTCAAATTGACGAGGCGCGTTTTGCTGGACGAAGGAAGTACAATAGGGGTAGAATGCTAGCCGGGGATCACCCACCGTCATCCGAAGACGAAGAAGCGGAGGTCGAAAATGCTAGGAACCACGGCGCGAGGGTAGACGGCCCCTGGGTTTTCGGTCTCAAGCAAGCTTCTGACTGCAGATATTTTTACATAGAGAGACGAAATGCGGAAACGCTTATCCCGATCATCGAGCAGGAGTGCCAGGCGGGATCTGTCATTCACTCCGACGAGTGGGCGGCTTACCGTCAACTATCCCGACGAGGTTTTCTCCATTCCACAGTCAACCATCAGAGGAACTATGTTGATCCTGAGTCTGGGGCCCATACACAGTCGATCGAACGATCTTGGTTGGATGCTAAAGTTACCATCTTGAAGAAAAAGAGAGGCGTCCCTTCCCACCACCTCCAGTCTCATCGAGACGAATACTGTTGGAGACTGCACAGGAAGGACGTTCCAGACCTGTTCCTCAGCTTTCTACGGGACGTCAACGACACATATAGAACATGAGGTAAGATGTTTTATTAATGTCTGTTGATTTCTGGTGGAATTAGTCGGTAGATCGCATATCGAAATGGTGATTGGTCGGTAGAGCGCATACCGAAACAGTTACTGATAGGTAGAGCGCGTGCCCGCTTCGGTAGAGCGCATATCGAAACAGCATCCAAATATCGATACTATTTTACTTATAAGAATGAAACTTGGTCTGTCCATGTGTCTGAGCTATGCACGGCCAAACGGCTGAGTGGGGGAGTCAATTAGTGGGGGGATCTTCTTGGATTTCTCTGCAAGGGAGCATAAGCATTTTAAAATTTTCTACTCCCACCCGAACCATGGGTGGGAGGGGATTCCTGAACTCCAACGTGACGGTAAACGATCAATAATCAGTCTAATTACGCATGTACGATTTCATATAGCATTCTAGATCCCTATTGATTATCCTATATTGCTAATCCCTTGACTGATCCTCCATCCAGGTTCCTTGCAGTGTTTCTATTAAAACTGTAAAACCAACTTTGGTAAATCCCTCTCAAGGTTAGTTAAAACTCCCATAGAATCTTTGGTTGCAATAATTACTTTCATAGAATAAACCAACAAATACGTGGCTTTAAATCTATGTACTATCAGTCTCCTTATTCCTCGATTTTTAGAATTAAATATCTTTTGTGGCTATTCCCAGTATAAAGACTAGCATAGCAGGCAGTCAGCCTGTCACAACCTGGTCAGTATCATTCATCTTCACAACCCCCTCTTTTCAGGCAACTAGGAAAACTGAAAGGTAACGAAGGTAAACGTTACTAATTAATGCGACGGATTCAACTAATTATAAGCTACAAACTCTTCAACAACATTAATTTCACCTACTGACTCTCATATATCTTCTGCTGGTCAACGGTATCAGAGTGCTCCTTATTTACCTAAGAAGAGAAACTGTAGTTGTACAAGTACTTCCGCACTCCAGCTCCTCCTCGCTGGGTAGGTGGACATTAACTAATTCTGCTTTACCTCTACTTTTTTCGGGAGTAAAGATGCATTGAGGGAGCAACGGTACAATAGTGAAGGGGAGTACTTATTCTGGCCGGAAGAACTGTTACAATATCAAACGGGAGTACTTGTATTACTTTTTCCTGCCGGGGGATCACTCACACAAACGACTCAGAGATTTCTATTGTTTTCGATCTAAATGAGGTGATCTCAACATTAAATCGCGACAAAAACAAATCCGTTTTAGAAATCCCTGATAGCTAATCTCGGAAAAATAGATTTTACAACTTTATGTGACTAGTAAATGTGATTGGTATAGATGTACTGAGTAGCAGAAGCTGTGCGTCTTTCACAGGTACGTACAGCAGAGCAAACAAACATGGAGGTTAGGGACCTATTTTTCAAGCTTATTGCTGGGGGGCTGCTCGAATTGGGCGGTGAAGTTGGCTCTACCTACTGTGCGTTCATGGCTAGGATTTCCCCTGGTGTCCCAATGCTTCTGTCGCCTTCTTACTATTATCTTTATCTCTCTTAACTAACACATCTTCATTGAGCAACCACTGCATAATCGACCATATGGGCTCAGGCAATGATGACTTCATCAGTTGGTAGTTCATGTGACGCAACTGAGCCCAACTGAGACCAACTTCTCCAAAACAAAGATCGTCTGCTGAATTCACTGCTGCACAGCATGACTTACGATACGAATAAGAAGCTCGGACATTTCTCCGATCCCTTATTCCTTCCCCGAGTGGCTCGGGTTTCAAAGAGAATTGGGGTCTATTGTTATCGCAAATTTCACGCCCCGATAGCCGTTTTTGTGAGGTAATCAAATGGTTCAGGAAATTGACAAAATCTACCATGCTTGCCAGGGTAAAAATGAAAAACTGCTGTAGTGCAGCTCTGAGCGCAAAGGCACAGTTCACGCAGTTGGCAATTCTTACTTCATGATGAGGCTGCCAAGCAGATAGGAGGTGCTCTTTCTTAAAGCCGCTTTGATATTGAGACGGAGGAACTGTGCTTCATCTCGAGTGACCAGGGCAGGAATTAGAATATTGTTACCTTAAAAATGTCTGATAGTTCAGGTTGATAAAGGTATGCATGTGTAAAGTTAATAAATAGTGGGTGGTTAGGGTATATGTTGTTAGAATGTAAACACGCACGTATATTTAACCACTATTTAACGTTATTTATTTTTACATAAATTACATCAATATAAGGTTGAAAGGATATATCATCATATTGTTTATGTAATTTTATGACCACTTAAAAGCTTTGGAAGTCGGCTGGATAAATAAAACTTCTTGCAGAAATCGGTTGGCTGTCCAAATGGGCTTTTTCGATCCTGTTAGGAATTTATGGATCCCAATCAGCACAGCTTTCATCCCGTGCAAGAAATCTTCCGTTAAGAAATCCTTCACTCCACCGAAGAGCTTTGGGATGTGTTTTGTCAAATAGAATTGTAGATCAGAAATGAATCTATATGATGGAGATATTGATTTTCTATCTCCATTCGTAATTAATATCCACTCATTCACGAGATACGCTCTAAAGTTTCTTATGACTTCCTCGAATTGGTCGATTTACTGAAGTACAGGTATGAATTCAGTTGTTGACATTCGACCACTGTGGGCTGGTAAATTTAGAGAAGTATTAGTGTATGTACACTGTGGGCCTGTTCCCCTTCCCTCTTCCAGTACGCTCCTGTTCTCAGGTGCAAGCTCGCGGTTTTTATCACTTTCCGTGACAAGGTCCTCATGCGGTTCAGATCTGTAAAATTATATTGAAAGTTTTGAGTATTCGCGAAAGATGGAGGTCTTTTGATGAAAGGGAAGGATCTGGAATCGTAGGCGTAGTAGAATGGGAAGGATCTGGAATCGTAGTCGCCGTAGGTTCTTAAGCATCTATGACTGAATGAGTTTAACATTTGTTTCATGATGATCGTGAAGGCGATAGTTATGGCGTAGTTTACAATAGAGACATACATTCTGCGAGCATAGGCTATACAAGCGAAAAGAACCATCGTTCAGTATTATTATTAAGCTCAAAAATTGAGCACATTTCCTGCTCCAAGGGGCTTCTCACAAAAGAGACATGAACATTTGAGAGTAGAAGATCCACTTAATCTATCAGCCTCTGGTTTTCCGTTTTTACATTTCACTTTTTCGGTCGATGGATGACTTTGTAATGATTTTTTTACAGGTCGACTCTCTGGGCCAAACGATTTCTGATCAAGCTTGACGGATGATGAAAGTGATACAGACTTGGCACTGTTGCTTGAAAGATTAACTTTCTGTACATTATTTGAATGTGTTTTAGGGAGTTTAGTTGATAGTTCTGAGACGTTAAAACTATTCATGGTTGATCTAGTTATAGGTTATGTTGTGTATCTATGTTATAGGTTGATACTGGTGCTTCGACAACCGTGACCGACCTAGAAGTAAATGAACTTATTTATGAGTTCATGGGCTTCAAACTCGCAAAACAGTATTTTGTTTACTAAAGATTCCACTTCAAAAGACATCTCGACGTTTACGGAGGAGAACATGTTTTCCATCCCTCGATCTAGTAGGTACTTGCAAGTTCCGAATGTAATGATGAGCTACAGATATTGAGTCGATGGAAGGGGAAAAATCCCTTAATCTAAGAAACAAGAATCCCCATCGCGTAATGTGAATGTTCATTTTACCTTGATAATGCGTGGGTGGTCCATGGAAGACGTCCGGAGTTATGACGATGGATCCTTGTCTCCGGCGTGAAATTACGACCTTTGTTAGGCGCCAGTGTAACGTTAATAATTAGTGGGTGGTTAAGGTAGGTATATGTTGTTAGAATGTTTAAACACACATGTATATGACCACTATTTAACGTTATTTATTTGAGTACGAGTATGTACCACTACAAACTTGGGAGACGTAAGGGAGGCGGGAGAGGTGGAAACTTAGACTCGACTGACTAGGTAGGAATCGCTCGTAAATTAATATTTTTCCGAACGGACGGGGACCGGAAAATCAGGTCGCGCTGTGTCAGCACATCGCGACGCCTTTGGTCAACGCCCGTAACACATGCAAGTTTTTGTTCGAAAGAGAAGTAATCGCAATGGATTAACAAGTTTTATGTTAATTATTTAGCTTACGTAGACAAGTAGGTACAAATGACATAGGCTTACGTCGACCAAAGAATCATAAATAATACTAGACAAATATTTCAAATATCACAAGGTAGGTTCTACTCCTTATGATAATTATTTCAGTATTATGATTACATTTTAAGTAAATTGTACATTAGTGTTAGAACGTTTCGCTATGTTAAAAAAAAAAAAAAAAAAAAAAAAAAAAAAAAAAAAAAAAAAAAAAAATTAGAACATTAATTCAGAATTCAGAGGAGTGCCAAATTACCACGCAACTTCAAGTTTTACTGTTAGGTATCTACTCAAATAATACGGACATATTTCAGAAATATCATTATCCAATTCAGCAAAATGTTATACAGGTCCATAAATATTACCTAAGAATATTGCTGGATCTTACCGTTCGCTTTTGCTTCTGCTCTCTTGAGGACGATGTATTTTTTGTACAATTCTTTACACTTTTTGCTGCTGGCATTCCTCCATTCAACCCAGTAGTGTTTTAATTCTTCCGGGTCTCTGCTTCTCGCAAAAATATCAGTTAGTTCTGAAACCCACCAATCATGGTTACTAATCAGTAGGCACCTACAGGGCCGTGGAGATATCATCTGGGCCCGGGGCAAAAATTTAAGGCCCGTTGATAAAGGCAAATTATTACACAATTCCTGTTTTAGTATAGCTCTTCCGCGCAGGTAAAAGAGTCTAAACATATACAGCAAGCAATGCAGTAAGATGCAGTAAGCATCTTACGTTATGAACACAAAAAATGAATAAAATAGAGAGGAGTTCAGATGCTAAAGTCGCTTAGAATTCCACAGTCGCGTTAACGATTTTCATTTTTTTCTTCTTCATATTAGGGTTGATTAAAAAAAACCGAGGATCAAGGACCAGGAACGGTTCTCACATGGAGGTTCCGAATTTGCCAGCCAAATTTCAAAACCTGCAGACAACCAGAAAGAAATGTGGAAAACCTGCAGTCGACCCAAATTATTATTTTGTTGGACAAGCTCATTTTATTAAAAAAAAGGAAAAGTCAGGAGAATAGTAGGAAAAAACCCAAAAAACAAGGCAACCCGGATTATTATTCGAGAGGACAAGCTCAACATTTCATGGAAAAAAAGAAAGAAAAATCGGAAAAGTCAGGAAAATTGTTGGAAAAACCTCATAAAACTTGGACTTTAAACATCAAAACCTTCAGTCAACCAGAAAGAGATGTGGAAAACTTGCAGTCAACTCGGATTATTATGGCGGTCCACAGCCAAGACGATAAAAAACCAGTCATGTAGCGTGATTGTATGAGCGAATTTTCTTAACATCGTATTAAATTATGTTACATTGTTTTGCTTTTCTTCCTCTCTACCGAAGGTAGGGAAGCGGTGTTCGTGATTTAAGTAGAAAAATTTTTGTCCTCCAAAATCAAAATTTCCACTTGCTTTTTGCGTTTTAGAGCTTGCTGATCAATTTCGGTTCCGTGTCTGTCTGATGTGTCTGTTTGTCTGTGGTATATTCTTGCCATTCCCAAAACTATACCAAGTTTCAGTCCGATCACGATGACATTCTCAGGGATTGCGAATTAGCTTCATTTTCTTGTCCCACTCCTTTTGTAGACCACTGGCCGTCACTGGCTGATATAGTGCCAATATTGGAATTATCAGGTAATATAGTTCCAATGGAATTTATTATAACGTTGCGAAATTGAGTTTATCAACTATTGTCCGTACGATGTACCTGCTATGTAGTGAAGTATTGGTACCTAAATGCTAAATTTCAGCTCTTAAATTGCTCCCAAGTTTATCTATAGATAGCGGAAGCATTGTTTTCACTTTCGAGAGATTTAAAAGTTGAGGTCTCCGTTAGAATCAAACGGCTGTTGCTTTTTTACAGTGGTGAAATTTCCACTCGCATTTTTCGTTTTAGACTATTCTGAACAACTTTCGTTCCGTATCTTTCTCTCTCTATCTCTGTGTGTATATCCGCAAATCTTTGTAACGAGCCTGATTTACACTATATTCAACCGCTTCTTATGAAATTTCCATGGTATGTGCGGGTTAGGTTGAAGATGGTCCTCTTATGAGTTCCGTTGTTCCCAAATCAATACGTCACTTGACGCATGCGCAAACGCAAATTCCATCGACCATCATTATCTCACGCCCCCGTTGTCTGATCTCGCTCAAATTTGGAGGATAGGTGGAAGAGGTTAATATGAGCATTCCCTAGCGATTTCAACATAATCCTATCATTAGTGGCTATTATGCATTCGCGAATATGTATACCTTTTTAAACGAGACTAATTTCAACAGTTTTCTTCTGATTTAGATGAAATTTTCAGGGCATGTGCGGGTTAGGCTGTAAATGGTCCACTATTAATTCCATACTTCTCAAATCGTTACTACATTTTGCGCATGCGTAAATGTAATTTCCTTCGAGCATCCTTTTTTTACTCTCTAGTCTTCCAATCCCGATCAAATTTGGTCCATAGTTGGGAGACAACGGTTTAATTATTCCATGTTAATTTCAACATGTTTGCATCATTGTATTAGCTCCTGCGCATGCACGAAATTGCACTCCGAGGAACAAGGTCTAGTTTTTTTCAGATTTTAATTACATTTTCTGGGAATTCGTGGGTTAGGCAGTAGATTGTACCCTACCAATTTCATTTTTCTCAAATCATTACTCGATTCTGCGCATGCGCTAATGTAAATTACTTCAAGCATCATTTTCCCGTTTTTTAAACAACGTTACCGTGAAGCGTAAAATTGCGGGGTCTTGGAACTGTATAAGTGTGAACCCTTCTCAGAGGCACGATGCGCCATGTTCTCATCATATACTACATACGAGGTTCAATAATTATAGACCAATGATCTGCGTAGAAGGGCTATCTAACACAGAAATAATAAACCATTGTGTAATAATTTGCGGCATTCCACTTCTCGCATGAACACAAAGCTTCCTTATCTTCGGTAGTGAGGAAGAAAAAATATCAAATATTAATATAGGAGAGTGCTTCTTTTGCTTTCTCACTGCCGTAGTAGGAAAACGTTGTGTTCGTGCGAGAAAATGAAAATTTCCATTTTTTAATTTCCTAACGCCCCGTAAGTTTGACGGGCAATCATCACTTCCTCAGTAGATACTTAGTGAACATTGAAGCTCCAACAGAAAACTTATATTCAGAGAAATATACATATGAGTCTGTCAGTCACTGTTTAGCTGACTGTAACTGGTTAAAACCATTGTAATGAGCTGGAGCTGTGAGGGAAATTATTATTTCTGTGTGAAGGACTCAAGGGCAAGTAGGTACTACAGAAAAGTCGGTTCATAAGTTCGTAATGTAGGAGTGAATGAATATTTATAAGAATAAACAGAATAAACACTATTAATTTTTGTTGTTATTTTCAAGTGTTTTTTACTTCACTCTAAAACAACTCCAACTCAAATTCTATTCAAAACCTTGTCATCCTACTCGGTGAGGCGATGGGATCACACAAACATCGTTAAAATAGCAATTTACTCCAAATATCACAAAACATTTATTAAAGTTGAATAGATATAGAAAAAGTTAAGTGAAGCACCACACCAGACGGTATAAATTGAAATAGTGCATGCATATAAAACAGTACATTTATGCTCAAACTATTGTTGCTCACCTGGATCTAATCTCTGATCACATTTGGTTAGGTTTTTAAACTCGCAAACTTTCGCTGTTGCGTAGATCGAGGACATTTCATCAGTTACATTCGTAAACTGAAAAATATGTGGTCATTAAAAAGAGATTTCCTCATTATCAATTATTACATGTAGAGGTACCAAAATATTATAATTGATTTCTGGTGGAAGTATCTACCCAGAGGCAGCCAGTGAGGGGGGCATCAGGACATTGCCCCAGGTACTTCGGGAAAAAAGTAACAAACTAGAATGAAGCCTTTACAAGCAACTCGTCGTTTCAAATTAAAACGGTAAGGGCAGCATTTAGCTCCATGGTGTTGCTCCAAGGTGGATGCTAGAAGGAATAGGTTTATGCCGAAGATCCATCTACCAACAACAAAATATGTAGATTGCTATATCAATCTATAGAGAGAGAGAAATTTCGTCGATTCAGGTTAGACTGTGGAAGGGTAAGTACAGGGAAATAAAGCACAAGGAACGGGAAAGAAAGGTCATAAAGGGATATTTCTTATAATATTCGGGGCTTTGCCCCAAAATAGTGTTTCCACTTTCCTAAAGTCCATAGAATGAAATTTACGCCATGAGTGGTTTCCACTAGAGGAGTTTTGGTTTATTCCATTAGCCAAACTGATTCTCTTCTGTTCATTCCATGATTCAATAGGGGAACCACTTCTAGTTTCATGCCTTCTTTTACTATGTGATATCTTTCCTACCTTCCATGCTAAGCATCTCTTTGCTCCATGGCAGTGGAGAACTACAACAACCACTAAAGTGTAAGAAGTAAGGTCATGGTTAAGCTCCTAGGTTACATGTTACATCCTTACCTTACTATTCTAATTATTATTCTACCTAGAATCCTATTTATTCTGCCTTTTTAAATTTTTAAATGTAAAAATGTGTTCATATTTCTCTAACACATTCCCAGTTCCTGTACTATGCACGTCTGACCTTTGAATGGATAGGAAGATTGTATGTTCAACAACAGCACCTGGCGCCTGATCTTGATGGAACAAGGACGATTTGGGTGGGACTTAAGATAATTTTCCTTCACATTTTATTCCACATTGTTGTTTGTACATATATATTAACTTTTTTTTAACTTATATTATTGGAACTTGGTAGCAATGTTTCCACCCGAGTCAAACTCTGTGGCGAATTTGCATTCAAAATCCTCTACAGATCGTAATTATAAAGAGAGAGTGTTCATTAAAAGTTTAGGAAGAGACACCCCTCACTCTAAATTAAAACAAGTTGCTAAAAACGGGAAAGGAACTTTTAAGATCAACCCTAAAATTTAGAGCAAACACGAATGTATCACTGGGTGCCCTAGAAAAAATGCTCTGTTTTGTTTTCCTTGCTTAATATTAGGTGGTGATGGGTTGTGGACTTAGAATGGTGTGACTGATATAAAATACTGAATGATCTGACAGATCGGATTAAATCTCACGAATCTAATAAAAAACATCTCAATAACTTCACAGAATTAGCTTTGATTGGCTGAGCTAGCATAGCAACACAGTTAGATTCACCTCATCAAGAAACACAATGAGCAAGTTGACAGAAATCGATATATAATTTTTGAAATAATAGATTGCATCAAGTTTTGTGGTCTTTATGAAGTAGGATTAAGAGGCCACGGTGAGAGAGATAGTTCATTGAACCGAGGAATTTTTCTGGGCTTAGTAACAAAATCAGCCAAAACTGACGACATTTTGAGGTCACATTCGGAAGAAGGTACATTGTTCAAAGGCACATCCAAAGCCATACAGAATGAGTAACGAAAACATCTCAAATAACTATTTTCAGTAGAATATTGACCTTCTGGAAATGTTGCATTAAAGAAAAAGGATATACATAAGAGAGTGGTAGTTGTGGGGTTAGACAACATTTCTATAGCCTTTAGAAAAATCCGATTTTTAATTAACGTTTAACTTCTATCATTTCATCATACTTTAATTTGAATTTTTTTATAATCCGTCAGAAATAATTCTCCTAATAGTTCACTAGTGCAATACAATCCAAGCCTTGATAATGTTTAATACTTTTAATAATAATACTGTCCATTCGAAAAAGTTTAGATACTTAGTAAGTAGAGGTACCTATAAGATAGTATTTTTAATTTAATTTATTTAATCAATTTATTTATATTTAATTTATCAATAATATTTAATGATCAAGATTTATTATTATTTAGGGCCGGTTTATCAATCACATTTATCCAATGGATAAGGGGGATTTACCTAAGTAATAGCGTTATCATCCAGATAACACAATATGGGGTGTTAATCCATCCCTAGTTAAACCTTATCTGGCGTTTAAATTTATCTGGTCCCTGGATGGCTGGATAACTACTATAACTGGAGGTTAATGAGTATCTAGAGCTTTCTAACCTCAAACAAGTTTATTAATTTACAAAAATCTTATTTGAATCAAGTTTGATTGTCTTTATTTTTATTCCTTCCAATGGATATTTGGGCAAAAGGGTGCTGGTGTGAAAGTTGCTTGGAGTTATCCAACTAAGGGCCAGTTTATCACTCACATTTATCCAATGGATAAGAGGATTTATCTGGGGGATAGCGTTATCATCCAGATAACACAATATGGGGTGTTTATCCGTCCCTAATTGAACCTTATCTGGCGTTTTAATTTATCTGGTCCCTGGACGGCTGGATAACTATTATAACTGGATAGGAGGTTAATGCGATATGTAGAGCTTTCAAACCTCAGATGGGTACCTATATTTGGGGATTTTTCTTCAAATAGCAGCAACGGCGAAGATTCTATTGTAGCATAATTCGTTGAATTGAAAAGAAGACTGTATTTAGTAGGAACCCGTGTAGATCACCTACTAAAATGGTACGAGTGCGTATTCTATTGAGGTTTCGGTTGGACAAAGTTACCGTTCTTCACTTTCTAACATCGATCAAAGATGAAATTAAGTTCATAACTTACTGATCACAATACTTCATTCATAATAGTTCAAGTTGCAATATCGCAATTCGTAAATGTATTTCTCTTTCTAGAAATGAAGCACACGGCAAAAATGTGGTGGTTTCTTATTTGCCGAGATTGATAATATGATGGAAACTGTCGTGGAAAATCAGGCCAGGATTAGACTTCCAAATAGGTCTCTCCGAATTAAGGGTTTTACTGCCACCTTCCAAATATGTTTTCACCGAAATTTCATGATTCAAGACTCAAAGCTTTATTGGCAAAGTACTCGAGAAAAAATTGAATAGGTACACGAAAACCATAAATGGAAGTTGAATTATAAATAATCAAACTTGTCTATGCCCACCGCGGAATAATTTCATAGAACTTGTGTTCTTCAGAGTATAGTTCTATCAGTACCATAAAAAAGAAAAGTGAATTATTCACTGTAGGCGCGAATAATAAATATTAACCAAATGTACTCTTTTAATAAGAACCAATTCAAGAAAAACGTACCTATATCATTAAAAAATGTGTCACGCAGTATTATCGTATGGGCGAATTTTCGTAAATTGTCGTATCACATTATGTTGTACTGTTTTGAAATTAGAGAATTTTTAGTGCAAAGAAATTGTTAACTACCAATTTCATGACACCCCCCCCCCCCCCCAAAAAAAAAACTCGTTCTAAATAATATTCTGTGGTTCAAAAAAGATTTAGGATTTATAGCATTTTCTGCTGTTTTAACGATTTGTCATCAAATAAATATTATGCATAAATATTTTAATGTTCTGGTTCATCGATGATATATTTTTTTGTATAATAGCCTGATACAAATATAACGATTTTCAGCAGATGATACATACATATATAAATAAATATACTTTAGAGCCCCAATTATCCGCGGAATTGGTTGGCAAGGGCACCACGGATAGCAAAAATTGGGGGTAACCCGAAAAAATTCTAATGATAAAAATTCTAAATTCTAAAAACACGAAAAAACAAACAAAAAATTGAAAATTAATTATTATTGTAAACGTGTTCTACACACTCTGAAACGTAAAGAAAATGCATCCCCACCCCCAAATGCCGCCATGCCTACGGCTGTAATGTCCCCTTTTTCACGAAAAGGTGGGTAAAATATTCCAGCATAAAAACTATGTTTCATTGTACAAAAAACATGATGCGTAAAACTTTTGAAATATGTACAGTACAAAATACATTACCTTCAGTAAAGTAGTACAGACGTACTTTCCTCCATATCTAAATTACTAGAATAAAAGCAGTTCGTAATTGGAATTTTTTTAAAAGTGGTACAATAAGCCGACTAATTTGGTAAACTGATTGGATATCACTCGGCCCATCCTGAACCTTTAAACGCAACTTGATTGACAATACAATATGGCTAGAACAGCTTTCATACGCATCACGGATGATTATTTCCCTTTGGTTAGAGAAACACTGTTGAATTTGGCACTGAAGAATGATTATCCCAGAAAAATTACAATCTCGATAATAAATAAGGTAGAAAGGGCTGTGATATATCATGATAGGGAGTTGCCGGGGGGGGGGGGGGGGGGGGGGGGGGGTCTGATGGTGGTTTGTCTGGTGATTGACGATCGGTGGGTGCCAATGTCGATGAACTGTCTGAAAAGTTTATTCCCTGTATTTACCATCCCGCTTGGCAGAATGAGGTCCAGCGGATATTTGGGCAAAAGGGTGCTGGTGTGAAAGTTGCTTGGAGTTATCCAACTAAGGGCCAGTTTATCACTCACATTTATCCAATGGATAAGAGGATTTATCTGGGGGATAGCGTTATCATCCAGATAACACAATATGGGGTGTTTATCCGTCCCTAATTGAACCTTATCTGGCGTTTTAATTTATCTGGTCCCTGGACGGCTGGATAACTATTATAACTGGATAGGAGGTTAATGCGATATGTAGAGCTTTCAAACCTCAGATGGGTACCTATATTTGGGGATTTTTCTTCAAATAGCAGCAACGGCGAATATTCTATTGTAGCATAATTCGTTCAATGGAAAAGAAGATCGTATATAGGAAGGCCCCGTGTAGATCACCTACTAAAATGGTACGAGTGCGTATTTTTTATTGAGGTTTCGGTTTGACAAAGTTATCGTTCTTTACTTTCTAACACAGATCGAAGATGAAATTAAGTGCACAACTTACTGATCACAATAATTCATTCATAATAGTTCAAGTTGCAATATCGCAATTCGTAAATGTATTTCTCTCTCTAGAAATGAAGCACACGGCAAAAATGTGGTGGTTTTTTATTTGCCGGGCTTGATAATATGATGGACACTGTCGTGGAAATGACGTCAGACCCGGTTTTTTTAATAGTAGATCCACGAAGAAAATGTGTATACCCCCACGCTCCATGTGTGAATCGTCCTTATTTTGTCGCCTACGGACACCAATGAGAATGCTAACGGCGCTATCTGCGAGACAGAATTTATCTGAGGGATAATTTTATCCGTTAGGTAATTCAGCATTGATAAACTACTCACAGTTTTAATCTGGAGTATAGCGCTATACTCAGTATAGCTATCCTGCTGTTAATGTCGTTAATTAATAAACCGGCCCTTAGTGGATGGTTGCTGTAGTTGACTGGGAGTTCTTAGCAGTTTTGGAAGCTAGGCAAAATTGGAGATTTTGTTGATTTTTGTAAATATGCTTTTTTGTTCATTTTTTGATTCGTTCAGTAGATTAAATACCTATTATTGTTGATGATGTTTAGGGTTTTATATGAGAAAGCAATTTGTGGGAGGGAGGGGGTTGTCTGTCTTTTAGGTTTTAGGTGTTATTTTTATCACTGAGGATTCAAGCTTTTTTTGCCTAAATAAATTACAGAGCCTGAGGAAGGGGACACAGCATTCCCCAAAAGCGCTCCCAAGAAAGAGATAAAGTTTGAGTCCGCTGTGTTACCTCTTCCAAAGCCCTATGATCATCCACTCGCGGAAAATCGGGGCTCTACTGTATATATATATATATATATATATATATATATATATATATATATATATATATATATATATATATATATATACATATATATAATGTTATAATCCAGAAATAGTTTCAAAATCCCTCAAAACGGATTATGACAGAAAATTTTGAAAAATTTTGACTTAAATATTTTTGGAGCCATTGCAATAGCTTCATTTTCAACAAAAATATTGTGTGGGTGAATAATTCGAAAACTAGCACTGTAATTACTCACGGGAATTGTAGAAGGCGACAAAAAATGTTCAAGACAAACGTCAAAAATAAATGTGGGGACATAGTTGAAAACTGAAAATTTTGATAACCTCTTTAAATAAAATCCCCTATTTAGCAGTGCAGAGGAGTTTCTATGCGGCACTATTTGAATATATTATCCTCAGCAATTTATTCGGGATAATTTAAATTTTTTTTGACATTGGAAGTATCGAGTGTATAAGTATTCATTAGTATTATTACGACATATAATGATTAGATGCAATGAAAACACTAGGTATAAAATAGACCAGCTCCAGATAATAAAAATAGCTTCTATGGCTAGATGCATTCGTTCTGCCATGAAACTGTCCGAACGGGCTGGCCTGGCGTCATCGGATCGGGAGATTTTTGGATTCAGTGTAGGCAAGTTAGGTTCGGATCGGGAGACTTCCGGATCCAATGTAGGTGCAGCCTAAACCGTACATGCAAGGAGTCATATAAAATGAGTGTTAACAAACATCTTACTTGTTTAAATTCATCATCTGGTAGCGCGGGTGTGCCCAACACGTTGGAAAGCATGAATTGACGCTTCAAGTCTGCGTCTTTGAAATTTTTCCAGTCGAATTTTTGGAGTTCCTTCCACAGTTCCTTATCCTGTTTTGAGAGTTCTTGCACAACTTCATTCTAATACAAAATAAATTCCAGAAAGAGTGTTGATAGGTACTCCACTAATACATTCGTTACAGAAATTTTGTAAATGTAGTTTGCCAGATTGGTTCCTACCTATCTGGAGGTCAAGCCTACTTGCAATTTAATCTCTTTATACAAGTAAATAGTGCACGTATTAATAATTTCCTAACACAAACTTATTATTATAAATAATAAGTATATCTTTTAGAAGTAAAAAAGGCATGGTCTAGCGGGTCTTCAGGATGGTGTTCACTTGATGATTTACAGCTAAAATTTATTGTGAAAAAGTGGAATATGCTGGCTTCTGATAGCTGGATATGCTTTCTGCTGGGTCCTGGGAGCTCACTCAACTAATTAAGGGCGACTCCCAATTACTAGTCATTGTTACTATGCAGTCTCAAAGTAACTGTTTTTTTGGAAAATAATTATTTTAATACGAAACCAAGGTAGTATGGGGATTGATGAATTAAGTGAGAATATTTTTTGTTGAGTGGAAATCATCGAGAAAGAGGAAGTTACATTTCTTTAGCAGAAATTGGTTACATTCGAAAAGCGATAGAATTAAGCAACACTTCTTGTACTGAAAATTTCTATGGCTAACTATACCTTTACCAAACGTTATCAGTTAGGTAAATAGGTCAATGCTAAAACATAATCATGTTTCAATTAAAAATAAACAGACGAACGTAAATAGAACGATAACGCTCATGAAACGAAAAATAAACAAACGATAATGCTCATAAGAACATTTGCAATAAAATGTAATATTAGGTAAGTACCGATAAAAATAGAGATAGAGGTCTGTAATATGTATGTTCGCCATTATGGCTGATCGGCCAAAGAATATAGCCCATCTTTTTGCTTCGTCCTTATCCGTGGAGCATTTTGAATAAAACAAAAATATCTAGCCAAATTCAGCTCTGATGGCGAAATTATTCACTTCTATGCTGTGACTAATATGTAAATATGGTGTAAATAAATTTATTCCACATTATTAACGACACTAAGATGGTTTTCTGTGATTGAGCGAATCAGATTTTGTTCATTGAATGAGGATCATAGCTGACATGACTCACTAGCAGGGGCTCGTATAACTTCTTGGAGCATGTTTGAAATAAACCCAGAAAACAAGTGTTCTACGAGAGTGACTACGAGAAAAAAGTTGTTAGGTGTCATATTTCGTCACATCACCGTGAACAGTACACCTATAAAATGCTGAGTTCAGGCTAATGATTCATATCGAAACATTCTTTAGAGTGCTACCAACTATTCTTTCGTTTCTCCGGGTCAGCAGTTATAATCATACTTTAAATTAAATGTTCTATCTATAGGGGGAATTGACTAGTACGAACATTGGTAGGTACTTTTCCAGTAATCTCTGATTTACCTGCTCATTACAGTATTAGGGTACCTAAAACAGCACTGATAAAAACAAATTAATCACTAATGCATCTTCATTGTGACTAAATGTGCAACAATTTGGAGTTATCATCCTCACGATGATGGGAAACTATGACCAAGTGCATAGGCACCTTGACCAACTGAGTGAGATTCTTTATGTGCTTATATACATAGGTGATTTTTATGATCCTAATTTATGTGCTACTTGACATTAAGAGATGTGTGATATACACGACGAATTGATCAATGACAAACACAATGATTTGGTATGTAATATGAGTGGAAGCACATATTTTGTCGCAGTTGAGCTAAGATCAGAATCAAGCCTTCATTTTTAGCTTTCAGATCAAGCGAGAGTTCAGTTTTTGACACTGCTAAACAAAAAGCTTCCTTAACTCCGTGAGCTGATTTTTTGGGAGGATGCCATTTTACTCCCTTTTCGAAAAATTTTGGACAGAGCTACATGGAAAGACTCATAGTTGTTGGTTGTTCAGAAAATGGTGATGTAACTGCGTTATAGTAATTGTGCAGGTACTCACAGAATAGCTTCATCGTTACCAGGCTTTCGGAGTAACCAATCACAGTTGGTTACTCCCAATGAGACTGGGATCCATCAACCTCTGATGGATCCCAGTCTCATTGCGTCGTCCATGCCCTAGCTTTCCTCTACTGTGTCAACTTCGTCCGGGGGTAAACTACCCTTTTGATATTTCCACTCCTGACTCGTTACCGATTTAAAGTGGGCAATGGACCCGGGGGCAATGGACTATCCCTTTTTTTTGGACGGATGTAAAGTGGGTATCGTCCGATTTTTTTTAGTCAGCCGAGTCAAGAGCACCATTTTCAGCAAGTATGTGAAAGGATGTGAAAGATGAGGTGAAGAGGGAGCTTTTCTCCTTTCCCGAAACGTTTCATTTTCTACAATACATATTAAAAAGTACGCATTTATGCCTTTTCAATTCTGACTATTTAACACTTTGTAAAATTTCTGTTCTAAACATAAGTATATGAAATAAATAAATACCTAAGTAAAATGAATTCAAAATTGAAATTGTAGAAAGGTCTGTCGTTAACTTGTTCTATTATTTTCTAATCTTTCTATTGCTGTTTATTTTCTCACAATTAAAAATCAACTAGATAGGAACCTAGCTGTTTTAAAGAGTTGAACTACAATCTTCATTAATCGCTCAGATGGTGAAATCAAACAATAATTATTGCTCTATCACCTTAGGATTTTGATGATTAAACACAATTTTGACGCCGAAATAAATTCCAAATACGAAAATGAACCAATATTTAGCTCGAATTGGCGACAACATCTGTATTGTAATAAGTGTAATTAAATGATTATTTAATTATCACAACGCTTGTTTTTTTAATCGATGTTTTTTTATTTTATGGTTTTATGGATGTTTTATTTTCGTAAACTGCTACATAAGTGCCTTATTTTCGCCAACTGACAGTCAAGAAGGTTTCATAATACAAAAGTAATTTTAGATGGGTGAAAGTTCCTCATTCAAATAGGTCCTCAGCTGAACTGTGGAATGAAGCTTCTTTGGAACTGATGCGATACATGGCGCACAAGGCTTTCCTGACCTGCAGTTTGACTTCTATCCAATCGTCTTCCTCTTAATCATGGTCATATTATTGAAATATTTTCATATATAATGATGTAATATTATTATTTTTGAAGCCTTCTTGGGACTGCTGTGAAACAATGTTAAAGAAGGGTGCCGGGGGCTAGTTTTGTCAGTTGAGTGAGTCCTGAGACTAATTGGGTGTGCACATTGATCTTATCTTGGGAATTTTTACACCAACCACACTCTCCCTCGATGAGTACCATCGAGTAGTCTTTTTTCAATGAATTTTCGAAGTTTCAACTATAGCGCGTCCACTCGAATATTGCCCTACAATCTACAGTAAGAGACAAGGGGAAGCTGAGGGCCCAGCAGCCTGAACTAGAAGGTGTTGTACTGCTGCTGCTACTACTGCTGCTGTACTATATTAAGTTGGCAGTTATGGCGGATGATTTCGTTCCATTTTGATGCGATTATCTGCGTTTATTCTTATTCTCGTTAAAAACTAACAGGTACCTACTAAGTAGGTAACTATATTGTGTTCCCTGGTGTTTGTACCGTATTTAGTGCGTTTTCCTTGTGCTTTTCGCTTCGCCAGTCTACATCCTCTTATTAACCCGTATTTTTAACTGTGAGTACCATCACAACCCCCCCGAACTGTGGATTTCCATCAAAAGCTTGCAGTGGACGAGCAACTTTCGTCGTCGGCAAGCAGCCAGAAATCTGCTTTTGCTAGAGGCAAGGCAAGGAGTCTGTGCAATGTGTTCAAGTATTTCACAAGGAAGGAGAAAGAGGATAATGCGAAAAATGAAGCGACAGGCATGTCGGCGCGAACAGTCGGCAATATTGTAAAGGAAGTTGGACGCCAAACTTCATCAGGTCCCACGGTACCTTTGTTTATTACGCCAACCAACCTACGCCAATCTACGCCGCACAAGAAGACAATAGCTACTGATGAATTCACAGATGCTGCTATACGAAACAAGGTAGGTACATGAATTTTACAGTGTTCTGTAGAAAGAGTGTCCTTCGGTGAAAACACTTGGTTCAGCTCTGGTGAGTGCCGGAGTTGTCGAGTGTGGTAAAAATTACCTTCGGAAACGACGTTCAAGTGCAACAGTTCCTCCCAAATTTACCAACAAAATCGGTTGTGTGGCGATGGACAACGCGAAATACCATTGTGTGCAAAGCAACAAACGACCTAACTTTTCGACTCTGAAGGCATAAGTAGTTTCGTGGTTGGTGCAAAATAATATGCATTTTGACGTAAAGTTAACTAAAGCAGAGCTCTTGTTAAAAGTTCGTCTGTCGGAGAGACATAAAAGGTTGATGAAATCTTTAGAGACGCAGGCCATCATCCCCTCCACCTCCCACCTTACCATCCCGACTTGAATCCAATCAAACTGGTGTGAGGTGATATCAAGGGGTAACTGGAGAGAGAATCTGTTGGCACCCCAATCGGCCAAAAATATGTACATTTGAGAAAACTTTTCTCAGAGTTCTCGACTGAAAAGAGGGCAAATGTGTGTGAATATGTAAAAAACATTAAAAGGGACTACCGTTTAAAAGATCATTTAGTGGAGGCGGAAATAGTTTCATCATTGATGTATGGGGTGGGGGGCTTCTGAATCTGGGAGAAGTTTCGAGGAGGAGTCGGATTTTTCTGATCACGTACTTAATGAATCATAATTCATTGGTGTTTGAATTTAGCCCATACTTGAATGTGCGACGAATAAAATGATTGTCTAATGTTTGTACAATTTGCTTCCATTCTTGACTTTTATACCTAACCTACTTACCTGACTTCAAAATCTTTACAAACTTTTATGCATAGCAGGATTATTGACTACGGTAGGTACCTATGGTTTTATGACAGTATTATTTTTCATTTTTACAATGAAGAAATAAAGTTTTCACGATGTTTTGTGTGACAGTATCATTTTCCAATTTGTTGGTTGTTTTGGGAGATTAATGGTCACCGATTGGATTGGTAGGTACCTGAAAGTAGGTAAGTAAATACTATTGGTAGGTATAGATTTTTTCAACGCCTAACGTCTCTTCATGTTTTGTTGAATCAGGGTCTCACGGAGGGAAAAATCAAGTGAAATACTAGGTATTACAAAGAGGAGTCTGATTTTTCCGAATGAATAATTAATTCATTGATACTGATTTTGAATAATTCAATTTATCTCACATTCCATCATCTATCAGATTAATTATTTATGTGATAAATAATAGAATCGTCCCCCTGGACCCCCCGGTTGCTTTCCGTTTTGAGCCTTTGGCTAAATTGTTAAAACATGGAACATGCTTTCTTCTGGCTAATTCGTAAATGTAAATTAATTTAAAACTACGACATAAATGTTTTACTAATCGAAATTAGAACAGAGTACCTAGGTAGGTAATTTTCTGTTATGGTGCGCGTCTACAATCACTGTAACCAAGATTAACTTCTCAACCAAGTGACAACGAAACAAGCGGCATTGTTTACTATATCCATTTAATGCTATATCCATTATAAATTTTATAACATAAATAAATATAAAACAACGACATGAATAGAGGAACAAGAGTACTAAAGAAATGCGTGATAAATTTAGAGCTTTCCAACGAATGGAGAACGATTTTTGTTCCATAAACATTAAAGAAGTTTAATTTCCCCAGCAGCGGCTTGGTTGTACGTTAAAATCAAGAGAAAACATTTCGTGACACATCCGCATAACCTCAAAGCATGTTCCATGCTTAAAAAAAAAAAAAAAAAAAAAAAAAAAAGGTTAAGCAACTGAATTATGGTTTATAGATTTCAAAGTTAAAAAATCAGTCAGTTAATTTGTAGAATAACCTTAATCAAAACATTCAAAGATATTAATGAAGGAATTTGGTATTCCAAATGGGAACCACAACTAGAGGATGTGCCCATCGTATAATTAAATTACCGTTTCCTCTTACAAGTAGAGGGCAAAGCTTGTATGACTACCGAGGAAGTAAAATGTAAAACTACCTGGAGTAATCAGAAATCTAGAATAATTCAATAGTTTTAAGAATAAAATAAAGGAATGTATAATTAAAGAAACGTAAAGCTGCCCAATTGGACACGTATAAGTAAAGGAGCCACATACCTACTCAGTGTTTTATCGTGAAAATGATAGAATTCGACTGCACTAATGATTATTGAGTGATGAATGTTTGGAAAGTGACTCTTACTTTCAATGCAAGTACGCTAGTACTTAAAGAGGAAGTGGGGAAAAAAAAAAAAAAATTTAGATGAAAAAATTGTTGTTTGCTCAAAGTGATATTTTAATTTTTTTTTTGTCCTAAGGCGTTATAATACCTTTGTCATGTAATAATTAAATAAAGAAATAAACTATAACATAATCGGGAAATACTTAGTGAATATGAGAAAATTTGAACGAAAAATGCCAGTTTTACGTACAAAATGAGAATAACTCAAGTCTTGAATAAAAATCTGGTACCTACCTGCAGTTGGGAAAATCGTAGTTTGATTAGGATTGGACTTCCAAATAGGTCTCTTTGAATAGGGTTTTATTGCCACCTCCCGAATTTCTCCAACTTCTCCCAAGTCGGAGAAAACTGAGGGCGGAGGCCCCCCCCCCCCCCCCCCACATCCCCTTTAAAAGCGGCTCCCCTACGTAGGAGAATGCAGTTAATGTCTAAATTCTTAGAATAAATGTTATTCTAATTTAAGAATTAATGTGCGTAACAAATCATAGTATCACTTTGACGTATTATAGTAAAATTACTATAATGCGGTTAGTGTCAAAATTCTCAGAGTAAGTTTTATTTTCTTTAGGAATACCTAATTAAAACTTATGCGCGTAACGTTCAATTCTACCTTTATTTTGTTGTTTTCTTCAGTGATATTTGAATCGTAGTTCCAAGACGCAATGCTGCCTCTGTTGCTCATCTTGGATTTCTTCTCGTTGTAACTTTTCATGAACGCCGAAGCGGCCTCTTCCGAGTTGTCTCCGTCCGAGGCTACCAGTGAAGCGCAAACAACGACAGCCGCGCTTATCAACCAAAACGCTCCGTCCTTCTTCATTCTGCGGGATCAAATAGCTTTTCTCGTAGAAGAGTGTTGGAGGAGGTATGAAGGTGTACCCTGTTCTTCAAGTCGGTAATAGGTACTCCTGCCTAAAAATAGAGTAGATATATTTGAATTGGTTCTCGTTGGTTAGCCAAGTTTTAACGACAACTAAAATTAAAATATCATTAAAAAAAGATATCTATGTGATATAAATTAGAAATACAAAAAATTAGCGACGCACATTGGTTTGAGTAATTATGGGCTTGAAACAGGAAAATACGTTTTTCAAATCAAAAAGGTTTTCAAACCTAATAAGCCATGTCCACATCTGCTGTAATAAGATCAGAGCTTAGCAGATGTGCTTTGTGTGTGTGTGTGTGTGTGTGTGTTTCGTGTTTTTAACGAAATGTTACAGTCGTAACGCCAATGGTGATACCGAATTCTTGTTGAGAGCCCAGTTCAACAACCTTCTCTAGCAAGAAACTAACTTTTATTACTAAACTTAATTAATCTTTGTTTGTTAATGTCATAGAGCACAAGTATGTGAGTTATTATGAAGACGGTGTTACCTTTACGAAACGAAATGTTACGTGTTTCACATATTATGTTTACAGTATAGGGTAAGTCCATTTAGCTAATAGATGATCGTAATCCCTGTGAAACCTTGAAAATGCATACTTTCTAAAACAATATCACAAAGAGATGTCAAATCATTTTTCCCAAATATGTTTCCTCGTATACTTCCACTTTTGGTTTATTATTTTCAATAATTAACCTTTGTAATCGACTAAGAAAAAAAAAAAAAAAAGTTTAATCCCTCCTCAAAATTCGTTGGTTTACGTTTTAAGAAGCATAGAATCCAAAAATCGAAAAAAAAATCGCCCGTTCTCTGTCCGAAAATCACATTTGGGGTGTAGTTGACCTTAGAAGCTTGGCATCAATTTTTATCACCCTAAAGGGTAGCATTAGAGCGTTAGCACTGTAAAAAATCGAGATCTCGAAAACTTTCAGGGTAACAGTTATGATTTTTTGCTTTTCAATAATAAATATAATCCCAAAGAATCGATTAAAATTGATCCGTTTGGTTTCTCTAAGGGCTAGAACTTTGGAAAAACACCTCCAGATTTTTTAGCACAAGAACATAGAGAAATCATGAGCTGCTAGCGAATCTATTGATTAGCCTATCAATCGCTGAATTCCATTTTATTAATCACTAGTGAGAGGGAGCGGAAGATATAGAAATTGCATTGTAAATATCAGCTAATTTAATTCCAATGGAATTATCATCTGATATATTTCTGATGGAATTTATTCTATCGTTACGTAATCCAGTTGATCAACTATTGTCCATGTGGATGTACTAGTGAAGCATTGATAGATGCTTACTTTAAATAATGAATATTGCTCCCGAGTCTACTTATAGGCAGGGTTGCCAGGTGTCCGATTTTTCACCAAGCTGTCCGGACGAAAATGTAAAGTCGCTTTGATCGCCAAAAGTCCGGTTTTCTCAGAAATGTTCGGTTTTCATTGGTCCTATCTTGGCCTATTCATAGATATCTGGAGGACCTATTCTAAGTAGGTGCATCTTATTTGGCAATCGTCGCTAGAAAGCTACCTAAAAGTCCAAAATCATTTGTAGTATTGTTCCTTTTTGAAGGAACTCTCTATCTCTTCTGTTAGCCATTACTTGTGTATTCTCTCTTCCTGTTTTAGACTGAGGTAATTAATCTTGAAATATCGGAGGTAATCTTAGGTTCGTAGTTCTAGGCGTAGGTAATATCAAGATTTTTGTTGCGAAATGACCAGTTTTCAGTTATTTACTGATTCGAATGTTTCCTGCTTACCTAGTGTGTTAATGACATAAATTGTAATTTATAAAAGTTCTTAAAATACCTACTAATTAGTATTTTGAGTAACCAAAGAATGATAAGGTACGTATTAATTGTGCTAGAAACTTCAAACAAATTCTAAAATGTTAAGGACACAAAACGAAAGTTCAAGTTCGTTGGCCAGCATGATCGGATTACATCTTCGGGTTGAAATTTTCAAAAATGTAGTCAAAAATTTCAAAATAGCCTGTTTTTTGCGATTTGTTGTGCGAAATAATTTTTTCAGCATACTAACATGTGGTATATTTGGAATCAGCGTAAACTTTCCTATAAGAATATGTATCAAGTTTTCAAAAATTTCAAAGTTGAAAAATCAGTCAAAAATCGAAATTTTGTCTATCAAAATCATGAACTAAAATTTCTCTACACGATCAATAGCGACTGAAATGTCGAAGATTTCTTCAAAATTCGCTCATGGGGTCATGCTGCATGACTGGACTTTTTCCCAACCGTCAAGCTTTTTTTGTTTTTTTTTTTAAACGCATTTTAACACAGAATGTGTATTAGCCATGGACTAAAGGCCGTATCACACTTGCATTTTTTCCGCATTCTTTTCGCATTTTAAACGCTGAAACGTGAAGAAGGCACAGTGCGTTTTTTCAAGGTCAGCAGTGAATGTTGAAGAGGAATAACTGCAAAAACAGCGCATTCTGGCGGAATGCAATTTTATTAAGCCTGTCAGGTTAGGGCTTGAAATATTGAAGTATGACGTCCCTAGTGTTTTCAAACAGTGTCTTGACAACTCTTGTTCTTCCAAAGTTATTATACTATGAAGACGCACAATAATAATAGAAATACATAGGTAATAATAAAAACTCGGCCCTTCGGGCCTCGCAAGGGGCTCCGCCCCTTGACCCCGCCAGGGGGGCTTCGCCCCCCTGGACCCCCCCCGGATGTTATTACTTTGAGCCTGACTGCTAAAATGTAAAAAACATGGAATCATGTTTTAGCTCCTCGCTCTCACTTTATTATAGAAATGATCACGACGATTGAGCTCTTGTGAGATGATGATCTCCTAATAGAAACTCGCGAGTAAACATTCACTTTATTATAGAAATGATCACGACGATTGAGGTCTTGTGAGATGATGATCTCCAAATAGAAACTCGCGTCATGCTGCATGACTGGACTTTTTTACTTGTTGCAATGTGAGACTGACAATGAACTGTTTGCTGATAAAGGTCTTATTACTACTGTATTACTTCTTATTAATGTATTCTCAAGTATCAATTTTCTTATGAACCACGGCTGAATATTATTTTATTTTATGGGAGTTGGAAAAAGTGAAAAAAATGGAATTATGAAACCTGTCGGCTACTGACACAAAAGGTACTGTAGACTTTTGAAACACATGTCGACTACTAGTGCAAAACCCAAGTCGACTACTGACGACTTTGGCTACGTTTTACTGAAACTGCGATTCTCAACAAAGACGAAGTAGTTACTGCAAGAAACAGCTCGAATTTGGTCTGGTCCAGTGAAAAAATTTTTTTTTTCCCCAACCATCTTTTAGGTAGGTAAAGTATTTTTAGATATAAAAGCTTCTATATTATAAAGTATTTTTGGATGTATTTTCTTCACCGAATCAGGGAATTAGACATTTGGGGGAAAAATTGAAAGTTTTATATTTATTTTGCCTAAATATTTTCTTTCATAGCTTATCAACGGCGACCTATGCCAACATAAATTTCGGTCGAATCACTACAAATTAGTCCGATTGAAACGTGAAACAAACATATGCAATAAAATTGTTTATTTTTCAATTTTGCAAATTTATCCTCTTTTCAGTTTTTGATGAAATCTCTGGAAAGTTGGTCAGAACGAGATATGACCGTTGAATGGTTACTGCAACATTGTGATTCTAGCAGTCGGTAGTAGAGAAAATCAACTGCTTCTAATACTGTTATTGAATAAAATAAGGAGACGGTTAAAGAATATGATTCAGCAGTCCGGAAAGTTGGTCAGAACGAGATTTGACCGTATTGAACGGTTACTGCAACATTGACGTATCTGGAGTCGGTTAAAGAGGAACGTCACCGCTTTTAATACTGTAACTGAAAAAATTAGGAGACGGTAGAAGAATATGCTTCAGCACACTGGAAAGTTGGTCAGAACGAGATATGACCGCTGAATAGTTACTGCAACATTGTGATTCTAGCAGTCGGTAGTAGAGAAAATTATCTGCTTTTAATACTGTTATTGAATAAAATAAGGAGACGGTTAAAGGATATGATTCAGCAGTCCGGAAAGTTGGTCAGAACGAGATTTGACCATATTGAAAGGTTACTGCAACATTGCCATATCTGGAGTTGGTTAAACAGAAAATTAACACCTTTTAATACTGTTATTGAAAAAATTAACGAGGCGGGAAAAGAATATGATTCAGCAGTCTGGAAAGTCGGTTAGATCGAGATTTTACCGTATTGAACAGTTACTGCAAATATACCATAGCCACAGTCGGTTAAAGAAACAGATGAGATGACCGCTTTTAATACTGTGATTGAAAAAATGAGACGGTAAAAAAATGTGCTTCAGCAGTCTGGGGATTCGGTCAGAACGAGATTTGACTGTATTGAACGGTTACTGCAACATTGCCATATCTGGAGTCGGTTAACAGAAAATTAAAAGCTTTTAATACAGTTATTGAAAGAATTAACGAGACGGTAAAAGAATATGGTTCAGCATTCTGGAAAGTCGGTCAGAACGAGATTTGGCCGTATTGAACGGTTACTGCAAGTAGGTAGGTATGTCATACCCACAGTCGGTTAAAGAAACAGATGACCACATTCAATACTGTTATTGAAAAAATAAGGAGACGGTAAAAGAATGTGCTTCAGCAGTCTAGGAAGTTGGTCAGAACGAGATTAGACTGTATTGAATGGTTACTGCAAAATCCGCCTCAAATACGGTAAATAATGCATCACTATAGTACGATTTAGCAGATGTTGAACAGACTTGAAGGCAGTCTGATCGATGAATAACCGGCTTAGGAATTCCTAACCTATACAGTGGCGGGTAGAATATGGCAGATTTTCCTCTTTTACAACCGCTTCAAAGTCGGCATTAGGCGGTCATTTTTGTGAGCTTCATCGAGCGTGTAGCACCCGGTAGACTTTTACAGAATGCAACTAGGTACCGTACAACAGTATTTTTGAACAGACGTTGAACTAATTTGAAAGGTTGTGAGATCACCAAACAACCGACTTCAGAATTCCTAACCTTTAAATTTTCCCAGCTTTCGGCGGGCAAAATTAAGGTGGCGGTAAGAATATGGCGGATTTTCCTCGTTTACTACCACATCCAAGTCGGCAGTTGTTCAATGAGCGCATTAAGCGGTCAATTTGTGTGTGTTTCAACCGTATTTATCGGACAAATTTCTGCCAAGTTGCAGCATTTTTCATCTACTGACTGAAATTAATCAGCAACATGAGTGTTTTCAACCGACTTTCGTTTTTACTTTAATTTTGCTTTCATTGACTGCCCGTTTTTCTCTGTGTATTTTATTATCCAATAGTTTTTTAGTTTCACTGTATCTATTAGTGTTTTCGTACGCACAAGTTCCTAGTTCAAAAAAAGCTGATAGATTTATATCCAAATGTAAATTACTTCGAAAATTTATCTCTGCAATCCTGCATTAAACTGCTTTGCAGAGAGATCGTTCTCTACTTTCGCAAGGGTCAAGAACTACTTACGTTCCACCATCACACAAAAGCGTCAGATGATTCTTGCAATTCTAGCCTTATTTAAATTATTAAACATTAAGTTTAGATTTTGATGATGTAATTTCCGAGTTTACCTACAAGAAAGCTAGACTATTGAAGTTTCATCAGTCAACAAAAAACTGTAGATTTAGTCTAATGAAGAAATTTTTGTTTTGATATTAATGTTTTCAATTAAACTCAAGTTATCAGTATATAGTAATCCAATTTCATTTAAAACTACCCGATTACCCTTGCGTTGTACGGACCTACATCTACAGGTCTTTTTTTACCAGGTACCTTGTCATTTTCACCCAGCAGTCCCTGAAAGGCTTCAATTCTAATTTCAGCAATCAAGTTTCAAACGGTACCTACTTAATTTTTCAACTAAGCGTCCCCTTAATACAAGCAACTCAATATACCTAACCTTAGTTAAGTTAAAACTATTCCGGACCAACATTGCTGCAGTTAATAAGGCGTTTTGAATATCAATTGTTGAACATCTACCTTAACGAATAAAAATTGCTTCAATTAATATCAATAACTGGTATACAATGTCCTAGATAAACTATTACTAAGACGTGAACTTACTCAACTGAAGGGGAAATGTAACTTCCATTTACCTAGATTAAGAACATGTAAAAATTACGCCATCGAACACAAAAACTACCAACTACCTATAGTTTCTTGTATATGTGTATCTTGGAATGACATGTATCCTCTATCTCCCATCACTATAAAGTATGTGAGTGAATAAAGAAATTTCCAGTAGGTAGATGAATGTAATTCTTGCTATTTTATTATTTCGTTGGGATGGCATGGAATAATTTCCTCATCCATTGGGTAAGGAAAAAATACCTGCTAAATGCCTTGAAATTGGTAATTACAAAATATTAATGGTGTAAACTATTCATACAAATGACACTCTTGGGGAAAATGCGGGCGATGGAGGAGGGGAACCGGCGATTCCTTCCCGTCAAAGTGAAAGTTGGACCTTGCGACCCGAAGGAGATGGCGATTCCTACCGGTGTGAGGCCGGCATGTGAGCCGAGGTTCGGCGATTCCTTCCCCTCCAATCTCAAAGGATAAGGGCCGTCAGGAGGAGTCGCAAAACAACAAGTTGCTAGTTTAGTTTAGATCACAGAGTAGAGTAAGAGTTGGGAGTTGGTTTAGTTATGATGGATCTTGGCGCTGCCGACCCTTTTTTTTGTCACGAAAGGTACCGAGAAAAATCTACCGCAATCCGAAATCTACATAAATCTACATTAAGACCTATGACAGCGACCAACATACCCCCAAGAGTCAGAAAAAAAAAAAAAAAAAATTGGATACAGCAACTCATCGCTCGGCAAACTCCCGACAATGACCCATACCAATTTGCTAAAAGGGTCAGTGTTAAATTGGGATGGGATTTTTGAGCAATGAAATTGAGACGTGAACTTTACGACGGATTTTTTATTTTGCGATTATTGTGATTTTAATACTTGGTGATTGTAATACTTTGAATTGGGTTTTAAGTACTTAATCGTACAATTAAGGGTTTAGTCCTATAAAGAGTTAATTTTTGCTTCAAAACTAACCAACACCTGGGCGGGAAGCAATTGAGTAACGGGAAGGAATCGCCGATTGCACGGTGGAAGGAATTGAGTAACCTGAAGGAATCGCCAACACTTTAAGGGGAAGGAATCGCCATGCTTTTTGGAGGTCGGGAAGGAATCGCTGGTCCCCGATGGAGGAGGCTGGTTAGTAAGAGGTGAGGGAGTACACTAGGAATTGTTGATCGATGACGTTTTACTTCTTTTTTCATGTAGTTTCACTCCCATTTTAATTTATTTGAAAGCTTATTAGTAGGTAATTAAAAAAAGTTTATTATGCCATAAAATGTATAGTTACTAGTTACCATTTTCACTGCACACAAAGTGCTCAACTTTTCCAACAATTTAACTTAAATAATATTATGTGTTAGATTAGGTAAGACTAGTTATTCATTTATGTTAGATAACTGTTTCGTATCATATTATGATACGAAAAATTCGAAAGTTCGTTTATTTATACGACCAAGCTGCGGGACTGAAATCTTTTTAAATTCAGACTGTGTTAATACTAGAACAGTCACGATTGGGTAGCTGACGAGTGAAAATCTAGGAGTATCTTATCGCAGTTTTTGTTATTATTTGTACCTAACACAGGGGTGCCCCCCCCCCCCCCCCCAAGCGCAACGACTGATGTGTATCGTTTGGTGGTCTGGATGCTCGCAAGCTCGCATCTCAAAAAGACATAACATCAAGTAGTCAATCCCTTAGTAAAAATGCAGATTAGTGGACATGTAGGTCACAGTAAAGTGTATAGTTTGGTAATCTGAATGCTCGCAAGCTCACATCTCAAAACTACATAACATCAAGTAGTCAATCCCTTAGTGAAAATTCAAATTAGTTGGACATGCAGGTCAGAATGACGTTTTAGAAGTATATTTCAGGAGTTGTACAAAAAAAAAAAAAAAAAAAAAAAAAAAAAAAAAAAAAAAAAAAAAAAAAAAAAAAAAAAAAAAAAAAACGACCATTCAACAAGTTTTGAACCCACGACCCTCTATCGTTTCAGGAGACAATCACAGTACTTCACCATTCAGTAGGAGGGAACCACGGGCCGGGTGTACGGCTATGATCGAGTACTTCTTTGCCATTCAACCTGTAAATAGCAAATGTTAACAAAGAAAACGTAAAAAAAAGTTCTAGTCATGCAGCATGATCGTATGAATAAACTTTCATGTGTAAGAATTTCAAATCTTTCACCTCAGATTTGGATTCAGCGCACTTGAAAACTTGATTACCAGGTCTACTCCACGTTCACGCTGCCACTGACAACCTGGACATCCAGGATTATGGCAGACCATCGGGCTTGATGGCAACTATATCCGGCTTCTTGCTCCAGTCACTCGGCATGTGAAATAGTCACTCCCTTTTGTCCGCTGGATGACAATGCACCTGTTATCTGCTTGGCAACCACATCGTCAGGTAAAATGTGGCCACCATAAGTGCGAGGACACTGCTGCACCACTTGATACAGGTTCTCATTTTTACCCTGACAGTCACAGCAAAGGATGTCTAGAGTCCCATGACTACTCCTTGAACACCTCACCAAAGTGGATAGTGTAGCCACAGGGATGGCATAAAAATGGGCCTCAATGCCCTCTGAAGCCTGTAACACTCTCAGGGAAGAAATGGGAGATTCAGAGCACTATTGGAGTTGTTTACCATCTACTGGCTCATGGAGTGCAGCAGCAAACTCAGCAGATGAGCTGGGTTCGGTAGCAGTTGGTGTTCCTCGGTCACACCGCAACAACTGCAGTCTCACAAAGTCAAGGTCAGCAGCAGTGCACGCAACCTCCCTGCTCGAGCCCCTAAGGGCAAGCAGGAGCTGGTGGCATAAGGATGGAAGCTGGCTGAAAGAGAGACAGTACCGAGCCCACCGGCCTTGACCGGTGCCTGAATTTGGGCACTTGGGACACTAGGTGGGAAGCCTAGACAAGAGCACACAGCAGAGCAAACTTCACGATCTAACTCAAGCAGCCTATCCCCAGTAAGCCTAATAGGGTAGCCAATTGGTTAGCTTTGGCAGTAAGCATTTGCGAAGGAGGCACAGCTTCTGCTGTGGCTTCAATGGAGCCTTGGTGACACCAGCTAGAGCTCCACCAAGGTCCACATGGTTTGCAGCAATGGTTAACCACCAAACCAAACCTGGCTAGCTGCTCAGCAAAGGCATTGAGGGGGATCTGGAAGCTCTCACAGGTTGGCAAAAGCCAATGCACTTACCCTAACCCCAGGGGCGAGACCACACCCTATTTCAGTTGGCAGCTTACCCAAGGCCACGTTAAAGAGGAGTGGCGACAGAGGATCTCCCTGGAGTACCCCGTGCCACATGACAATATCCCCCGACATCTCTCCTCGCGCCCCGAGGACTGTCACACCTTCGTGGTACAGGCAGGCCACATACTCAATTAAACGAGCAGGTGCCCCAACTCCACTAAGACAATCGGTCAGGGCAAAATGGCTTACAGTGTCAAAGGCAAGACCTTGTGCAACATCCTGATAGGCAAGATGGAGCTACCGTTTCTTGATACAGGCCAGCAAAATGACAGTTTGGAGACCTGTAAGGTTCTCCGCTGTTCCATCCACTGGCCGGAACGCTTTCTTGATGTCACCTATGACACCCGCCGTTGGAGGCAAGATGCCAGAATCTTTTGAAAGTGGCGAAATACTCCTGACAATATGGAGACTGAACGGTAGCTTTAATATGAAAACTGTCTGGGCATGGGTCAACGCTTTCGAGGGTCTTCCCAATAGAAGCAAAAGGTTGAGGATGAGCAGCTTGACATTCTTTAGGGCTTTGTTCCAGCGTTGGGCAGGAATACCAGCAGGTCCAGCAGACGTGGAGTTTTTTACACGGCACTTATGGCTCTTGCCATGCAGCACCTTTGTGCACATAATGCTGCATAAAGAATCCCTGGTGGAAGTGGGGGCACCACCGGCTCACCAGGGTTGTGGCTGGGAGCACTCAAGAGTGGCTTCCAGTAGTCCACACACACTCCTGGAGAGGGGGCAAAACTTGTCCATCCCCAGCTCCCTCCAGTACCTCCACAGAGACACGAGTCGGATCCGGTGAGCCGGATGCTTCCTCTTCAACTCCTGGACCCACTCGCATTTCCGCCTTCTCGCTTATTTCGCTGCTCTGTGACCTCCATGAGGTACCATTATAATTTAACAAAATATAATTTACTAAATTCCACTCATACAATCACGCATGGTTACAAATTTTCATTCAATCTAAAAATGACCTATAACTGTAACTTTCGTGTTTTCAAAAACGGGCGCATTTAATTATTTAAAAAAAAAAAAATCCCCCTAAATCACGCACTTACCAAAGGAGGCAATTGAGTACCTTCGTAAACCTTATCTCACAATTAACGCCCTTTTTTAATGTAATAGCACCTGTTTTTGAGCACACGAAAATTTGGGTAAATTTTCCATGAAATTCTATGAAAGATCAGAATCTGCAAAAAGTGGGGGTTCTTATTTGAAGAAACGTACCTAAGTTAGGAGTCGTAGCGGCACTGTAGCACATGATAATAAAATTCTAATTTCACCATTGAATAGTATTTGAAAAATAAGGAGGAGTTACTATTCAATGTTATTTGATGTCCTTAAAAATAAAAAACGTCTGCCAAGTTGGGTGTGGCACATAGATTGATTGCTCGTAAAATGAATGTATAGATAATTGAAATGTTTTAGGTAACCTTACAAAACTCCATAGTGGAATATAGTAAATCGAGATGTAGATAACGTAAAACGTAGAAATCGGTCAATTGAGAAACAATTAAACGATGCTTTAAGAAATTTACGTTTGCGCATGCGAAGAATGAGTAATGATTTGAGAAAAATGAAATTGGTTGGGGACAATTTACAGCCTAGCCCGCACATTCCCAGAAAATGTCGTCAAACCCAGGTGAAAATTGTGGAAATTAATTAATTAGATTTGCTGACATACGACACTCTCTTACACACGCACATAATAGACTGACAGACACTGAATGTAAGTCGTTCAGAATGCTCTAAAACGTAAAATGAGAGAGGATTTTGATTTTGGAGCAACAAGTTTTCATCTCCCAAAGTGAAAACAATACTTCCGTTACCTATAGTTACACTCGGAAGCAATGAGTGGCTGGTTCATTAAAAGGATCACAATCCATATATACCTTTATTGATTATAAAAGTAATCAGCTTGTAAGAAGAAGAAATCAGTTTGTACCGTTAACTAGATATGTCTATTTGATTCTCAATACATATTTCAAATGACAGATGCGAAATGAACCATAACAGGTGATAAATATCCACGACAAAATGTCTCAATTAAATTAGCTCAGTCAGCTGATCAGAAAAGACCCAATCAATTCAATCGTCTCTTAGTGTCCCAGAGAGTCTCCATATCTAATTTCAACTTCCTAGGATGAACAGGAGAGAATTTAGCTTAATCAGCTGATTAGGAATGAGCCAATCATTTCAATCGTCTCCTAATGTCCCAGGAGTCTCCCTATCAAATCTCAACTTCCTAGGATGAACAGGAGAGATTTTAGCTCACTCAGCTGATTAGGAAAGAGCCAATCTTTTCAATCGTCTCTTAGTGCCCCAGAGAGTATCCCTATTAAATTTCAACTTCCTAGGGGTAATAGGAGAGAATTTAGCTCATTCAACTAATTGGGAAAGATCCAATAATTTCAATCGTCTCTTAGGCGGGGCTTACACCAGACGGATGCGGGCCCGTAGGACGGACCCATAGGACGGAAGAAATAAGGGTATCGACTTACATCTGAGCGAGAGCGGGGCGATCCCGCGACGGGGAAAATTTCGCCCGCAGCATGTTGCGAGAGCTCGGTGCCCGCAACCGACGGGGCGGGCCCGCCGGGAGTGGCGAACAGATATAAATGAATCTCTAGTCCTACACCTGCCGCCGACGGGGACGGGCGTTTTTCGGGTATTCCAAACTGAGTTTGATTTTTGATATCATATCCATTACCATAACCATCGTTATGGATATCGATCGAATGATTGAAGAGGTTCGTGGGTATCCCGTCCTATGGGATAAGAGTGATAGTTTTTATAAGGACAGAGTGGAAAAAGCTTGGATTGGAGGTGGCCAAGGCTGTGGGAGAATTCAACGATGAAACCTGGGAAAATTTATCAAGAGAAGACAAAAACAAAGAATGTAAGTACCCAAAGATGGACCCAAAAACGTCTAGAGGTCGAATTCTGATCCAATAGGCCTTCAGCCTCTGCAGCAATTTTGAGATGTTGCTGATTTCTTCTCCACAGAAGGGTAGCGAGGTCCATTGCCCAACAGAAACATCACAACTGCGTAGAAGCATCGAGAGCCCAGGAGAACAAAGTTGATGAAAAATGGAGGTATGCAGAGTGGGAGCGACGGGCCCGCGCAAGTGTAAGGGGAACACAGCGACGGTGTTTCCCCGTCCGTCAGGACGGTGTTTTCCCGTTCCCGTCAGGTGTAAGCCCCGCCTTAGAGTCCCAGAGAGTCTCCCTATCAAATCTCAACTGCCTAGGATGAACAGGAGACAATTTAGCAAACTCAGTTCAGTAGGAATGAGCCAATCATTTCAATCGTCTCATAATTTCGGCTTCAGAGATTAAATACGATAGAAATCACCTGCTATAGGAGCACGTCAGCTGATCAGTGATCTATGCATCGTCTAGTACCTACTACTCAATAGTAAACCTACCCAGGGCCGCCACATTTCCAAGTCGGGCCCGGGACCAGATTCTGGCCACGGGCCTCCCCCCCCCCCCCCCTTTTTTTTTTTTTTTTGTCGCGCCACTTTTAATAGATATGGCTATGATAATTGTTTAAAAAAAAACTATTGAACCTCTAACCAAACGAAAAATCATTTATACTTCCAACCAAGGTTCAGTGTTCGAATAAGAACACTTGAGGGGCTGAACTTTTACTACTTCACTACGTTTTGTTCAACATTTAATCAAAAGTAAAGTGTAACTTAAGGATTGAAAATTCAAGTATTCATACTCTAGTAATTACCAACCAATTACAAAACCATGAAAATGCCATAAATTACCTTGAAACAAAAATTCTATATCCAATCAGTCATAGGATTTTTATTTTAACTACTTTAAATAGAATTGTTTGTGAATAGAGGGCGTATTCAGAAAAGTTCCAATTTACTCATTCCTCAATTGGACGATTGTGGCAGAAATTTTGATTGACTAAATTTCATATAGGTAATCATTAATCAACACATACAATTAACTTTATTTTAATGTTATGGACGGATTAAAAAGGAAAGTCTCTGTATACAAGATGGCTGAAGGAATCAATTGAAACAATGATTATGTTTGAAAGAATACATTTATTAATTTTTGAAAAATAAAATAAAAATCTACAAAAAATATAATTGTTTTATTACAGTTTATCTACTTGTAATGAAGCTATGCAGTAAAGAATTAGATTTATAACAACAAAAGATACAAGAATTATTTAGTGAAAAACTATCAAAAATATGAATTAGTAAAATGAGAAATTTGTTTTGTGGAGTTATAATAGCATTCTGTAATTGTAATTATAATTGTGGAAAACTTTTTAAATATAAAGCCTGTAATAGGCTACAATTTCATGTTTTATAAAATGAAGCATTTTAAAACTAATAAAGTAAAGTGAAAAAAAGTGTATTTGCATTTGAAAGATTCAAGACAAAACACTTAAAACATTCTTGCCTTTTTAAGTGAAAATTCTTTAATAACCTTAGAAAAGTCAAGTTTGGATGCTAACTTGTGCTTAATGCTGAGAATGGCAAGGGAATTCAACTTTTCTTGGCCCATGGATGCTCTCTCCCAAGTCTTCAGTCGAGTGCCTACTAGTAAACACGGTAAAGGGTAAAGAGTAATATTTTGGGCCATCGCAATCATCGCAACTGTGAGAAACAGTCTGGTGTAGTAAATCAAATATAATCTGATCAGGGCCCGTCAAGTGTAATACACTCTGTTTTATGTAGGCCTAAAAATTCTAAAATACTATTTACTAAATACAGGACCGGACCGGGCCCCCCCTGGGCCCGGGCCCGGGGCAACAGTACCCACTTGCCCCCCCTATGTGGCGGCCCTGAACCTACCATGTACCTAGTGCCTTTTTTTCACATTATTAGTTCGTTATGATTACTTGTCAATATTTGTTTATAACTTTGAGTAAAAAATCAGCTTTCCCTGACACTACAATGACTTGGGGATCATGAGATGTCGTGATAAAATGAGAGCATTCCAAAAAGTGGCGAACGATTTTCCAGCTATGAAAACTAAAGGAGTTAAACTTCGCTAGTAGGTAACGCATTGGTTGTACGTAAAATCAGTAGAAACAACCTAGTTACCCATTACATTTTGTGATCACGATCACGCTTATTTTGTCATGGTCCCCAGCTAAAAGACATAAGTAGGTATCTATGTCAAGAGTAGCCATGAATCACTCAAGCAAAGAGAGTTTAATTTAGAAAACCAAACAGGATCAAATCGGATTATTTAGTTGAAGTTCAGCCTACTCCTTCATACAAATGTTGCTTTACGATTCATAGCTGTGCCATATTTTCTATTGAGCCCTCATTGGTCGTATAGAAGGCACTTCGGTTGGACTTTTCGATTCATTTTAATGAATTCTAAGTAAATCAAACAAAAAAAACTAGATGCACTTTCATTCCGATAGTTTTTAGGACGTCCCTCAGAAACTAGGTCATAAAGGCAAGGATCCATATTTAAGAGGGACGACCTACTGGGATTGGTCCAGGGGGGTGGGGGAAAACCCAAGCATGAAAAAAAATAAAATATAATAAATAAATAAATAAAAAAACAAAAAATATAATAAAGAGATTACCACATACAAATCCGTTTCAGACCATTCTGAGACCGAATCCGTGAGAAAAAAAGATAGGTGTATGTCTGTATGTGTGTGCTGGGGGAGGGTAACTGTTGGTGTTTTTATCTCTTCGAAGCTTGTCATATCCCTACCCAAGTCAAGGTCATACGTCCCCATCGTGCAACCCGAGCACCCTCTGGGAAAAGAGGGTGGCAAAATGACCCACTGGCGATTAGGGGGGGGGGAGGCTTGTGTCAACGG
Organism: Adelphocoris suturalis; assembly: GCA_030762985.1. NCBI lineage: Eukaryota > Metazoa > Arthropoda > Insecta > Hemiptera > Miridae > Adelphocoris > Adelphocoris suturalis. The sequence goes on along the minus strand of CM061040.1, from coordinate 69,028,256 downwards.
GTCTCCCGACCCTTCTCTCCACGTCTTTGTTTAATAATAATTTGCAGCGTTTTGGAATCTACTTATGTATCTTGAAATGTACACCAACAAATTTTGAGGGGTCTTTTTTTTATTATTGATTACAAAGGTTCATTATTGAAAATAATCAACCAAAAATCAACCTTCATGTAATTGGTAGGAAGTCACCGTTTTTAAGTTTGGTTCTAGGCACCAAGCTTCTAGCCCCCTTAGCAAGGCGAGCAGCGCCTAGTTTAACCTTTTCTATTTATCGCCGTCAACATATTGATTTGTTTCGAGTAAAAGCTCCTAGAATAAAATATGTTTACTTTTAGGAATGACCTGTAAAAATAGTATTGCAGCGCACTTGTTTCGTTCTTTTTAGGGTAAGATGTTCTGGAAAGGGCGGATTGATGTTTTCTTTTAGAGAAACAAATCCAAATAATTTCGAAGAACTATTGAGAATGGGTTTTTATTTTTTTATCACATGCTATGTCTTCAGCGTCCCCAACTTGATGTAGGTAGCGTGGAAAAACAAAATCTTGGAATTGGAAATGAGCTGTAGTCGAAACATGGTCATTTACGGACTAAGATTCCCAATAGGTATTTTCATTCCCTATGAGTTACTTTTGCAGTCATGTAGATTATTGTTTCTAAACGCGTTCAGAACTTTTGCTAACGATATAACCAGGCCAGCACTAAAACTGTTCAATCAAAGATCTCTAACTTTTTGGTGCGAGGTTCTCATTTAGAATCTTGAAACCAATTCCTATCTTGTCAACTCTTGTCTTTTCATGATGCGTAACTGGTAACACCAAAAACCACCTAAGAAAGTGGTGCTGGGACTGAGCAATCCTTGGCGACTAAGTCCGGAAAGAAGACCTTTATTTAAACATATAGTGGGTTCGAGTGATAGGAACATGCCCAGATGGTCTAGGAGAGTTTTCATTTATTTAAATAATCATGTTCAGGATCCTTGAAGAGATACCTTGCGTTTATCTGCCAATCTATTTATACGAATAGTTACCAAAGTTAATGAGTTGTTTTTCCCTAGACCTAGTTCCTTAGTCCAGTTATGCCCACATTTCATGTGTTTTTCCTTCGATCTGTGTCTTAATTGCTTAGTTAATCTTGCTTCTTACGCTTGGTCTAGAGTTGGAAATTTTAAACGTTCCAATTCGATATTCAGAGACTTAAAGTCGATAGGACATCGCTTAATGTATTGGTTGGAATGATTTAATTTATGTAAATTTACTTATGATGAATTCTTGAAAAGGGAGAGACTGTTCGTAGAATGATTATGTTGTTAGAAAACAAATGACTGTATTAGAATTGCCGTGGCAAGTTGAATAAGGTACCATTTGAATTATTTGAAGTGTTGAATTGCGTTATTTATTATGCATATGTCAATGTGGTCAACTTTAAGGGTTAACGATTACAGTATAATGGTGTAAACAGAGGCTGTTACTCACCTCCACCTCTCCTCAGATGTTTGGAAACACTGAAGAAGACTAGTTGTTGGTCCAAGGAGGTGAACTAGGGATCCCCACCACGATATGACAGAGACAGCTGGTCGGGGGCCACTTCTAGTTGTCGCTGGAACGGAGGGGCAACTCAACGGTTCGGCCAACTGAGGTCACTGTAGTCTGGGATCCCGCAAGAAAAAGGTCAACTGATTGGTACTGTAGGATTGAGGTTGCATTTTGAAAATGAAGTCCGCCACCTCAACACAGGGGGGAGTGGTGGCCTCACAAATACTTGATGCTAAAATTCTACATTTTAAAGTTTTTCTGCGATAATTCCTGAACCGTGCGTCCTACAGAAACGAGTAGCCGGATAAGAATGGACAATCGGCTTCAGAAGCGTTTTCTCTCTATTAAAAAGTAAATTGCGGACACGAGAAATGTTCTGTAGGGCTTGGAGAAATCGTGTTCATGAATATTTTCCGAATTTTTCTACTTTTTTTTCAATGGTAAAATACTTGACATAGCGATGCAATAGGCGTTTCAGACGTAAAGCTAATTTCCCTCTTGCCACTGGTCATTATGCTTCAAAAATCTGTCGAGTTTCCTACTGCATTGTTGCCAACGGATATATAATTGTGGTAAAAATAATGTCACCCTATTCAATTCGCTATGTTCTAGAGTGTCTTCCTTTGTTTTTTCACTTACAAATAATATAATCCTTCTTTTTCTTTCTTTTGTATTGTCTGAGACGTTTTTGACTGTTTTATATTCATTAGAAGAAAATTTTTAAAGAAATAGCAATTAGACTTCGACATAAATGCGTGTAATTATTGTAAATGTGATATCCACTATTATGGATCATAGAAAAGCAATAAGCCATAGGAAGGGGCAGGTTAGCACCCGCAACACTTCAACTCTGACTAGTGATACCAACATTACATCATCCCTTTTTTGAAAATTCGCGAATGTAAACATGATCAAAACAATATTTAACAATAATAGATAAATAAATTAACAATGATAGATAAATTCAATAACAAAGAAGTAAGCAATAATAAGAGGTATAGCCAAATAGGTAGGTATATAATTTATTACTGCTGTCAGAGTGTCTACAACTCCTTCAATAAGTAATTACCCAATAATGATGAAGCTAATGACACATAATTCTTATGGACGAATAGTTATAAGCATAACTTCACATACACAAAATACATTTAATAAATATAATTTTATTAATACAATTGTTGAGTATAGGTAATTATGTATAAATACTTCTATTAGTTGCAATAAAAGAAGAAAAATAAATAAATAAATGAAATAAGTAAATAAATAAACATTTCCAGTCTATACCATCATGCAGTTAAGGTAATCAATCTCCACGGCGCTTCAATCAGCTTGGGGATTTCTATGATTTTATTTATTTATTTTTTATTTTTTGGTGCTTCCCTTTCTGACTCACAAGTACTTGCCTGGAACAAACATACAACAATTGTTGCTTATACTAGATTCCTACATTACTGTGTACAGGTTGAGTACATAATTTATTCATAATTACTCAATTAATCTTGTTGGTTTTTTAATTACTTTACCAGCTCTAGTTTTAAGTGGTGCAGAAAGACATTTGCACCATTAGAACCGGTAGGAGATTGAATGGGACTAACACCTTCTTTATTCGGAGATTTAGCATTATATATATATAGGCACGAAACTGGCAGTTTCCACTTTACTAGATATCTGGGTATTTCCACTAGTGTTCTGGGACTGCCCTAATCCTTTTTGTTCCCTAGCAAATGTTGGGCGTATATAGATTTCATTTCTTATATATTTTCCCCCATTTTCCTTTTTAACTAAATAGGAATTTGGGCGCCAATCTATCTCAACTATTGTACCTGGTAACCAAGTCAATTCAGGTAATTTTTAAAAAAAATCATTGTTTGCCCCACGGCAAATGGAATGGGTTGCCGACCTATCATAGTATTGTTAATATTTATTTCGTTTTTCAATCATTAATTTTCTATCTTCCTTGTAAGTGATTTTGGGGATTAACATTTTGAATGCAGTTGGATCCCTTGTTCTCAGAAATCTACACATCAAATTAGCAGCGGGAGAACTTACGCCATTCTTAGGGGTATTTCTGTAATTTAATAACGCTAGATAAGGACATTTATTGTTTTCAGACTTCTTTTTAAACGTATTTTTTACTGATTTTACAGAGATTTCTGCTAATCCATTAGGGCGAGGATAGTGTGGGGTTGAAATTATATGGACTAAGCCCCAACCGTTTGAAAATTGTCTGAAAACGTCCGAATCAAAGGTTAATGCTGCATCTGTTTTTACTATTAAAGGAATCTCATGCCTAGCAAACACTTCTTTCATTTTGTTTATTACCAAAGCACTTTTTAAGGTTTCTAATTCCAGCACTATGGGGTAACCTGAAAGAGCATCAACTATCACAAGGAATTTTTCAGAGTTATGCTCAAAAATATCGCATCCAACTTCTAACCACGGAAGCTGTACCTAGTATTTCTTTACATTTCATGCACACAGGGTTCCAGGAGAGGCTCTTGGGGGTACTCCAGGCAGGGGAGTCAGCCATCCTGTTCCTCTTCATATCCTTGTCATCCTACCCCTCTTTCTCTTCCACGACCCCAGTAAATGCCCACCAGTGTGCCCTTTGTGATAGAGCCTTTACCTCCAAGCATGGCCTCAGTGCCCACATCTAGCAGAAGCATCCCATAGAGGCCAAAACTGCAATTGATATACAGCGGGAGCAGCCCAGGTATGCTTCTGAGGATTTGCAGCAAATGGCAGCAAAAGAGGCAGAGGCTGTGTGCAATGGAGTATGTCATATAAATGTTTATTAGCAGCAACATTTTCCCATGCGCACACTTTCTGCCATTCAATCTCTTTGCCTGAGGCCCCACTACAAGCAGCTTGTCCAGGATACGATCCTGGCAAATAGCCGTGAGGCCTCTCCCCCATCTGAGACAGGCGTGGGGCCGCAGCTCGCCATTCAGCAATCCTCCCCAGGGACCTCCGGTCTTCTTGAAGACTGAAGTATTGAGGCTCGGGGAGCAGGTTGGCAGTCTTGAAGGTTATGAGAGCGCCTACCTGTACGACCTGGGGAGGTGGGTTGTTGAGAGGCCTGATGGCTTGGAAGACAAGGTAGCTTGGAGGACAGAGGATCTTCCCACGGGTTGAGGAAGCAACTGTGGCGGGGCATCAGGAAGCATTCCACCTACATTGGTGCCCTCTTGAGTTTGCAGAGCAGCGACATAAACAAGAAGGCGGTGAATATCATCGGGTCCAGAAGTTGTGGAGGAAGCATCTAGTGCGTGAGGCTTTGAAGGTACTGGAGGGAGCTTGGGATGAACAAGTTTTACCCCATCTGAAGGAGTTTGTGGACTATTGGGAGCCACTCTTGTTAGCCCAGTCAAATTAGACAAAAAAGAGGCAAACAGGAGAAAAAATTCATAGTAAAGAAATTTCTTCACCAGGCTCTTCCTTCACACCTAGTAAATCATATCTCAAAAGTCCCCTAGTATGGGGGGTGAGCTCGAGGAGGGGGGGGGGGGGGTTTCCTCCTTTTTTTCGAATTTTTTTTCTCGGTTTTTTGCCTATAACTCGAAAAGTAAGCGTTCTAGTGACTTGTTTACTATTACCAGAATTAAAGTGCATAAAATTTCCTACAATTTTTACTCCTGACTTCATTCTCTACGATTAGGCGTTCCGCCGCTAGAGCGCGTTGAAAAGTAGGTATCATTTCAAAAAATCAGCAAAAAGGCCTTTATGCTCTTTTTACGCAGAAATCATTTGTAGCTTCTGGGTGACTTGGAATACATCATGACTTGTTTTCCGAACATCAGTGATGCTCGGACAGTGGTTTGAGCAGGTTTCATGTGTCTTTTTTTTTCTGTTCTTTGCTTACATCCTGGAAACTGTGATAACCATAACATATTTTCAGCACCCTTACCGACTCACTGTGAATTATCAGTGAATATATATGTAGGTATATAAAACACAGTGGCTCTAAAAAAGAAAAGAAAAAAAAAGGAACTAAAGAAAATGAGCTGTATTTCACCAAAAAATGTTTAATGTGCAGGTACAGTATTACCCATGTTAAAGTAATATTCACCAAAGGAGTGGGAGGGGGAAGGGGTCATCAATCTTCACAGGTATCTGCTCTTCATCCTTTGAGAATCACCATCCATAGTCAAACTGAAAATTCAAAATCGGATTACAGTGAGGTGCATATAATCTTATATTGATAGGTAGATAAGTTCATGCAGATGATTAGGATGAAACTTACAGGGCGATGACATATGTGTTGAGTGGGTAGTCTTATGGTTTCATCATCTTCTGTAGATGAACCGTCGTCAGCAAGTGGCGGGTTATTTTAACACGAACCTGAACAGTTGGAGCAGAGTGTTGAGCAGTGGACGCCAGCTCTGCGGCATCCACATCGAGCACTACCGCAGCTTTTGGTGCAGCTGCAAAATATATTCTGCAGAATTTCAGATGTTTCTTTTGGATCCAAAATTGGAATTGGTTTGAGGAAGCCATCGTCTCCCTACTCCAGCCCCAATTCTGTAGAATATATTTTGCAGCTGCACCAAAAGGTGCGGTAGTGCTCGATGTGGATGCCGCAGAGCTGGCGTCCACTGCTCAACACTCTGCTCCAACTGTTCAGGTTCCTGTTAAAATAACCCGCCACTTGCTGACGACGGTTCATATACAGAAGATGATGAAACCATAAGACTACCCACTCAACACATATGTCATCGCCCTGTAAGTTTCATCCTAATCATCTGCATGAACTTATCTATCTATCAATATAAGATTATATGCACCTCACTGTAATCCGATTTTGAATTTTCAGTTTGACTATGGATGGTGATTCTCAATGGATGAAGAGCAGATACCTGTGAAGATTGATGACCCCTTCCCCCTCCCACTCCTTTGGTGAATATTACTTTAACATGGGTTATACTGTACCTGCACATTAAACATTTTTTGGTGAAACACAGCTCATTTTCTTTAGTTCCTTTTTTTTCTTTTCTTTTTTAGAGCCACTGTGTTTTATATACCTACATATATATTCACTGATAATTCACAGTGAGTCGGTAAGGGTGCTGAAAATATGTTATGGTTATCACAGTTTCCAGGATGTAAGCAAAGAACAGAAAAAAAAGACACATGAAACCTGCTCAAACCACTGTCCGAGCATCACTGATGTTCGGAAAACAAGTCATGATGTATTCCAAGTCACCCAGAAGCTACAAATGATTTCTGCGTAAAAAGAGCATAAAGGCCTTTTTGCTGATTTTTTGAAATGATACCTACTTTTCAACGCGCTCTAGCGGCGGAACGCCTAATCGTAGAGAATGAAGTCAGGAGTAAAAATTGTACGAAATTTTATGCACTTTAATTCTGGTAAAAGTAAACAAGTCACTAGAACGCTTACTTTTCGAGTTTTAGGCAAAAAACCGAAAAAGAATTCGAAAAAAAGGAGAAACCCCCCCCCCCTCCTCGAGCTCACCCCCCATACTAGGGGACTTTTGAGATATGATTTACTAGGTGTGAAGGAAGAGCCTGGTGAAGAAATTTCTTTACTATGAATTTTTTCTCCTGTTTCCTCTAATTTGACTGGGCTATGTGTACTACCAGCCTCAACCCTGGTGAGAAAATGGTGGTGCCCCCAGTATCCACCAGGGATACCTTAATTTTGTCGAAAACTCCACGTGTGCTGGCCCCAAAAAGTCTCAAGCTGCTCATCCTCAACCTGTTACTTCTATGGGGAAGGCCCTCAAAAGCGCTGACCTGTGCCCGAGCCATCTACATCCCAAAGAAAGGAGGAAGTGGGCCTGGAGGCTACAGTCTGATTTCAATATCATCGGTAGTTTTCCGCCACTTTCAAAAGATTCCGACATCTCGCTCCAAGTGGCTGGCGTCATAGGTGAAGTCCAGAGAGCATGTTAGCCAGCGGATGGCACAGTAGAGAATCTTACAGTTCTCCAAACTGTCATTTCACTGGCCAGTAACAGGAAATGGCAGCGCCATCTTGCTGCTCTGACGTCACTAAAGCCTTTGACACTGTAAGCCATTTTGCCCTGACCGATTGTCTTTGTGGTGACAGGGGACCTGCTCGTTTAGTTGAGTATTTTGCCTGTCTGTACCATGAAGGCCCTTGAAGCACGAGGCGAGATGTCAGGGGATGTTGTCATTGGGCGTGGGGGGATGCCAGGGAGATCCTCTGTCGCCATTCCTCTCCAATCTGGTCGTGGATACGGCCTTGAATAAGCTGCTAGCTTAAATAGGGTTTGATCTTGCTCCAGGGGTGCGAGTAGGTGCACTGGTTTTTGCCGATGATGTCATACTACTTGCTGAAACCCGTGCGGGCTTGCATATCACCCTCAATGCCTTTGCTGAGCTGTGGTTTGGTCCTGTCGGGTCGCCAGCATCAGGTGAAGGTGGTGGATGGGGAGTGTTTTGTCGTAGGACAGTCACCCATCCCCACCAGATCCATGCTGGAGGTTTGACGGTTCCTTAGAGTTGAGTTCATAGGGTGGCCATCATTGCTGCAAGCTGTGTGGATCTTGAATGAGCACAAGCTCGTATCGCTAAGGCTCCATTGAAGCCACAATAGAAACTGCGCCTCCTCCTCCTATATCTAAGCACCAGTGAAGGCCAGCGGGCTCAGTTTTGTCTGTCTTTCAGCCAGCATCCCGTCTTTACACTGCCAGAACCTGCTCACCCTTAGGGGCTCAAGCTGGGAGGTCGCCCGCACTGCTGCTCGCCAGTTGTTGTGGTGCTACCGAGCAACACCAGTTCCTCCAAAACCCAGATTATCTGCTGAGTCAGCAGGTGGTAAAGAACTCCGATAGTGCTCTGAATCCCCCATATTTTCCCAGTGGGTGGAATGGGCTTCAAAGGGAATCGGGGCCCACGCCTACCGCCATTTTCATGCCGCCTGGGTGGCTACATTAGCCACCTCGGTGAGGTGTTCAAGGATTAGTCGCGGGACAGTAGGGGTAAAAATGAGAACCTCAATCATGTAGTGCAGCAGTGCCCTTGGACTCATTGTGGCCGCCTTCTACGTCATGATGCGTTTGCCAAGCAGATAGTAGGCGCTTTGTCATCCAGAGGTTGGGATGTCGAAAGGGAGAGGCTATATCACATGCCGAGTGACTGGGGCAAGAAGCCAGATATTGTTGCTATCAATCCCAATGGGTCTGCCCTTATCCTGGATGTCCAGATTGTCAGTGGCAGTGTGGACATAGAGCAGATCTGGCGGGCTATGATAAGTAAATATGATAGAAATGATTTGCGGCAAGCAATATCTGAGCTAAAAGGAGAGGCACCTAATAACATCAAGATCATGTGCCGCAACAGTGTCATGGCTCAGAGAGAGGTGCGAGAAAAGCTCCACGGAGTAACTCGAGTTGAGCATCTTTGCGGGAGTGGTCCGTGCTATCGCCGCTTGCGTCCTTAGGGGCTCTTACCGGTGGTCAGTATAGGACACTCCCTCTCATCTCTAGAGCCGACATCGGGTAAACCTGGGCGTCATCCCCAAATAGTTTAAATTATTTGTTTACTTTTTACTTCAATGGTGTGGCCCCTCCGCCTTTGAGGGGAGATTTGTAAAAAAAAGTGTGTGTTTGTGTGAGTGTGTTGTGACAAATTTTGTCGACACTCCCCAGGCCTTCATCCGATTTCCAAGATTTCATCCAATTTCCAAGATTCTTTGTTTGTATCCGAGAAATCATTATACTTTTTCTTCTATCTTTTTCAATTCTCACCCACCGATATTAAATACACAATCCATTCATGGGGGCGTCCTTGTAATGCATGCATTACTTACCAACATGTTTACATCAAATCCCATCTAGGTATAATTATTATTATTAACTAATCATTTATTCCTTCGGCTCTGATGCTCGGACAAACAAACAAACAGGATTTGGATTTTATATATTAAAATTAGATTAGATAGCCAGTTACCTGTGCGTTGCACGGACCCACCAGTACCGGTTAGTCGGTGCATAGACTACTGAAATAACCATATCCACACTGTCTTCGTAACTACAAAATCAGGCCCGAACAGATAAGAAAAGAGCCCATAATTTCGATCAGCTCCTATTGTCCCAAAGAGTCACCCAAACAAATTTCAACTATCAAGGGTGAACAGGGGAGACTTTAGGTCACTCAGTTGATCATGAAAAAGCCCATCATTTCAAAAATCTGTTAATGACCGACAGAGTCTCACTATCAAAATTCAACTTCATAGCGTGGACAGGAGAGAATTTAGCTTACTCAGCTGATCGAAATCGTTAAAACCAAACATAAGCGAAGAAACGGCCGAACTGCGTGTTGGCTACCATATTTTTTCTCACGCTCTTTGCATAAAATAACAAATTACCATCTATTACCCATAAACAATGCAACCCATGCATCACGCGCAACACCCGTAGCAACCCGTCAAGGCTTCCCCACTTGTCACGAATTTCCGCAGTTAACAAACTGCCTGTAGCAACCATAGTAACAAACATTTGGGAACAAAACCAATTGGTTGCGAAGGTTAGCGCCGTTTATGAAGTAGATGGATGATTTTGAGGTTCAGACCAAGCCTATGTTGTGCACCAGAATCGCTGATCATTTTACGACCACTCCCGTCAGAATCGGTCCAGCCGTTTATCCGTCTTTTGTTAACATACATAGAAACATACATAGATAGATGATAGAAAAAAACTTGTCCAGTAGTTTTTTCCTAATTACGATGTTATTTACACGGTTAACGTCGTTAGGAAAAGACGAGTTCTCGATGTAGGAGTAACTCTAGAGGATTGTAATACAGCCCAAGTTTTAATCTAGAACTTGCTCGTAAATTTGCGCCCATTCTCATGAAAATCGGTGCAGCCGTTCGACCCTGATGCTCGGTCAAACAAACAGAATTTGGATTTTATATATTGATGAGATTAGCCGGTTACCCGTGCGTTACACGGATCCTTCTGTACAGGTTAGCCGGTGCATGGACTGCTGAAATAACTATATCCACACTGTGTGCTTAACTATGGAGGCTACATGCCAAATTACAGCATAAATGTAGCAAAATCAGGCCCGAATTGATAAGAAAAGAGCCCATAATTTCAATCAGCTCTTATTGTCCAAAAGAGCCTAACAAAAAAATGTCAACTTCCAAGGGTGAACAGGTGAGAGTTTAGGTCACTCAGCTGATCATGAAAAAGCCCATCATTTCAATAATCTCTTAATGACCGACAGAGTCTCCCTATCAAAATTAAACTTTCTAGAGTGAACAGAAGAGAATTTTCTTCACTCAGCTGATTATGGAAGAGACCATCATTTCAATCGTCTCTTTATGACCCAGAGAGACTCAATATCAAATTTCAACTTCCTAGCGTGAACAGGATAGCTTAGCTCACTTAGCTGATTATATAAGAGCCAATAATGTCAATCGTCTCTTAATGACCTAAAGAGTCACCTATCAAATCTCAACTTCCAAGGGTGGACAGGAGAGAATTTAGCTCACTCAGCTGATCGAAATCAACAAAACTAAACACGAGCGAAGAAAGGGCCCGAACCGAATATTGGTTACCATAAGATTTCGGGAGCCAAACAATTGGTTTTCCGTCGCGCCCTTCGCACAAAATAACAAATTTCCGTACATCACCTATCAACAATGCAACCCATGCTTCACTCGCAACACCCGTAGCAACCCGTCAATGCTCCTCCACTTTTCATGAATTTCCGCCACTATCAAACTCCCTAACCAAAATAACAAAAGTTTGGGAACTAAACAAATCGGTTGCGAAGGGTAGCGCCGTTCATGATGTAGACGGATGTTTTGGAGGTTCAGACCTAGTCTAGCCTAGCTGATCATTTTATGACTTCTCCCGCCAGAATCGGTACAGCGGTTTAGCCGTCTATTGTTAACATACATAGAAACATACATAGAAGTTAGATAGAAAGAAACTTTTAGTGTTATATATAAGAATGACCCAGCAGTCCCAAAAAGGCTTCAATTCAAATTTCAGCTATCAAGTTTCAACCTGTACTTAATTTATCAACCCAGCGTCCTCTCAACCTCAATGTAACCAACTCAATATAACCTTAGTGATTTTTTAATTATTCCCGGCAGTTAATGAGGCGTTTTGAATATCAGTAGTTGATTAATCTTTACTAATAAAAACTGTTCGGCTCAACCCACCAAATTCTTTAGGTATCGATGAATTTGTCATCGAAAGTTCTTTACGTGAACCCACCTCATCCGCATTTGACGTGAAATTTTCGACTCAGGTTCAGTTTTTCCATAATTACGAAGTTCATTACCCAGGTGACAAAAATTATGAAAGCCGAGTTCTCGATGAAGGAGTGAGTCTAGAGGATACAACCTAGGTTCTAATCTGGAACTTGCTCGTAAATTTGTGTCCACCCTCATGAAAATTGGTGCAGCCGTTCGACCCTGATGCTCGGCCAAACAAATAAACAAACAGAATTCGAATTTTATATATTAAACATAGAAAAGATGAGATACGATGATGCCATCGAGTTGTAATTTTTAATATGATGATGCAAACTGAATGCTTATCATCGTTCGTGATGTTAACATGAATAAAGAATTGATTTGTTTATCCATGAATGTACATGTTTCTGAAGTGCAATATGTCTTAGACTTTGAAGTAATCAAAATTTCTTATAAAATAAAAGAATAATGGAAACGTTCTGAAATTTTCAGGAAATATACTTGAAATGTAATAGAATGGTTAAGAAATATTCCGACTGGAAAATTCTAGAAAATAAAGGGTTTTTGGGGAGGGGGGGAAAACAACTATACCTAAAATTTCTATTTTTAAACAATTTTAGATTTTTTTTTTTTTTTTTTTTTTTTTTAAAGCAGAACACCTACTTTTCTCAGTACCACTCGTCCATACTTGATTATCCAACCTAGGTACAAAAAAAATTATGCTTTCTTATATCAGGAAGGTATACTACTACTTATACATAAAAAAGTATACCTTCCTGGTATACTACTACATATACGTAAAAAAGTATACCTCCCTGGTATACTACTACATATACGTAAAAAGACCCGGGCCTCTATCAAAGGGGGGGCGGGGGGGGGGGGGGGTGGGGCGAATTGTGAGAGCCGGCCATCCTCCCCTGGGGGGTGCGTTGAGACCTGCGACTGTGAACGGGTACTACTAAGGAAGGGAGGTGAACGGGAACAGCTCAGGAAGGTACCTAGGTTGGAAAGTCACGTATGAACGGGTGCTACTGGGGAAGGTAGGTTGGGAATGAACATATGAGCGAAAGAATAATTTCCTTGCCATTCAAGCAGACTTAGGACTGCCTACACCTACCATAGTTGCAGTCCTCAAGCATTGATTTCAACGCGTCTACTGAAATCACTTTGTTTAGGACGGTGATAACTGGCCGGTGTCAATTCTTTGTGTGCCAACAAGTGCCCGTGTCTCACGTACCTAGGGCCTAATGACGTACGGGGTTAGTACGTCACACTCATGGACCTGGAGGCTGGAAAGTTACTTTTATTGCTTATTTTCCCTTAACATTGTACACTCAGGTGCAAAAAATTTGGCCCTCTCTAAAAAATGGAAGGTTTTATGAAGTTGCGACTAATATCCACTTTTTTCGACTTGGGAACTGTCTGAACTCATTCAGAGGCATTGCTTGTTGTTTTTTAGCTAGGCGGATGCAATTTTTTTGATCTCTCAACGATAAGGAGTCGTGTCGAAACGTGATCATGTTTCATTGCCTCCCACTTTCACGTTATCGTCCAAACTGCGATTATGTCGTTCATCTCTTCCGCAGTAGCCCTCAGCTGAGGGGAAAGTGTTTTCCTGCACATTGAGTGCACTCCACCCAAAATAATCGCTTTAAGAGAAAAAAAAAAAAAAAAAAAAAAAAAAAAAATGTCTTTCTCTCCTGAAAAGATCGCGCAAGCTGTAGCTCTGATTAATAATGGAAGGTCACTGAGATATGCCGCTCGAATGCTCGGCCGGCGGGCTCTCTTCCAGTCATTGTGGCAGGAACAAACCTTTCTCCAGGCCTTCTCCACTCTCTTTCACGACCATCTGAGCCCCGCAGGCAGATCCTAGACTCATCCCTGAAAATGATATCCCTCCACTCTTCAAGTTCCCAAGCAGTGTGATTTGTAGCAAACCGAAGGCACAACATCCTGTGCTGACGGGTTAAACATGGCCGTTGCATTTTCGAGTGAGTTACGACCTTGTGAAGCAGTTAATCGTCGATTTCGTAAAGATAAGGTGTACATGTTCCTGTCTTGAGCGGCTGTTGTTTTCCATGGGTGGCTAGAACCCTAGAGTACGATCCCATCTCTCGAAAACGTCTAACAGTGGCACGGACGGTTTCGTAAGGCCTTCCTAGCATTTGAGCGGCATATTTCAGTGACTTTGCACCATTAATGAGAGCTACAGCTTGCGCGACCATTTCCGGTGAGAAAGACATTTTTTTTAAATCTTAAATTAATTTGTTTTTTCGTTGGAATGCACTCAACGTACAAGCACCTCGAGGAGCACTCGCCCCTCAGCTGAGGACTGCTGTGGAAGAGATGAACAACATAATCGCAGTATGGAAGATAACGTGAAACTAGGAGACAATGAAACATGAGCAAGTTTCAATACGATTCCCTATCGTTAAGAGATCAAAACAATTTCATCCGCCTGGCAAAAAACAACAAATAATGCCTCTGAATGAGTTCAGACAGTAACCCAGTTGAAAACAAAAGGATATTAGTCGCAACTTCATAAAATCTTCCATTTAAGAGAGTGGGCCACATTTTTTGCACCGAGTGTAGTATATCAGTAATATCTTTCTCTCTGATAGCATTGCATATCATTAGAATGAGAAATTGATTTATGAAACCAAATATGGTGCCTGAGGAGGGGAGGGAAAGTTGGTATGACATATACGTCACACAAATTGAAGAAAATGATGGAGCAGATACAAGAAGAAACCCAAGAAGATTACCTCACATCGCTCACCTATCATCGAGACACTGAATACTCCCTATGGAAGGCAACAAAGCATCTGAAGAGACCTATCATCCTGGCACCACCTATTAAAGATACAACTAAGAGGAAGTGGATAAAAAGCAACCAAGAAAAGGCTGATGCTTTTGCTCTTCATCTTGCAGTTATTTTCATGCCCAATCCTCGCCGCCAAGACGAAGAATCCGTTGAAGAAATTCCCTTGCTAGAACAAGAAATTGACATCCCACTGATCACTGTCAAAGAAGTTCAAAACACCATCAATACCAAGATCAATCCGAATAAGGCACCTGGATATGATCTGATCACTGGTCAAGTTCTCAAACACCTACCACGTAAAGCACTTGTAAAGGTCACGCAAATCATGAATGCCTCTCTCAAGTTACTTTATGTTCCTCAACTGTTGAAACTTGCTGAAGTCATTATGATATTGAAGCCAGGTAAACCTCCTGAAGAGCTCAAGTCTTGTAGACCAATATCACTTTTACCAGTACTGTCGAAAAAAGTGCTGTATGAACTCGTAAGTACTCTTTGAAAAAGTGCTGTATGCACGACTAATTAAAATTCGTAAATGAAAGAAACCTCATCCCCAAACATTAGTTTGGGTTCCGCCATAAGCATTCTACTATAGATCAGGTGCACCGTATCACTCATATTATTGAACAAGCCCTAGAAGATAAAAAAGTCTGCTCAGCTTTCTTCCTCGACGTTACTCAAGCGTTCGATAAAGTCTGGCAAAAGAGACTTGACCATAAGCTCAGACAAATGCTTCCAGTAAAATTTGTTGTACTGCCCTAATTTTATCTATCAAATCGATGCTTCCGAATCAAACAAGATGATGCTTTCTGGGAAGCGAAAATGATTAATGCTGGCGTACCACAAGGAAGTGTACTCGGCCCACTCCTGTACGTTCTTCACACCAGCGATTTGCCTGAACACGAGGGGAACACCCTGGCATCATTTGCAGATGAAACTGCTATTCTCGTCATTGGTGAAGACAATCGACCTCAAAACTTGAAAGATCCATCGAAAATCTCCATGATCGGGCAATTAAGTGGAGAATCAAGATGAATGAGCCAAAATCAGTCCATGTTGATTTTACCAACCGCCAAGTCAAAAATATAGGTGCCAATCTATCTTAATGGCAGAGTCACATCCCTTATGCCAATGAGGCAAAAAATTTGGGTATGACTCTGGATACTAGGCTCCGCTGGAAAGCGCATGTGAAAAAAAAAAAAAAAAAAAAAAAAAAAAAAGAATTGGACACCAAATTCCAAAAAATGTATTGGCTGATTGGTAGACGATCAAAATTGTCTATCCAAAATAAATTAACTTTATACAATCAGGTCCTTAAGCCAGTCTGGACATATGGTACACAGCTATGGGGCTGCACTTCTCAAAGTAATTGTGATATTATACAGCGATTCCAGAACAAAGTACTGCGGTCATGCATCGATGCGTACCGCTACTCGACCAATAATGATATCCATAACGACCTCAAAATTCCCACAATTAATGAAAAAATAAAAACTCAAGCGGTCATATCAACGAGGAGGTTGTGAAGCTGCAGAACGTTGATGATCTGCTCAGACGACTGAAAAGACGAAAACCTCACGACCTGTGGTAAAAGGGAGTGATGTGTTCATGAGAGTGTTCGGTGACATATACGTCACACATATACGTCCTTCCCTAATATATGTGTTGATGATCCACATTTCCTTCTTTTTTTGTATTTATTCAAACAAAATAATGATATTTCTTAAAATAAAATTAGGTATTTATTTTCATTGAAAAAAGTAAAATGAAGGATTACAAAATTTAAAAAACAAAAATAAATAGAATACATACAGTTTTAAACTAAAAATAATAATATGTGATAATAATAATAATGAATAATAACAACAATAATGGACTATAACAATAATAAGATTAATTTCTGTGATGTTATGGCGAAATAAGAATTTTTATTAGTTCATTTATTTATTCTTTTATTTTTAATTTATTTATTTTATTTTAACACTTGAAATGAATTTAAAAGGCACATGACTGTCACAGAGATTGTTCAGTCTCTAGAAAATTGTTTAAATGAGATAATCGTTGCTTTGATGATTCTTTAGAAATTTAAGATATTTTCAATGCTCCACCGCCTGTCAAATAGATCACAACCTAAGAAGATTATGGATGAATACAATGCATAGCTAAATTACAAACAGACCAGGAGAAAAATGACCGAACTCAATTTCAGAAGAGAAATGGCAATTTCATATCCCACACGGAACAAAACCGCAATAAAATCTGTTGGCACATTGGTTCCATCGTTCCACCGGTTATGCCGAGTATTCAACGACATTCGCTACGATCAGAAGATCAGACCGATCACTTCCCCATGGAAGTAAAAAATAAGATGAGGCGAAGGTGTGTGAATGATGGGTGCCAGAGTGTTGTTTAATTGATGTGCAGTAAATGTAATGTGGGGAAGTGCAACGTTCAATTTCACACAGAAAAATAAATTACCACTACATTAATGTGTTATTTCCATTTTTATTCTGTTTTCAATTTTATTCACCGTACCTTTCTATTATTGCACGGTCATTCACTAGTCGTTGTAACAAATAAGTACAGTCGTTTTGCTGTAAATAACATGCCTTTTTGTTTCTTCTACCTACCTTCAACCCAACATAAACCACCACCCCCAAAGGACGGGTGCGACATATATGTCACACTCCCACCCCCCTTACTGAAGTGTGGTCGAATTTTTGAACATTTTTCTAGGGAAATAATAGACCTAGTAAATGAGAATATGTGGAAAAAAATTCAAAATTCTGATGAAAAATAGTTTGTTACCTTGGTGGGAAAATCATAAAAATTGTAAGAAAAACCTAAAAATCCAAACTCCTTTGAATCACAGAATTGTTTGTACGATTTTTTTTGCCATTAAATTGTTTTTTTAACATTTTCTTTTCACTGAAATTGCTCAAATTTCAATACAATTAAACATATTATAATACGATTGATCATTCAAGAAAATTCGCTTATACGATAATGCTGCATGACTGGAACTTTTTTTATACAGCCCCTGAGCTGAATACCGTGATGTAAAGCCGGTTTTATTAAGACATAGTTTTATTGGCAATTCGTAGTGTAAGGAGAGCTACTGAGCATAATAATGCCGGTCTAGAACTTCTATTCTTCTTTTATTTCATTTTGAACGTGCTCTTTCAATTTTAACTTTATATCAAGGGTCATTCCCAACTGTTGGACAGTATATAATAGCCATGGGAATCTCAAGTTCATTTAGCATTATAATTGTCTCATTATTAATTTGCTAGCATGAATACGTTTTTGTTGTTCATTTCTTTGATTTTCATTCGGTATCTAGTTGCCTATTCTACATACAGTTTTACGTATACGTAGATGAAGCTGTACCATAGACCAAATTTAAAAAAATATCCATACACCTGCCATCTGTGCAAGAATAATGACTCTCACTCTAATTTATCATTTGAGAGTTTTTTCAAGGACAGAAAAAAAGCATAGCTCCTCTTTCAAAGACAAATTGCTTTTTTCCGAGTCGAGATGTGTTATAGAACGAATTTCAACAAGACGGTCGTTTTGTCTAAGAGAAGTAGCAATAACTCCCAACGCAACAGTTTTTATAGTAGCTGGTAGTTGATTGTAAGTCATGGAAGGTAGAATAGGGTATCCAATGTCTTTTTTTATTCGTTGAAAATCAAAATCGAGGGCTGAATAATCAGGTTACGTTAGGAACATTTTACAATCTCCTACTTAAAACTTATTTCGTTAAATCATTTCGGTAATCATAAAGAATTATGAGAAAATATCCTGAGGTAAAGTTTCATAGCAGAACCATGACTATTTTTGGACATTGGGAGGGGGGGGGGGGGGCACCCTCAGTGAAGTTTTGAAAACCAATTTCACTGACGAAAACGGAAGACGTAAATTTCCTCCTCCTCTAGAAATAACATAGGTATAAATTATGAATATCTTTTACGGTGTTTGCGATAATTAATTATTTTCATCTTACCTGTCAAGGGGCACTCAAATTTCAACATTCTGCAGCAAAAGGAGAGATTTTAGCTCATTCAGTTGATCAGAAAAGAGTCCATTATTTCATTCGCCTCTTAATGTCCCAAAGAGTCTATCTGTCAAATTTCAACTTCCTAGGTGAACAGAAGGGAATTTAGCTCACTCAGCTGATCAGGAAAGAACCAATTATTTCATTCGTGAGCCAATTATTTCATTCGTATTTTAGTGTCCCAAAGAGTCTCTTCATCAAATTTCGACATCCTCGGGTGAACAGTAGGTGATTTAGCTGATTCAGCTGATCAGGAAAGAGCCCATTATTTCATTCGTCTCTTAATGTCCGAATGAGTCTCTCTATCAAATTTCAACCTTCCTGGGGTGAACTGAAGGGAATTTAGATCTCTCGGCTTAGTAGGAAAGAGCCCATAACCATCATTTCAATCGCCTCATAATGTCCCAAAGAGTCTCTCTATGAATTTCGACTTCCTAGGGCGAACAGGAAAAAATCCACTCTTCTCGCGGTTTTCGAAAAAGTACTGTTTCGAAATAATATAACGCGAAAAAAGTGTGACAGCCTTGAAATCATAGGTCCAGCCAGAGTAATTCATGTTATCGCGCACACGATTAAATGAAAACACCTCCTGATGCGCTCAATAAGTAGGTAGGTAATTACCAAGCTTGTTATAATTTTTCAATACCTACCAGACAATAATTATTGCTACATTCAATTATTCCCAATAATGTTTAAAATTACATTTTCACTCGCGTTTTTTCAACTTTTTTTTTTTTTTAATTAACTGCTCAAAGCTTTGTTTTCATACAATTTTTATAAATCGAATCCCCGTATGATTCTGAACAAATTAGTAAATAATCAAGAAAAGGTTGATATTTTGGAACTTTCTTACCATCTATCTACTGTCTTGTTTCTTACTGCCTGTATCCTCGACAAATAAATAATAAATTCTGTTTTCGAATTGAATTTCTTTTTCAAATTGTAGTGAAATTAATAGTGGATAACTAATTATTAAAGTAATAGAAACGTTGGAATGACAAACTATACACATCATTTTGACCTATATGCCCAACTAATCTGAATTTTTGCTAAGGAAATTGATTACTTGATGTTACTTATTCTTGAGATGCGAGCTTGCGAGCTTCCAGATCACCAAACTAGGGCGGATCACGGTCAGCCTTTTTGTCAAATAGAATAGGTTGGTTTAACAAAAGGCTGAGCTCTTCCAGCTTTCTTACGAAAATTCTAAAAAATACCAGGCTGATTGTCATTCCATCGTTTTTATTACGAAAAGGCGGCGTATTGTAAAAAGGCTAGGCTTTTTACAAAAAGGATGATTTCACAATAGGGCTGCGACACCCCCCCCCCCCCCCACACACACACACACACACACACACACACATATATATATATATATATATATATATATATATATATATATATATATATATATATATATATACTCGGCGCTTCGCGCCTCGCTGGGGGCTTCGCCCCCCTGGACCCCCCGGATCTTTTCTCTTTTCTACTGCGTAGAAAACGAGGATAATTTGCTATGCAATTTATTAATTGCATATTATCAATGCTAGCGACGATTAATTAATTAATGGATATAAAATAATAAATTACATTAAAAAATGGATATAAAAAAATTTGGATATAAAAAAATTTTCAAGCCTGGCTGGGATTCGAACCCACGATGCGCATGAACGTGCGTTTCGGACGTTATTTCGTTACGGACGTCACATAAAAAATTGTTGGGGGTGGGCCTAAGAATTGCATAGCAATTAATATATATATTTAGAGAAAACTACCTAACTCATATACGAGCTACAGTTCGTATTTGTATCCCAATAGAACAAGCCTACTACGTAATTTAATTCATGGATTACAGCTGGGACTTCAATCATTGTTATTAAAGTTTGACAAATTTATTTTTATCAAATTATAACTAGCTATTTTCAAAGGATTTGAAGAACCCTGAGATAAAGGCTTTAAATGTTGTTTCTTTCGTTTTTAAAGGTGAGTGAACCTTTTGTAAGCCGATAATAATAATGGTTTAAAGTTTTTAATCACGTATTGATAATAAAACTCTCGTTTTTACAGAGAAACGCAATTACGTCTTTATTTCATCGTC
Organism: Adelphocoris suturalis; assembly: GCA_030762985.1. NCBI lineage: Eukaryota > Metazoa > Arthropoda > Insecta > Hemiptera > Miridae > Adelphocoris > Adelphocoris suturalis. Next base: position 69,007,553 of record CM061040.1, on the reverse strand, counting down.
CCAGAGCAGAACATTCATTATAAAACAACATTTTCTGCAACTATTTCTCGAATATGGAGAAGCTGAGAGTTGACTTTACAGTGCAACAATCGGTAGATGGAAAATCAAACGTCATCTGCATAACCTCGATAGCCACACCGAATGGACAGACTTTTGGAATACCACCCGAATACCAACCAGCAGGTCTACACCAAGAACTCATGAACACTCCAAACTATGCTAAGGTAAGAAAATCGTTAACTAAACGTCATCAAACTAGGAAAATATGGATAACGTTGACGGACACTTTATCAAAAACATATTTAGATGATGATCAAAACGTACAGTTTAATGATATTTACCTAGAGGAAACTACGGAGAAGCTAATCCCTGCTCAACCTATACCTAGTGGCTCGAATCAAACGTTGGAAAAACTCTTAGAGAAGTTGGTCGAAGACAAACAAACAAAATCAGTAACTCAAAATATAGGGGCGATTGCAAAGGAATTCATGATAAAGAAATTCACAGGCAAAAACTCAATGCGACCCAGTGGATCGAAGAATTTAATAAAGAATGTGAACGCTTCCAAATCATTGAAGACAAACAAAAAATAAAAATGTTGAAACATTTTCTGGAATGCTCCACTGTGAATTGGAACGGCTGCATGCTAACTAAACTACAATGGATTCTGAATGGAAAGCTTGGGAGGAAAATTTTTGCAATACGTTTACAAATAAAGGGTGGTCACCCATGCTTTAGCTTTTAAATATCAATCAGGCTCTTTGCTTGAGTATGCTTTAAAAAAAGAAAAACTATTACTGGAAGTGAGGAATTCAATAGATACTGGTACACAAATGACCTTATAGCATTTGGTTTACCTAAATATCTGGCTGATAAAATCGACAGAGAAATTTTACAAGGAACGGAAACTCTGTACAATGAAATAGGAAAATTGGAACACCTTACTGGGAAGAATAAGTATGAAACAAAAAGTATTCCACATCCTGAGTCCAAATCCAAACACATTGAAGAAATAAACTAGGCCCTTCGGGCCTCGCAAGGGGCTGGACCCCCCCGGATGTTATTACTTTGAGCCTGACTGCTAAAATGTAAAAAACATGGAATCATGTTTTAGCTCCTCGCTCTCACTTTATTATAGAAATGATCACGACGATTGAGCTCTTGTGAGATGATGATCTCCCAATAGAAACTCGCGAGTAAACATTCACTTTATTATAGAAATGATCACGACGATTGAGCTCTTGTGAGATGAAAGAGGCGAAAGAGGCTACATACGAAATTACAGCTTCCTATAGTGTGAAGTATAGAAATTACCTATTAAAATGATTTAACCACCGCTTCACAAATCAAACCGTTCTCGCAATATTCGGATTACCTGCTATGAATCACATAATCGAAACACCAGCTCAATGAAATCATCAGAAATTAACAAGCGGTTGCAATCATGTTCACAATATCAATAATTGAGAATGATCACCTGTGTGTAAACAATTATTCATATAACCATGCTCATAACTCAGCTTGTTGGCCAAGCACTTCGCAGTAGTTAATATAGTATGGTTGGATAAATCGAGAGCTTTCGAACGAATGGTCAACGAATTTTGTGGGATGAAAAACAACGAAGTATCATATCCCTAGCAACGACTCGGTTGTAAGCGGAAATCATCACAATTATTGGCGCTACTTTCATCTCACTTTATAGTCTCACTTTTCGGCGGGGGATCCATCGCTAAAACATGATTCCATGTTAAAACCAAGCCGAATATGCCTTCACGAGAGAAAAGGCATACGATACCATCCTGTACAAAATTGTTGGTTTAAAGAGAAAAATCAGAAAGCAATTTTGAAAACTGTTGATAATTCTGAATTGGAAATTGAACTTGATATGATTCAGAACCCAGTTTTATACTTTCCTAGTTACCACCACATGTTGTTCAAACCAAGTATTTTTCTCGTAAATATTATTAGTTTCATTGTAATGTATAGCTTACGTTTAAAGTCGATTAAAGCCTTATTTCTTCAAAAGGTTTTTAAGTGTTGATCATTTCAATTTAATCGACTTTAAACATGGACAAGATCCTTAAGCCAACCCGTTTTGAAGTTGACTCAAACTCAGCAACTGCCGCAAAAGAATGGAGTTACTGGCTACGGACTTTTGAAAACTTCATTGAAGAATCAGGGGTTGTTGAAGACGCAGAGAAGCTCAAGGTATTAATTCAGTTTCTTTCCTATTCCACCTATGAGTACATATCTGATTGCACAACCTATGATACAGCTATAGCCATTCTAAAGAACATATTTGATAAGTCAAAAGGTGAAGTATTTTCAAGATTTCTTTTAGCCACACGCAAACAGAAACCTGAGGAATCTGTTGATCAATTTTTCCAATCACTGAAGATCCTTAGCAAAGACTGTAATTTTAAAGCTGTTTCAGCACCTGAAAATCGCGATGATTGTATAAGAGATGCATTTATAAGTGGGTTGGCATCTTCGGAAATGCGACAACGGCTTCCAGAAAGTCAAACTTTGGAGTTGGCCGATGCCTTGGTCACTTCAAAGGCAATCGAGTCAAGTATCAAGCACGCTCGGTTCTACTTAATGGGCTATGATCAAGTCAACGCTTCTGCCTCTTCTCATGGCTCTAAGACTGACCCCTGTGGTATATCTTCTTCCACTAATTACTCCCCTCGTAATAATGCTCGCTTTTTCAAGTGCTATTTCTGTGGTAGTTCTGCTAGACACTTAAGATGTGACTGTCCGGCTAGGGACGCAACATGCACCTCCTGCGGTAAAGAGGGGCATTATTCGAAAGTTTGCAAATCACGAAAAACTAGCAAAACTACTTCGGCAATCACTCATGACAGTTCTGACGAATCTGTTGATGAAACCACTGCTGCTATCATCGCCGCGAACCCCGGGCTTCTATCTAAAGCTGTTGTGCCGGTACTGATACAGGATTACAAGGCCAATTGTCTGATTGACACGGGTAGCTCCAACAGTTATATTAATGAAGAATTTGTCTTTTCTCATAATTTAACGATTAACAATTCCCCTCATAACATCAAGGTTTCAATGGCCTTTACAGCCCTAACAACTGAAATCAAAGGTTTCAGCTTAGCTGATCTAAGTCTAATGGAGCACCAATACAGAAATCTTAAATTGTCAATTCTTCCAAATTTGTGTGCCGATGTTTTAATAGGCCATGATGTGCTTAAGCAGCATTCTAAATTGAATTTATCGTTTGGACGACAGAAACCACCCTTGACGGTTTGTAGCGTTGCTCAAGCACTTGTCGAATCCATCTCGCTTTTCACCAATCTCTCCCCGAATATTAAACCCATAGCCACTAAATCTAGACGCTACTCCACAGAAGATTCCGCTTTTATAGCCCAAGAAGTAAAAAAATTATTGTCAGAAGGGGTTATAGAGGAAAGCACATCTCCTTGGAGAGCCCAAGTTTTAATCATGAATAACGAAAACCACAAAAAACGAATGGTAATAGATTATTCGCAAACCATTAACAAGTATACCTTATTAGATGCCGATCCTGTTCCTAATATTGACAAGATGATAACCGATATTCCCAAGTTCTCTTACTATAGCACCCTTGATTTGAAAAGTGCTTATCATCAGGTCCCAATACCAAAGAAAGATAGACCATTCACAGCATTTGAAGCAGGCGGAGCCCTCTACCAATTTAAAGTAATTGCGTTTGGACTGACCAATGGAGTCTCAGGATTCCAACGGTTCATCGATAAAATAATTCGAAAAGAAAATCTATCTGGAGTATTTGCATACATAGATGACGTCACAATTTGTGGTAGAACCAAACAAGAGCATGACCGAAACCTGAATGATTTTCTAAACGCTACAAAAAAGTATGGTCTCACTCTGAATGATGCCTAATGCAAATACTCTATCCATACGATTTCAATACTTGGACACTTGGTCTCTAATCACACAATTCGACCCGACCCCGAAAGAATGAAATCCCTCCTTGATTTTCCACCTCCAGAAAATTCAAAATCACTCAAAAGAGTTCTAGGAATGCTAGCCTACTACTCTGAGTGGATTCGGAGGTTTTCTGATAAAATTCGTCCACTAGTCACATGCACTGTTTTTCCCATGCCCAAAGATGTTATTGACTGTTTTTCAAATCTAAAGAAAGAGATAGCGGACTCATCCATAGCGACTGTAGAGGAAGGAATTCCCTTAGTAGTAGAGACTGACGCTTCAGATTTAGCTCTAGCTGCAACACTCTCACAAAAACATCGACCCGTAGCCTTCTTTTCGAAAACACTCACAGCCAGTGAAAAAAATCATTCCTCTATTGAGAAAGAGGCTAGTGCGATTGTGGAATGTTTGAGAAAGTGGAGGCACTTCCTGATAGTCAGAAATTTTAAAATAATCACGGATCAAGAAGCTCTCTCTTACATTTTCAATAAAAAGCATTCGAGTAAAATTAAAAATGATAAGATATTACGATGGAGACTTGAATTATCTAGCTACAGTTTTGATATAACTTACCGTCCTGGAAAAGATAACGTCGTAGCTGACACTCTTTCGCGAATTTGTGGAGCTACAAGCAGCAATAAATTGTACGAACTCCACGAATCTCTTTGCCACCCAGGAGTGACAAGATTTTTCCATTGGATTCGCTGCCAAAATTATCCATATACACTTGATGAAGTACGAAAGATTATTTCGAGTTGTCCATTGTGCGCGGAAGTTAAACCCCGATTTTTTAGGAAAATAACTGGCACTCTCATCAAGGCCACCCAGCCATTTGAACGCGTTAGTGTAGATTTCAAGGGGCCCCTGCCATCCTATAATGGCCTACATTTCAGAACTTAATAGGGATAATCCAAAAAACTAGAAGTGCCACCATTAATAAAAGTCAAGTTACTATTAAATGATACATTAACAGTTTCTGGAATTTATGATTCAGGATCAAATGTATCATTAATTAATGCAAAATTATTGAAAATACAACCAGAAAAGCATAAAAATGATGTGCAAATAGTTAACTTGAAGAAAATTAATGGTGAGAAGAAAACGAAAGGTATGGTAACACTAAAAATAAAAATTTACAACATAGAAAGATTTATTGATATATTTGTAGTAGATAATGAAAATTTTAATTACGATTTCTTAATTGGTTTGGATTGTACCAAAAGTTTCAAATTAATGCAAAATGAAGACTTACAGATCACGCAATGTAACAACTCAGAAGAAAAGACGGGAATCTCAAATGAAACAGATATTTTACTGTATTCTGAGGAGCGAAAAACGAAACACACTAACAAATGTGAAATAAATTTCAATGAGCATATTGATACCGTTAGATTCGAAATGATAGTAAACCATCTAGATGAATACCAAGAATCGGAAATTAACAAGTTGATAGAAAAATATTAACCAGTATTCGCCAAAGTCATAATAGAAAACAATTCAATTAGACCTCTAAAAGATTACTTAACTGCCGTCAAAAATTTTCCAGTTCCAAAAACAACAAAAAATATACGCCAATTTCTAGGAAAAATAAATTTTCATCATAAATTTATACCCCACAGTGCAATTATCCTGGACCCACTGCACAATTTATTACGAAAAAACGTGAAATTCATATAGTCCACAGAATGTCAGGAATCGTTCGACAAAATAAAAGCACTGCTATGTTCAGAACCAATCCTACAAATCTTTGATCCTGATAGTAGTATAGATCTTGCTGCTTCTAGAACAGGGTCAGAAAGTTCACCAGAAATGGCGAAATTAAAAAATATGAGAGGTTGAGACGGGGTTTGAACTGTGGACGTTCGGAATGCGAACCGACGCCTTAGCTCGCTTAGCTATCTCAACCAGATGGTATAAGTGGCGATAAAACTGATTGATACATCTCCGTATTTTTTTTTCGCGCCCGAGCGTGGGGCGTATAATAATCTAATTAAAAACGAAATAGCATGGGACGATGAAACGTGTTTTGAAATGATTAGTGAGATTTTTCCTATTAGTTTTTTACATGTTTGTTTCATTTTTCTTTCTGCATATTGGTCGTAAGATATGCAGTTACGAAATGAGTGCAACGTCCATCTTATCGAATTCCCAAAATGTGGCGTGATCATTCGCTCATGAAACGCATCAAGGTAGGGATGTTTGTATCTATAAAAGGAATAGCGCGTCTAAGATAAGTTTCACTGGTCATAAAGCTAGCACAGCTCAACCTACGTAAGCTCAAGCCTACCTTCTCAACCTACATACCTACCAGCTACCTACCCTAAACTCAAGGTAAGCCTTTATTTAATTATTATGGCAGTAGTAAACTTTGATAAATTGTATATCTGCATAAAATCAAATTTTCTAAAAATTAATAACTTGATTTATTGTAAATCATGTAGTGAGGAATTCCACTTCTCTCAACGTCTTGGCAGAACATATGTCAAACATGAATTGCTTCCAAGATTTTCAGAGGACTTGGAGCTCACATTAAAAACATGTGATGAGTGTAGCAATGATGTTTTTGTATGTCAATTTGCTTCACGATGTGATTCATGTATGCATGAATTGTTAGATCAAGCGAATGAAGCAGAAAAAAAGAGTTATGCAATAGAAGGTGACGATGAAATATTTAAATTAGACCCATTGCATTACAGTTGAATGTATATGCATTGAATATATTAAATGTACATTTCTGTAGTATTTATATATACATGTACATTAAGATGAAGGATAAATCATTCGCTTGATCTAACAATTCATGCATACATGAATCACATCGTGAAGCAAATTGACATACAAAAACATCATTGCTACGCTCATCACATGTTTAACGTGAAAATTAAAAAAACAGGTATAATTCCAACAAGGAAATCCCATTGTTGGGTATGTGAAACATCGCACAAGATGTTTTTCCTAGAGCTTAGTTCCAATAATAATATGTGTTTATTGCAGAATAGTCATGGAGTCAATAATTGCCCGCTTGAACCATGCTGGAGATCGCAAGTTTGAGACTATTTCGGTGGGGAAACTCCCCATTAACGAGGAGTTCAGTATTTCTGCAATGAGGATTATTAAAGGAAAATATGGAAACAGTATTGTGGCCGAAATAAAATCATTGGCGACCGGCTCCTCAATCAACATATGGATGCCCAAAAGATACGGGGACATATTAAAAGAATGTGTCTCGAATTACAAAGGTAAGCTAACTGTTTTTGATTAATCCTTAGATACGAGTAACAGTCTCATCCAATGCACAAACCTAAAATCCTTGAATTTCTCACCATCCAATGTTGATCTGTATAAGCATGTATTGGATAAATATGAGGAAGCGTGCCACATCCAACTTGTTTATTTTTCATTTTTTAGCGGGATCGTACGTCATGACGTTCAAGGGGAAAAATCCGTCTGACGAGTCTTTCATCCTCTTATTTAGAATGCGTGATGATGATGATGATGATGGCGATGATGGTGATAATATTGCTGCCGATGAAGATACAAGTTATTATGAACAGCAGCCGTCCACATCAGCAGCGAGTAAAAGAAAACAATATTCTAGTTCTATGAACAAGAGACAAAAGAAAAAAAACTAGCATGCTCTTTGTGCAATAGGTTGTTCAGTTGTAGATTAGAATATTTAAATCATACTTGCATAAGTTCTACACTCAATTCAAAGCTCTTATACGCTCATGATGGTTCTCAACAACTATCAGTCATGAGTGATTCAACATCAGATTCAAAATTAGAATATGGTAAAAATAAATTGAAAAGATTGCATGCTGTTCCATTAGAAGATGGGAAAGTTATTGTCAAAGTGGGTACCTCTGCAATAGACATATATTTTAAGAATGTAAACCGTTTCAATCTACCAGAAAGTTTTTTACTCAGTTCTCAGGATAAATTGATGTTGGTATTGATTGAGTATGTGCAAGAGTGGAAAAACATTAAAACAAATTTACTTTTAGAGTGTACATTTAATAAAATCAAGATTTATCATGGTGAGAATAATGAGCAAATGGGGGGTGAAGAGATAATAAATGCAAATTTTAAAACCAAAAACGAAGAAGTATCGGAGGCTACAGATATAGAAACATATTTGATACAATGTTTCCAACGAATTATTTCAGAAATTGATGATTTTGAATTTAAAGGATCTGGTTGGAGCTTAAAATCGATTGATGGTGTATTAATTAGGATAACAAAGTACACTCCTCTTACAGCAAAATGTTTCTTCACTTTGCCTCACAAGCTCAAGATTTCCAAATCTATAATAAATGTTCAAAATAATGACAACTATTGTTTCAAGTATGCCATATTGAGCTGGTATTTGAAGACTAGTACTAATGGTATTGCTCAAAAAAATTTACATCGCGTATCAAAATATAATAAATTGATTCATCCATACAATTTTGAGGGCGTTAATTTCCCCGCTACTTTTAAAGACATCGCATGGTTTGAAAAACATAATCCTGTGAGTGTAAATGTTTATGGTTTGTCTGGTGGAACTGATGAATTTAAATTCTACCCTCTTAAGGTTTCTATGAAAGTAAATCTAGGGCTACCAACTATTGATTTACTATATCTCGAGAATACCCATCACTCCCATTATTGTTATATATCTAACCTACCGTCATTTTTTTTTTTTTTTTTTTTTTATTGAGGTTGGTGAAATTTTTATAAACTGACAGTGACATAAGTCACCCTTCGTGTCGGATTCTCCGCCTTTTGCGGCATACCGACTAAAACACCCTTCCTCTCTTCTTTTTTATAGAACTGTCCCGGAACTCCCGTTAGGTATTACTTCGGGACAGTCCTTTTCTAGCCTTTAAAGGCCTCTCCTGTCTTCCTTCCGCTTGTTCTTCGCTTCAATGGCTCCTTTCTTCCTCCCATTCTCGGTTCAACTCCTTTTGTTTAAGAACTGCCGTGACAAATGTGGTGATGGCACTCCAGTTCCTGCTGCTACTGAGCATCGTGGAGACAACTGTCTCTGGGCTTATGTCACCCACCACTTCGATCACCTCTTGTCTGAGGTGCTCCCATTTATGGCACACGAAGAAGGTATGCCTTGCGTCCTCATCGGCTGTATGGCAATACACGCACCTGGCCTCCGTCACCTTCCCAATTTTCTTCAGGAATGCGCGGTAGTAACCGTGCCCCGTCAGGAACTGTGTCAGGTAGTATCCCGTTTCTCCGTGCTTCCTCTCTATCCACTGTCTGACATCGCTGATCAGGGTGGCTGTCCATCTACCTTTGGTCTCCTGGTCCCATCGTCTCTGCCAGGCTTGTAGCGATTGGTCGCGCTCCTCCTTTCTGACGGTGTGCGGTGCATTTTCCCCCTTTCGGCGATATATTCGTTGCCGCTCCTCGGCCAATATATCGATCGGGATGACCCCAGCGATGACCTGGGCAGCAGCTCCCGACACAGTCCTATAGGCGCTGCATATTCGTAGGGCTCCACGCCTCTGCACAGCCTCCATCCTCTGCCTGTACTTTTGGAAGCGGAGTGCTTCAGCCCATACTTCAGCTCCGTACAACATAACAGCCTCGGCCGCTCGCATCAGGAGCCTCCTCTTCACTGGACTAGGGCCCCCGATGTTGGCCATGAGGCGGCTCAGGTTCCCTACCACCTTTGTTGCCTTATCCGCCGCCTTAGATATGTGGGTCCAGAAGCTTAACTTTCAATCAAGCATGATCCCCAAATACGCGCTTGGTTCAGCTTGTACTGCAGAGACTCCTCCGTGCGAGCGGTTATCACAATGACTACATCATCTGCGTATCCAATGAGAAACACTCCTTCTGGCATTTCAATGCGTAGGATTCCGTCATAATTAATATTCCACAGGTCGGCTCCGAGGACTGATCCCTGAGCCGCTCCTGAGGTAATCCGCTTCCTGCGCTTCCCTTCCAGGGTGTCAAAAATGACCCACCGCTCTGACAGATAGTCTTGTAAGACTCTGTAGAGGTACGCCGGTATACAAAAAACCTCCCGAAGCGCCCTCAGTATGTCACTCCATCTCGCCGAGTTGAAGGCATTCTTGACATCCAGAGTGACCGCCATGCAAAGGTCCCGTGACCTGTGATTGCCCGTCCTCACTGCCTTTGCAGCCTCAACCACTTCATTCACAGCGTCCACAGTGGATCTCCCCGTCGTGAAACCGTACTGTCTCGGCGATAGTCCTCCTGCCTCTGCGACTGCATCCAGCGTCCTTTGCTTAAGAAGTTTCTCATATAATTTACTGGCAGTGTCGAGCATACAGAGAGGCCTGTGGGCTGATGCTGTGCTCGGGTCACCCTTCCCTTTTCCTATCAAAACCAGGTTAGCCACCTTCCACTGCTCAGGAAAGATACCCTCAACTAGACACGCATTATACATATCCAGGAGCATCTCTGGATGGGTTTGAGCTGTGATCTTCAGGATCTCTACTGGGATCCTGTCTGGCCCTGGCGCTTTTTTGTTGCGCATAGAGTTTGCTGCCTTCCGCAATTCCTCCTTGGAGAAAAGGGGTATCTCTTCTGCCGGTACCCTAACTGGTGTGCCCTCCTCCAGATCATGCGCAGGAAAAAGCTCCTCAACAATCCTCTCCTTGACTGCAGTTGACATTTGGGAGGATGAGTCGACTCCCCGGATTTTTTGGAGCACCAGCTTATATCCCAAACCCCAGGGGTCATTCTCGACATCCTCGCAGAGATCCTTCCACTTTTGTTCCTTGCTCCTTGCTATGGCGATCTTCAAAGCTCGTTTCGCCCTCCTGTACTGCTCCGTCTTAAGCTGGAAGTCTGGAGAATCACGTCTGGCCCGTTGGGCTAGCCTCCTGTGCCTGAAACAGCTTCGCCGCATTTCCGCTATCTGCTCGTTCCACCAATAGGCAGGGCGGCGGTCCCACACTGGTCTCTTCTTTGGCATAGAGCACTCGCAGGCCCTGGCCAATAGCCCCATGGTTAACCTACCGTCATTAGTTAATTCACAATTGTACAAAGTTCCTAATCGCTCCATTATTATGTGTAGAAATTGTTTTAAAGCGTACCGTAAAACTATTATTTACACAACGGGTGAAACTGCAGAGGAGCGACTTGAACAACATAAAATATTTTGTAATAGATTCAAACCATGTAGATATGAGTTCCCCAAAAAGAATTCAATTGAATTCAACGACTATCAGTTTATGACTAAGGTGGGCTTTGTCATTTATGCCGATCTAGAGTGTATTTTACAGCCTTTGAATACGAAGTCCTCAAATATGGATGAATCAGTTGACTTGGAAAATGGTATCAGCGCTGCTCCAAAAACTAAACCTATTGACCTACATACTCCAATGTGTGTAGGGTTTCATTTAAAATCATATTATCCCGAATTAAAAGAGGATGAAACATTTATTTTCTCCTCCAAAAATTGTGTCTATCAATTTCTAGCTGAACTCAGAGAACAAGTTTTAAAAATTGAAAAATGTTATGAAACTAAAGTTCAATGTTCAATGACTGATAATGAAAAACTGAAGCATGATGCAGCAACACACTGTGAGTTGTGTGGTATAGAGTTTAGTGAGACAAATATTAAATGTGCTGATCACGATCACGCTAGTGGACTTTTTCGCTTTACCTGTTGCAGCTTTTGTAATTTACAAAAACTGAAAAAACCATCTTTCATTCCAATCTTTCATAACCTCTCAGCATATGATGCCCATTTCATTGTTAAAAACTTGAGTTTATTCAACGTAAAAATTGAGGTTATTCCTCAAACGGAAGAGAAATATATTAGTTTCTCAATTCGATTCGAAGGATGTAAATTGTGGTGTAGATTTCTTGATTCGTTTAGATTTTTACCTGCTTCTTTAGAGAAGTTAGTTGCAACATGTATGGAATTTCCAGAGATGGAAAAGAATTTTCATGATTCAGAATTAAGAAGTTTAGTGTTGAGAAAAGGCATTTACCCATATCAACACATTACTGACTTTTCAGTTTTGAAAGAAACAGTTCTACCATCCCGAGATAAATTTTATAATAAATTGACTAATCAACCAGTCAGCGAAGTGGATTACAAACACGCCCATAAAGTTTGGAATGCATTCAAAATTAATAATCTTGAAGAATATACTATTTTATACTTAAAAACAGACATAATTTTACTTTGTGAAGTTTTTGAACAATTTAGAAAATTGAGTTATGATCGTTTTCAGTTAGATAGTGCTTGGTTTTTCACTTCACCCGGTTTTAGTTTCAAAGCAGCGCTGAAAGTTTCAAAAATCAAGCTTGAAATTCTAACAGATATAGATATGATACAGTTTGTGGAGTCAGGAATTCGTGGTGGAATCACACAAAGCGTTAAACGATACGCAGTAGCTAATAATATTCACTTACCAGAAACATATGACCCTTATAAAGATAGTTCTTACATATTCTATGGAGATGTCAATAACCTTTATGGTTGGGCTATGAGTCAAAGCTTACCATTTGGACATTTTGTATGGCTCACCGAATTTGAAAATTTAAATGTAATGGAGATTGAAACTGGTAGAAAATATGGTTATATTTTAGACGTTGATGTGCACTATCCTAAGCATTTACATAACAAACATTCGGATTTCCCTTTTTTACCAGAGCGAAAGAAACCTCCAAGCTCAAAGGTTGAAAAACTTTTGTTAGATTTTGAAGATAAGACAAATTATGTGGTTCATATTGCTGTATTGCAGCAAGCTATCAAAGCTGGACTGGTTCTAACTCGAATCAATAGAGTTTTGCAATTTCAGCAAAGTAAATGGTTATCTACATACATAAATATGAATACTGAAATGAGGAAAAAAGCGAAGAATGATTTTGAAAAAGACTTTTTCAAATTATTAAATAATGCAGTGTTTGGAAAAACTATGGAATCTGTGAGAAACCGAATAAATTTGAAATTAATAACTTCGGAAAAAGAACTAGTTGCATTAGCTAGAAAGCCTAACTTTCAAGATAGAACAATTTTCGATGAAAATCTGATAGCCGTTCGATTGGCGAATGAAAAAATTGTATTCAATAAACCATTTTATGTAGGTTTTGCAATATTAGAATTATCAAAAACTTTAATATATGATCTACATTATGAACATTTGTTACCGAAATTTGGAGAAAACGCAATCAAGATATGTTACCAAGATACAGATAGTTTCATATGGGAGATAAAGACAAATAATTTGTACAATGATTTAAAATCATTATCCCATATATTTGATTTCAGTGAATACCCATCATCACACTCTCTATATTCTAACGAAAACAAAAAAGTAATTGGTAAAATCAAAGATGAAACCAACTCTATTCCCGTAAAAGAATTTATTTGTTTACGACCTAAATTGTATAGTTTAAAATTTGGTGATAATGTCATCAAGAAAGCTAAAGGAATTGGCAAAACCGCTGTAGCTGATTTAAAATTTGAGGATTATTTACATTGTCTAAAAACCAAAAAGGACTTATACTCAAATTTCAGAAAAATTGATTCGAAATTGCATGATGTCTTTACAGTAGATTTATGTAAAAAATCCTTAAGTTTTCATGATGATAAAAGGGAAATTTTAGAAGATGGGATCCACACGAAACCATATCATTCAACTGTATAACAAAATAATTAAAATAATAAATAAAATAATTATAAATAAATAATAAATAAATAATAAAAATAATAAATAATAAATAAATAAAATAATTATAAACTGTTATTGTAACCACATTATTGTAAATATTATCACTCTTAATAAAAATATGAACAATCTTGCAGTCAAATGTATTTGACAGCTGGAAAAAAGTATGGCGCCTCTACTTTTTTTCATGTAAAGTTAAAGCAGTTGGCTGTACTTTTGTTTAATGCACAATATTTAACATGTTGATTTTTTTCCTTTTTCCAAGCTGAAGGTTCATACCAATCGAACATTATGAATATATAACCGAGTGAGGTATGTAACTGTGCACAATGGAAAAAAAAAGAGGTCTTGGAAATTTAACCATGGTTGTGTGTGGGAAATGTTTAGTTTGATCACAACTCTTGTTCAAAGCAGTTCAATGACATCTCTTGACCGGAATGGTTCAGTTATAATCATGAAAAGGGGGAATGATGATATACAATTAGAGCATGGACGTGGTGGACAAAAATTGCGAAGGTTGTTTGCTGTACCCTTAGAAGGTGGTAAAGTTTTGTCAAAAGTATGCAACTCTGCAGTTGACATATATTTTAAAAATATAAATAATATCAAACTTCCAGAATCTTTTCTACGTAATTTGCAAGGAAAACTTGTATCTGTTTTGAATGAATACTTGTCAGAATGGAAGAATATTAAGGTAAATTTACTATTGGAATGCGTGTTTTTTAAAATTAGGGTTTTTGATGATACTGATGGACAAAATTTAATGATTGCTGAGGATGTACTAATTGATGGAAATTTTAAAACAAAAAATGAAGAATTAGACCAAACAACTAATTTAAATAATTATTTAATTCGCAGCTTTGAGCAAATTATAACGGAAATTGAGAATTTTGAATCGAAAGGATCAGGTTGGATGTTAAAATCAGTTGATGGTATTTTAATTAAAATAACAAAATATATGCCTCTCACTAGAAAAAAATGTAATTTTCCATTAGGATGGTTAGGGATGGTTAGTTAGACTAATATCAGAAGGTTCTTGAATATTCACACCAATAAAAGAGTGCAGAAGTGCAGAAGTCATATTTTACTATATATAAGTGTGTGGAAAGGTGAGAATAATATCAGTTGAACATAATGAGCATTAGAGCACAGATTGCAAAAGAACTTCACGCACCAGCTAGGAAGAACTTTCCAACGAGACCTGTTGAAGTGAAAGGATTAAATGATTTATATCAAGCAGATCTCGTTGAAATGATCACTTTTTCTCGCACTAATAATGGATACAAATACATTTTAACGATGATTAACTGTTTTAGCAAGTATGCTTACGCTGTCCCATTGAAATCCAAACACGCTTCATCCATTGTAGAAGCTATAGAACCTATTCTTAATAGAAATAAAATGAAATTCTTGCAAACCGATGGGGGTAAAGAGTTGTTCAACGTACAATTTGGAAAGATTATGAAACAGTATGGTATACAACATTACTCATCTTATAGTGACAAAAAAGCGACAATAGTTGAGAGGTTTAATAGAACTTTGAAATCTCTGATGTATCGATCTTTCACGGAACTCGGTAGTTACAATTGGGTGAGGATACTACCCACTCTTGTACACGAATACAATCATAGAAAACATCGCGTCATTGGAATGAAACCGAGTGAGGTTAATCCACACAATGAAGGTGAGGTTCTCATAAATATTCTAAAAAATCGTCAACAATATGCTGTCAAGGATAAGAAATACCGCTATACAGTGGGTGATAAAGTAAGGATCAGTAAATATAAAAAAATATTTGACAAGGGGTACCTTCCAAATTGGAGCAATGAAGTCTTTACTATACACTCTATCGAACCTACTGTTCCCGTAACATACACTTTGAAAGATTACCGTAACAACATTTTAAATGGAAAATTTTATGAATATGAAATACGAAAAACTGAGGTAGGTGATGTATACCTTGTAGAAAAGGTATTAAAGAAGAAAGGAGATGAAGTATTGGTAAAATGGTTAGGTTTCGATGGCACGCACAATAGCTGGATCGATAAAAAAGAACTCATTTAACGAGAGTATATATGATGGAGTTGACACCAACACATCTTCAGTATGGGCATGGGAAAGAAGCAGAAAGGACGTGGACTTATAAACCGTGCAATTGACGCGCTACCAATAGAGCTTCACCTCCCATCATACCAATTTTGTGGTCCGGGTACACGGTTTAAAGAACGCCACGATTTGGGGCAACGCGGAATTTCTGCTCTTGACAACTTGTGCTATTTTCACGATCGTACTTATCACACTACAAAAGACGAGGATCAACGATACAAGGCTGACAAGAAATTGGAGTGGGGAGCTTGGGATTTAGTCAAGGACAAGAGCCTTCCTTTTTCTGAACGAGCTGCAGCTTGGTTGACAACGAACGCTATGAAATTAAAAACAATGGGAAAATCCTCCAAAGGGTCAGGACTGAAAAGCAGAAGATCTCCACGAAAAAAGAGTAAGAAAGGAGGCAATCGCAGTAATAAACAGCGTCGGAAACCAACTATTAGAGGTGGCTTTCTACCCGCTTTGTTAGCCGCACTCCCTTTCTTATCAGCTGTTGGTAGCTTAGTTGGTGGCGGAGCAGCTGTTGCTAAGACAGTTATAGATGCAAAGCGGTCACAAGAAGAGTTGAATGCACTTAAGAAACACAATCAAAAAATGGAAGAAGCAAGTAAAACTGGTCAAGGATTATATATTCGCCCATACAAACAGGGGCAAGGGTTATATATACGTCCGTATAAACAGGGGAAGGGTATATACAAAGGGCGTAAGAGGAGTAATAACAATCGTTCAAAAAACTAAATTTATGGCTTCCAAATCGAGCATTATCAAGTTCTGATTTGGAACGCCTTTGTGATAAAGCTGATATTATAGGTTTCAATGGGGTTAGAATGAGAGATGAAGTTCCATCTACTCCACCAAAAAAGATTGAGTGTTCGATAATAAATATGGCCTCAAGCAATGATGGTACGAATGGAACTCACTGGACAGCGTATTGGCTCAATGGAAAAAATGTACATTACTTTGATAGCTATGGTGAATTGGAGCCCCCACTTGAATGGAAACGATATTTTGGTCCTCATAGAACAGTGTTTTATAACACTAATCATTTCCAAACAATAAAGAAGGATAGCATAATCTGTGGTCATTTATGTTTTCTGTTCCTTTGGATGATATCCGAACAGTATAAAAAGTCTCTACGTGAATAGTACTGATATCAGTATACCCATGGCTTCCTTCACAATATCACTTACAGAGCGGGGGAAAAGCGAACTTAACGCTAATTTCTTCCCGCCTATTCAACTAGATTCATCAGATTGGGCGGTTGGACTTACTTCGTTTGATTCTTACTTCTCTATTCCGAACCTTGTAGAGAATGTAAATTCAACCCTCTACCTACTCGATGATGGAGCTCCAGTACACAACACTAGTGGGCGTTTCGTTGATGCTCAAGATATAGAAAAACTAATGCAAACAGCATTCCCTGATATAAAGGTTACTATAAAGAACAATTATGCCCTTATAGAAACGAGTAAAACACTTTTTAATACAAGTGACGACTCGATTCTTACGCCTCTAGGGTTTGCTAAAGGGACACTCCGTGGATCTACCACTCTCACATATAAAGCTAATAGGCCTTTAAAAAAGACATGGTCTGCTAGCCTAAAAAAAGATGTATTCGGTATGGAACTGCCCGCAGGTAAACAGCATTTTCTCCACACTGGAAGCTTGTATAAAGTTCCCACTGGTACGTACGAGTTGGCTGACTTACGCAAGCAACTAGTGAGTGAGCTGAAAAAAATGGATATTGATTTTGATATGCAAGTGAACTTGAACACGCAACGTTGTGGTATAAAATGTTCAAAACGAATTGATTTTAATCATAGTGATTCATTCTCACATCTGTTGGGATTTGAGGCTGGGAACATCCTACCAAGCAATACTTGGAACTGGTCGAACGGTGTTGTACACGTCTTCGACGTACTAAATATTGGTGTTTCCGTTTCTTGCTGTCAAGGAGATTATCGAAATGGAGAACCATCACACGTTATTTATCAATTTACACCCAGCGTAGCACCAGGATACCGTATGTCAGAAAATCCTGACTCTGTTACATATCATTCTGTAATTGGTAACAAATTGGAGGAGATTACAGTGAGTGTGATCGATCAAGATGGAAAGCTAATTAATTTTGGTGATGAAGTAATATCCATTCGTCTACATTTTAAAAGAGGAGGAGTATAAATGGATTGCTTTCTACAGATTTTCACCATTACGCAACAACATGTTGATCATTGAACATTGGCATAAAAAGAGCTCGCCTGCCCCTAATAAATTCAGTTCGCTCACTGCTACGGAGGAGCGTAAACATCAACTACTAACTCCAATCAATTATAAATTTTTGAAAAATTTGGGATATAACGTGAATCCTCTTTACAATCCAAGGCAATATGTTGAACGTACGTAAAAAACCTATTTTTGATGACAGTCTCATAAAATTGGAATATCGGGCTCATGAACCTTTCGCAACTGCAAGATACAACCCATCAGACGAGATTGTATTTCCCTTCTCCCAACCAGGGGAATACATAAATATATCGAGAAGCTATTTACAAGTGGAAGGTACCCTATCTAAATATGATCGATACACGCTTGGACCTAATGGAATCGCACACGCATTTGATGATATAAAGCTGGTTATGAATGGCGAACTAGTTGACAAAACAAGTTATCCTGGCATAGTATCCACCATGAAAGGTTATGCCAGTTTTAGTAAAGCGACTGTTGACGGTTTACAACAAGCTGGATGGATGTTACCGTCTAAGAAATCCGCTTTAAATCCTTGCGTAGATGAAAATAGTGGAAACTTTTCTGTTTGCATACCGTTGAGAACTTTGCTTGGATTTGCAGAAGACTATCAAGAAATGTTGGTAAATGTAAGAGTTGAGCTGATAATAAATAGGGCAGCCACGGACACAAACATTGTAATACCGCGCTTACCAGTAGCCAGTGGTACTCCATCTACCGGTTCACCAGAGCTCAATATTAAGAAAATGATCTGGTATATTCCATATGTGGGACCAGCTGATAGCCAAAGGGCAGATTTACTCGAACTTCTCGAACAGAATGAACCAATTACAATGGGATTTCGAAGCTGGAACTTATCTGTATACCCAACCTTACCAACAAATAAAGAGTTTTCATGGACAGTGAAAACTAGCACAGAATTGGAAAAACCACGATACATCATTTTTGGGTTGAAAACAGATTTACAAAAAAATGTGGATAAAAATATAGCTTTATTCCATCACTGTAAATTGACTAACTTCCGTCTTCACATTGGTTCACAAGTATTTCCCTACAGTAGAATGAATCTGGATTTCGATACTAAACGGGTTCCTGTACTTTACCATATGTATGCAGACTTTCAGAGAGCTTA
The DNA here is from genome assembly GCA_030762985.1 of Adelphocoris suturalis. Classification (NCBI taxonomy): domain Eukaryota; kingdom Metazoa; phylum Arthropoda; class Insecta; order Hemiptera; family Miridae; genus Adelphocoris; species Adelphocoris suturalis. Next base: position 68,988,464 of record CM061040.1, on the reverse strand, counting down.
CTACTCAGAGGAATGGCCGCAGCCCATGTTGACATATAACGAATTTATAGACCTCGCCCCCATCGTCGTTGTTGACTGCAGTCATCAAATTGATTCAAGCATTGGAAACAACATTCTGGATATCCGTATCGATTTTGAGACGAAGGACCCTGTTCCAGCCAACACGACAGCATATTGTTTAATGCTACAAGACAGCCTCGTTACATATTCACCATTAACTAGAGTTGTACAACGTGGAATTATGTAATAAATAATATGATGATATAAATAGTAGTCGTGTTTTTATTTTATTCCTATACAAGGTATATATATTAGGTGAAAAATGAGAATTTAGCTCAGTTTTAATGATGAGACTTCTAAAGCAGTGTGTAAAATTAGCGGTGAGTGATGAAGCTGAGAGGGAGAGGGAGGAGCAGGGGGGACTCAGCCAACAAGAGTACTTGCCCCACGGACCTCTGTTTGGTAAAAACCCCATCAGAGGTCTTATTTGCGGTCCTTCAGGCGCTGGAAAATCATGCACTATTCTTTCATTGCTGCTACATCCGAATGGATTACGATTTGAAAATGTTTATGTGTTTTCAAGAACGCTAAACCAGGAAAAGTATCAATTTTTAAAACGTGTTTTGGACTCTTTAGCCCCCGATATAGGATATTACCCCTATGGTTCATCGTTGGATGATGGTCAAGTGGAGCTGTTGAGACCTGATGAAATAAAACCCCATTCTATAGTTATTTTTGACGATATAATAACTAAAGACTACGATATTTTGAGGGAATACTTCGCCATGTCCAGGCACTTTGCACTCGATCTATTCTTTTGTACGCATAGTTATGTTTTGGTGCCTAAAAATCTGATTAGAATAAATCTTACAATGATTGTCATGTTCAAAATGGATGCGTTGAATATTCGTCACATATATGACGATCATGTTCAAGGTGATATGAAATTTGAAGAATTTAAAAGCATGTGTACACAGTGCTGGTCTCAAAATAACTTTTTATTAATTGACAAAGACAAGAAATTGCAAGATGGTCGCTACAGAATGGGATTCGATGTATATATATTACCCGATACATAAGTGCATCCATTAGTCAGGATGGCATTGCAGGAGGTAAAACATGTTACTTCCCGCCTTGTGAGGGCGCAAGAGGCAATCAGGAAAAAATATAAACTAATGAAGCAAGGTAGACTGCAAGCTCAACTTGATTCGGCTGTGGCTTTAGAACCGTTAAAGGAGTTGTTTAAGCAGGTAACCCCACAACCACTCAACAACGAAAACAGCATACGTCCTCGTTTCCAAGTTAAACGAAAAAGAATAATAAAAAGCCGCAAACCGTTTGTCCGAACAATAAAACAAGAAGATGCACATGCGCGAGAGGATGAAGACAAAAAAGAAGAAGAAGATGAGCTATCTAATGTAGTGGGTGACTTCGTTAAAACTGAAGAGGATGGATCGCAAGTTTTTGTTTCCAATCCAGATCAACAAATTGGAGTAACTAGCACACCATTAGTTACACCCAAAAGAAGGAGTATAGGTAAAACTGCTTTAGAGATGGTTAGTAGCACTCCAGAGGGGGAAGATGAGATGGAAAGGTACCTGCAACAATTCCATCTTTTCATGAGACCATTTTTACGCGCATTAATTACAGGGCATAAATCAGGATATGAATTGGATACTATATATGGCCCCAAAGTTAATGCAGATGGTAGCTTGAGTTTAGGTAATGAAAAGTTGACTTTAGATCGTGACTACATTTACCTGGGTGATAAAGTGAAAGCGCCAATTACTGAAGGGCTTCTCCAATTACTTTTCTTACGCCAACCAACTGAGTTCACACCCTTGGATAAAACTCATTACAGAGATCTGGTATGGTTCAGTAATGTAGCACATCAAGGATACTCAAAATTCAGACCATACAATACAGCAGGATATAAATATCGAAATTTGTTGAAGGCATTACTCGGACCCCCTCCAAAGGGGAAAGGGTTTGTCAAAGCAGTAAACGCCTACCCAAGATATGTTTATTTTGATGATCCGAATGAGATAGTTGATCGACTACGTTTGCTGTTTGCTTCTAAACAGGCAGGGAACACTGTGCATGATCCAGAAATAAATTCCATATTGGAAGAGTTAAAAGAATTAAATATTATTATATAGCCCTCATTATCATGTCAGCCATCAGCAGATTCGGATCACACCCTACCACCCCTTCTCCACGATCGACAGGCACTGATAATTATTTGAGTGAAACGGTAAAGGAAATAATTAATAACGAGCTGGATGCAGCATTAGAGAAGTTATTAATTGAAAAAAATATAGTAACAGCTAAACCTCAAGTAGTTGATTTTGGTAGAAAACGTCTGATTAATCTTAAGCCAGGGATTAATGAGTCGGATGCGGTAACAATAGGCTACCTTCCCTTTACAAAAAATGAAAAATCTAGAATTTTACATTTTGGATCATACCGCCTGCTAACTACGGGAGATCCTACTACACCTCAAGATTTTATTACAATGGAATATGCAAATAAGCACTATGAACTACGAAAGAAGCCCTGAATGTCAGTGAAAAGGGGAGGGGAGGTTCATTTATAAAGAGCTGACAATGTGTGCAAACCAGTAGTAATCATCATGGAGTCGTTGATGCTCACAAGCTCATTCTTGATTGAGAAGACAAAAAGTCTTCAGTTATTGATTGGTCTTTCCGACATAACAACAACGGTGATTGTGATTCGAAAATCGCGTGAAATTCCGTTTTACATATCATCTCACGATTGGGAGCTGTTCAGTAGCATACTGCAACAAGTGGATCGTAAGCAAGACTCAACATTCTTTCAAGGAACTCACATGTCTGCAAGTAGTACACCGCAACAGCATCTAATATTGAGTTATTACGCAAGCTGGCTAGATAAATTGTTACACGTTGAGCCATATAACATCACATTGAGTGCGAAGGCCGCATCAAATTTGATAAATTTAATCCCCACCATCGACTCTGTTTTGGACAAGATGAAAGATTTCACGGCTGTTAGTGGGAGTAATGGCTTGGTTAGCCATTCCCCACCACCACCACTACTCACATATAACGGCGGCTTTTATGAGGAGTCGACATCTTAGAATTACGCCAGTTAACGAGCAAGCATGGAAGACAACACACATCCGATTGAAGCTCTCATTGATGGGTTTAGCCATCTGGGGACAGGTGCACCGGTTGACCTTGTGCTTCAACAAGCTGGAACCGCATGTGGTAAAAACATTACTATTGCTTTAAGCAATCTCACTATGGTAGTACAAACCTCGTTTGCACTCACAATATTTTTCACAACCTTCCTGTTGATGATGCATTTCATAGCTGGAATATTTTTTTTTTGAAAAAAAATATGGTGAATTTCACAGAAGAAGCTGGAGAGTTAGTCCTACCACCTGCGAAGAATAGCGACACTGGCCTTCTGAAACTGATGACTCTACCTGCATACCATGAATTTAATCGCTACGTATCAGCAATGGGGTTTTACAAAAATATGGTGCAGGTGAATGCATTAATTGAGAGAATCTACACGATGGAAAGTGATAATGTGGGAGCTTACTATGTCGAAACACCACATGGGAGACATTTTAATACATGCACTTGGGCTCAGTGTCGAAGTGGTGAAGCCTGTGATGTTGTGGACACCTGCGTGTGTATGCATATTTATTATGCAACAGAACAATGTATTGAATTATTGCATGCTATGGGACTGAATAACATTGATGTCTGATTGTTTGCTTATACCAAGAGGATAGTATATAAATTGTGTGAGACTCGAACTTTGGTTCAGTTGCTAACCGACACTTGACCTATCAACATGTGCTGCAATCCTCAGTCCTATTCTGCTGAACAAGCAACGCAGACGGAATCTGGTGCAGCCGCTCAAGGAGTGAATACCTACGATGGACGATTGAAGACCTTCAAAAAATGGCCGAAAGTTATCCGACACCTTGTGTCTGAGCTCTGCAGTGCTGGCTTCTACTATTTGGAAATTGGAGATGAAGTGCAATGTTACGAGTGTGGTGGAAGAATCATAGATTGGAAGTTACAAGACTGTCCTTGGGAGGAGCATGCGAGATTTTATCCAAATTGTTTACATATTATTAATGTAAAAGGATCTTCCTTCATTAAAAATGCAATGGAAATAAATGAATGGATCTGATAAAATCAATACTATCGAATGTTGTTTTTCTCCTTATTTATTCCTTTTCCCTTATGATATTTGAGATGAAAAAGAAAGAGAACAGAGATAACTAAGTAATATGTGTTCATATTATTATTATTATTATTATTCATAGGTACCCAACAATTGGATTTCCTTGTTGGAATTATACCCGTTTTTTTCATTTTCACATTAGGTACAATACTCTGTTCACAATCACTCTTCAGATCATGAATTATGACGTCCATTTTGTTCGTATTTTAGGGGTTCATATTGAGTAAACGCTTCTGAAGCTTGGAAACCAATATCCTATCCTAGTTAGCTATTGTCTCCTTTTTTCTTCAAGTTATGGGGTTAATTACCTACCTTTCCACGACAGTTATAATAAATATTACAAATCAATTTTGTATCAATTTGGTAAGACGCTCGAAACAATGTCGTGGCGAGTGATAATATATGATTATATACCTATATTACGTAATAGTTTAGGGATCAACCAATAAGATAACCTCTCAATAATATTACTCCCTCGCCATTCCTGAATATGAAACAAGAAATGCGAGCGGCTTCCGACTGCAGTTAATTGACTCATTCTGATAATATTAGATTATGACATACGCCCCACGCTCGGGCGCGAAAAAAAAAATACGGAGATGTATCAATCAGTTTTATCGCCACTTATACCATCTGGTTGAGATAGCTAAGCGAGCTAAGGCGTCGGTTCGCATTCCGAACGTCCACAGTTCAAACCCCGTCTCAACCTCTCATATTTTTTAATTTCGCCATTTCTGGTGACCTTTCTGACCCTGTTCTAGAAGCAGCAAGATCTATACTACTCCTGATCTACCAATTAAAATTTACACGGATGCAAGTTTCAGTGGAGTAGGAGCGGTGCTGAAACAAGAAAATAAAAACGGGAAAAATTACCCGGTTGCCTATTTTTCAAAGAAATTAACAGAATCTCAAAAAAGAAGAAGGCAATTTACCACCTTAGACATTCTACCACCTGAATTGAAATCAAACTGTACAAAAGAAGATTTGAAAAGAGACAGAGAACAAGCTCTTGCCAACTCGATAAAATCGCACAACTATAATAAAAAAAATATTCGATCTTCATAGAGAAGAATATAAATTAGAAGTAGGAGACGAAGTCTACGTGGAAAACGGAAATCGACTGAATAGGAAGAAATTGGAAGAATTAAGGATTGGACCTTACAAAATCGTTAAGAAGATCCCAAATTCAATCTACGAAGTTGACGCCGGACACAGGAAAGCAGAGTCAAACTTCTACCACATCACAAAATTGTGTCCAGTGTTTGCTAGTGAATGAACAATCTCGTACACTGTCACGTACGACACTGTTTCTCTCTAGGGGGGGGGGGGGGGGGGGGGGGGGGGGGGGGAGATGTAAAGAAAACTACCTAACTCATATACGAGTACTTTTCTTTAGTTCGTATTTGTATCCCAATAGAACAAGCCTACTACGTAATTCAATTCGTGGATTACAGCTGGGACTTTAATCACTGTTATCAAAGTTTGACAAATTTATTTTTATTAAATGATAACTAGCTATTTCCAAAGGATTTGAAGAACCCTGAGATGAAGGCTTTAAATGTTGTTCCTTTCTTTTTCACAGGTGAGTGAACCTTTTGTAAGCCGATAATAATAATGGTTTAAAGTAATTAATCACGTATTGATAATAAAACTTTCGTTTTTACAGAAAAACGCAATTACGTCTTTATTTCATCGTCCCATCGTCCCAGAGTAGAACATTCATTATATATATATATATATATATATATATATATATATATATATATACATATATACTTATATTTAAAAAGGATTCCGTCTGTCTGTAAGTGTCGCTTTCAAGGCCGAACGGACAAAGAGAACCGAACGGGGTTTTTTTTAAATCATAATCGGAAATCTCTTGGTCAGAATTTTGGCTGTTTTATTCGTTTTTCCCCAAACTTTCGACGTTGAAATTCCGTTTTTTGCCTAAATTTTGACGTTTTCCCGTTTTTTGTTCGCTTTTTCTCGTTCTTTTCGTCTTTCCGCTTCCCCTACCCCTCTAAACGGCCGTCGAAAATTCCGGGAAAATACCTGTATCATAGGTTTTTGAACGAGGAAGACGACGGCGCGATCGGATTGCGAAAAAGTTTCGGGAAAATGCGTCGAAAAAATGAAAGAGTAAAGGCCTGTTCATTCGAAAAATTCCGACAAAAACTTCGTTTTTGTCATAAAAATTGACTCCACTAAGAAAAATTTTTCGGGAAGGTGATTGCAGGCGAAATACAGTTTTGAATCTGCCGAATCTGAAATCGAGTTTTATTCATTTCCTCCACTCTATTGGTCTTAAAATTCCGTTTTTAACCTAAATTTTGACGTTATCCCCGTTTTCGGGGCACTTTTTTCCTATTCTTTTCGACTTCCCCGCTTCCCCTACCCCTCTAAACGGCCGTAAAACTTTCCGGGAAAATAGGTACCGGTTTCGTAGGTTTTGTATGAGGAAGACGACGGCGCGATCGGATCGCGAAAAAAGTATCGGGAAATGCGTCAAAAAATAAAAGGGTAATGACCCGCTTTCTTTTTTAAATCCAACGAAAAACTTCGTTTTTTGTCATTAAAATTGACCCCATAAAGAGACGTTTCTCGGGACGGTGTTCGCGAGCGAAATACTTACAGTTTTGATTCCACCAAATCTGAATCCGAAATCGGATATTGAAAAAAGTGACGGGAAGGGATAAACAAAATGCGAGGGGAAGGGAGGAAGCGATTAAAATGATAAGTTTAATGTACCCTCCAACCGACTCAGTCTTGAAGACGGAAGACTCAGATCTTGAAGTTTGAAGACTAAGCCGATACTAGACTAATGGGGGGCCTGGTTGTTCTTTTGGCTGGGGACTTTAGACAAACCCTTCCAGTAATTGCTAGAGGCACTTCTGCTGACGAGTTGGATGCTTGTCTCAAGACTTCGTATCTATGGAATTCAGTTGAAGAGTTGTCGTTGTCCAAGAATATGAGAGTTCATCTTCATAACGATACTTCTGCTGGTGATTTTTCGGCCTAGTTAACGCAGATTGGGGAGAGACAGCTACCCCACAACACCAACGGTTTCGTATCTCTTCCTATAGGCAACTTTGCTGAAGATGAGGACAATTTGATAGAGCGCGTTTTTCCAAATATAATTCAATCATACCATTCTGTCCTATGGCTTTGTGATCGAGCTATTCTTGCCCCCACTAATCTCGCTGTGGTCGACATCAACAACTGTATTCTCGATCCTATTCCTGGAGCAGCAACCACTTACTTATCCCTGGATACTGTCATGAGCTCTGAATAATCCACTTCTTACTCTACCGAATTTCTCAACTCCCTTAACCCATCTGGCACTCCGCTTTACAAACTCACCCTCAAACAGGGTGCTCCTGTTTTACTGTTGCGTAATTTGTATGCCCCTAGACTTTGCAATGGCACTAAATTGCAGGTCAATCAACTTGGCAAAAATCTTATTCAGACCAGCATTCTGACTGGAGCTTATAAAGGAAAAGTATTTTACATTCCCTAGATGCCTATCATACCTAACGATTTTTCCCTTTTCTTTCAAATGCCTACAATTTCCACTGAAACTCGCTTTCCCCATGACAATTAATGAATCTCAGGGCCAATCTCTATCTGTATATGGTGTAAATTTGCTCTCCTAATGTTTCAGCCATGGACAGTTGTACGTTGCTTACTCAAGAGTTTCCTCTTCGAACCATTTACCCTCGCTTGCTCCAGAAAGAAAAATTGCCAACGTAATTTACAAGCTAGCATTATCGTAATTTCATGATGACAAATGTTTGATTTTTGCATAGCTTCTTCTATCCGAGTACCTAACTCATTTTCTAAGAAAGGAAACATGCCCATGCAGGAAATTGCAATATCAAGAGTCACAAACGCGCAACATAATCAACATCCCACCACATCCTCCAACCGTTTCCATTCACCAGCTTTCCGTGGAACAGCTGAAGGCCTGCTGTCGTGGTTACCTACAGCATGAGCCTCTTTCTGCATGTTAAGGGGATTTAACCACGGAGAGACCCCTTCAATATCCACCTCGAAAGGCCTATATCCACTACTATACTACTACAATACTTTAATACCAATCGTACCATGGTACCATATTTTACGGGAGTCCTGTATTTTTTCCTCACACGTACTTACGTTTCTATCAACTACTACATGTTTAAATTGTAATACACCTCAACAGGAGGGTCCAGGGGGGTGAAGCGAAGCGGAGCGGCTAGTAGATTGTATATATTATTAATGCTATTTACAAATTATCGAATTCTTTAGTTATTGAAGAACTCGATGTGCCTGCTCGGTTCGCTCGCTCGTCCGTGACTTGAAAGTAGAGCATTACATTCATTTCTAATAAATTGTGTCAGTACTGTCAGGGAAATATTATGTACAGATACGTTGGTAGATGAGAGGCTCCATTCGAAATGTTGGCATCTTAAGTTTGATAGGAAGACAGTTTTGATACATAGCCCAAAAAGCTGGTCAGAGTGGTTTCTCAAGTTGTAAATTATTATTCTCCACCACACCCAGAGTACTTTGCAGGCAATACAATAGGTGAGGGGATGACATACCTAGAGGGGGTGCTCCCAACTCATAAGAATTGTTACCCAAAAGTCCCACAGAGGCTCAGTATGAAATGAGAGTATCATTATGTTTTTTTCCCGTTACTCGTGGTTTGTACTACAACCCGCAGTTTTGTCACGTTACCCTGGTTTGTTCCGTCCTTCAGGAACCATATAAAATGTGAATACTGGTGGTAGCTGCTGTTGAGTTTTCGGTAACGTAAAACAAAAATAAACAAATTTCCGCCGGGATCCTCTATATGATGTCGTTGTAACCCTGCAGTCCCATACTGACTAATTTCAAATGTCAGTATCGCAGGTTCAATAGGAAAGAATAAAGAAATTAACCCCAGAATTCACTCAGCTGATAAGGGCGGAAGATTTTACCCGAGCCTCCAAAACCATCTCAGGAACTCATCTCATAACTGGTTTTGAGTTTACCAAAACTTAAAGTTCAATTGGGAGGTATTACCTATTTACTCACCACCGTCGATGACTGACATCTAACTTGCGAAGTACCTACCTACCTACTCTTCAACTTGGCGGTGCCTCGTCGTGATATTTGCAAGATGTGATGTTGGTCAAGACCTTCCATCTTACAACTAACATGAGTGTTCACATTAGCAATGGCGATGGTACTGGATTTTCTTCAACAAATCGTAGGTTGAAATGGGAGAGAAATTAGCCTTTAGCAATACCCAGCTGATCAGGGTAGCTCCTTACTTTGTCATCATTACTTAGCAGACATAATGTGGCTCCGTGTCCAAATTCCGCTTCGTAGGTTGGATAAGAAGCAGGGTGGCTTCGTACCTTGTAATTTTTACCCAACAGTCCCAAAAAGGCTACTATTCAAATTTCAGCAATCAAGTTTCAGCTTGTGCCTAATTAATTTTTCAACCAAGCGTACTCATGTTTTACTCAATATAGGTAACCTTAGTAACGTTAAAACTGTTCCCGATCAACATTGCTGCAGTTATAATTATAAGAGCGTATTTAATAACTTTTTTCAAGATCTATCTTCACGAATAAAAATAGCTAGGCTCAAACCAGTAAAATCGTTATTGTACCTATCGTTGAATTTGTTATCGAAAGCTCTTTACGCGTCAACCCACCTCATCCACATTTGACGTCAAAAGTTCGACGCATGTCCGGTTTTTTCTTAATTACAAAGTTGTTTACCCAGGCAGCGTGTTTAGGTAAAGCTGAGTCCTCTATGAAGTAGTAAGTCTTGAGGATTGTAATAATATAGCCTATAACCATCCCTCAAACTTGCTGATAGTTTCGGGAAAATTGTATTAAAATCCGTTGAGCCGTTTGTTCAGCCACTTGGGAGAAAAAAAAAAAGTTCTCATTTAAATGATATTGACATGGATGATATTGATAGATGCTAGACATTGATAGTTGGATCAGAGTTGCTCAGCTGCGCTCAAGAGTCTTCTACTGAAGGTTTCCCGCACAGGTGAATGTAAAAAATGACCAACATCAAATAAGGTTCTTAATTTTACCTAGTCTGACTAAATTATCTACCGGTGACAAGAACAAAACCTTCATTATGAATTCGGGGCTATAATTACGTTAATGAGTTGTTCCGTAGTCCTAGTTCCTTTTAATATAGTCATGCTCGCATTTGTATGTTGTTCCCTTGTCTTAGCTCTTAATTTTTTTGATTTAATCTTCTTGTTTCTTATGCTTAGTTCAGCGTTTTGGGATTTTGAATGATCTAATTTTATTTTCATAAATTTAAAATTGATTGGTTCTTGTTTAATTTCTCTGTTTGATTGATTCAATTCCTATTGATGAGTTTGTGAGGGAAAAGCTGTTCCAAAGCAAACTAAGGATGTTTTCCGTTATCGTCTCGCCAAGCTCCCCGGTCAACTGCTGTGTCCAACTAGTCTGAATATTTACTAAGGGATTGTCAACTTAATGGTATGTGTTTTTGAGATACGAGCGTAGCTAAAATTCAGACCACTGGTCTGTGTTCTAGTCAAAACTAGTGTAAGCTCGTATTCAACTATTCTTAGAGAGATTTTACACAGATCCATCATTTCCTTAGATAACTGGTCTGGATGTTAGAGGTCATGACAGTTAGATGATAGTGGTCTACATGCGCATCTCAAAAGTACATAAAATAAAGTTCTTAATCAATCCCATAGTAAAAATCCAGATTATTAGTTAGGCACGGCGGGCAGCGAGGAGCCCCCCAATGTTTCGCTGATACAATCTCTATTATTAATAAGAATGAAACTCCGTTTGTCTGTCTGTTTGTTTGTTTGTCGTGTCTATGCACGGCCAAACGGCTGAGTGGGGGGAGTGTACGAGTGGGGGGATCTTCTTCGGATTTTCCGATAGGGGGAGCGAGCGAATTTAAAATTGTCTAATCCCAGCCGAACCATGGGCCGTAGGGCGGGAGGGGGGTCGAAGTTCCGGTTAATGTGCGCTTTTTGGACTTCCCCGCTTCCCCTACCCCTCTAAACGGCCGTCGAAAATTCCGGAAAAATACCGGTTTCGTAGGTTTTTGAACGAGAAAGACGACGGATCGCGAAAAAAGTATCGGGAAATGCGTCAAAAAAATGCGAGAGTAACGGACCCGTTTTCTCGAAAAGTCCGACGAAAAACTACGTTTTTTCCGATTAAAATATACCCCATAAAGGTACGTTTTTCGGAACGGTTTTCGCGGGCGAAATACAGCTTTGGGTCCGCCGAATCTGAATCCGAAATCGGATATCAAAAAAAGTGACGAGAACTCGGTCAAATTGCGAGCAGAAGCGAGCAAAGCGATTAAAATGATTCTGCCGTGGACGAGAGAAGGCTCAAGAATTGACGTGAAGGGTTCGATGTCACAACGTTGCGAGGCGAGCAGGTATGCCTACATAGGTACCTACCTTGCGAGCGAAGCGAGAGCCATTTCAAATAATAAATACGGACTTTGTCCTACACATATACAGGTATACCTTGCGAGTGAAGCGAGCAACATCCCCGAATAAACTTTTCGTGGTTCCACGTAGTTTTATAAGATTTAAATTGTTTGTAATAATTCCCAACTGAAAAAAACGTCTGCCAAGTTGGGTGGGCAGTATAACTTCCTCAAGCGAGCGAAGCGAGCAGCATCCCCTACAGAAGTTAAACCTACCCTTAGAGATCTACCGTTTGCGAGCGAACCGAGCAACATCCCCTAAATGCCATACTTTGCGAGCGAAGCGAGCAACATTTTCTACATGCCAGACTTTGCGAGCGAAGCGAGCAACATATCCTACATGCCAGACTTTGCGAGCGAAGCGAGCAATATTCCCTACACGCCACACGTTGCGAGCGAAGCGAGCAACTTAATGGGGGGTCCGGGGGGCTTGCCCCCCGGCTGGACGTGGAGGCGAGCGTAGCGAGCCGGAGCGGCTAGTTATTAATAAGAATGAAACTCCGTTTGTCTGTCTGTTTGTTTGTTTGTCGTGTCTATGCACGGCCAAACGGCTGAGTGGGGGGAGTGTACGAGTGGGGGGATCTTCTTCGGATTTTCCGATAGGGGGAGCGAGCGAATTTAAAATTGTCTAATCCCAGCCGAACCATGGGCCGTAGGGCGGGAGGGGGGTCGAAGTTCCGGTTAATGTGCGCTTTTTGGACTTCCCCGCTTCCCCTACCCCTCTAAACGGCCGTCGAAAATTCCGGAAAAATACCGGTTTCGTAGGTTTTTGAACGAGAAAGACGACGGATCGCGAAAAAAGTATCGGGAAATGCGTCAAAAAAATGCGAGAGTAACGGACCCGTTTTCTCGAAAAGTCCGACGAAAAACTACGTTTTTTCCGATTAAAATATACCCCATAAAGGTACGTTTTTCGGAACGGTTTTCGCGGGCGAAATACAGCTTTGGGTCCGCAGAATCTGAATCCGAAATCGGATATCGAAAAAAGTGACGAGAACTCGGTCAAATTGCGAGCGTAAGCGAGACGAAGCTATTAAAATGAGAAATTAATTGTGCCGTGGACGCGAGAAGGCTCTAGGAAGACGTGTTTGGCGTTCAATGACTCAGGTATTTCACAATGTTGCGAGAAGGCCTACGCACTTAAGTCTTGAAGGGACTCGATGACTCATTTCAACGGAAAAAATACGGGTTTTTCCATACACATATGCAGCAATACCTTGCGAGCGAAGCGAGCAACATCCCCTAATAAACTTTTCGTGGTTCCACGTAGTTTTATAAGATTTAATTTGGTTGTAAGAATTTCCAACAGAAAAAAACGTCTGCCAAGTTGGGTGGGCAGTATAACTTCCTCAAGCGAGCGAAGCGAGCAGAATCCCCTACAGAAGTTAAACCTACCCACCATTTTAAATTAAAGTTTAACTTAATTAAAGTTTTAAATTTAAAGTTAAACCTACCCACCATTTAAACCTACCCACCTAACTACCCTTAACATTTCCTACATACCACACTTTGCGAGCGGAGCGAGCAACATTCCCTATATGCCACACATTGCGAGCGAAGCGAGCAATTTAAAGGGGGGTCTGGGGGGCTTGCCCCCCGGCTGGACGTGGAGGCGAGCGTAGCGAGCCGGAGCGGCTAGTACCGAATAAATCCGTTCTCATTACGAGAGAGAAGAAGGCTGTCCATAATATTATTATGTTACTAGAACAAAACGTTTGAATTATTATTTCCGAAACAAAGTTAAAAATGTTTAATTTAAATTATTTGATGTGTTGAGTAATGATGTTTATTAAGTTATTGTTATATATATATATATATATATATATATATATATATATATATATATATTCACAAAATTAGAAAAGATAACAGAAAAAACGTCACAAAACTATTTTTATATTTCGTCTTTTTGCCTTTTTCAAACTAACAAAGAAATTGAATAATTGTGGGAAATTTGTGTACAACGTTGACAAGGAATTTTGGTAACTTTGGATTTATATATATATATATATATATATATATATATATATATATATATAATCCGATAAACTTATAATTTACGATTATCATTTACATTATATATCATTATTATTATAACTTACGTTATACTATGTTGATGTAAGTGTATTCTATAAATTGTGTAAACGGTGACTGTTCCTCACCTTCACCTTTCCACAGATATTTGGTGACTGGAGAAGGCTGATTGGTTCATGGATTGATTGGCGGATTGAAGATCCCCACTACCCGATGACAGAAATAGCTGGTGGGGTCGGAGGTCATTTTGGCTCGTCGCTGGAACAGAGGTGCAACTCAACTGTCCAACCCAACCGTGGCACACACAACCCCTTTGCCAGTCGGGTCATATGCCAGCCGATTGTAGTCTGGGAACCCAAATAGTACGTGAGCCAGCAATCAACAACTTGAGCAGAAGGGTTTGCAATTTTATTGTGAGGAGGGGGGTGGGAGATAAATTATTGTATCTTAAAATAGAGTTTTTTTTCATGGTGACGCACCAAAGTGCGACAAAATTGCATTAAACTTAATCGGCAGGTTATATGGATGAACGTTCCATTGCTCAAAAGTATATCAATTCCTGACTGTAGGAAAAATAGTGCCCGATGATTAGGTTGGCGCCAGTGCGCAGCCAAACGCACTCAAGTTTGCCGAAATTGCACTAAACTTGACCGGAAAAGTATGTATATGGCTGGAAGTTTCACTAATCAATATCACTAATAAGCACTAAAAAATAGTACCAGACGATCGAGATGGTGCCAGAGCGCTGCCGGAAGCACCAAATAACCGGAAATGTACGAGTATATGGCTACTATACTGAGTGTACCAATGGAAGTTTCACTAATAAATATATTGGAAGTACCTAATGCATGCATTACAGGGCCCCCCCCCCCCCTGCTTCCTTCTTATTATTTCACTATACTGCAAGTGGTTCTACCAAAAGACCAAATTTTCGTACTTCGAGCAACATAGTAAAATATCTAAACCAAAACATGAAAAAAAAGGACGAGAAAAATATGAGCAAAACTAAAACATCTATATCGGAATTACGCCCTACATGTACCCCTATTAAATTTGAACTTTCCACAGTTTGTTAAATTACTGAAGTAAAATCAGGTTTGAAAAAAAGAAAAAAATGGCGGAAATTAGATGAATAATCGTGAAAATTACGATTTGTTACTATTACCCTTCCATTCATCCCCTTCATATTAAAATTTGAAAATCCTGATAGGTAGGTATATATTCCAAAAAAAAAAAAAAAAAAAAAAAAAAAAAAAAAAAAAAAAAAAAAACCGAATTCCTATTCGAACGTAAAAAGAATCACGAAAATTCGCTAAAACTAATTACAGGTAATCGGCTGATCAATCGTATTCGAAGCTGTATTCAGATTCCGTTGAGTTACGAATAGGATTTTTCTATTCGTACAACGATTTGACCGCTAACCGTTAGCATTTTGCGTGCAAGCGCAATGCTCCATTTCTATTCGTAGCTCCTCTAGACAACGACTCAGTGTTGTAAAAACAAAATTCCGTTCACTAGATCGTCCTACCACGACAAGGCACCGACACAGACTGAGCCAAACATAGCTAGGTTTTCCCCATTCACGAGGGCTCCACCGCGCCACGCCGCGCCGGATTTCCCCATTCACGGGTGCGCCGCAATGGTCAATTGGATCATCCGATGTTCTTTTATTTTTGGGAGGTCTGGTATGCTCGGGAATAATTTGTCATTCTTAATTTAAAATTCTCTTTCGTTCTCTAAAATAATAAATCAGTACGTAAAAGTGAATCTCAAATTAACTGTTTCAATTTAGAAATAATCTCACTAATAATCAGAAGTGGGATTATTAACCCACTTCGTAGGTACCTGATATTATCGTGAAAAAAAAAAAAAAAAAAAAAAAAAAAAAAAAAAAAAAATCTAGTGAATAAGAGAAAGTGACAGTGTTGAGTGAATATGAGCAAGTGACTCAATATACTTGATTATTGTTTAGTGACTCGTTTCATATCAAGTTTTCAACACGGGGAACCTCCTTGGCATCAACATGGCTGATCAAGAGGAACCAGACATTCCAGCAGAAATAATGGTAGATGACGAAGTCGGTGAAATAAAGACGGAAGATGATCCTTATCAAGTTCCTTCAGCTTCAACTCTACCTACTCAGAATCTTATTGGAGATTTATTGAATTTGCTCAATCGACTGCCAGCAGAACAACCGAATATCGTTATTCCCCCGATAACGATTAGATTAGATAACGATATATATATATATGAAAAAGCGTTAAACTCCAGGATTTGTTCCAGAATGCCATAAAAGGGATTTCAGTGAAGAAATTTTTTTCAAAAATTTTGATTTTAAAATTGTTTGAATCATTGCAATAGCTTCATTTTCTACGAATACGCTACAACACTAAAAACGGCTAGAAACGGCTAAACGTATTCAAATGTAAGTACACTTTTAAGCAGTAGGTATTTTAGTCAAAAGAAGTTCATCAAGAATGAACTTGAACATAAAATAATTTATGGAGAAAATCATGCTGAAAAACGCACTTAAATTGCATTGATAGTTGTTTGTTTAAAAACCAATAAAATCTGCAAAAAAAAACTTGAAATCCAAAAATTTTTTGTACATTTGTACATTCACTCAAAGTGCTCAAATTTTAAAGTAATGTAAGGTACGATAATTTAAGAAAACTCACTCATACGATCATGCTGCATGACTGGCACTTTTGGAATGCTCTCCTCCTCAGACAATGGATACAAATAAAACATGTGAAATTATATTGATTTTTCAACTTTGGAAAATCATAGAAAAATGTTCATTCTCTATAAAGTTATTTGTTTATTTCTGCAAAATCGCGTTTCAAAGAACCTTTTCAATGACCCATATATAAATTTCTCCCTTGAGGGGGAAAAAACAATAGAACATGGATATGTCAAAGTTGTAGACGTTAACTTTACACTCTGTTGGGAAAGTAAAAATGGACGTTACTTTCCATTATGTTGGGATGTTGGGAAAGTAAAAATGGACATTACTTTCCACTCTGTTGGGATGTTGGAAAAGTAAAAGTGGACATTACTTTCCACTCTGTTGGAAAAGTGAAAATGGATATCACTTTCCACTCTGTATATATATATATATATATAATTATATATATAATAATAATAATTATTATTATTTAAAAAATTCAACATTATCAACATTAACGGTTGAGGGGGGACCTTGCATTGATGCAGGGTTAAAGGGGTTGCATCGCGTTCTGGGCCAGATCTCATAAAGCTGATAGCCAATTGGATAACGAAATTAGTTCCGACAGTATTAACAAAATCGAGGAGAGTCAACTCGAATGGACATTACTTTCCACTCTATAGGGATATTGGGAAAGTAAAAGTGAACATTACTTTTCACTCTGTTGGGATGTTGGGAAAGTAAAAGTGAACATTACTTTTCACTCTGTTGGGATGTTGGGAAAGTAAAAATGGACATTTAACGCTGGAGTTAAATCATCAGTTGTCCATGCATATTTTGTAGAAGTACATTGCGGTATTACCTCATTGATTTCTACCTAGCCTTCACTTTTCGACTTTTCGATAATCTACCTAATAAATTAAGTGCCGGAGGGTTACATTTTGTGTGGAGAAAAAAAAAGTGTCATCGAAAAATTCCTTGACCCCCAGCCAAAAGACATATCCATGTCAAAAAGTAGGTAGGTAGGTACCTACTTTTCGTAAGAAAGTACGGTTGGTGAGTAATTAGGTATACTCTAATTAGGATGGGATCTAGTTCGTAGTCTAATTAGAAGGAATCCACTTTTATTTAAAAATAGTAAACCATTCTAAATCAATTGTGATTTCGCTGCTATGCATTTGTGAATTCATCAAATTCATTTTAAATCAATAAAATGATTTAATCATTTTAGTAAGTAGCTAATTAGAAAACCATGCAGTAAATATGAACCGCTACTAATCTTTGAAAACTCCGCGGAAAGTCGAGTTGGGTTGAGAAAAAGGCCAGCAGAGCGTGAACAACGAAGATTGATAAAAGGTTTGTATGTACAGTGAGTCCTGGACCTGTTCAGAATCGAACTAGGTTCGAAGGAGGACCGACAAGGGAGGGGATGAGAACTGGTTCATTACTCCTCGCAGTCCATACGCTTTTCGAACCAATTCGGAACTGATAACCTTCACTCGTAACCTTCTTCTCATAGGATTCTTCTCAAAATTAAACGGCTACCATTGAAGTCAAAGGCAGCCAGTCTTTTTAGTGTTTTGTTAATCTGTGCTGTCAAACTGACATTCCGAATATACCTTGGTTCCAAATCGGACTGCCAAGGTAATAAATACGAGTCGTATTTCAGTAAATTAAAATAAAAACAAATGTAATTATAGCCGAAAATATTTTTTAAAATTCGCTAAAAATGAGAAGTTGTTTGTGAGCGGTACCTAAGTATATAGTTTCTTCGCACCCGTCAAGTGAATATATTGCTCCCCCAACTTTTTAGAAGGAAAATATAGGTAATATTGAACAAAGAATAAAATAAAAGAGGCTCGACTTACAAGAATTTCTGTGAAGTAGGTAGTAATGTAGTGATGAAGTAGGTACTACCTAACCTTCGGGCAGTAACGAGTTCCACTAATTTCCGATTGAGACTGTAGGAACTTGATAAGCCTTTCTAGTTTGGGAAAAGTCTCGGAAGCAAAGAGTTTCACGAATTTCCGAACTGAGCCTTACACAGAAGAGAACAAAAGTATTGAAATCCAGGAATCGTTTCAAAATACCTCGAAACGGATTTTCACGAATATAAATTTAATTTGTAAAATTTTTCTAGACATTGCATTAAGTAGTTTCATTTTCCTCGAAAATTCACTAAATGTTCCAATTGTGCAGTATGACCAAAAGAGCAAATTGACAAGTCAATTTGTGTTATATTTGATTATATAGCACTAGAATTTTGTTTGCTATCAAACTAATGACTTAGTCACAATATCAGTTACCGAAAATCAATGTAATGACGCAAACAGTATTGCCGAAAACAACATCAACAAAACTCCACTTGCAAGCCCACAGGGGAAATCGTAGGGGGCGGAGCATAAATAGTTTACTGCGCATGAGCGGGACTAGGAGTTCCGAAAAAAATCCCGGACTGATAGAACGTGTTCTGGACAGTCCCGCACTGGCTCTGTGAACAGCGAACTAAAAATCCCGAACTCGTTCGGTCGCTGTGCATACAGCCAAAAAGGGGCGTGGTCAGTTCAGAACCGTTCGGGACTCACTGTACATACAAACCTAAAAACGCCACTAGATTGTTCTGGAAATCCCTCCTCCGTACTGAAGCCGCAGACTTCAGTCCCAAATCGCACATTCCCAGAACGTTTCAACAAAATCGGATGAAAACTGAGAAAATTTTGCTTGTTACAAGGTTTTCACATTTGCGAATACCCAATAGCTGCTGATGATAAGATTATGATGGCATTGGTCGACGGGCTCGTGAGAAAATGATCCTTGGCGGAATTCACAAAAACATTAGGTACTGTTATCTTGAATGTTTTTGAGATCTCGATTTTACAATATTTCAGCCCTTAATTGCTATCCTTTACGGTTGATCTAAATTGATGCCGGTGTTATGATTTTTGAGCCAAATATCATAAAATTGGTCCAGTTGTTTCGGATAAAAGCTCTGAATGGCGGACTGCGTACGGGCGGATTTATTTTTAATTCTATTTTTGGATTCTACGCATCTTGAAGCGAAAACCCAAGAAATTTTGAGGAGGGTGGGGGGCTGGGTTAAAACTTTTTTTTTCTCTTGGTCGATTGCAAAGGTTCATTATTGAAAGTACTAAACCCAAATCCATACGTCCTGTTCTTTAATTGCGTACAGTTGATAATTTCCCAAAAATCACACCTGACGGCAGTAAAATGATAAAAAACTGTTATTGCATAACATAGTCACTCTGTGAGCTTATGGTGCAATAATAGGCCAAGTCGATTTGGTTTGCTTCAGCCAATAATTAACTTTCTCCATATGGTTGTTTAGGTATTCATCCAACCATTCCAATAGCATTAGGTGTTCAACAATCAGTGAGTAAAACTTTGAAATTCAATCTTCTAATTTGAATGGATGTACAAAAATATTAAATAACTAAGTTCAAAACACAACAAAAAAATGAGATTAAAATAGTAGGAGATTATGTGTTCATGTTTTCCATGAAATCGGTTGAATACCTACTTCCTAAACAAGGATTTTTGGAGTCTCATATTTTCGCATGCGCAGTTATTACCTATCATTACTGTGTTTGGATGAAAATAGTGAGGTAACATCAAGATTCCAAACTACAATAATTGCAAATGTAATAAAAATCTCTGAAGATTTCATTATAATTGCTAGGATACTTTGGAAATTGCTATACGCTTTTTAACGAAAATAAACGCGAAACCAAATTTGTTCACAAAGCTCAGAAAATGTCGATTTTTTACATTTCAAAAGCGATTAAAAAACTTCGAGAGGGAAATGAGCGCTATTGGTACATAGGCGGTTATTGCATAACTCAATCAATAAGCAAATGAGTTAAGCAATAACCGTTTTTCAACTTTTAAAATTGAAAAAATAATATGGGTAATTTTATGTTTCTATAAACTAATAAAACAGATCAAAATGGATGTGTCAAAAGCAATAGCAAATCAATATGAATCAAATTACAAATGGTAGAGGGTTTGCAGTGTTTTTTGTCTTTTTCTAAGAATTAGCTTTCTAACACTTGGCTGGTTATTGCAAAACAAGGTCCATATATGAGCTGACAGTGGTTCTGAATCAACGTCATCACTTTCGATGAAACCTAAAGGGTAGAAATGGAGGGCTGAAATTAAATTAAAAAAAAAAAAAAAAAAAAGGAATATCGAAAACTTTTGAAATGAAACTGATGCTATTTTGGTTTATAATTTTCAATAACAAACCTTTGTAGTTGGCAAAAAAGAAGCATCTCCGATTCAATTTTAACTCCCCCTGAGAGCAATCAGTTGATAATAATGATTCCAAAATTGCCAGAATTTCGCCTAAAGCAGGGTTTACACGACCCGTTCAATATCTCCCTGCCTGGTCGCCTCCCCAAAACGTGGCCAGCAGCATGGGTTTTCACCATTGGATTTCAGGGCCGACGGTGATCGGCCCGATTTAGGGTCCCGAAATCCCGTCGTGTAATCCCCGCTTCAATTTGGTGTTGCCATTTCTCACCACGGCGTCGTTATTGCGGGCGATTTTAACGCACATTCCCCATTTGCGGGGACGGAGAGGTCAATGAATGTAAGCGATGTAGGGTTGATACGGATTACTGATGGAAAAAGTTTTCTTAGTGAGATAACATGCACCAAATGGAACAGGATTTCGTAACAAATAAATTGATATCTGGTTCTATACCGACCAGTTATAACAGAAAAATAAATGAAATAAATCAATAAAAATAATATTTGTTAATAAATAAATAAATAACATAAAATAAACAATAACTAATAACAATAAATAAATAAAATTAAAAAAATCAATAAATAATTACTAATTATATTTATTTTTATTTAATGGTTTAAGTCGCACCTCAACCAGAAGGGTCATTAGCGGCATTGAGCAAAGTGTCACTGCAAGTGGCACGACTCTAAAGGGAGCCATGCTGCCCTCCGTCACAAAACAGAGTGCCATTTTGGACTCCCCTCTGCGAATCGGAGGGGGGAAACGAGGGATACAGTAATGACCACTTTTTAAATGTAATATTAATTAATCATTAATAACGAATGGGCTGGAAGAAATTGCAATCGTATGGTGGTTGTAAACTTTGTAATTCAGCATTCAAATTAAAAACATCGTATTCCTAATCTCCGTTAAGTAACCCAACCTAGAAATGCAAATGAGGATTTTATCGAAAAGGGAGGCTGTGATAACAAATTTTTGCTGTGGAAGATTTGTTTTAGGTTTTCCACGAGAGTGATAGTTGTATAGGTAGGTGAAAATCACTTGATTTGATATGGTTCTCTATTATGACCTCGATATGTCTATTTAACTAATTATAGTTAAAATAATTTCTTTAGGTAGGTACATGATTTTGAGCGGGAGTCAGGGAATGAATAACTATGGCACTTATATCTATACATTTAGTATACCGAATTCGCGAAACAAGTTATAATAAAATTCAAGTTGTCTTGGAATAATCCTAAATGGATTACCATTAAGCAGTTCGAAAATGTTTTATAAGTTGTATTTTGAAACGGTACCTAGATTACCTATCTTACTAGGATTAGTAGCCATAAAATTATCGTGCAGAATAGAGTTTACATATGAGTACTCAAATGTTTCAGAATGACTGTCATCATTCTAGGTATATATCTATATAGAAGGCATCATCGGGTTCTTAGGAACAGTTCCCCAACCAATGGTCACGTTGTTCTTCTTGTTAGTTTCCTTCAGCCATTTGTAAAGCGGTTCGAAGTAATCGAGAAGTGGTCTGGCGTCCAAACGCCGGTCTCCGGTGACAATTTCTAATGCATCAGACCAATGTCGCGACGCTCCCAACGACATCATCTTTCTGAAATCAGAGATGGTTTATGATACTTGCAGTTGGTTAGTTGCATATGATTTATGTTCCTTGAAAAAATAATCCTTTCCTAAGACCAATCTTTGGAGATCAACATTTTGGTAACTACAACGATCCTGAAAAATGGGTTGACAGGGTACCTTTTAAATAATGTTGTTCAGATGATACGCAGATAATCACCGCACTTTTGCGTCGTTGGATTTCGATTATGAGAATGTACATGAACATATTAATTTGTAAGCTAAGGAGACGCATAATGGTCCAACACGTCAAAAAACACTCAAAACCCCACAAAACAAAAACGCACGCGCGCATGCGCGATGCGCTGCTCGTGCATTCTTGCGAAGAGTTACCAGGTAAACATAATTTATTCTGTTAACAATTATTATTATTCTCATAGTAGGCAAGCATCGATTAATCTCATTACTTGCTTCAATATATTTTAAAAATATCAAATCGTCTCCGCAAAAAAAAAAAAAAAAAAAAAAAAAAGCAACTATACAATGGTCAGCTTGATAGCAATGTTATTGATTGATCAAACGAACAATAAAAATAAACAATTTTGAATTATTTTCAGTCGATTTCAAATTGTGATTTTCGCAAACATTTTTCTTACTCGTCAGCTGTAATGTTCTCTGAGATGAACCAAAATTAATCTTCTTCAAACTATTTTTACGTAGGTACTCAATGTTTTCCCAAAAGAAATACCTATAATATATAAAAAACCAACGAAAAAAAGAGACATAAATTATTAACCAAACATTGATCAACGTAATAAAAAGAAACTCAAATTTTTACAAAAGTACTAGTATTTTACAGTAGGAATCATCTCAGGAAAAATATATGGACATATGTAGGAGGATATATGTAGGTAGGTAAGTATACAAATAAACTGTCAATAAAGTATTCAATTTATTTTTAGAACGCTTAATAGTATAATTCGATTTGTAAAACAAAAGTAAAAACTTCTGGATTGTCACATTTTGACGAAGTTTGTCTTCATCTTTCCTTTAAAAAAAACTGACTATTGCCATTGAGGCTGGAAAGACGAGATTAAAGGGTCAAACGATATCAACATAATACTCACACTGAAAAATCTCAAACTTCATGAATGGTTTCACAATGCCTCCAAACGGATTTCAACAGAGAAATTTTTTTAAAACTTTAATTTTAAAATTTTCCTAGCCAATGCAATAGCTTCAATTTGAACAAAATGCGATAAAAGTGGCGAACTGTTTTCCTGCAATGAAAATTAAGGGTCGACAGTTGTTATCGAATTTTTGTAAAAAATGAAGCTAATGCAATGGCTCGAAAAATTTTAAAATCAAAATTGTTAAAAAAATTCTCCATTGAAATCCGTTTTGAGGCGTCCTGAAACGATTTCTGAAGTTTGCGCGTTTTCATATGTATATAATTCTGTGTCATTCCAGACGATAACTCTGATCAGCACTTTTTGAGCACATTAAATTGGTCAAATTTTAAGAATATTCTAAAAAAATCACTGAAAGTGGTTAAAAACGGTCAAAAATCGTCAAATTTATCACAGTTTGCAGAATTTCAGTCAAAGCAAAATTTTCAACAATTACCTAGGACATTAAAAAATTATGGTGAAATGTCAATAATAGGTATTTGCTGAAAAATCTACAATAACTGCGGAAAAAATCTAAAAATTCCAAAATCTTTCGCTGAATCGCAAATTTTATTTAGTTTGAATTTTTTGCCATCAAATTGGTTTTTATCAATTTCTTTGTATTCCAATTGCTCAAATTTCGATATACTTCAACGTATTATAATACGATAGGTAGTTTAAGAAAATCGCTCATACGATCATGCTGCATGACTGCATACTTTTTACATAATCTTAAAAGTGATAGCCCGTGGTTAGAAAATTGATGCAAGGAAGTTTCGAAAATTTGAGGTTGAAACCTACGAAATGTGTCTGTGATCACCTATATGTAGCTGGTGTCGCATGCCATTTCGATCGATTCTACGAGTATAATAAAGCAAATCGGTTGGATTTATATTTAAATTTATTTATATTCATTTATTTACAAATATATTTATATTTAAAAAGGCAAAGAATAAAGATTTTAGGAAATTTCGGCTTGGTTACACGCGGGTGATCACGCGATTTGATGAACAGAAACACCGTCAATGCAAATGTTGGTATCATTTGACCCTTTAAATCTCGTCTTTCCAGCCTCTATGTCAATAATCAGTTTTTCTTGTAAGGGAAGTTTCTGAAATAAGTTGAAATACCAGTGAAAGGGAAGATGAAGACAAACTTTGTCAAAATGTGATAATCCAGAATTGTTTACTCTATTTTACAAATCGAATCTTACCTTACCATTAAGTATTTTACAAATGAATGGATTACTTTATTGACACTTTATTTGCATCAGTATGTATACCTACACACAAACATATTTTTCCTGAGATAAATCTTACTTTAAAATACTGCTTCTGTAAAAATTTAAGTTTCAAGTTTTTTATTACGTTGGCAATAATTTTTCGTTGGTTTATAATGTATTATAGGTATGTATTTTGGGAAAACATTGAGTATGTAAAAATAGTTTGAAGAAGATTAATTTTGGTTTATCTCAGAGAACTGACAAAGTTGAATTATTTAGTTATAAATTTTATTGCCGAATAAGGCCATCACTCATTATGGAATGTACCTAGTTCGTGGTAGTCAGTGAATGTCGTACCAATAAATGAAGCTATAGTTTGATGAAGCAATACCACCAGTGCAGTTTTCCTTGGAAAACAACGGAGCGAATCGGGTGGTACAAACAAGTAGAGGTGTTTCGTCGATAAGCCCAACATTGAACGTCACGTTTATTAGAATAATACGTCAGTTGCAGCGGAAAGGAAGAAATCATTATATCACATTCTTGTGACCACTTTTCGTTCGACCGTACATCACAACTCGATTTTCTAGACGGTCATATTAGTGTGTGATAGTTGAAGATCAGAAGCTCATTAGAATAACAACTAGGAAGCTGTTATAAACATCAGATTTTGGAGTCGAATCAAGACTTCACTCTCAAAAATCGAAAGTTGAGAATAAAATTCGTTTTTAGCCTCCACGAATCGGTAGTAAAGGGGAAGAACATCACAATATTTTCAGAAGGTGTCTCGCATCTTTCGAACAGACGATTGGTCAGTCCTTATATATTATATTGTTGTAAACACGGGCCCATGGACTCATGTATCATTATCTCGGCCTGGTGAGGGCCGACCTGTATAAAATACGCCACGAAGCCACTGAAATATATCAATCTTACTACAAAGTTCTGCCTTCTAACTTCTCCCTGCATCCTGCTTCCTGATGCTAAGAAGCTTCATTATATTGGTGACCAACTGACGCTTGATCCTGCGTCCTTTCTCTCTACACGGCGACGTCCCATGGAGTTCTTTTCGAAGCCTCGCACCTAGCCTCCATTGACGACGCTTCCCCTACCGCAGAGCGCTTCCTCTCTGCGACGCCTGCCTGCCCTTTCCGCTGACCATCGTCTGGCACCACAGCCGATCCCGAAGCTTCCCCCGCCACTCAACACTTCCTCTTCACAGTGCTCGTCTCTCCTCGCGCCGTTGATGCTCAGATTTGATCCAACCCCCCCCCCCCCCCCCGCATCGTCTATGAAACACTGAGGATCACCTACCAGATCACAATTGGACAGTTTCTGACATTTAGACTTATAAGTGTGTGTGTAAAATTGTAAAATACTACTAATCAAATATACTAATCAAAGGGATAAAGAGATGAAGCTCCCCCCCCCCCCCCCCCAGTTAACCCTTACAATAATTAATCATTAACTTAAGATAATTTACAAAAATTTACTCATGCGATCATGCTGTATGACGAAAATTTTCAATCAAGTTCTTACGGGAATCTGGTCATTTGAGCCAAACCAACTTTCAGAGAGCATCAAGCAAACTAAATGGAGGTATAGGTACCTGCAGTTGAGCTGGTTTAGAGAGTAATATGAGAAGTATGACTTATATGCATTTCATTTTTCTTCAAGTATTAACCTATTATCATGTTTACATAGGTAATTGATCAAAATAGCTGGTATCCATTGCATTCGATTATTATTGTGCTACATCGTATTATGTGTCAACTGATTATTATTTTAATATTTTTATGTATACCTACCAATGATTGTATTGACTGCAGTTATGTACGGTGGCAATAATTAAATAGATATCATTACTTTGTTTTTATTTATGCACATCTCAGCCTGTCGGAACCACTCATAATAAGTTGAACTCCCTGTCGAAAATTGAGCTTATAATGTACTCGTAAGTTAGTTTACTCAATCTCTGTGCCGTTTTGCACGTTGTGAAGCAGATTACCTTAGGAAGCCTTTTTGGTACCAATGCCAAGTACTAACCAATAATTCAATAAAAATTATCCACGGTGCAACCTAATTAATTCTTAATTTACTGCCCATGTGGTATTCACGTTTCACTTACCGGAATTTGTAACCAGCTTGTGCACGGGCGTATATATCGCATTCGCTTAACCAAGCGCTATGGTTGCTGGGGTCATATTGGTCGGCCTCCCAACAAAGCCCTTCGTAGAGTTGGAATTGAAGGATGTGTGATACGAAGTATCTGAAAATAAATTGGTATGCATGAAATGAGATTTACTGAAAGTTAAGTAGGTAAACAACCTAGTTTTGACCAAAGTATGAAATGAAGATTGCAAGGGGTGAAACGGGCTAATCTTCCATTTCCTGGCTTCGAGAAAAACTAATTGAAATACAAAACACTTGATAAAATACCTACCAACTTAGTATATATGTTTAAAAAAAAACTGAAAACATTTAGGATTTTGAATGACTAGTGCTATTAAACTGCATGACTAGTGCAAGTGCCTACTTATAAAAACTATCAAAATAACTCGCATCAGGATTTTTAATAAAACATAACCTAACGCTCCAAAATGACCTAAGTGTCTCCATAAACAGTGGAAGCGTATCATCCATGTTTAATTTCCTTAATTTATTATGTCACCTTGTTACTTACATGAATAAACATTCAACTCTATCTTGATCTCCAAGTTTTCTTTTGCTCCCTAAATCCTAATTTGCAAAATCATATTTAGTATATGTTTTGTACATGGTGTCAGGTGTAAACCTATTTCAAACTGTTTTAATAACGTTTGCGATACCGCCGTAATAGTAGTGTCGATTAATTCGAAGAAGAACGGTCAATGAAAACGGATTAATTTCCAGGAAACGCGACCTAACCTCCGCGTGTACCTAACCGTAAGAAAAAAGCCGCAAAATGGGAGAAGTTTAACCGCCTCCGCCTTTTAATTTTGAAGCAACTAAACAGAAAAAAGAATGGGAAGGTTATCTTCAGAATTTCAACTTCTACATTATTGCATCAATGAATAAAGATGACTAAAGTGAGGTAAAGGTTGCAACCTTACTTAATCAATTGGGTTCGCGAGGTGTGGTGGTGTTATAACACATTTGTTCAGGATAAAATTTCGATTCCTAAAGAAGACGGTACATATCCTAAAGAGACGGAGGTATTGACGAAGTTTGCCCTAGTAATCGAGGAATTTTCGCCGAAGAAAAACATATTGCATGAGCTTTGTAAATTCAGCAAGATAAATCTCGCCCCCGGACAGTCACTTGTTGAATACGTCACTTCATTAAAAACCGCATCTGCAACCTGTGATTTCGTCGATCGCAATGTCATGGTCCGCGATCGACTTGTATCTCAAATCACAAAGAACTTACTCAGCCGAATGCTGGACGAAGGAGGAAAACTATAGAACGAGCCATAGGGATGTGTCCACGAAGATCAAGGATTTCGAGAAAGAAGAGCAGAAGGTAGACTCAGTACGCCGAAAAGGTCAAACAATCCAAAACAAAAAATACAGTAATTAACATGTATCATGTTTTAGCCCTGGGGTCCTAGCGAATTTTGCGAGTCAATTTTTTTCCGCGCACGAAATTAATTACAGTGATTTCCGCCTACAACCGAGTCGTTGCTAGGGAAATGGTACTTCGTCGTTTTTCATCCCACAAAATTCGTTGACCATTCGTTCGAAAGCTCTTGATTTATCCAACAATATTATGTTAACTACGGCGAAGTGCGTGTCCAACAAACTGAGTTATGAGCATGGTTATATAAATAATTGTTTACACACAGGTGATCATTCTCAATAATTGATATTGTGAACATGATTGCAACCGCTTGTTAATTTCTGATGTTTTCATAGAATTTCGAATCAATATCGAGGAGAAAACATGATACATGGTTGAAATTTTTGGTTCTAGAACAGAAATTTTTATTCGAATGGGTATGCCTTCAACATCGAATTCAACATACCTTTGTAAAAAATGCGATTCTGAAAATTCTAATGGGAACAACCCAGAATATAAATAATTCTGCAAAATGCTGCCCGAAAAACAAATGCGTTAAATAAAAACAAGAATTCGAAAATGATAAGAAAAATTTCCACAAAATTAGGTCTAAATCAGAAGACAGGTTGGATAATTTATACATACATGGCATAACTGGAATTGACCATTTGAGTAAGGTCACTCGGGGTAAGTGCATTGAGCAGTAAAGTACCGCCCTCCTGGGATTTTGAGGTCAACATATGACCGTTAGAGGGCATCAGGATAAACTATAACCTCCTGGGAAGGTTCTCCACCTGGAGTTTTTGAGTCTACTCCGCTGTCGAGATGGAGGCTCCTTTTTTCATCAGAAAATATCCACACGCAGGAGGCGCTTTTCTAATATCAAAAGCATGAGCGCATCATGCAAATGTTGTTCTTTCACTAAATAGGTGCTTCAATTTTGGTGGTAACATTAATTTGCTTTTTTTGAAATAAAGCCCTACTCTGCTCATCCCTCAATTTGTTTGCCACATTGGGGAAAAACAGAACAAGTGTCCTATGTGTGAAGTACGTTACTCTGCTTGATACTGCCAGTTTTGAAGCCTATTTCACAAACGTTTATACCATCGCTGAAAAACTAAAGGCCAGCTCTGGGATAAGAGAACATCACAATTATAGTTGTATATTGCCAGCACATAGGCCTCCGTCTCACAATCTCTTGACATTAACTTGAGGGTATGCAATGAAGCTTATTTGATTATTTCTAAAGTTTAATTTTGTATTGGCATGTGATGAATAAAAAACGAGTTTGATAAAAAAAAAAAAAAAAAAAAAAAAAACCATTAAATTTATTGATTTATTGCTCCTTCCGGAAAAAAGGTTTTTTTAAAATGGATATTACTGGAAAATAGGATTTAGAGCTTTTTCTCATTCGCAGTTTTCATGTATTTTTCCCCCCAAAAACACGTTCCAAAGAATGAAAAAGTGCATAACTTGCTCAATTTTCAACCGATTTCAAATTTTCAAACAGAAAATTGAAGCTAATAAACTATACCACTCTCACCTCACTTTCCCCACAAGAAGCTAATTTAATTAGTGAGTGAAACATGGCTATACCCCTCACTTCCCTCCATTTTACGGGCAAATTGCGAATACGTTCAATAATATTTTGACTTTTTAAAAATTACAATTTTTTAATAAACATAAATACTCTAAATTAACCTGAACCAGGAATTTCCGAAGCGTATTCTAAACTACAAAATCAAGTTCAGTTGACGAATTTAAAAATGAACTTATCAAATCTTACTCTGCTGTTACCCAGACTGACCTTACTGGAAGTTTAACATGGTAGATAATTGGACGTATAAATAACTTCAATGTAACAGTTTAAATATACACTGGTAGTCATGTCAATGTATTGCGACTAAGGGCCTTTTTCACCAACAACTTATGTAAGCGGAGATTGGCCAATTTCGATTAAATATAATCTCGAGGATCAAAGAATTTATACCTTAAGAATGCCAGGACTAAATTTAGAAAAATCGAGTATTTGCCTAACTGCCTATAATGGAGAGACATTGCAAATAGAATGAGGGAGGGGGGGGGGGGAATTAATTATTAGGTTCAAACATGTTTAATTTAGAATAAAGCACGTTATAATTGATACCGAAGACAAGCCTTTACTTGGTCTTAAAACCAGTGTCGATTTGAAAATAGTCAAAAGAATTGCAACCAAACGATAATACTAAATATAAAACTACTTATACCCGTAATACTAAACTAGAATTTGAAAGCAAAGAACAAGCCTTGAAACAATATTAGAATATATTTTTCTGGATTAGGTGAATTTCTAGGTATACCCTACAAAATCTATCTAAAAGAAGATGTTGTCCCTGTTATTTACCCGCAGTAAGCATTTACAAGAGCAATGAAAAGCAACTTTATACTGGTTAGAAAAAACGAAATAATTTGAAAGAGTGAAGGTTCAACAGAATGGCATCCTTCAGCAACTGTATAATAAGCAGATAAATCGTTAAGATTATGTTTAGAACCGAAAGTTTTGAATGATCGAATTCTAGACAAGTATCAAATACCAACATTGAAGGAGATTTTTGATGATTTCTATAATAAGCAATTTTATTCCATTCTCAATCTTAGAGACAGTTTTCACCAGGTGTCTCAATGCCCTGAATCGGCAAACTGATGTTCTTTTGGTACCGGCTTTTGGGTCTTATAAATTTTAAAAATTATCCTTTGGTATTAAGATTTCAGCAGAGGTATTTCAGAAAAGAAAAGTTGAAATTTTTAGTTTCATAAAAGGAGTGAAAATCTATGAAGATGATGTAGTAATTTCAGATAAATCAGAACACGATTCAATCTTTAAACTAGTATTAAATAAGGCGAGAGAAGCAAATATAACATTTAATGAGAACAAATTGAATTCCTCAAACTAAGCTGAAAATCCCGGGGCATATAGTACCTATCTAGGAATGGTATTATTTCATTAGATCCTGAGCGAATTGAGGTAATAAAATCAATGCCTGAACCCAATGATAAAAAATCGTTGTTTTGATTTTTGGGTTTTACGAAATACCTATCTAAATTTATTCCCATTTTGAGGGAAAACAATGGTAACTTGCGACAACTCACAAGGGATGATCAACCATGTTGTGGACTGAAATCTACACAAATGAAATAGAGATAATAATAATGATCAACAGCCCAAAATTAGCTCATTACGACGCAAAACAGTCTTTGATAGTTCAAACAGATGCAAATGAGAATGTTTTAGGAGGTACAATTTTACAAAACAGCCGTCCCATTGCATTTGCGTCTCGATCTTTAAGTAAATCAGAAGTAAATTGGTAAGTAAAATCGAAGAAAAAGAAATGCATAGTGTACCATTCGCCATGGAAAAGTTCCATTATTTTGCCAACGACAAGGATATTGGGATATAAACTGACCACAAACCACTAATAAATATAAGGAATAAAGTTCCAGTCATGCAGCATGATCGTATGAACGGAATTTAGTAAATTATCGTATTGTATAATGTTGAACTGTTTTGAAATTTGACCTTTTTGAGTGCAAAGAAATTGTTAACTATTATTTTTATGGCAAAAAACTAAATAATAATCTCCTATTTATATTTATACTCAGGGGCGGCCGGTGAGGGGGGGCATCGGGACATTGCCCCAGTACTTTCGGGGAAATAGTCACAAACTAGAACGAAGCCTTTACAAATAACTGATCGTTTCAAATTAGAACAGAAAAGGCTTTAGCTCCGTGCTGTGGCTCGAAGGTGGATGCTAGAAGGAATAGGTTTATGCCAAGGATCCATCTACCAGTGAAAAAGTACGTAGATTCGGAAATTTCGTCGATTCAGGTTAGACTGTGAAGGGAAATAATTGGGAAATAACGGGCAAGGAACTGGAAATAAAGGGCAAGGAACGGGAAAAAGGGGTCAAAATGGGAATTTTCGGGGCAGTGCCCCAGACAGGGTTTCAACTTTTCTAAAGACCGTAGAATGACATGTACGTCATGAGTGGTTTTCACTAGAGGGGTTTCTGTTTATTCCGTTAGTCAAACTGATTCTCTTCTGGTCATTCCATGATTCAAGGAGGTGTGAACTACTTCTAGTTTCATTTTTTCTTTTACTCTGTGATATCTTCCCTACCATCCATGCTAAAAGTTCTAAACTACAACAACCTCTAAAGAGGTTACATCCTTACTTTTCTATTCTATAATCTAGAATCCTAGGTATTCTGCTTTTTAAATGTGAAAATGTGTACATATTTCTCTAATACATTCCCAGTTCCTATAATATGCACGTCTAACCTTTGAATAAGGATCGGTAGATTGTATGTTAGTATGTTGAACAACAGCACCTGGTGCCTGATCGGAATTAGGATTTGGGACTTAAGGTAAGTTTCCTTCACATTTTATTCCACATTATCGTTAGTACATATATATTAGCTTTGTTTTTACTTACATTATTAGAAGTAGGTAGCAATATTTCCACCCCAGTCAAACACTGTGGCGAATTTGCAGTCAAAATCCTCTACAGATGGTAATTATGAGGATATGGGGATTAGGGTCTTCATTAAAAGTTTGGGGAGAGACACCCCCTCACTTGAAATTAACACAAGTTGCTAAAAACGGGAAGGGAACTCATAAATTCAACCCTGAAATTTATAGCAAATACGAATGGATCACTGGGTACACTAGAAAGAATGCTTTGTTTTGTTTCATTACTTAATACTAATATTAGGTGGAGATGGGTTGTGGAGTCAGAATGGTGTGACTGCTATAAAACATCTGACAGATCGGATTAAATCTCACGAATCTAATTAAAAAAATCTCAATAACGTCACAGAATTAGCTTTGATTGGCCGTACTAACATAGCTAAACAGTTAGATTCAGCTCATCAACTTGCTATACTAGAAACACAATGAGCAAGTTGACAGAAATCGATAAATACTTTCTGAAATTATTGATTGCATCAAGTTTCGTGGTCTTTATGAAGTAGGATTCAGAGGCCACGATGAGAGAGATGGTTCATTGAACCGAGGAATTTTTCTGGGCTTAGGAACAAAATCAGCCAAAACTGACGACATTTTGAGGTCACATTTGGAAAAAGCTACAGTGTTCAAAGGCACCTCCAAAACCATACAGAATGAGTAACGAAAAACGTCTCTGATCAATATTTTCAGTAGAATATTGATCATTCTGGATGTGTTGCATTCATGAACCATCCCCCTCCTAGGTTCATGGTTGCATTGAAGAAAAAGGTTATACATAAATGAGTGGTAGTTGTGGGGTTAGACAACATTTCTATAGCCTTTTGAAACAATTTTTAATTGACGTATGACGTCACACTCCTATCATTTCATCATAATTTAATTTGAGTTCTTTAATATTCCTTCAGAATTACTTCTCCTAAGTAGTTGACTAGTGCAATACAATCGAAACCTTCATAATTTTTAATACTTCTAATAATAAAGTAGTGCAGGTGTTTTTCTTGTTAGGATTGACGATAAACTGCCAGTTTTTTTTATTGGTCCTATTGCAACGTACCTACACCCATAATAATTTTTCTCAGCTCTTTCAATGTTAGTTCGTCACACCTAGTTCCATGAACATAATATCCATCGTAACCCAATAGTATAGTATCCACACTAGCATGTGAGCCACAACCAACAAATACGCAGAAACGTTGCAATAGGACCAATAAAAAAACTGGCTGTTTATCGTCATTCCTAAAGCCGGTTTCACATGGAGCAGTACGAGCGCAACAACCGGAAAGACGGAAGGCTGGAAACCCCAGTGGAGGGGGCGGCGGAATGCGGCAGGGTGTTCACATGAACATGGACACACCGAATCATAACCTTCCTACTGAAACATTCTCTGATCTGAAACCTCTACTTGCGGTTATCAACATTCCTGTCCAATAAGATTGCGCTCCGCTCGACGGAACGCGGCAACGGTATAAACATTTCTACCGCTGTCCGCAGACCGCCCATTCTGGCAACATGGCAGCCACCATCCTCAACTGTTGTCCCAACAGCCAATCAGATTGCGTTCAATCTTTCCGTCTTCCGGACATACCGCTCCATGTGAAACCAGCTTTAGTAAGTAAGTAGGTCCCTATAAGATAGTATTTTTAATTTAGTTTATTTAATTAATTAATTTATATTTATTTATCAATAATATTTAATGATCATGATTTATTGTCCATGGCATTTGACATAACCCAAGTGGGATTAATGTTTCATGTGTTAAGATCAAAATTAATTTACACTGAAAGCAAAACAAATGGATGAAAAACCTCCATGCTCTTTTTGACTGTCAAATAGGTAAATATTTTTGAGCCCCACTCCTTTTTCAGACCACCGGCCGCCACTGTTTATACTATAAATGTAATTATATGGATATTTTCATCGATTTTTTTGGAAATTTTTATGAATTTAAGTGCATTTTTCAGCATAATTTTGTACACAAATTTTTGAATGTTCTATTTTATAGCCAATAAACTTTATTTGAGCAACATTCTACCAAAAATTTAAATTCAACGATTTTTAGCCATTTTAGCGATTTTGAGTGATTTTTTAGTAACCTTTTTGAAAATTTACCAACTTAATGGGCTCAAAAAGTGCTAGCCAACGAACTCATCCTTTTGTTTGGGAAACTTTAATTTTTTAGCCCAAGAACGGAGTTTTTATCTCAATCCTAAGGAAAGTTGTCTGGAAGGACACATATATAAGTAAATAAATAAATGAATAAATGAATGAATAAATAAATAAATAAATATATGTATATATACATGAAAAAGCGTTAAACTCTAGGATTTGTTTCAGAATGTCCCATAACGAATTTCAATGATGAAATTTTTCAAAAATTTTGATTTTAAAATTTTCCGAGTCATTGCAATAGCTAATTTTTTTTTACGAAAATTCGCTAAAAACTAGAATCTGTTGATAAAAGACCAACAGATGCGTCTGAATTAATGAAGTGTAATTTTAAAATCACATACTTACCTGGAAAAAATAAAATCTTGGCAGATGCTCTATAAAGAGCATATCTTCATGATAATCAGGAAATGGATTATGTAATTCAGAGAATATGCATACAATTCCTACTAACCACTAAATCTGATCCGCATTTAGGTAAAATAGCTGTCTATATACAAACATTTCGGCCTAAAACTTTGTCAGGTGAAATAGAACGCAATGGCCTACTTGGAGATAATGTATACCTCCAAGATGGTCTAATATTTTATATGGACAGAGTGGTAATCCCGATATCCAACGAAAACTTGTCCTGTCCAAGTTTGTATGAAGGTCATTTGGGGATAACTAAAACTAAAGTTACGGCAAGAATATTGTTTTACTGGCCAGGTGTGACAAAAGATGTAGACGAGTTTATTTCGTCATACCCTGTCTGCTTGGAAAGTATAACCATTAACCAATACGAGAATATGATCTCATCTGATATTCCACTACAACCATGGTTTAAAATCGGGATGGACACACTAGAATTTTATCATTGTCGTTGTATGTACAAAACGTATTTTATTTAGCTGAGGAAGGGGAAACAAGACAATGATGATTAACAAATTTATCAACAAATTCGGCTACTTTTACGTGGTGAAAGAAAAATGGCGGACAACACGAATTGAACACTTGATTTGTACTGGCGGCGCAGCGCTTAGTGTAAGAAGAATAAGTGGAAGGGGGAGGTTACCCCCCACCATGCAGGGAAAAACAACTGATGCCAAGTAAATTAAATTAGCAACCCCAAACATACTTCTCGGCTGGCTTGCTCTGGCAAGTCAAATAAATGTCTCATTATACATATTAATTTAAACTACATTTTTACACTGGCGGCGGACACGTCATTTCACTTTAGCATAATCTAAACTTACACTATGTGCAAAACAGTATGGCTAGGTGGAGAGGTATATGAATTAGCTAGATATTATATATAATATAATATATATTATATATAATATAATATATATCATATATTATATAATATATATTATATAATATATATTATATAATATATTAGATATTATATATAATTATACGTATTAATTTAAACTACATTTGTACACTGGCGGCGGACACGTCATTTCACTTTAGCCTAACCTAAACACTTACACTATGTGCAAAACAGTATGGCTAGGTGGAGAGGTATATGAATTAGCTAGATAGCTAGATACGAATACATGCATTATATATATATATATATATATATATATATATATATATATATATATATATATATATATACGAATGTGAACAAACGAATGTGAAGTTGCCGAGATGCCTAGTTGCGTTGGTATACGTAAAGGCTGTACGGCCAATAGCAGCCCATAGCTCCCCAGCGTGCAAGATCGCACCAGGATAGCGGATGAGGGACCCAAAAACTTTCCCTGGCTTGGAGCCTAATAATAATAATATAAAACGCTTATTGTGTCAAGACAATACAATAATTGCAATAGTCCAAATATGACACACATAAATGACTTAATAAAATTAATGAATTATAAATACAAGTTTCATTAAATAATATTTCGGAAAAAATATAGTTCAAAGTAAAATGTATTATATTTAATGTAGTTAAGAGAAGACATGAAAAAGGGGGAGGAGGAGGGGTTGTACATACTTGACAATAAATTTTGTCGTTATTAAAGTGTTCCTTTATGGTAGACATGAACCGACCTAGAGTGGGCAACGTGCAGACCGAAACAGGTAGCGCGTTCCAGAACCTAGCTCCTGCTTCCTCAAATGATACGCCAAAAGTCGTGCTTCAGTGAGAGGGTTCATGTAGGGCACATGATCTGAAAAACTATTTGAAATCGTAATTTTCAGCTGTGGCTCTGAGGATGTGGCATATAACGAGGGTAAGAAGTTTAAGCATTTGGTTGGCAGCCTTTGTCAGAAGTTGTCTACCTCTATTTTGGTGCTAACTGCTATTCCTTTCAACTACCTTCTCCCTGTTTGGTCAGTAGTTAATCAGGAAGTTCAAAGGGTTAATACGTTCTTGAAGCATCTGGCGGAACGTTATACCCACGTATTATATCAGGAGCGTATTTTCTTACACAGAGATATGTACATTCAAAAACCAATGTATTCCTCTCTTAAAAAACCTGGACGTCGTATCTTGGCGCGCAACTATATCTCCAATTTGACTGCCATGCACAAACGAGATTGTGCTTTTAATGTGATTCCGCTTGGTCCCTGTAATGACTTATGACCAATATCAACGTTAAATGAACGGCTACCTTCAGCAGCTCTCAATTTGAACTTATTAAATACTCATGGTACTACTTCAGCTCAGATTCCCCTTCAGCCTGTTTCTGTGCCAGAATCAAAATTTGGAATTTTCCATCAAAATGTACAGGGTTTGTCTAGCGTTAAAGCGGACAATTTTGAATCTTATTTAGCCGATTTTCCCAGTCTACGTATTATTTGTCTGACCGAGCACTGGAAATCGGTGGATGAGATAGAATTCTTGCAGTTCAATGGTTTTCAGCTAACGTCCTCTTTTTGCCGTGCGAAAGGTAAGCTTGGCGGTACAGCTATTATGACGCATTCTGCTCTGAATGTGAGAGAGCGAAAAGATATCGTTCGTTTGTCGATTGTTGATGTGATGGAATGTTCAGCTGTGGAAATTAAAGTAAAGAATAATACTTGTATGATTGTTTGTGCCATTTATCGCCCCTATGAATCGGATCATGGAAGGTTTTTATCGTGCTTGGAATCAGTTCTGTCTTCTTGTCTCATCAGTGGTTCCGACCCAATTATTATCATAGCAGGTGATTTTAACATTGATTTGCTGGATGCAAAGTCGACTAAATGTAATGAATTTCTGACATTGTTCTCTTCTTATAACTTATCTCCGATGATAACTGATGAACCGACCAGAGTGTTTAATGGTAGTTGCACCTGTATTGATAATATATTCACTAATATTCGGGAGGAGCAAATGGTGATGACGTCGGTTTTACACAACTATCTGAGTGACCATAGTGGTCAACTCTTAACGGTGGATGATGACCTCATAGAAACTCGTGAGTGTTCAGTGACACTGAGTCGTAATTTTAATGATGCCCGATCAAAAGATGTTTTTATTCGTGAAATTCGCAGTCTCTGTGCTTCGATCAATTTTCCCCTCCTACCATCCGTTAATGATAAATATAAATATCTTCTAGTTCAGATACAGATGTTAGTCAACAGGTGTTTCCCAATCAAACGTAAGCGTTCCAGACATAAGCGGAGTGCTGTAATGGACGTAAGTGCGGTGCCGGAGGTCATGGCATCAAAAAACCTTCTAAACAGATTAAGGCAGCTGCATTCAGATAACAGTGCATATAGAAAAATTCTAAACCAAAGCTGTAGTAAGCACTCGAGATTGGTCCGATATTTCAAAAAATTGAAAGCTGATGAATTTATTGTCTCCTCTCCAAATATGGTGAAGTCAGTTTGGGAACTCATCAATATGGTTAGAAGCAATGTAAAAAATATGAATAGGCTTTCCTTGGTTGTGAATGGGCATCTTGTTGATGATCCAAAGAGGTTAGCAAATCACTTTAGTCAGCATTTCCATGACACAATAAGCAAGTTTCCGATTCCAAGATCTGAGTCACACCACATTGCAGGTCAGCCTAACCCAAGATCCATGTTCTTGACTCCCATAACTGAGGATGAACTTGTTCGTACTGCCTTGAAGATTAAATGCTCTAAAAGCAGTCCTGATGAGGTACCAGGTTCGTTGATTAAGGCTGCAATACTAGATTTAGCACCTGTGCTTACTAATTTATTCAATGAATCCTTCACTTGCGGAATGTTCCCTGATCTCTTGAAGGTTGCTTTGATTCTTCCTGTTCACAAGAAGGGTGACCCATCTCATCTTGACAATTTTCGGCCCATCAGCATTCTGTCTTTTCTGGCCAAGCTCTTCGAAGCACTCGTCTTTGATCGACTGATAAATTTCCTGAACAGGTGCAACGTGCTCAACCCATGTCAACATGGTTTTATCAAAGGTAGAGCTATTGATTCAGCTGTATTTGAGCTCACCAACTTTGTGTACCGTGGCATTGATAGAGGTCAAGTAGTGCTGGGATTGTTCGTGGACCAGACTAAAGCATTTGACCTTGTACCCCATAATTTGCTTTTGAAAAAGTTCGAATTCTACGGTGTGAGAGGTGTGGCCTTGGAATGGTTTAAATCATATTTGGGACAGCGTTCATGGAAGGTTGGAGTTTTTGCCCCAGGTGGGATTGAATTATCGGATGAGAGAACCCTGCAAAGAGGTGTACCTCAGGGCAGTATCCTTGGACCATTGGCATTCCTATTATTTGCAAATGACTTTCCTGAATTTGTGTCCACCTCTGACCCTAGTATAAGAATCGTAGAATACGCTGATGACACAAATGTGGTGATAGTCAAAAATACCATTTCTGAGGCAATTGATTCTTGCCTTATGGTCCTTCGTAGAATTCGAGAATGGTTAAGTATGAATGGTTTGTCAATTAATGATGCTAAAACTCAATGCATGTTCTTCCGTTCTCAACGCTCTAATTTGAATTCTCCAGCTTCACTGCGGCTGGATGACATGAGTATTGCGGTCGTTTCCGTCACGAGGTTCCTTGGTATGCAGATCGACTGCAATATGAAATTTGATGATCATGTATCAGCGGTTTGTAAGGAGCTTGGCAGTTGCTGCTATTGTTTGCGGAGACTAAAAACGATTGCTTCAAAGGGTATCGTACTGAATGCTTACCATGCACTCTTTATGAGTAAGGCTCTTTTTGGCATACTTTATTGGGGTAATGAAAAAAATCTTGATGTTGTGTTCAGAGTGCAAAAAAGGGCGACTCGCATTGTCCTAGGTCTAAAACCATTTTCTTCTTGTAGAGGACAATTCAGAAATGCTGGTTTACTAACAATACCATCAGCATTCTTGATGCAATGCCTGATTTTCCACAGGAAATACTCCGCCTATTTTGAAGAATTTAAATTTTACCACAGCTACTCCACCCGCAGTGTTGGTCTCCTTCGGCTTCCTCAGCATAGCCTCTCTCTATTTCAAGATAGCTCACTTTACCAGGTTTTGAGAGTGCACAATAAATTCCTGGATTTCCGAATTGGGGGTAGCTCGCTTTCTACATTTAAGAAGAACGTGAAGTCGTTTCTCGTGGACAAAGAGTTTTACTCTCTCAGTGAATTTTTTAACCATTGATTTATTCTCCATTTATGTTAATATTGTGCTATATTGTTTCTGAATATTTATATATTAACATTTTTATAATATTGTTCTTTGGTTTAATAATATTGTACTTTGTTTACGACGTTTCCTCCTCACACTTAGTTGTGATATATGGAAATAAAATATTATTATTATTAAATAGTGTTTTGAGGTCACGGATTTTGTTTTGTACAACACAAGAATTGGGTAGCTAAGGAGATGGAATCCCGCAGTCAAGTGTTAGTTCTTGATTCCATGAGTATAGCGCACACAAGCATTATATGCAACATCAAGCTTATCTCAGAGAGTTGAGGATAGCCCTGTAGGGAACTCGGGGGAAAAATGTAAGAAATGGGGAATAACAAGAGCCATTGCAAGCAAAAGCTCTGTCCTCATGATGCGGGCAATACAATGACTTTAATTATTAAAGTCATAGGTTACCAATGAAGTAGCCATGTGTGCGGATACAAAATGCATGACACGTCCGTCATGTGGGAACAAGGGTTGGGCTGGTGAGCGACAGCCATGTGGTTGAGCGGAACATAAGACACACATCCCAGGCAAGATTAGGAAATTGCACTGTAGAGAGGGGCAGAAATTCTTTTCGATATGAAATACCAAACCGGTCTGAAACTTGGGAGGCGATAACAAAAGAAAAATAAATTAATGATTTGTCAATTATTTATTAAGCCAGAGGAGGTTGTAAAGCTCCCTGGCGTGAGCAACGTAAACCAGAAGGTTAATGTGCGGGTGCTTAGGATCATTGAGAGAGGCGCGTGTGGGCGTCCCAAACTAACGACAACCAGGCGGGTGC
The DNA here is from genome assembly GCA_030762985.1 of Adelphocoris suturalis. Classification (NCBI taxonomy): domain Eukaryota; kingdom Metazoa; phylum Arthropoda; class Insecta; order Hemiptera; family Miridae; genus Adelphocoris; species Adelphocoris suturalis. Next base: position 68,947,204 of record CM061040.1, on the reverse strand, counting down.
TCTGGTTAAGCGAATATTGTTAAGAACCTTTTGTCAAGATCAAAATGCTGCAATGCAAGGAGGAGTCGCCTAAAGGGCAATATGACCACCGAATAGAATTGGTGTCTCTCATGGTAGTGACTCGTATTAGCTTTAATTACTCGAAGTAGCAATGTTGTCACACTGTAATTATGGAAATAAATGCTGATATCCGTAAATATAGCAGATGGAACGGCCCAGTCACTTACTTGGGCCACTGCCAGTCAGAAATGGGGTTATTCCGGTCAGACAGCAAAGTGACTGGCATTCCCACATAAAATTTATACCTAGGTAGGTGAAAGTCTAAGTGAGTCGTTTACCTAAATGGATTAGGTAAATTCCTTACCTTAGGTAGGTATGTTGTTGATGAAAAATGTCTAATACAAAGTTTATATCTGTCTTTTACAGATGGCTAGAAGCAGTAAAAGGCTTACGGATAGAGAAAAGTGGATCCCAGAACAACTTAGTCGGACCATTGAGCTTGTCAATGAAGGGATCAGTGTGCGGAAAGCAGCGGCTACTTGTTAAATCCCATTCAGTACACTACAAGAGAGGATGAAAAAATGCAAGTTATCTGGAGGTCCAAGATTGAGTCGTAAAAGTAGCAGATGCGTGAGTATGAATTTACTGGCCGATTTACCTACTTTATGGTGTAGAACATACGAGACTTCGTATGGTAGCCTTCGATTTTGCTTTAAGTTGTAACATCCCCCATAATATACCACGTTATAACGTCCTCCTTGTGCAATATACCATTGCTCAGACAATGGGTGGATGAGCGAACAGTTATTTCTCGTTTGGCTTGAGTATTTCAAGTACCATAAGGGCATCAACTGAACATCCCCGACTTCTTGTACTTGAAAATCACAACAGATATGACACCTTAGAGGCATATGATTACTGTCGAACAAATGGCATACTTATGCTCTCTCTACCACCCCACACAACACATAGGCTTCAGCCATTGGATGCTTATTTTTTTCACCATTAACTGCATTCAATGGAGAATGTGATTTGTTCATGTCGAATAACTCTCTTCAGGGAATATCACACAATGAACTTGCCAAAATCACCACATTGGGGTTACCAACATCCGGTTTTAAGGCAACTGGGATCTACCCCATGATCCCTTTGTATTCACGGAAGATGACTTCAAGGCAGCTGATGTTCTGCTGCGAGTAAATCCCTCACAAATTGTTGTTATTGTAGAGGAAAAAGAGCAGTCAGGCCCAGCATCACATGAAATTCAGCCTGAAGACCAACTTTACAACTCTTCTGCTGCCCTCAACATTCCACAACCCTCTGGACCCAGAGGAAGTGAATCGATCCCTACCAATGCTGAAGAGGCTAATCACCACAGCATAGAAAACTACCTTTCTTTGCAATGTGCAACGACAACTCCACAACTCCAACGGTGAAACGAAGGCAGCACTCGACTATTTCTGTATTAGATAGCTCTACTACCCAGATCATTCGTCTATGATTATTACTAAACCCCATATATATCTAGTAAATGATCAAAACTTGGCGCATCGTGAGTCCCAAAAGGGTTCACACCTTTACAGCTCAGGACTCCACAATTTTACGGTTTATAGTGAATAGGAAAGAAATTAGCCTAGGAGGTTCCGAAGCTGATCACAATAACACAATAACTGAAAATATTACAGCAATATAAAATAACCATGTGATTCAGAAAGAGCAACGCTTAGACCACCGAGAAGTTTCAACGACCCTCAGTTTGCGCACAAATTGAAAAGAACCAGAACTTTTTGATCGAACTCTACATACACCTATCAAAAAGCGTTAAACTCAAGGAATTTCAAAAGGAATTTCCATGAAGGAAATTTGGGATTCATTGCAATAGCTTAATTTTCTTAGAAAATAGGATAAGACTCGGAAGTAATTTAGCTTCTGTTGTTGAAATACAAATAATAATTTAATTAAAAGTAATTCCTAAGTGTTTACTAATCAAGAATTTAATAAATTAATATAATTGCTGCAGGTAATTCGATTGAATACAACTTTGTACTATACCTACCTAAATCGATTTCTAAAGCTTCACTTTATTCCATTTATTCACTTCTTTGTTGTCACTCATAGTAACAACAAAGCTGTATCATCATAGTAACCCCAACGCTCTGCCATTAAATTTCTAGGTAGTTAATTTTAGCATCATTCTTGTCAAAACAACTGAAAATCAATGAGGTGATTACCTACCTACGCTTCACTAGCCCAATAGGATACAGAAGTTATACTAAACTCGATCTCGGGAAGTCAGAATTCCATTGGAATTATATTATCAGCTGATACAATTGTCATAGTTTTCAAGGCGATTTTTGATATGTTTACTGGTTACTATTCACTCCCATGATGATGTCTTTTTTCTTGCCGATCTTTTAGCCCTTAGGAAAAGCAAACCAATAAATGCATAGCGATCGGGGTCGTTTCGTTCATTCGTTCGATTCTTTGGGCGGATACCAATGAATGAAACTCAAAAAATCATTACTGTTACATAGAAAGATTTCAAGATCTCGATTTATAAATATTTCAGCCCTTAGGTTCTAAACCTAAAGTGTTGATCGAATGCAATGCCGATGTTACTGGCACATCCCCGGCTGACAAATGATTTTTAAGCCAAATTTCTTAAACTTTGGTCGAATACTTTTTGAGAAAAGCTTCGGACGGCGTACAGCGTACGGTGGGCAGAGGATTAAAAAAAAATTATATATATTCAATTTTTGGATTCTACGCATCTTGAAACGTAAACAAACAACTTTTGAAGAGGGGGGGGGGGGGTTAAATTATTTTTTTTCTCTTGTTCGATTACGAAGGTTCATTAAACTAAAGTAGCAAAGAGGAAGCTGTGTGTGGTTTCCTCGGATGGAGCAGAAACTATCAGAAACAGGAAAATTGAAGGGGAAAAAGTGAAAAACAAGAAAGTCGTGAAAGGAACTAAACTAATTGGGGAAGAGGGGGAAAAGAAAGAACTAGGAAGAAGTGCAAGGGAAAAGATGAGTCAGATTTAGACGAAACCACAGACAGCTGCGACACAGATGCCATTTGTGATCATTACGGTGACGACGAATTGAATATTTCCCTCAATGCTTCGACTTCGTATGTATACTTCATTTGTAGAGACTCTTTCGAAAGTAACAATCATACTAGGCAATATAACGGATGCCAACACCCGGCTCACATCATGTGCTCAATGGGTTGTCCAGAGAACAACCTGTGTGAACTTTGTCCAAATTCTGAATGATTTTCAACTTTTTCTATTGGTACAATTTAATTTAATCTTTTAAGAAATTTATCTCGTTTCATAGAAATTACCTCATTTGATTTCTTGAAACATTTCCTGTTTAAAATTTGAAAATTTCACATCTGGCAGTTCTAAGCATGTGGCATGTTTCATCTAAGTTCTGTTTTTTTTGTTTGTTTGTGAAAACGTTGTACTTACCTTATTTGAATCCCATCGGTGAAACATGCCACCACTCTATTTGTTTGATTTATTCCTATTAGATTACCTAATGATTAGGTTACCAATGATTTATTGAAAAGTGAGGAACAAAAACTTACTATTGTGATGCGTACCTACCTAGTACCTAGATTTAATTCTATTTTATCATGATTAGGTAGGTATACCTACCTAACACTAGTCTATTAAACAGTTTTCCGTGAATGATGAGTTTTATTTCGTTATCTCCTCTCAAATCTATAAAAAGAACCAAATTGACAGGGAATTTACCTGACTGGCATTACCCAAACGCCAGACCGGTATTCCCCCACGGGTGGGGAAATGTCCTCATTGAAGCGTTGCAGGTGGTTTAAAACGATTCTTCGGGATTATATTTGTCACTAACAAGCAAAACATGGAGAAATCAATATTATTAAATTAATCAAAAATTGTTATTATTATTATTCGCCTCTTTAGACGTAACGAGAGCTGACATCCAAGTATAATGGTAGATAGGTACATATCAAATGTATAAATCGACAATGATCGAGCCTACCCACGAATTGAAATTAATGAGATAAAAACAACTAAGATTCGCTGATCATCTGTAGGTAACAACAGTTACGATTAACTCAATAATAATAAAAATAGTAATAAATCTTAGCGTAGACAGAGCGGCCGAATGGGGGGGGGGGGGGGGAATCTTAAAGTGACAAGGAAGAAACATTTTTTTGTACTGCCGCCGCCGGGAAACAAACCGTTGCGGCGCGGCCGCCTTTAGCTCTCGTTTCTCACGTTATTATTTGAGCTACCGATTTACCTGTGATAACGATATTAAAGCGCATCATTAGTCGTGCCTGGAAGGAAATCTGAAGGTTTTTTCGAGGACGATTTCGACTCTAGCCCTCGTAGAAAACGAACGGTTCAATCAGCGTTGCGGATAGCTTTAATCGATTCTTTGGGATTGCATAATTATCATTGACAAGCAAAAAATCATCACTGTTACCATGAAAGTTTTTGAGATCTCGATTTTTGGATATGTTGGCTCTTAATTACTACCCTTTAGAGTTGATAAAAACTGATGCCGATGTTACTGGCACTTCCCCGGCCGATGTTTGACTTTTGAGCCAAATTTCGTAAACTTTGTTACAGTAGTTTTGGGGAAAAGCTCTGGACGGCGTACAGCGTATGGCAGGAGGCATACGGCGGACGGACGGATTTTTTTTAAATTTGATTTTTGGATTCTACGCATCTTGAAACGTAAGCCAACAAATTTTGAGGGAGGGGGGGGGGGGGGGTTAAAAATAGTTTCTTGGTCGATTACAATGGTTCATTATTGAAAACAATTAAACTAAAATCCTTTACTCACATGATATACTTGGCGTCTGCTGATACATGGTATTTAGAAGCGGCATCAAAATCCTTTTCAGATCTCGCGACTGGAGGTTCTACCCCTTGGTACATATTTCTGTAAATAATACAGAAAGGTAGCTTCCATAAGAACTCCTGGACTTTCATTCCACAGCAAATTGTTTCTTAAATTGCTGATTCATTGATGCCTACCTCATCATCCACCAACCTTTGTTGAGCTGTTCTGGTTTTATATGTCCTCTTAGCACCTCCCATCTATACTTGTCCACGAGGTACCCATAAGGTAGGAATGCGATTTTCTCTAACGCTATGTGTAGCAAATGGGCAATGTTCAGCACTTTTCTTGGCACATTCGCAAGCTTATCCCTTCCCAACAGTCCAATTTTTTCCATGTGCGCATAGGTCTGAACATTCAATGCAACAACGTCTCCAATCGCCTCGTGAAAACCTGTTTGGACGCCAGTTTAACATTCTTCAGAATTTTAAAATTGAAAGTTCCACAGTCCCACATTAAAGTTCATAATACCCCCAAAAAGTTGAAATAGTTACACAAAATAACTCTAAACGTTTTTTCGAATGTTACAACGCTGAAAATTATGACGAGTACATAAAGCTTTATAATTTACCATTTATAATTTGAGGTCTAGCTATACCTAAAAGATACTCTACTTGAAGTACTAAGTAAATTCACATCCAACTTGATTCTATTTCCTTCTAAAATCGGAATTCCATCTTGCAATTTTTGTTGTGTGGTCAAGGAAGCACGGTAGGTAAGTCTCAGGTAAAAAAACTGCATTCAATATAATAGTGCGACCGCTTTACGGACTGAATTGCAAAAATTTTTACTGGATGCTCTGTGCTGAGTTATGTAAAGATGGAATGGTTATGTATTCGATATGTTACGTTCATCGTTATCCTTTTTATTGTTTAATTAACGAGATAAATTTTACATTATAAAAGTATTTTGATAACGGTATTTTAATTAAATTGATTAATTCAACAACTGCATGACATCTCATGCTGATTGGAATTATTATTCCCACAACATTGGTTGCACAGTGAACATCAGCAATATTAAACTGTAACGGGAATGCTTAGGATGATATCGAATAACTGGAAACAGCTACTTAACACATAACTAGGTAAGTTATGGCAGTTGCGTAGGCATGAGACTTAATCAGAAAAATGTTTGCATTGAAGCAATGATTTTTTTCATCCCTTCATGGGAGTTTATGAAACAAATCAATAGCAAATGGGTCCGCATAAATTTCAAGAAAAATATGTTCTGTATGTCCTTAATTTTCTAGAAAAATACAACATCATATAATAAGGTAATTTACGAAAATTCGCTCATACGGTCACGCAGCATGACTGGAACTTTCTCCTTACCATCAACTTGCTTCAAAAGGTACCTAAGTAACTCCGTTAGTATTCGAACCACGATAGCCGTTAACCAATCCTCTAGTTGGAAAGTTCTCAGTAATCTGTGTTTATCATGCATGCTCCCCAAGCAAGTTCGAGTGGTATTAGGAGATGTTTAAATTTATTCACCTTGATTTGCTCCTTTTCTGAATATATAGGGGAGATGTTCGTACATCAGATAATACTCCACGTGGCCCATTTCATGATGGATGGTAATGAAGTTTTTCTCGTCAATAGTTGCACACATCTTCATCCTGCAGCGCAAAAAAAATATTATGTACTGTAGAGATACAACTCAATTATGGAAGTGAAGCGCGGTGTAGAATCACAAGGTTCAATTATAATCCTATTGACTGATAATGATAAATCTTATGCCAAAGTAGTTGAACTAAAATAATTAATTTTAACATATATTGGTTAATATTTTGTCACGTTCTTTTGGGTTAGTACTTACCTGACATCATAATAATGGAGGTTCCACGAGGATGGATGACAATTCAACTCGACTCCCCGTGGTCTCAAGAAAATCGAATTGGTCCAAAATGAATCAGGAAGTTTTGGGAATCCGAGAGAAAGAAAAAATCTTTCCGCTTCCCTCACGATTTTGTAAACATCGTAGTCCTGGAAGTGTTTAATTACATTGTTTTTGTTCAGAGTAAACACTTTGGCACATACTTAGTTATATTTTATAAATGAAATATTTTTGAGTTTCTCTAGTTAGGAAATATTCGAAATAGGTCTATAATCCACCTTCACGCATATGCATTATCCACAATCAATAAAATTTATAGGATATCATTAAGGAGGTAACTCGCACAATCCCTGAAAAACTCATAAAAATCTGGACATTAGTCTCGCAGTTTAGATTGTGTCAATCTAATCAGGTTTACTCCTGCGCATGCGCAATAGTTATTTCTTAACCAATCGCGATATAACTTATAGGATATCTTTTTGGAACAAATATACCCCCCCCCCCTCCCTCCCGCCTGAGTTTGAACGAAATCGGATCAATAGATGTCAAAAAATCGACGTATAAGAAATTCCCTTAGGCTCCTGCGCACAGACTCTATTGATGTGGTGGCTATGAAAGTTATAAAGCCGAGTTCACACTAGCGAAACCTTCTCGCGAAACTCGAGACGTTGAGCGAGTAGGGTGAGCCGCCTTCGACAAGCCTCAGTTCTGGTTTCGTAGTGATCATGGAAACTTGTGTCGTCCCTCCAGCTGCTGCGGCCGCATTTGCCATAATGACGATGGCATTCTCGCTGAACAAAGGGAGGAAGAAGAAGAATCGCCGCCCTCGGCGATGGTGGAGTAAACAATTGTTTCTAAAAAGATGTCAATATGGAAACACCCTCATGAGAGAAATGGCACTTGAACCTATTGAAGATACTATTAAGAACTTCGTCCGCATGAGTACCCACGATTTCACAGCAATTCTTCGCTTTCGCAGCAGAAACAGGAAAGCTTACTTTGGTACTAATTTATATCCACGCATCTTCTCTCTTGTTGCGATTAAAATAGAACCTGTTCTTCGGATTCCACAAAAAATCGTACGTTTTGTAAAGCTCGATGAGTTTCAAGCAATCCTCCTGGTTCATTACTCGCTGAACGTTTACGCTGGTGAGTATGTTACGGGCGAAACACTTTGATGCGAAACGAAACGAAAACCGACAAACCTCCGACTCTCAGCGAGCGTCCTCACCCCGAAATGTTTCGCGAGTGGAGGGGCGTCTACATGGGCGAGTCTCCCTCCCGCAACGCCCTCGCGCAAATTTTTCGCGGGGAAGTTTAGCTAGTGCAAACGAGGCTTAAGACTAAGAGCTAACCCGTTCGATCCCTGGAAAATGTGCAAATAAATTGTAGTATTCCGCATGAGTGATAGTTATTACTCGACCATTTGCAATATAATTCATGGAGGAACTGTCTGGAACATACCAAACAGCCTATACCATATACCTTAATTACGACCCGATTTTGAACAAAATCAAACTGATAGATGATGAGAAATTTACGTTATTAGAAATTAACGTTTGCACATGCGCACAGACCACCAGACCAGATTTGGTGGCGATGAAAGTTATAGGGGATGGTCTAGGCTCTAATCCGCACAATTCCTGAAATTTCATCAAACACATCAAACCGAGGTATAGTATTGGGCGTAACAAGGATTCACCACAAGCTCACAGTCCCAACAGACATCGGGCAAACAGACTGATAGATATAGAACCAAAATTGATCAGAGAGCTCTAAAAGCAAAAAGCAAGAGGAAATTCTGATTTTGGAAGATAAATTATTTGTTTTGTTTTGTATTGTTGATTGTTTTTTGAAATTTACAATTGTAATCATGCTGTGTGTAAGTCGCAAATCCTACCTATTGTGAGATATAGATCACTGAACATTCCTTGAACCTAGGTGAAACTATGTAGCGGTACCTGGTAGCGTGAGGTGAACAGATAGTTCCCCTCCTACGAGAGTATCTAACTGATGTAGCTTTGAAAAAGTAATCAAATAACCTAGTCAAGGAAATCAAGTTAAAACTCATGTAGCGGTACTCGTGAAGCGGGTAGCAATGGCTTATGTAAATGACGAGGGCACTTTGGGAGAAATAAGCACCACGAAAACCGTCATAAAACACGAGCCAAGAAGGTTTATTAGTATCGGAGGGCCATTAGAATTGAAATAATATGTACAACTTAAATGGAAAAGTGTACTCTGTAAGGGTGTAACGACATTACTAAAATAAGTTCTTTATATTTTGTGGCTCGCAATGATCGTAACGCAATCGTAGTTCTTTTAGTTAATTTTTAGATTACAGTTCCTATTGTTGATCTCGTGGAAGTTGATAACGCCATTTAGCTTTTGTTACTATTTCCATATTTGATTTATTTGTGTACAGTTGACACGTAATTATACCACACGATTGACACGAGTTCTTGTGTTTCCTTGACTTTCTCCTGTAACTCCTGGTACAGACACATTTGTGGTAACAAGTATAAGGAACCTTCAGTTCCAGAGTGAATTTTGTTGAAAGCCCTTCAGGCACAATATTACTGATCATAACGAACCTTCAGTTCGAGCTTTCATTTTATGGTAACATTTAATATACTAATATAATATATATAACAATAACGTTCAAGTGAACATTCAGGTTTGTTCTCTTTGCAATCCCACTATACATACCCAGGGCTCAGGCTTGCTTTTGGTGGCAGCACTACTACATTGGACGCTGGTGAAAACGATGCTTAACCCTCTGAAGGTAACGTGCTAATTGGTAATATTTCAATAATATGTCCATAGTAATGAAGCGTCAAGGTTCTTATTAGCCATCCACACTACCATTACCTCCCCAATACATGTGCTACATGTGCTATGAATAAATTACAGAGCCCGAGGAAGGGGGCACAGTGCTCTCCGAAAGCGCTTGTAAAAAATGAAATATATGTCTGCCCTTTCTCTTCCTACTTTCTTACGACAATAATTATTTTGGTACTTCACACAAACACAAATTGCCCTACCTTCGGTAGAGAGAGAGAGAGCAAAAGGTGCGAGGTCAAAGCATGGAAAATTTGATGTACTGGTACCGAGAACCATGTTTCTCTAACCCCTTGTCACATCTTGCGGAGGAAAATCACACATGGGTTCCAGGGAAGTGTGAATACAGTCCTTACATACAAATTAAAGGGTAACTAGAAACGTTTATTATCACTGCAGTATCTTTACAGCTCAGAAGGACAAGAAAACCCACACTAAGAATGCAAAATCTAGAAGAGCGCGAGCGGCTCAAAGCTATGTCCCAGTATGTGGCTGGTACCACCAACATCATTTTTCCTGTCCCCTTTGTGAGATATTGATACTGTATCATTATATCAAAGTATTGACATAGCCTATGTTTTATATGACAAGGCTTTACAAAAAAGTTCTTTAGTCTGTCCTTAAATTGGTATGTTTTGTATGTTCACCTCTCTAGACCTCTTACATTTCATTAATATAGGTATTCATTTCAGTGATATAATAATAGATGATGTTGAAAATATGGAGGAACGTATGTTCCACAACCATTCATCAGGTTATATTATTGGCAGGGTGGTAGCCCTTGTGAGATGAACAAACCTGTTTATGAAGTTCTTCAGTTACACTCAACCCCGTAAAACCTTCGAAGTAGGGATCATCCATTATTATGTCTTTCACATTTGCCCATGACTGTGCCCACATGTTTCCTGTAACGTCAATGAACAAGTTTATATATATACTTTCCAATCAACCATACTTTTATTAGATACTTAGATCAACGTACTCATCATACTCCAAAAATATGCATACAATCATTTAGAATCGGGCTAAGCTCGAGAAATTCAGAGTTTTAAAAAGATAGACAAGAGAAAGGTGTTAATAAGAATACCAATTATACAAAATCATGACGTTCTTCAAAATAACTAGCAGCTGTTCTAATTTGAGGTTGCGATTAGAGCAACCCATTCATCTAGATGAAAATAAGGGATATTTACTAGGTTTGACTGGATTTTATTTTGGAAATCACTTTCTAAATGTTCCCGAACCTATTCAAGTTAACTTTCACAACTACGAGCCTGAAACTGGTGAGGGTGACGATAGTTAAACATTATATATAGGGAAATTATAAAGTGAAGGATTTTGAGAATTTGTTCTTGGGCTTCATTAAGACAAAGTATGAAACTCTTCCTGGGTTTGATGTTGATGAGGATTCGTATCATCTTTGTATGAATGAAACGACTGGTAGAATTGAAATGAAAATGCCTGGTAACGTAGACTTATCGAGTCTAGGTTATTTGCTGGGGTTTTCTCGATCAAAGTCGTCCGCGCAGATTTATCTCAGGAAACATACGGATAGGATAAAATTAGATCCTTTCAAAGTGATAGAAATCCATTGCCCTAAAACGGAACAGATTCGTTTTGGTTCATCATTGATTACAGAACAACCAAATGAAATCAGTTACTTACATTCCCATTAATAAGAGCGTGAGATCCATTAATAAAATAGAATTGAAACTTAAGAAATAGTCAGGGGTTGAACTCGATTTTTCAGGAGCAGATATTATTGTATACTTGAAATTAATCGGATATAGACGGAACAACTTTAACGTCTCGAATGCAAGGAAAAAAAAAAAAAAAAAAAAAAAAAAAAAATAATAATAATAATGTTAATTCATCTACGGTTCAAGAATCGAATGGTTCTTGGAGAAAGGTGCCAAGGGCAAAGATGCAATAGTCAGAAGAGTCAATTTTTTAAGAGGGAATGGAAATCCAATCATAATGATACTAGTACGAACGATACACAAACAGAAGCATTGGAATTGTATAAACCAATCATGAAAAAGTTCAAAAAACGTAAAGTTGTGACGTTGGGGGTAGATGATTTATGGGCTGCAGATTTGATTGTGATGGCAAGCTGTAGCAATGAAAATGATGGTTATAAATACTTACCTATATGGTCAATGTGACAGATACATTTTCAAAATAATCTAGTGGCCTTTGAAAAATAAAGACGGAGCAACAGTCTATATTGCTCTCCAAAAAATAATGACAAAAGCCAAAAGGAACAATCATTCGTCCCCCAATCTCCTTTACATGGGTAAAGGATTATAATTCAAAAATAAGCATTTCAAACCATTCTAGATAAATATTCAATTAAATTATACTACACAGAGGGCTTGGAGAAATCGTCCATTATAGAAGGTTTTAATAGAATGTTAAATGGTAAGATGAAAGTACACTTTTACGTAAATCAAAGTTATAGATGGATTGATGTATTGCAGAAACTCATCAAGGAATAAAATCATAGTTATCACTGAACTATACGAACAAGCCCTGCGGACGTTGGCGTCCTACCAGTCGTATCGTCTCTATCTCTACCAAGTATCGTCCTACCCTTCATCCTCTCCCTCTGCCCTGATTATTGCCCACCAGTGTGCCCATTCTGCGAAAGCCTTCAGTTCCAAGCGTTTCCTCAGCGCCCACGTCTGGCAGAAGCATCCTGTAAAGGCCAACGCTGCAATTGATATACAGGGAGAGCAGCCAGGTATGCTTCTGAGGATTTGCGACAAATGGCAGCAGAGGAGGCAGAGGTTGTGCACAAGGGGGTACGTCATATTAATGTATTTTCGCAACAACGTTTTCCCATGCGCAGGCTTTCTGCCATCCAATCTTTGCGCCTGAGGCCCCACTATAAGCAGCTTGTGCTGGATGCGATCCTGTCAAATGAGAGTGCCTACCTGCAGGACTTGGCGACAAGGTTTGGAGGACGAGGTTGCTGCCTATGTACCAAGGATATTCCCAGAGGTTGAAGAAGCGACAGTGACGGGGCATCAGGGAGTACTTCCTCCTACTTTGGTTCCTCGTGGAGGTCGCAGAGCACCTAAGCAAGCAAGGAGGCGGGAATACTAGCTGGTCCAGAATTTGTGTAGGAAGCATCCGGGTCGTGTAGCTGCAGAGGTACTGGAGGGAGCTGGGGATGAACAAGCTTTGCCCCCTCTCCAGGAGTTTGTGGAATTTTGAAGCCACTCTTGAATGCTCCCAGCCACAGCCCTGGTGAGCGGGTGGTACCCCCAGCTTCCACCAGGGAATTCTTACACGGCATTATGTGCACGCTGGTGCCTTATGACAAGGCACAGAAGTGCCGTGTCAAAAACTCCACGTCAGCTGGACTTGATGGTTTTTCTGCCTGACGCTGGAATAAAGTACCGAAAACAGTTAAGCTACTCATCCTCAACTTGCTGCTCCTTGGATAAGCTGCCAGCTGAAATAAGGTTTGATCTCGCCTTTGGGGTGCGAGTAGGTGCACTGGCTTTTGCGAATGATGTAATCCTACTCGCTCAAACCCGTGAGGGCTTGCAGATCGCCCTCGATGCCTTTGCTGAGTATCAAGCCAGGTGTGGTTTGGTGGTTAACCCAGATAAGTGTGGGTCAGTCTCCTTGGTCCCAACGGGTTGCCAGCATCAGGTGAAGGTGGTGGATGAGGAGTGTTTTGTCATAGGACAGTCACCCATCCCCACCCGATCCGTGCTGGAGGTTTGGCGGTACCTTGGCGTTGACTTCATGGGTGTGGCCACCGTTGCTGCAAGCTGTGTGGACCTTGGAGGAGCACTAGCTCGTATCACTAAGGCTCCATTGAAGCCACAGCAGAAGCTGAGCTTCTTCGCACGTACTTACTGCCAAAGCTCACCTATGGGCTTGTTTTTGGTTGGCTTGCTCCGAGGAGGCTGCTAAAGTTAGATCGTGAAGTTCGCACTGCTGTGTGCTCTTGGCTAGGCTTTCCACCTGGTGTCCCAAGTGCCTATATCCACGCACCGGTCAAGGCCGGTGGGCTCGGTATTGTCTCTCTCTCAGCCAGCATCCTATCTTAATGCCACTAGCGCCTGCTCGCTCTTAGGGGCTCGACCTGGGAGGTCCCTTGCACTGCTACTACATGAACCAGTAGATGGTAAAGAACTCCGACAGTGCTCTGAATCCCCTATTTCTCCCCTGTGGGTGGAATGGGCTTCAGAGGGCATTGGGGCCCGCGACTACCGCCATTTTCATGCCGCCATGTTTTTTTGTTAACCTAGTAGTCGCGGGACAGTGGACACCCACGCCGTGCCTGTCACGGTAAAATTGAGAATCTGTTGCCAAGCAGATAACAGGTGCGTTGTCATCCAGCGGTTGGTCTGTTGAAACAGAGAGACATCACATGCCGAGTGACCGAGGCAAGAAGCCGGATATCGTTGCCGTCAAGCCCAATGGGTCTGCCATATTCAGTGGCAAGGTGGACATGGAGCAGGCCTGGTAGGCTAAAATAAATAAATATGACCAAAATGACCTGCGGCATGCGATTCCCGAGCTAAAAGTCGTGGCGACCAATAACATTAAGCAATCGTGTCGTGGCGCGGGGTGTGGTGCGGGAAAATCGCCACGGAGTTACTCGAGTTGGGCATCTCAGCAATAGTACTCAGTGGTATTACCACCCGCGTCTTGAGCGGTTCTTACATAAACTGGTGGTCATTTTGTAGGGGCACTTCCTTTCATCCCATTCTTCCTCATCATCCTGCAACATCGCTTATCACTTGAGCCGGCGTCTGGTAAACCTGGGCGTCCTCCCCACTTTTTATTGATTTATTTGTTTATTTTTCAATTTAATGGTGTGCCCCCTCTGCCTTTGAGGGGAGTTTTGTAAAAAAATAGTGTGTGTGTGTGTTTGTGTACTATGTATGTATTATTCCAGACGATAACTCTCTATTGGATTGAGATAAAAACTTCGTTCATTCGCCTAAAAAACACGCATTTCAAAAAAAAAAAAAAAAAATAAATAAAATAAAATAAAATAAAATAAATAAAAAATAAAATGGATGAGTTCGTTAGACAGCTCTTTTAGAGCACATCAAATTGGTAAAATTCCAAAATTGTGCTAAAAATCACAGAAATCACTAAAAATTACAGAAAACGGCTAAAAATCGACAATTTTATATTTGTTTACCATAATTCTACTCAGAAAAAGTTAATCAAACATGAACTAGGGCATTTAACTTAGGGCACTTTTTTATGTACGAAATCGTACTGAAAACATTCTTAATTTTCATTAAAATAAGCTAAAAATTGATAAGAAGACTAAAAAATATGTGTAAAAAATCCACAAATTTATTCTTGGAATATTATTTATAAAAGTTCATTTGATAAAAATTTTATAATTAACAGTATCTTTGTTCCCAAGGTGCCCAAATTGTACCACAATTAAACATAAACGTACTCGTGATACGATAATTTAGGATAGTTCGCTAGAAGATCATGCTGCATGACTGGAACGTTTTTTATACCTATGTAGTTTGAAGAGTGTTATTTCCACCTTTTTAGGGTAAAATAATTCCAACACCTGCCTGAAGTCTCTGATTTGAACTGAAATATCCGAACACCCTTCCTACATAACCGACAGTCCAGGTTTTAATTCAGTTCTTAAATGAGATAGAGATTAGAGATAGAGATTCGTAAATAGTACCTACCTGTTGAAAATTAATAGTAAATTTGATCAAAAGTTGGGATTTTTTTAGTGGTTAAGTTGAGAAAAATAAGTGCTGGAGTTTGGGAATGTTCAACAGCAATTGGGTTCAAGTCTCTTTCCAAATCACTCGTAATTTTCGAAGTCAATTGACAAATCGCGTCTTGGGCACTTTTACCCGTTATAAAACCATACTGATTTGTGTACTGTAAGTTGTTGGTTCTCCAAATATGCAACCAGTTGTTTTTCCACAATTTTTTCTAAAATTTTCGCGAGCGTGTTTACTTGTGCGATCGGACTATAATTCGCACTGTACCGCCCGATGTCCGGTACCGACCGTCGCGGCAATAAAACCTGAAGAACGAAGCTGGGAGCAGCCTGAGATAAACAGGTTACTGAGTAGGTTATATCAGCGGCTCTGTCTTCGGAAGGGTGATGTGTCAACATCCATGGGAAGAGATTGGGAAATGAGGTCATCTACATAAAAATGACACTTTGGTGAGACGTGGTTAATTCATTCGTGTCCGATATTTCAGATCGAAAGGACGGGTCATAGTGGGTGAGATTATTGTTGGGTACTTAGGGCGAAATACTTAGGGGGACCCTTCCCACATGCTAGGTGTTCAAAATAAAGTATATTAACATCTATAACCAGTGCTGCAGTGTTTCAATTTATCCCAAGTAAGTTTCAATTATTACTGGTTTACACAACAATGAATGCCACTGAACAATAATAAAATAAGGTGTAGCAATGGTGGTAGCGGATTTCGAACCAAGACACGTATCCCGTTTTAATGGTGAGTACGAACTCGATCTTACATATTATTATTTTACCTTTTATCGGCGAGAAATTCAGGTGGGACCGTCTATGTGAGTTCATAACTGCAGAGGCATTGATTCGTTTGATGAATCGGGATAGGGCGGATAAATTTGTCATAACTATGACCAGATTTAACGAAAAAGCCTTGTGGTAGCCTACATCATGTGCGGCGATAACTACGTTGGTACTCTCGTCAAGGTTAATAAAAATAATAATGTAATTTTGAAAGGAGAACGTTGATACGCAATTTACGTGCTACGTGGTCCGAATTTCTCGCTCAGTATGCGGATTCGGACTATTTATTAATTTCACATAAATATTTTTATCAAAGAGCGCTTACCGAAATATCTGTTGAGCAGTTTATGCGCCAACTGAAGGGATGGCCAACAAACGTATTGTTTCTTAATAGAAATAGATTGTTGAGGGATAAATTTTGCTCGTTTTTTAATATTTACTTGGGATATTTCTGTAGCACTTCAACACCAGAGAACCATATTCCGATGTCAGAGCTTCCAGGTGATTACTCCGGGTACGTATAGGTCTGTTATTGTAAGCCCTGCCTAAGTGCCTACCTGGGAAATCTACCTACGTAACGAACATCACAAGTTATAAATTAGTTATATTATAATGTAAGTTATAAATTAGGCTAATTTCGTTAGGTGGGCATCACCAACTGTGCCCTCCACTCAATGAGTTACAATCGTGCTGCATTACTGCTTCAATTGTTTTATCGGTTGGTTAAACAAATAGGTACCTAATATATGTTTTTTAGTTTTTATTAATTTATTTGTTTTTCTCTCTCTCTTTCTCTAAACATGAAATCAGATCGCGAACATGTCTATCATTGTCTCGATATGGCGATAATGTTGAAGGGCTCCATAGCATAAAGGGAGACCAAAGCAACAGAACAGTGTGGTTCTACAAAGGGTTTGCCTCGTGGATGCATGGGCCCCATGATTATATTTGTTAATCATGTAGCAGTGTTCCCGGTCAATGGTGACTCACATCAAGGGATATAGATGGGGATTGTATTTGCAATATTCGTGTGGATCAATCTCCTTTCCTGTCTTTATTATCTACTTAACTAGTTGCTTATACTTTACAAAAGTGCTATTATTCACTTTAAACATTCGGGGAAAAAAACTACATTTTTCTAATCAGTAACACCTGTTGTTTAGTTTATAACATTTGCCGAAACATGTGAATTGAGTTTCAATATTGAAGTTGCCGAACTATTCATTTATTTGCCTAGATAAATCTCGGATATGCGACAAAGGGTATGACTATGCCCATCTCCCTTGGAGAGACAGGAGAAGGGTAGCCTGCAAAAGACAGTCCAAGAGAAAGCCCTGCCTCCTCAATTAGGATGCGGATTGGTAAACTGCTCTGACTAGCGCCCCGAGTTAGGCTAATTTAATGCTTTTAATATTATTATTACACATATCTACTTTGAAAGATTGAATGGAACGGTAGATGTATGATTGAATCTGACTTGGGTTCTTCCAGGGTAAGCCCAGTTTATAAGACCTGTTTGAGGATTCAGCCGTAGTCATTTACGTATTTTCCCACATTTTGGTTAAGAGGGTTTACGATCCGCTCACTAGCTAGAATAAGTAATTCAAGTAGTAATTTTTATTAATAATTGCTCTAAATTGTGTGTCTAATTTTTCAATCTTTGTTTTTTTTGGGAAAAAATCGAAATTTTTTTCAAATTAAATCAAATTAGGTATATTACTAGAACCTCGGTCGTATACCATAACTAATTAGGTCCCAACTTTACAACAACGACTTTTGAGGGCTTTACAACTCAATTTGCACTTTAACAGTTAAAAATTTATCAAGTCTATGAGTTTCAATATGTTTAAAGTGTCTTACTTTAAAACGGGATATAACTTTTTTGGGATTAGGTAACAGCGATTAGTTAAAAAAAAAACCAATTTGCTAATTTTTAAAAATTGCTTTCTTTAAGCTCCATCTCATGTCAGAGATCTGATATGTCTTTGATTTCAGGTAGAATACATGAGGTTTGAATATGTTGTGATCTAACTATTCCTCCAGACAGAACCAGACAGGAAAAATTGGCTACTAATAGTAAAGGCAAGAACGAAAGACGACAACAAATTCACAGGAACCAAATCAAGCCCCTTCTCTTGAAAGGAGCAATGAGCTCAGAACCACTGGAATTCCTCACGAGCAAGGATAACATTAAGACTTACTAAATTCAAACGGTCAAGTAAACATCAATCAGTATACGGTAAAAATAGTAAGCCTAAGATACTTAGCTCTAATCCATAGACAGTACAGTTCAATAATACACATAGACCTTAAGTGAGTGTGCGTGAGGGAGGAGAGAAATTCGAAAATAGGAAAATACCACCAAGGGGTGGTTTTCTCACCGAAAGGGGGGAGGGGGTAGGTACAGGCCAAGGGTAGCCTGCAAATGACAAGCCAAGACGCCAACCTGCTCCCGCGATGTAGAGAGTCAGGCCAAAAGTAGTGCCCCAAAAGACAAGCCAAGAGGCTAACCTTCTTCCGCGATGCATGCTTCAGCAAAAAAGAGGTTTAACTAAAAAGAGCATGTAATCCCCTTTTGTTGGGTGACTAACCTGGTGCATTCCTGTATAACTTTCACCCTTCCTCTGCTTTTATGGGTAATGTTTGAAAACTCGAGCTGTGTACATTTAAGCAAAAAATCGAACTATCGATTATCAAACTTGAAAATCGTATAAAGCTTTCTGTAATCTACTCTAAGGCCTAACTTGATGTGATGGCCTGAGATTCTAATTATTGTAATTTCTACTGTGTCTTGTAAGTTTAGTTTCGTTTATATCTCCGTTCTGCCCAAATATTTCCATTTTCGTATTATTCTAAGGTATCTTTTACCTTACTTTCATTTGCATCTTTCCAACTTTCCAAATGCTTGTCTTATTTCTTGTTTCTCGTGCCACTTACGGCTCCTACTAGTATTTTCTGTGACTCAAACCCACTAAAATTTATTTCTTTATACCTACTATACTACCCTCCAAATGATTATGTCAATGATGTTAATGATTCTCGTCTCTCAAAGCCATTAATGGTTAAAGATATGAGTTGTCTCGATATTTGAATGGTGTTTCTGTCGCTGTAGTTCTTTATTTACGTCTGTTGCCAGCACCAAACCCACATATCATTAGGATTTTCTCTTTCTGCAACCCTCGACCCTATACGTTCCTTTTCTTTCGGCTTTTTGTATTTTTCAAAATTTATATCTCCTCTTCATGCCACGTCCTACCAAAGTGCCAACATGAAAACTGGTGCCTGAATCCTGCATAATCTCTTGAGGATGAAACATGCCCAACCAACCCCGGGACATTAGCTCTGGTTGGCCTGCTCACTCAGTACCAAATCCTCGATTGACAGGGTGGCCTCGTTCGCTAGAGGATGGACCTAGCAGCCCCACATTTGGTGCCACATGCCACAGCATGGTTGCTTGCATCAGGACATGCTGACTCATAGCCCCCGGAGTGCTGTACCGCCCGATGTCCGGTACCGCCCGTCGCGGCAATAAAACCTGAATAACGAAGCTGGGAGCAGACTGAGATAAACAGGTTACTGAGTAGGTTATATCAGTGGCTCTGTCTTTGGAAGGGTGATGTGTCAACATCCACTGGAAGAGATTTCCCTGATTGGGAAATGAGGTCACCTACATAAAAATGACACTTTGGTGAGACGTGGCTAATTCATTCGTGTCCGACATTTCAGATCGAAAGGACGGGTCATAGTGGGTGAGATTAGGGTTGGGTACTTAGGGCGAAATACTTAGGGGGACCCTTCCCACATGCTAGGTGTTCAAAATAAAGTATATTAACATCTATAACCAGTGCTGCAGTGTTTCAATTTATCCCAAGTAAGTTTCAATTATTACTGGTTTACACAACAATGAATGCCACTGAACAATAATAAAATAAGGTGTAGCAATGGTGGTAGCGGATTTCGAACCAAGACACGTATCCCGTTTTAATGGTGAGTACGAACTCGATCTTACATATTATTATTTTACCTTTTATCGGCGAGAAATTCAGGTGGGACCGTCTATGTGAGTTCATAACTGCAGAGGCATTGATTCGTTTGATGAATCGGGATAGGGCGGATAAATTTGTCATAACTATGACCAGATTTAACGAAAAAGCCTTGTGGTAGCCTACATCATGTGCGGCGATAACTACGTTGGTACTCTCATCAAGGTTAATAAAAATAATAATGTAATTTTGAAAGGAGAACGTTGATACGCAATTTACGTGCTACGTGGTCCGAATTTCTCGCTCAGTATGCGGATTCGGACTATTTATTAATTTCACATAAATATTTTTATCAAAGAGCGCTTACCGAAATATCTGTTGAGCAGTTTATGCGCCAACTGAAGGGATGGCCAACAAACGTATTGTTTCTTAATAGAAATAGATTGTTGAGGGATAAATTTTGCTCGTTTTTTAATATTTACTTGGGATATTTCTGTAGCACTTCAACACCAGAGAACCATATTCCGATGTCAGAGCTTCCAGGTGATTACTCCGGGTACGTATAGGTCTGTTATTGTAAGCCCTGCCTAAGTGCCTACCTGGGAAATCTACCTACCTGGCTAATTCATTCGTGTCCGACATTTCAGATCGAAAGGGCCGGGTCGTAGTGGGTTAAATTAGGGTTAGGTGCTTAGGAATGCATGTGAGAAGGGTCCCCTTCTCAAATGATAGGGGTTCACAATAAACTATAAAAACATCTATAACCAGTGCTACAGTGTTTCAGTTTATCCTGACTAAGTTTACAAAACCATGAATGCCAATGAACAATAATAAAATAAGTTGTAACAGCACACTGCTTTTAATTCCGCTTTTTAAAAATCGGGATAGTGATAGCTGACTTCAAATCTCCAGGGAAGACGCCGCTAAAAAGACTCAGGTTAGCTATTTTTGTAATCGGGCCGCTGAGCACAGTTTTAAACTTTTTGAAGATGCATGAAGTGATTTTATCACACCTGGGACTTTTGTTGTTTTTGAGTGAATCAGAAAGGTTTATCATATCCACCTTATTCACCCCCTGGAACTTGAAGATCGAACAACATTGACTATCCACGTTATTTGGGGCTTCATCTCTGCCATTAGGCAAAAGCTCGGCCATTTTGCAGCCGCTCTCGGCATAGATATGATTGAAAAAGCCTGCACACTCGCTGCTTCCCTCTCGCCATCCAGCTCTTGACCATTCACCACTAATTTCTTGACGAAAGTTGTTTTCCTGATGGGGTTATCAATTATTTCATTTACGAACTTCCATGTCAGCCTATCTCAGTTTATTTGGAAAAAATTCATTTTTTGTTTCCGGGATAGGGTGTAATGGACTTAGGCCGCCCCAGAGGTGCAATGGGGGCCTATGTGACAGTGCCATAAGAGATACAACTCGTACTAATAGCATATATGCTACGTTCGGAGAAGATAGGTTTTCCAGTTCTAGGATCACCCATCCATCGCCAAACGCAGGCTTTCGAAAACACGGGAAGAAGCGCACGACGCCCGTTGGGAAACAACGGAGCGACGGCAGCACATTCCCTTGGATCTCGCGGGAACTGTCACAAGGGACATTAATACCTTTTGATAATTACCCAGATAGTTACCAAGCTGAACATTAAAAGGTTGGTTTTTCCTTTTTTTTTATAAAGCCTAGCTTGCCTTCTAACACTAAGCAAAAGACCCTGCGTCATCCAAGGTTTTAAAGCGGTATGCCTGACGTTTGATTTGGTCTCTACAACCGAATTTATTATATGCTTCCCTAGAATTTCTATGAAATTTCTGCTACGATTCCTCATCATTTTCATCCTGGTACAACGCCGTCCAACTTTCCGCAACAACGAAATTTTCCGGTTTATCATAATCAATTTTTTTAAAACACTGAAAACAAAATGAATCCAGATGGCCTACTTTGGCTAAATATTGCATATAATCAAGGGGATACATACGTGAACTAGTGCGCAAGTTCAATTGGTAGTTTCTTCCACAGTTCGTACGTGAAACCAAATGACACTAACGGATTCAAGAATTGCTAGTAATGAAATTATGCAGCCACTCAGCGTTTCTCCGACAGATGGTGTAATAATATACCAAACGAAATATGCTTGGTTGAATTATTGATTGAATTTTTATTATTGATAAAATATCCTAAAATGTATCTACAGTTTCAATAAAGCATGTATTTTCTTTTTCTTTTTGGTTTTTTCTTCAAAAAATGTCGGTAATTTTGTTCATCAATGGGAGAAACTGCCTTATATGGTTATCAATTGTCGGTTGGGGAAATCATCCTAGAAAACGCAGTGTCTACATACTGTGAAACCACAATCACACTATGGAGGGGAGGGGCTTATAGTTTTTACTTAGTATTCCTGAATTATTGCTTCAATTTATTCTTAATTACTTACCGAAAATATGGGCTGGAATCGGCCCGTCCTTAGTCACAACTTTTGGGCCGTAGAATTTGCGAAGTTTGAACCTTACAAAGGCATGCAGTTGTTCGTACAAGGGTTTTATTTCCTCCCAAAGACGCTCGTTGTTTTCCTCAAAATGTGGATCCTCAAAATAGAAGTTCCATAATTTCACAGGATCCGGAATCCCTTTAAAAAACGAATGGTCAAATTAAATCCGTGATGGGCGATCCTAAGATCTCACTAAACCTAAAATAAAAGCTTAAAATCAAACATTGAAACGATGTTGGGAAGAAGACCTTTCCTCACCTTCACGATTTCTATGTACCAATCTACTCAATCATTCAAGCCTTCAAGTTGATGATCATACTCAAATATATGATCATACGGATATCACCTGTCTTCCTAACGACCAAACTGGTAATTAAAAAATTCTCTTAGTCTCCCATCACATCTCTACAGAACACTAACTTGTAGTAGATGCATGAATGAGCACAGCAAACATGAAATTAGATAATCCATGGTTTGGTTCTTGTCAACATCAAGAGTGGTCGTTTCTCAAAGAAAAGCCTGACTGTATGATGAGTATTCATCTAATGTGACTATTCATACCTGCTTCATTGTAAGTTGCCTCAAGTATATATTACTGAAGCATTCGTGTTTGATGTTCTATGATTATCAGCTCTGAAAATGGAGAACCTAGCACCGCCGACCGCTCGTAGCCATGGTTTTTGGAGGCATTTAGCGAACGAAATCTTCGCTAGAACTTAATTCAACAATAATTTAATTCCACTTTTTACAATCTTTTGTAGTGATGGATTCTGTGAGATTTCGTGGAACGAAAAATACCAGTAAAAATGAATGAATACCTAATTGTTCTTGTGTGAATTGGTCCAAGTAGGTGATGCTTAGGAGAATCATATATGAAATCATAAGCTTACTTATGGGAATCTTGGTCGTTGTCTTTCAGGATGAACATTCTGGAAAAAGAAGACCGAGTGTTTACTCGGAAAAACTTCTTTGATTCGTCAGTTGTTGTCCGGCTGTCGTGGACGTAATTTACTGTTGTCGTGAAGCCAATTACCGCTTATCTTTCCCGCTGGCCCTCGGCTCGGATAGCCAGTTAAAATGATTTCACTCGCTGCGATGACCATCTTATCTTCATCTTTGTTGCTTTGCCGTGTCAAGGAAGACGTTTGATATGACAACCTGTGACCAGTGTTGCGGGGATTTGAGGGAGGAAGATATTATCAGTTGTAAACGTGGGTGTTAAAGCTCATTCCATTTCAAATGCTGTGGTATCACTGGAGTAAATTTTAAGAAAATGGGTAATGTTGCGCGTAACAAATTGAAATGCTCTACATGTAAAAGTGTGATGGCAGTTCTCACAAAGTTGATGACACCTATTGAGACAAAAGTTGGGAATATTATATCTATAATGGAAGGAAAGTTGAAAGTAATGAATCAGGATAAGTATAGCTGAGCTAAAAAAAAATCTGCGGAATATATAACCCGTCCGCTACCAACCCCCCTTTTGCAACGCGTGCTACCAAGTGGGGTGACTGTGTCACCCCACGCGCTTTTTATTAGTATTTGGATAATTACTCTTGTTAAACAACAATAAAATTCAAATTCGAATATTTTTTATTTTACAAAATAAATGACACAGCTTTAAAACATTACATTAAAAACACTCATTTGAAAAATCAACAAGAAAATGCACATTTACGAAATTCCGTCTCCCAAAAATTTTTTTCAACCATAACTTCAATCCCTCTCACTCTTATTTTCACGTTCAAGACACTCGGCAATGGTTTGTTTGATTCTGTGGTTAGTACAGACAGGTTTGTGGCAAACACAGCACTTCAGTTTTGATTTTTTTATCCATTTTTCTGCTGCAAAAATTGCATCGCATCGCTACAGGCAGAGTTGACGACAGGCTGCTCTGCGTTGGTGCTGCTCTAGCTGAGTTTTCGGAGTCAGCTGATTCCAGTGAAGCCCCTACAGGAAGCTTGATGCAGTTTAGAACGTTTCTGCGAAGGTTTTGAGCTAAACGCATCTTCATGTTAGGGAGAGCAAGTTGTTTTGAGAGTTCGATTAGGAAAAGCTTTCGCATACTCGAATTTTGAATATTCCACCCCGGATATTTCGTCTTCCAAATGATGAAGCTATTGAGTGCAGCAATGTCGATTAGCTCCATAAAGATTCTTTGAGGCCACCGATTTGTTTGCCTGACGCAGGAAGGTTTTTTTCTTGTTACACACACTACCGAGCGGGGTGACTGAGTCACCCCACGGGCACAACTCCGTGTTTTAATCGCCTCAAAGTAACTTTTCCGGACGGAAACTTATTTTTTTCATCAAATTGATTGTTGATGAGCAAATACAAAAAAGCTTGTGCCCATACTGACGTGCATTGTTATCAAACTCAGAAAATTTGGACAGCTGGTGTGATTGAGTCACCCCACTCGGTACTCGACGGGATAAGTAGTCAGTTTGACATTTTCTCAGAGAAAGTGAAGGAAATGAATAAAACATTTGGTAAATTCGAAAAGGATAACAAATATTTTGTGAGAACGGTGTTGACACTCCAGGCAAAACTTGATAATATTGAACAAGATTCACGGAAAACGAATGTAAAGATAGGTACATGGCTTTCCTAAAACTAAAAAAGAAAAGCTATCTGAAATAGCCAAGGATCTGTCCGCGAAAATGAATATAACCTTAACAGTTAGAAATGTATTTCGTGCTGGACGTTTGTTGACCGGTAGTGCGTCGGGATTATCTGAACCACTTTGTATCAAGGCTATACGCGAGCTGACTAAGCAGAAAGCTGCGGAAAGAAATGTCCGCAATATTGATGATATCGAATAAATGTGAATTTAATCACAACTGTCTATTTAAAATAGTCATCTATGATGGATGACATGCATTTTTGTAATTTAGGTCATAATATAGAAGAGGAGTCATGTTTTAAATCATACGCGACATATAACGATTATTTGAACAAATCCAAACTCAATAACTTGAAAAAAAAAAAAAAAAAAAAAAAAAAAAAAAAAAAAAAAAAATCATCCTGCACATCAACTTACGTAGCTGATTTCTGTTCATGCAGCAAATAATTTTTTATTGCTCTCGGTTTTTTTTAACTGAAACCTAGGAATAATAGACATTTCGTCAGTAAGTATTCGAACAGGTAATACTTTTTAAGGTTTTATTCATAGTTTTCATTTCAATAAGTTCGTCGGATTTTCCTGTTTTGAGTTTTTAAAAGCTAGAGCTTAGCAGTGTTTCTTTGTCAATGGTGTTGCATAATAATGGAAAGTGATAGTGGAGGACCCGATCCCCCGGATATAAACGAAGCTACACTAAAACGGATAGGTGAAGAGCGACATCATTACAGTGAAAACGTGCAGGTCTTTGGAAAAGAAAAGGAATAAAAATCGACCAGAAGACAACATTTCATCGAGTAGTCAAGAAAGAACCGATTCAGAATTGAGGATAGTGGACCTTACTATGTATTTGTTGAAAGTAAGATATCCAACATAGGAAATATGCATCCAATGTCATTTGGAAAATGGCTTTTCGGTTCACGGAAAACGAATGTAAAGATAGGTACATGGCTTTCCTAAAACTAAAAAAGAAAAGCTATCTGAAATAGCCAAGGATCTGTCCGCGAAAATGAATATAACCTTAACAGTTAGAAATGTATTTCGTGCTGGACGTTTGTTGACCGGTAGTGCGTCGGGATTATCTGAACCACTTTGTATCAAGGCTATACGCGAGCTGACTAAGCAGAAAGCTGCGGAAAGAAATGTCCGCAATATTGATGATATCGAATAAATGTGAATTTAATCACAACTGTCTATTTAAAATAGTCATCTATGATGGATGACATGCATTTTTGTAATTTAGGTCATAATATAGAAGAGGAGTCATGTTTTAAATCATACGCGACATATAACGATTATTTGAACAAATCCAAACTCAATAACTTGAAAAAAAAAAAAAAAAAAAAAAAAAAAAAAAAAAAAAAAAAATCATCCTGCACATTAACTTACGTAGCTGATTTCTGTTCATGCAGCAAATAATTTTTTATTGCTCTCGGTTTTTTTTAACTGAAACCTAGGAATAATAGACATTTCGTCAGTAAGTATTCGAACAGGTAATACTTTTTAAGGTTTTATTCATAGTTTTCATTTCAATAAGTTCGTCGGATTTTCCTGTTTTGAGTTTTTAAAAGCTAGAGCTTAGCAGTGTTTCTTTGTCAATGGTGTTGCATAATAATGGAAAGTGATAGTGGAGGACCCGATCCCCCGGATATAAACGAAGCTACACTAAAACGGATAGGTGAAGAGCGACATCATTACAGTGAAAACGTGCAGGTCTTTGGAAAAGAAAAGGAATAAAAATCGACCAGAAGACAACATTTCATCGAGTAGTCAAGAAAGAACCGATTCAGAATTGAGGATAGTGGACCTTACTATGTATTTGTTGAAAGTAAGATATCCAACATAGGAAATATGCATCCAATGTCATTTGGAAAATGGCTTTTCCTATCTGCTCGTAATCTTCAATCTGACGTTTAGAACATTTCTATTGCAGGTTGCTATAGGGTAAAGACAGAGTTAAAATCTGCTCAAGCCGACATTATCTCGTTGAGTTCAAAATACTTGAACCCCAAAACTATCACGCATTCATTCCGGCATCTTGAGTAAATCGAACAGGAGTCATTAGAAATGTAGAATTGTCATCAGCGGAACTGGAAATAATGAAAACAATTAGTTCACCAGTCTCTCTACAAAAAGTCAAGCGATTATTCGCAAATAGAAGGTGAAAGACAAATTCCCGTACCTCTTGGAACATGTTTTCTCTCATTTCGGTCCCAAAATCTACCAGAATACGTCACCATCTACGGCGCGAGATGCAAGGTAACACCCGTCATCTCTCGAGCCCGCCAATGCACAAAATGTCAACGATTTAATCACTTTCACAACCATTGTAGGAGCGCACAACGAAGCTCGTATTGTGGGCAAGGCCATTCTTTAGAGTCGTGCGAGTTGGCATGGAATAAAAGGACACCACGATTCGCTAATTGCAGTGGCAATCACAAATCGAATGACAAGGACTGTCCAACACTAGAACAAGTAACAGAAAGGTTAAAACAGAAAAACGGAATTCGCAAATCATATTCCGCAATAGTTACAGCTAATAGATTCAGTCCCTTGGATAAGGAGAGTTTTCCGCCTCTCCAGCCTACAGTCCTAATTTATAGTCGGATGCTGCAATCAAAATTGAGGGCCATTTTAGAAAGAGTGGTCTCAAAAAGGAAGAACTTTTGACTAGAGAAGCAAAGGATCAACACGGTTCATTGTCAAAGCCCTACTGAGGTCCCGAAAATTAGGTACATAGGAACGGAGGAATTAATTCATCAATAGCCGTCAAGTGGCCCTGCCAGAAATTAGAGGGTGAGAGATAGAAGTATGCAATTTGGATCATAGCATGTACTCTGAAGAACCTAATGATGATACGCAAAGATATAATGAACTAAGGATTAAAAGTATTGATGATTCTAAGAAGAAGGGAAAATGGATAACGAAAGTAGGTAATTCAGAAACATTTGACAAACGGGAAGTAAGCACATCACAAAGACAGCAAAACGATCCGTTGAAGTTTAAACGAAGTGTTTTGTTCAAGAAGCCAGCAAAATTGAAACCATTCAGTATTAAAGTACCTAAGCTGTGTAACAGTTTAGAGTCATTAGTATAGTATGAAACTTTTACAATGGAATGGTCGAAGTGTGATTTCTAACAAAGTCTTGAAAATTATCTCTATAATCAACAAATTGATATAGCTTGCCTTCAAGAGACGTGGTTCAAACAAAATTTAGCAATCCAGTTTGTATATGGTTATTAGAGCTGATGATGGAGAAGATGGATATGGAGGAGTAGCTCTATCAGTCAATAAAAATGTAGCATTCGTAGAAATAAAGGTAACTAAGAGACACAAATAAATAAACGCATGTGGCATCAAGATTTTTTTGGAAAACTACATAGCAGTGCACGTTGTCTCAATATATTGCAATTCTGGACATTCTATGAAAACAATGCACTGGGATGATTTTTTTTTTTTTTTCGAAAATTCCCAACCCAATCATTGTTGCAGGAGACTTAAACGTCCATCACCAAGTGTACGGCAGTGGGTATTCAGACAATCTAGTTTTCCAAAACTAGAAGAAATTGAGTGTTAACTGAGTATTGGGTAGATATTTAATTATTTGACCCAGCAAGATTTTAATCAGACTTGCAATTGTGATAGATAAACTGGACTTTACAATTGTGTCCCCAATTTTATTACATGAGTGAGCCCAATTAAACATTTTTAAATCTAATTATATCATGGTTATTGATACGAACCTTACATCCTTTGACAATATTGTGAACTACTATATAGGCAACGAATGGACAATCCCCACACTATCACTATACACTATCATTCTTGCATCTTCCACTCCTTGAAGAATAGCTCTATTACACAAACAACCTCTTCAACACATGTTTATTTCTGCACACTCATACAAATGCAGATATATTACTATAATTTTCCCTGAATTTGATTAAATTTGTTTAAGAAGTACCTATCTTATAATACCCATGATTATTATGCTAATAATAATAACCATTGATAATTTCTACTCATGTTTTATTCATTTACATACAGTAATATATTCAACATGAGAAGGAAGAAATTGATATGAGTAATGTGTACGAACTCTCATTTTTCTAATGACTTACCGTTCGCTACAGCCACTTTCTTCTTCTTCTCTATGTATTTTATAAAACCGTCTCGTGATGGACGTCCACTCGCGTCCCTCCATGCTTTCCAGTAATACTTGAGTTCTGGTTCTGATCTGCTCTCGTCAAAGATGTGTTCGAGTTCTGTAGAATTTCGGACATATTAAATACGGAATATAAATTAAAATGCAATCACTCGAGATTATGTAATGTCAATTAATAACTCTTCACAGTAATAAAAAGTTCCTGTCAGTGCGGATTGACCTTACGAGTTAATTATCCAAATTATTTCCACCTCTCGATCAAATGCACAAGGGTGAGTCCATATATGTATATATATATATATATATATATATATATATATATATATATATGCTCTATCTTCCTTGCAAAATCCAAGGAACAATGTAGAAAAATGGTGAAATATTCCAAATATTGTTTCCAGACCAGAGCACCATTATTTAGAAAAAGTTATTATGCCATAAATTAGAGAGTTACTAACTAATCTTAAGCTTAAAAAGAGCTGATTATTTCGAAAAACTTTCTCTTAGGTTGTCTTAGGATATTGAGGGCAAAACTTTAGGAATAAATTCTACAAGTCAGTTCCAATAAAAATCCCTCCTGGAAAATTGTCAAAAACCCCTCGTTTTAGGAATTTTTTTTTGCGAATTTTCGTAGAAAATAAAGCTATTCCAATGGCTCAAAAAAATTTAAAAATCAAAATTTTTGAAAATTTTTTCCATTGAAGTCATATATATATATATATATATATATATATATATATATATATATAGGTATATAGCTGTTTGTAGTCTGTTGAAAACGCTAGAAGCGAAAAGTCCAGGTAATCTAATCAAATCACTCCTTCTGTCCTTTATATATATATATATATATATATATATATATATATATATATGTATGTATTATTATTACTAAAATAATGGCCCAGGAAGATATTTAATGTTTCATTAACGGAAAATGTGCTACAGTAATTTGTAAATTATAAGTTTCACTATTTTTCAGAGGAAGACATTTTTTCACTACTTAAACACAACACAACTGGTGTCATAGGACGCATCGATATTATAAGTACATTTCAATCAGGTAATAATAATGCTTCATGTTCATTTGATATTTCAAATCACCCACCTAAAATTTACTTGGATAAACTCTCAAAATGTTGTTTTAACATCATAATTGTGAACTGTGTTTCTCGAAATTTTGCGACTTCTGTTTTTGTATAGTGGCTCAGTGAATATACCCACAGCCTGTTTCACAGTTTTACGTATTCCGAATTGAAAAATTTGTCATGGAATTTTTCTCGCACGAAAAAGTATTTAACTTCGATGTATTTTGTTCTTTTATGAAACCCGGGATTTTGAATGAGTTGGATGGCGCTTTGATTATCCATCAGCAATGTTGGGCGTTCTTGTTCTTCATTCTTCCAGAGATCGATCCATAAAGTTTCCAACCAAACTAATTCCTTGGCGGAATAGCAAGCTGCTACGAAATCAGATTCAGTAGCGCTTGACGCTACCGATTTCTGTTTTGTAGAACACCGTGCAGCGGCACAACCTCCCTAGAACATAACAAATCGACTAGCCGCTGGTCGACAGTCGGGTCGGTCTGTTAGGTTTCCTGTGTAGTTCGCATATGAGTGTATTGTCAATTTCGAACAGTTTCCTCTTTAATAGCACATACCATACTTCGTTGTTCCTTTGAGATATCTCAGAATGCTCTTAACTTTTTGCCTGTGGTTTACTTGTAGTTTTTCCAAAAATTGACTAAAAAAATATATATAATATATATATATATATATATATATATATATATATATATATATATATATATATATATGAAATGGAACTACTTCTATCCATCACAACCTAGAGGAATTCATTGTAGGTAATTTCAAGAATTTACTTAATGGAAGCGATCGGTAAGATAACTGGAGAACCAGTCAAGCATAGCACCAAAGAAATTACAAGGAAACAACGACTCGGTTGTAAGCGGAAATCATCAGAAACACCATTTCGAAGCTTGCATACGAGTCTGCAACACATTGGGACATTTTATGTCTTTAGTTGCAGACTCGTATCATCAAAATTTAACAAGCGGTTGCAGTTATGTTCACAATATCAATTATTGAGAATGATCACCTGAGTGTACACAATTATTCAAATAACCATGCTCATAACTCAGCTTGTTGGCCACGCACTTCGCAGTAGTTAAAATATTATGGTTGGATAAATCGAGAGCTTTCGAACGAATGAACAACGAATTTAGTGAGATGAAAAACGACGAAGTACCATTTCCCTAGCAACGACTCGGTTGTAAGCGGAAATCATCAGAATATTTTCGTGAGCAATTTCCGTGACGTTTTTTTAGTTTATGTGCCCTAGCAAAGACATAAAATGTCAAAAACTAGATTCTAGAGCCACTCAGCTGATCTGGGATCGGTCAGTTGTGTTCAGAAGTCCCTCAAGGGCCCACATACCAAATCTCAGAATCGTGGGATCATTAGGGAAAAAACTGGACTCTAGAGCCACTCAGCTGATCGGAGATCGGTCAGTTGCGTTCAGAAGTCCCTCAAGGGGCTACATACCAAATCTCAGAATCGTGGGATCATTAGGGAAAAAACTGGATTCTAGAGCCACTCAGCTGATCTGGGATCGGTCAGTGGTGTTCAGAAGTCCCTCAAGGGGCTACATACCAAATCTCAGAATCGTGGGATCATTAGGGAAAAAACTGGATTCTAGAGCCACTCAGCTGATCTGGGATCGGTCAGTTGTGTTCAGAAGTCCCTCAAGGGCTCACATACCAAATCTCAGAATCGTGGGATCATTAGGGAAAAAACTGGATTCTAGAGCCACTCAGCTGATTTGGGATCGGTCAGTTGTGTTCAGAAGTCCCTCAAGATGCTACATACCAAATCAACGTCATTTCTGATGGTCATAATCATCGTTGTGGCCACTTGGTACAATTTTCGTGAGCAATTTTCGTGAGCAATTTTCGTGAGCAATTTTCGTGAGCAATTATTTTCCGTGACGTTTTTTTAGTTTATGTGCCATAGCAAAGACATAAAATGTCAAAAACTTCCGTAAAACGATATGTCAGGTATAATTGCATCGCTTAAATATATCAGAATTCCAATCGCTTTTCGATGCGGTACTCCCACTGCAGCTTCACTCTTTTGATTTATTTTTGACATGGATATGTCTTTTGGCTGGGGGTCAAGGAATTTTTCGCGACATTTTTTTTTCGCGACCGCCTTTTTTTCTCCACACAAAATGCAACGCTCCTGCACTTTTTCTATTGATTTTTACGTACAACCAATGCGTTACTAGCGAAATGTAACTCCCTTAGTTTTCATAGCAGGAAAATCGTTCTCCACTTTTTGGAATGCTCTAATTTTATCATAACATTTCATGATCCCTAAGCCATTGCTGGGTCAAGGAAAGCTGATTTATTACGCTAAGTTATAAACTAATATCAATAAGTAACCATAATGAACTAATAATGCGACAAGAAGGCACTATATGGTAGGAACTATTAAGTAGTAGGTAC
This sequence comes from Adelphocoris suturalis, assembly GCA_030762985.1. Classification (NCBI taxonomy): domain Eukaryota; kingdom Metazoa; phylum Arthropoda; class Insecta; order Hemiptera; family Miridae; genus Adelphocoris; species Adelphocoris suturalis. The sequence continues at coordinate 68,914,312 of CM061040.1, read as the reverse complement.
TTGTAAGCAGTAGGTACTAGTCTATGAATAGACCTCTGATTTTCTCCGTTGGTAATTGGAAAATTTAGTAATGTCCATTTTTACGTTCCCAATATCCCAACAGAGTGTAATGTAATGTCTACAACTTTGACATATCCATTTTCCCTCAAGGGAGAAATTTATAAATGGGTAATTTAATTTGACATGGTTTCTTTTCCTACCGTAACGTAATGGCGAAAATATTGATTTTCACGTAAAACCAATGCGTCACTAGGGAAGTGAAACTCTTAGTTTTCATAGCAGAAAAATCGTTCCCCACTTTTTGGAATGCTCTCATTCTATCACAACATCTAATGATCCCTAAGCCTCGGTAGTGTCAAGGAAAGCTGATTATAAACTAATATTATTTTCCCTGGTGTTGCAGCTGGTTTACAGTGTTCCATCTTGAATTTTTCTAAGATCCTTTTAATATATCCGTGTATGTGTACAAATATTGCTCCTCCCCTTGTCCTCTCAATTTCCAAGGTAGAATGTTAACTTTGTCGTTTTTCTTTTGAAATCGTTCCTGATATGTTCTGGTTGACTGTTTATATCTTCGTTCTTAGTGGCTGCTATGATTCCATTGTCCAAAAATATAGCGGGAACCATGACTTTGTCATTGGTATGCCTAATGAAAACACATGAATCACCATCAAACTTGAAATTTTATGATAGTATTTGTGAGACGTATGTTCCAGCAGCGATGCGATTGTTTTAGTCAATACAGTATTTTCATGAGCTTACGAACTTTACTACTTCCGCCTTCAAATCCTTTTGGTTATTCCATGTATACATCTTCATCGAGGATAACGTTTCGGGATCCAGTTTCTACATCAATTTGCTTCAGGTGTAGATTTTTCTCGGCAGCAAGAGCCAATATCATTACTAACTAAATCACTCTCGACGAAGTTGTGGAAACCTATTTCAAAACGTGTTTTTCTGGGGGTGTGCCTTTGCCGTAGACGGTAGTGGTTTTTTGAGGGTTGAGAAATTATATAGTAGGCTTCTCAATTTTTAATTTCTTTACTGCTAAACGCTTTCGCCATTTCCGGCCTCGTCAGAGCTTATATTGGTTGTAATTTCAAAACGAAAGTTAGTGAAAAAACGTTGTCTATGTCCACGAAAAATAAAGAGTTACAATGTTAGTAAGTTAATAAGAATATGTTGATAGTATGTTAATAAGAGGTATGTTAGGTACTGTGTTAATAAGCGTTACAATAAAATAACATTGTAACTCTTTATTTTCCGTGGAAATGGACAACGTTTTTTCACTAACTTCCGTTTTGCCAATATCATTGTTATTAAATCGAATCTCACTACGGGACTGAACCTTTGACCATAATCAACCATATAGTGTTGACTGAACCCGCGGACAACAAGTCTAGCTTTGCGCCGACTCAGTGAGCCATTAGAGTCAAAATTCTTCCTGAATATCCAACGATTGTTCACTAGTGTCTTATTCTGTAGAAAATCAGTTTATTTCCATGTACCATTCCTTAACAAAGCATCCATTTCTTCCTTCATCGTTTGTTTCCAGTGATGTGCTTCATTGAAGCTGTTTGCTTGTTCGTAAGTAATTGGCTCATCTGGGTTGATCTGTTTTGCTATAATATAACAACTAGATATCTCTCTGGGGGATACTAACGATCCCGATCTCTCTCATGTTTTATCTTGGTGGTATTTCTTGATTAGTTTCTTTACCATCATTTCCAAATCGTTAACGTATATCTCCTCTTGTTCAGGTCAGGTTCTACAAGGTCGTCACAATTTTCTTGGTATCTCTTCAAGTGTGCTATCAGTTTTCTTTCTTCCACACGGTTCCCTCCAAGATCATTCTTCAGCATCACGTTATTATCATTTTCTTCGTATAAGCACAACATTCTGACTCCAAAAAACTTTGATCGATGATTCCCAAAAGTTTACCTTATGTCGGTTATCCTATTTTTGCATAAGTCCGTCCATTTATTGTTTTGGTCACTACTAATCCACCCGACAAAGAACACTTGTCAGACGAAATTGATTATGGCCGAACCCAATCCAAATTTGCTTCTCGGGAGTGTACCAGCCTCGGCAGAGCCAGCACTCTATCAAGGCCCCTCCTTCCTGGAAAGCCAATCTAAGACTCTGGTTTCGTCAAATTGAATGGGAGTTCTTCAGTGCTGGTATCACAACCGATTCCACGAAGTACCATACCCTCGTTGGCGCGATTTCCAGTGATATTTTGGCTTAAGTGAGTGATACAATACTCGATCCTCCCACACACGGCATGTACAGTTCATTACGCCAACGTCTCGAGGAGCAGTTCACAGACTCCAAGGACAAGCAACTCCGGATGCTGCTGAGTGAACTTCAATTCGGAGGCGAGCGCCCTTCTCAATTACTCTGAGAGATGCATGACCTTTCTGCTGGAAGAGTAAGTGAAGCACTTTTAAAACCTTTGTGGCTACAACGGTTACCTACATAAGTCCATGCGATTTTAGCCTGTAGTTCTGACGATCTAACTAAATGATCAACAATGGTCGATAAAATTTATGAGATCAGCTCTATTCCAAGTGTAAATGCTGTTAGCACAAATGATCCTAAGGTACCACATGCCAGCACCAGTCAACCTTCACATGTTGCACACAATAATAGTGCAATAGAAAAATTGTCTGGTAAATTCAGTGACATATTGCGTAGGCTAGAGAGGCTAGAACACACTTCAAGGTCTCGGTACAATGGCACTACACCTCGTCACGGTGGTCCGCTGACTGATTCAAGGCCGTCTGAAATGCCGACGAAAACTGACAACAAGGCGGTGTTCCGGAACCTTGTACGAGTAGAAATTGACCCCCCGGGAAATCTCAGCTGATCGTTTACTCGTACACGACGCAAATCAAACATTCAGTTTTTGGGTGTTGTATCAACCTAAATTATGGGCTCAGTAAAAAAATATTGGGTGAAACTAGACCCCGAATGGGGTAGAATGCCACCAACCGCACTTTTTTATCTCAACCCGTTGCCCAGATATGATTGCTTAAAGTTTTTTTCGACAAAAACACGTTTTATACCATAAAAACCTCATTTTCTCCACTATCGATACACTTTTTAAAATTTTTGACCACATATCTGAAATTAGCGTTAAATTTCATATAAGAATATTGTTCTCTGGATCTTCAGAAGTTCAATCCTTAAACCATAATCCTTGTTCGAACTTGAGAAAATTATAAAAACCAAGTTTCCCGAAAATCTTCGAAGCTGTACTGTCTCCCAATAAATAATCTTGAGACTTATCAAACCTCACAAATTTATTCTTCATTTAAAGAGCTTTCAAACGATGGAGTCGCTTTTGAAATTTCCTTTCAAATTGGTGCAGATGTTTAACCTGGAGGATGAAAAAACGTGTTACCTTTTGGTGATTTTTTCTTGATCTTTTGGCTGGAATGAGAAAACAGATAAAAACCGGCAACGGAAAAAACGCAATTTCAAATGAAAATTACTCCTGGATAAAGAGAAAACAAATTTACTTTTACATTTACATTATTGCTTCAAATGCAACTCAGAATTTTGTGTTTTCGAAGTGGCTCCCTCGACTGCGGATGCACGCTCTTGCCCTTTTTCGAACCGAGCCCACCCTCACAGAGTGAATGGACTGACTCATTTTCTTCAGTCAAAACAAATTCCAACGCGTTATAAGCAAAGTGATGAGAGACAGAGTTCAACTATTCAATGAGATTAGGAAGTCTTCGTCGTTTTTTTCCGATGCCGTGTTTTTATCTGTTTTCTCATCCAGTCCATCAAGAAAAAAACCACCAAAAGGTAACACGTTTTTTCATCCTCCAGGTTAAACATCTGCACCAATTTGAAAGGAAATTTCAAAAGCGACTCCATCGTTTGAAAGCTCTTTAAATGAAGAATAAATTTGTGAGGTTTGATAAGTCTCAAGATTATTTATTGGGAGACAGTACAGCTTCGAAGATTTTCAGGAAACTTGGTTTTTATAATTTTCTCACGTTCGAACCAGGATTATGGTTTAAGGATTGAACTTCTGAAGATCCAGAGAACAATATTCTTATATGAAATTTAACGCTAATTTCAGATATTTGGTCAAAAAATTAAAAAAGTGTATCGATAGTGGAGAAAATGAGGTTTTTATGGTATAAAACGTGTTTTGTCGAAAAAAACTTTAAAAAATCATATCTCGGCAACGGGTTGAGATAAAAAAGTGCGGTTGGTGGCATTCTACCCCATTTGGGGTCTAGTTTTACCCAATATTTTTTTACTGAGCCCATAATTTAGATTGTTACAACACCCGAAAACTGAATGTTTGATTTGCGTCGTGTACGAGTAAACGATCAGCTGCGATTTCCCGGGGGGTCAATTTCTACTCGTACAAGGTTCCGGAACACCGCCTTGTAGTCAGTTTTCGTCGGCATTTCAGACGGCCTTGAATCAGTCAGCGGACCACCGTGTCGTAGGAGGGGGATGTCCCAATCACCAAATATGGAGATAGGGCCATTTATTTGATATGCCACATGAAAAAAATGGAGATAGACTACATACCTTGTTCTTACAACCCTATCAGCACTTTGGCAGTGGAAAACGAGACGAGCCGTCGCTAGAAGTGACTATAGATGAAGCTGCGGCCCGATACGATAGTCGTCTATTTGTTTCAAACAAGAAATCAGGTTGTCCTTACTTGGTAGACACCACTGGCGCTGATATTTACGTAATTCCTCCTACAAATTGGACTAAAAACCCTGTTCTCTCTGATTTTCGTTTATATGCAGCTAATGGTTCAACTATTCATGCGTATGGCAACAAACTCGGAGAAATTGATTTTGGTCTGATTCGTCCTTTTTTATGGTCATTCATAGTTGCTGATGTTGACCGACCCATCTTAGGTGCTGATTTTCTGAAACATTTTGGACTCCTAGAGGATCGGAAAGGTTGCCGACTTGTTGGCAGTTTTACTTCTCTCCATATAGTCGCACTCATTCCTGACGTGTCACTCATTCCTCAGTTTCTAAGGGCTTTCCTGCTTTGGATTCACCTTATCAAGATCTTCTTTCAAAATATTCTGACATCACCAATCCAACTTCCATAGGCAAAGTTCTTCCCAAGCATTTGGTGACACACCACATCGTTACTGTTGGTCCGCCTGTTGCTTCTAAGAGTCGTCGCCTTTCTCCTGAGAAGGAGGCTATCGCACGAAATAAATTCTCCTACATGATGGAGCAGGGTATTTGTCGTCCCTCAAAATCATATTGGTCGAGTTCATTGCATATGGTAGCCAAGAAAAATGGGGAGTGGCGTCCGTGTGGTGATTATCGAGCCTTGAATGCCGTGACTGTTCCAGACCGATATCCTCTACCCAACATCCAAGATATGTGCAATAACCTTGCTGGATGCACAGCTTTCAGCACAATTAATTTAGTTCGAGCTAACATTTGGACTTCGTATTGCTGCTCAAAGTTTTCAGCGTTTCATCCATGAAGTTGTAAAGGCCCTGGATTTTTGTCATCCATATCTAGACGATTGCGTTGTCGTATCTCGCAGTGAGAGGACCTTTTGAAGCACATTAATTTGTTGTTAGATCGCTTTCGAGAATATGGTGTTGTCATCAATACTGCCAAGAGTGCCTTTGGACAAAAAGAAGTTCAATTCGTAGGATATCTAGTGAACAAGAATGGTACAAAGCCTCTTCCAGGCAAATTTGATGCAATACAAAATATTCCTCTTCCAAAAACTGTTGCTGAACTTCGTCGCTTATTGGGGAAGTTGAATTTTTATCGAAGATTCATCTGTAAAGCTGCACAAGCTCACACATAAAAAAAGGATAAAACTGCAAAAAAGCTAAAAGCCCAAATTTTGTTTGAATCACAAAATATCATACCGAAAATGTATTTTCTTTAACCATAGAATTCCGAATCCTTTCCGATCATGATTCCTTTGCACTCAACGCGCTCCACTTTCAATACGATTCACCGTACGATAACTTACGAAAATTCGCTCAAACGATCATGCTGCATGACTGGAACTTTTTCCATCCTTTCACTTCACATGCTTTTAATTTCATGTCATAAAAACTATCGTAACCACCTTAATTTACAATGTAAATATATTTTAGTGTTCTGCGCAGAAGGGATATCTAATACAGAAATCATAAATCTTTATATAATGGTTTGCAGCTTTTAAAAACTAAATAGGTACTCATATTTTTGAACTGAATGTACATACATCCGTCCAGGAACCACACGAACAGGGTAAAACGCACGTCGATATAAAAATATTTGTATGAAATTTCATCAAAAATTGAGTAAAACACCAACAACTGCATATGTTATTTTCCAAACACACAAAAATGTGGAACATATCATTTGTAACACCCCTCAAATTGTAGTTGCGAGGTGTTTAATGATAAATTTAAAACTGGATTTTTCTGTCAAGACTCAAGATATTAGACAAGATGGCTTTAACGTTGGGGAGCATAAATTGAATGGGGGAGTGGTCATGAAATTTACCAGTTTCCAGATTTTTTAAACATGAAAACTGGTTCACTTGCATTTGATGTATACAAAAAAGCAATGAAAAGTAACCTTATAAAATTCAAATTGAAATAGTTTCCAGTGATAAATTTGGATGTTACCTGAACTTAGAAATTCGATAAAGAATACTAAGTTTCTCCATACATTTTATTCGATGACTGTATGGCATATTTTGGTGTTGTTTATAAATGTGGCATCATGTACGGCCTACCTCGTAATTGTACGACACATAACAAATTCCATAGCTCTACATAAATGTAAATTGAGATCAAGACTACACAAAAATTGAATTCACCTTCCTACTTACCGGGCATGATGTGGTAGTTACATTTGGTGCGGTCCTTGAAATCGCAAACTGTCGCTTTTGAATACGTTTCCTTCATTTTTCGTACGATTTGGCTGAACTGTCAAAATTCATATAGGAAAGCAAAAACTGTACTGTACAAACATTTTGAATGGTTAGTGTAATATGATATTCTAGAAGAACGAGTATTTGAAAAACTTTATTATTACTATAATTGCAATAAGTATTGAACACAAATTTATTTAAAAGTGAAGGAAAAGCAAAAGAATAACTTTTCCGATTTTCCAAGTAAGGCCATTGGTTATCAAAAACATCCAGAAAATCATGGTCTAACCCCTCCCCTTTACACTTCGTTTCCAATCCACAACTAAAAAGATTTCTAAAACCAACAGAAGTAAATCAAAAACAATAGGGGCCCAAGGTGAATCACACCCCATCCACCCCCTCTGCTGCTCAATAAGGGTGTTAATTGAAAATCATAATTTCCAAGTTTATAAATGCCTAGATTGCGATAGTGAGCAGCACGAATGCTGTATTCATTATATACATTTAAAAAAGCTATTTTGCGCAAAAAAATGCCTTTTGGTCTATGTTTTAAGTCAACCAAGGGAACGGAAGCATTGTTCTATTGTTTTCACTTTCGGGGGGTGATAAAAGTTTCATGTATGTTTGTGTGTCCGGCAATCGATGTAACAACCACAGTTTCTGAGCAGATTTTGAAAAAATTGTCTGGGAATTTAAGGGATGGGCCTGAGGAAGGTTCTTTACCAGTTTCATTGTTCAAAAAGCAATGCTAACTCTGAGAGATCCATTCATGCGAGAAATTCCACTTTCGTCGTTGGGACTCCGAATAACCCAGGAGAAAATCAGCATCCGCGTTCGAAAATGTGTTAAAAATAAAAGTTCGCCAAACAAAAGTTTGTTTTTATTGCTTCCGAGTCTGAGGGTATTGTTTTCATTTCGAGAGCTAAACATTTTTTCTTCTCCAAAATTAAAATTTCCAGTTCCATTTCACGGTTTAGACGATTCTGAACAACTTTGGTTCTGTGTCTGTCAGTCTATCTCTCCGTGTGTCCGCATTACGTTCAACTTCTACAGTTCTCATCCGGTTTTAATGAAACTCTCTGAGAATAAGTCAGTTACTTCACTATAAGGTACTTCACTATATGTAAACTTAAATTCCATCAAATCATGCATAATTTTTTCACTGTCTAGTAGTTCGATCGTTGGGGTTAGTTAGAAAAAAAGAGAAAAATTTAAACATCCCACATCAATTTTATCACGATCGTTTTAGTAGCTCCTACTCATGCTTGCTAGCGAGTCCTTGCAAAAAGCGTAAATTCTACAATTAGCTTTCGATTTCAGTTAAGATTTCTGGAAATGGGTGTTTTAGACTGAAGATGGTCCCGTATCAATTTCATCACTCAGAAATCTATAGTTCTCAGTTGGTTTGTTCGTACAGGCAGTCCAGGACCAGTCCAGGATAGAACTACGTTCTGAAAAGGAAGGGATCGAGTCCTCCGCCTCGATAGAACGCGCTCGGATGATTCTGTTGGGATAACCTGAACCGAACCTGAATTAAAACCTTCCTCATTTCTCATTTCCATAGAATATCTGAGGAGTACGTAATCCATCAAAAGGGAACATATCCACTTTTTGGAAAAATTCGTTTTATTCACATTTTTATGTCTCTGCTATGGCATCTAGAACCGCGAAAAGCGTTTTTTTAGGGAGTGACACTTTTAACGAAACTTTCCGGTGAATATCTCTCACAATCAAATATTTGCAACGGAACTGTTATTTTTCATCGTTCTAAAAACCTATGGGAGCAATTAGTAGGTGCATATCTAGTGAACTACATCAGAGTCCAAGAAAAGAGAAAAAATATCTCAATCCCATTGACGTCTTCTCGTCATGATTTAAATCATATGGTTGTTGGTTACGCGTTTTATGGAATAGGGAGTAAGGAGAGAGGGAATTTGACACCGTGATGTTTTCAGGTAATTTGAGAGCTTTCTAACGAGTGGTGAACGATTTTCGTTAAAGCTAATTCCTTAGCAACGGAGCGGTTGTACATGAAAAGGGTGTTACACGATGTTCGTAGATGCGAACCAAAGAGAAGTTAATTAAATTAGATAAGTATGTATATTTTGTATTTAACAAGAGCTGAGCTGCCAACTGAAAATTATCAAGGTAAGATAAATCAATCACCTTAAGGGGAACAAAAGTTATGATAAAATCGATTTCAGGAAGTTCATTTTGTTACATTTTCAGTAACTTTTATAAAACCTCTATAGAACCGTCTTGTCTTTAGAATTTCATCGAAGGAAATCCTGGTTTTTTTAACGATGTATGCAAGTTAAACGCCAAAAAAGCTATCTTTTACCGGTATCTCCACAACTTTAGGTAGTCAAACGACGCAAAATTGCAAATGCAAGAGAAAATATTGTCGGAAGCGTGAAAGAACAGATACAGATAAGAAAAGATAATGTAGAAGTAGGACGAAGGGTCCCGTCACATCGAGAGCGCATGTGCGGAACCAACAGCCCCGAAAAAATCCAGAACTATTAGGACTAGTGCTGGACCGTCCCGGACTGTCTCAACGAACAGCGAACTGTTGGTTCTGGACCAGTCCGACGCTGTCCGAACGCAGAAAAAGGGGCGTGACTTGAGTTGAACGGTCCAGGACAGTCTGTTCGACAAAAGTGTGTATGCGTGGATGTAAAATCCATTAAGCGTCATTTTCTCATGGCCTTTGTCCGATCATGTCTGAAAATCGGAAGATACCTACCTAGTTGGGAAATTACGCCTCGATAGCCTCACATAAGTTTCATCACGATCGTATCAGTAGTAACTACGGCTCATGCGCGAATCTCAAATCCTTTGCTCATGTCGATTTCGAACCTTGTAATTTGATGATTTCGATGACATTTTTAGAGATCGAACGGTTTAGACTGTAAATGGGCTCAATGAGCTCCATCGCTTACAAATCATTGGTACCCAGCTATCGCACATGCGCCGATGTAACATCTACCAAGCATCATTTTCTTATTGCTAGATTGAACAATTCGGCTCAAACTCTAGAGGAACCCTCCATGTAACTTTCAAAAGTATTTGAAACATTGCAATGACCTATACATTTTGTTACGGAAACGAGGAAGTATATGTCACACCCAACTTGGCAGACGTTTTATGGTACATTTCACAGAATAGTAGTTAATGTGAATTATAAACGTTATAAAAATTGTATAAATTAGTATGCGCCGGGCACAAAAGGGCTCATCCTTCGTTTTCAGTCTCCGTTAGCAGATCCTAAAGCACCATTTATAGCTTATAATGATTACTATGGAAACTCAACATCTATTGTGATATCCTTCCTCTTCTTTTTATTTTATTGATAAGAAATAACTATACAAATAATTCAAATGTTTCATCTGATTTTCCGATTCAGGTATAGAGAGCTGATGAAACTATTTCATAGTGTCAAAATTTGGTGAGCAAATGGGTGACAACCTACATGTCCCCTTATTTGGAAATTGTGCAAACATAATAGCTAACAACTTTAAATCAGTTTAAATCTGAATTCATAAACTTGTTCTAGTTTTGGAAGGGGAAATATCACTCGCATTAGAGTTAATTACCATTATAGCAGTTTTCACTATGTTCTAGAACTAATTTATTTTAATTGGAACTAAATGATACTTAATACATATTGTTAAGAAACAAGTTTTATTAGTGAAATCATCCTTATCGGAAGTTCGTAGATGCTCAAATTTTGAATAAACTCACTTCCATGGATTCTTTTAAAGGAAGAGCAGAAGATCCGGCAATTGAAGCCAACATATACTCTCTTTTCAGCGTTGGATCCTTGAGCTGTTTCCAGTCCACCTTTTTCAATTCTAGCCACAGTTTGCGAGACATCGTCGAGATCTCCGCTTTAATTTTCACCTAAATCAAAATAGGTATCGACTTAAATTTTACGACTGGTTCATAAAGTGATATGGGGAAAAGATAAATGGAAAAGGTTGATTTGAATGATAGTCCAATTTTTTATGTACACCTCAGCCTTAGATTACTGTTGTACAAAAATCAAAGAACACCCTCTCTCAATGGATAATTTTAATCCACCAAACTTTGTATCGCTTATGCACTCAGTAATCTATTTCATACTGCCTCATTCAAAGAAAGAAACTGATTTTTATTATCATAGCTTTTACTTCTTATCAAATCTTGATCATTCGCTAGATTAATTAAACCGCGATAAGCAGAACCAGGTATGTTTGCAAATTCCTGGTTTCGGACTTTTTCCTCACAGAACTCCTCAGGGTTGAAACATAGTGCGTCGTTAAACTTAATTGCAAATACATTTTTTTCTTAAATGGGGTTTCTCCAAACCTTTCAATGCATTGAGCTAAAAATAGGAAGTCGCGGGTTTTCATGGGGGCTAAATCCGACTCTTGATAATAAATTGAAGATTCTGACACAAGAATGTGGTTGATTGTCAGTAAAGCTGAGTCCGCTAAAACTCCTCTTGGATGTTATGGAAAAAAAAGCAACGGACTGGTTTTTGGAATACAGATACTTTGAAACGTAAATTTTTGTAACTCGGTTGATTACAAATAATTATTATTGCAACTATAAAAGCAAAGAGAGAAAGTTATTCTGTACACTGAATTTTACGTCTTTCATTGTTGATCTTTTACCAGACATTATATATATATATATATATATATAATATTCTTTATTGTACATAGAACATTGTTGTCCCTCATAGTGTACAAGTATTACAACGATAGAAAAAGTTTTTGTTTTACAAAATAAAATTAAAAATGTATATATATATCATTGAAATGGAAAAAAACTTAACAACTTTGCTAAACTCGTTGCAAAGTTGGCTAATTCAATAAACGAACCTTCAAGATATGAAACAAACTATAGATTTCTCAACCCCTTTCGGACAAGCTTGAAATGTAACTAAATTTTTACGACTTGACATTGTGTTTTGTTTGATAATACTTTTTTTTAGCATGTAGGTACTCACCAATTTGATTCTATTGGCATCACTCATATTGGACTCGAATGCCCAACTAGCCAAACTTCCTTGATGTGAAATGTTGGCCATGATGTCGTTGTAAATATCCATAATCTTGAACGCTTCCTGTTCTTGAAGATTGTACTTGCTGTGGGCAGCGAACCCGGGGATGACGCACAATACGAGCACACATGTCGTAACGGTGTCTTGAACATAGTTGGTTAAAAAAAAACAAAAAAACAAAGAGACGAAAACTCCTAAATTGATTATGCAGTACATATACTATGATGTAAGTATTTACTACTATGGTGACTTTAACTTAACAGCTAATTTTAAGAAGGGGCCACGTCACCATTCTCCAATTTTTCAGGAGGAGAAAAATGCCCATTCCATGTAAGGTGGATAGTATAGCTTCTACACTTACTCTAAAACATGGACCGATAGATCTTGACAAATCAGTGTTTCAGATAGCACATTTTTTAGTTTGTGACCGCTATACCATCAGTCCATCGCCATTCACCATCTATAAGGGCTAAACTAACCAATCCTAGGCCATTTTATCCAAATCAAGCAACCAATTTCAACAATCAATGAAAAGTTACAACCTGTGCATAAGCAATAGTTACTACAACCAATCGCAACGGAATTCATAGGTCATCATCCCAAGGCTTCCACCTGCAAAATTTAAACGAAATAGGTCCCACGATATATCCTGAGAAACCAGGTTTCTAGGAATTCATGCGTACATGCTACTACCCTTTCAACGGCATAGGAATTGACAGGGGATTGTTTAAGAGGTAACCCAAACAATTACTGAAAATTTCATCAATATCGGTCCAATGGTCAGGAAGTATCGCCGCTGTCAACGAATTTCAGTTTTGTGGTTGCGCAACAACTATATACCCAGCTAATCGCGATTAAGTTCCTGGGGCCCCATTTTAAAAACTAACCCTATAACTGCTTTCCCTGTTTGAAAGAAATTGGACGACAGATCATAAGAACTCGACGTAAGAAATTCTCGTTTGCATATATAGCTGCTCATGCTTAAATCGATCCGATGGCGATGGAAAGGGGACGATCCAGTAGCCAACCTTCAAAATTTTTGAAAATTTCATCGAAATCGTACTAAAACTTATTGAGTATAGTTTTGGGCGTGACATTTGATTGGAAAAGTCATCAGACAGACACGGAACTAAAATCAGCAAGCTCAAGCCGCAAAACAAATGAAAATTTCGATTTTAGAAGGCAACAGTTGTTTAGACTTCTTGCACGAAACATGCATGTTCAAAAATTTAAAACCTGCAATCCTCCCAGAAGAAGAAAAAGCATGAGTTTACACTTTTCCTCAACATTTTGGTGGAAACATCCTTGAAATATTTTTACACGAAAACATACAAATTTATTTATAAATAATTGTTCCTGACAAGAGTAATCGTAAAAGTTGATCCATTGCGTTGAACATTTTTATTGAAACGAAAAACAGAAAGATATTAGTAAATAATTACAAATGGAATTCGAAAAAATATTAATATTGTTCGATCTTGACTTAAGTATTTCAACACTTTGTGGTTCACGAGGTTAATTACCACAAAATTTTGTTGTCATTGTATATTATTGGAAATATTATTATAACGATTCTCGCGTGCAACATGTTGTTTCAAATATACCTAATAGTGTAATTAATACAAAGCAAGGCAATTAGCCTTACTCTAGCTGAATAGTGTTATTTAGTCATTGAGATAACCAGTTTAACGGATACTGACATGAAACTCTTCCGTTATATATTTCTGTGTACTATTTTTTAAATGTAAAAGAAAAAATCATTTTCGGAGAAAAGCTGAAAAAATTGTCCTCCTCTTACAATTAGTTGAAAATTTGTCCTGGGGAGAGTGCATGTATGTACGGATGCAATAATTATCTCGCCGCTAGAGCTACTGGACAGAAAGCCTGGGACCTGGAAGTCTGCTTTAGTTTTTTTTTTCTGTTTAGGAAATTTTCGTAGTGGCCTCAAAATTTCGGAAGGTAAAATTTCGGAGTCACTTCTAAAGTATTTTATCCAAAAATTTGGTAATAGGGAAAAATGAATAACATAGTTATTTTCCATCATTATTTCAAAATATTATCTAGGGAAAGTATTTTTCTCCTTGAATTTAAATATCAATTTTGCAAAATAAAATAAAATAAATGTGTTCTATAATCGCTTAAGAAAGCTAAAATCTGGCGATCGCTGGAGAGTAGGTACCTTATTTGAGATTTTTTGAAACATTTCATAGTGAAAATTTTAAAGTTAATCGTCGTTCATCATACCATTAACAAACTACTTTATTATTTTTATTTGCTAGGTACTAAATGTAGGTGTTCATAGGGAACTATCAAACAAGTTATCAACAATTTTTATTAAGTGTACGATTTTTCGTATTTTCTAGGTTTTGAAGCCTCCATTAACCGCTTTTCTGCTTCGTTGAGTTTACCTGTTTATGTACTAATTCAACGAACACTCCACGTTAGCTATGTGTTTTCGTCATGAGTATATTCAAACTTTCCAGAGCTGATAAAGCAAAACAAGACATTTTTGAGTCAGCACTTGGTATTTCCAGGTCAATGTTATTGTAGAATTGAAAGAAAGTTATAGTAGAACACGTGCCTAATCGAAACGAAAAGTCAGAGACTAGTGTGAGTTGTTCAATGACATCATTGTTCGAATATGTCTACAAAATTCAACGTTTGGTAGCACTTGATTTCAATTACAGATGTCAGCATTTAAACGGTAAAATTTAAAAAAATAACGGTTAATTATTTGAATTAATGCTCTTAAATATTGGGGGTTCTAGAGTAACGATAGATTGTCTCCAATGATGACTATAGTCTTTGCTTTAGATCCGCGAATTCACGATCCTCGTGTACAAAGGTTATTATTATGACCTTTGCTAAACCAAAACACACGATTTCCTTTAAATTCATTTTGGAAGGTTTTCTTTTGACATCCGTTACTAGTACACTGAAAAATTCACAAACGAGACGATTTATCAGTAATATCAGTAAGCTTATAAGTAATCGCAAGCTTCTAATTTTTCAGGCTAGCAGATTAAGACTCGTTTTTGGAAAGCGGTGAATCAAAAAGTCTCTATTCGCCGGAGTAAGGGATTTTGAACTTAATTGAGGTTGCGGGAAATGAATATTTGGTAGCAATTAAATCACACACGCTTTAGTTAAATTGTTGGCATTTTGAGACGATTTTGTAGTAAACACTAGGGTTGTCATAGTCAAGAATGATTTTTCACGATGATAATAAGATGATTATCAGGGGTAGTTAGATATTTACACAGCAAATATTCTAGCTAACACTTACGGACAGATGACATTTCCACACGGATTCCCACTCGGCGAACAATTGAATGAAGCTAAGCTTTTTATCTGTTTATCTCGGATTCTACTGACGTTTTTCAAACAGTAAATCTGAGTTAGACCCTCGGGAGAGTTTCAGTAGGTACCCAATTGGAGGATTTACGGCCCATTTAAGTCGTAAAAACAGTAATGGTCAATTGTTCATCCGACAAGTATCTGGCAGGTTGCAATTGATCTTCCAGAATTGTCATGCCAGAATACGAGGTTACCGACATTCACATCCAGGAAATTTCCAGCATGGTAAAACTGGAGCAAAAGTTTATACAAAAGAATTTCCGTCCTTTTACCGGGTTTTCCTAATAAAAGAACTTATTGGAATGGCTGACAATTTTTGTTCAAACTTATCTTCATGGAAATTCGTTTTGAGGCATTATGAAACGATTTTTGGATTTCAACGATTTGGTCACATACACACACCCACAATTTTTAAAAATTTTTTAAATTTAAATAAAACTCCCCTCAATGGCGGAGGGGGGACACCATCAAATAAAAAACGGAAAAAAGAATAAAATGAAAGAATGAGGAGGACGTCAGGTTTACCGGACGCCTTTTATTCGGATCAAGAAAACTGAAGAGGGAGGAGGGTGAGTGGGATGCAACTAAGCGCCCTTATAAAATGACCACCAGTTTAAGTTAGAACCCCTCAGGATGCAGAGCACACCCGTTAAGATGCCCAACTCGAGTAACTTCTTGGTACTTTTCCCGCTCCACATCCCTCACCATGACATGGTCGGCCATGACCATAATGTTGTCTGTCACCACTCCTTTTAGCTCAGATATTACTTGCCGCATTTATTTCATACTTATTTATCTTGGTTCACCAGATCTACTCCATGTCCATGCGACCACTGACTAACTGGACATAAAGGATTATAGCACACTTATCAGGCTTGATGGAAATATTATTGGGCTTCTCGCGGCCACCACATGGCACAGGGTTTCATTTTTACCCCGACCGGCATGGCAAAGGGTGTCCCTGAGAGTACCCCTGGTATACCTCACCGAGGTGGCTGCCAGGACGGGGTCAAAATGGCGATGGTCGTGGGTTCAATGCCTTATGAACCCGTTCCACTAAAGTTTAAGAAATGGGGGATTCAGCACACTGACGGAGTTTTTTACAATCTACTGACTCATGCAGAGCAGCGAACTCAGCAGATGAGCTGGGTTTGGGAGCAGTTGATTTTGCTGCCTGACAAAGTCAAGATCAGCAGCAGGATGGACGACCTCTCAGCTCGAGCCTCTAAGGGTAAGCAAGCGCTGGTGGTGCAAGAATGGTATGCTGGCCAAAAGGGAGTCAATACCGAGCCCACTAGCCTTGACCGGTGTGTAGATGGTAGGCCCTTGGGACACCAGGTGAGAAGCTTAGATTTGAGCACACAGCAGAGCCTACATTGATATCTAACTCTAGCCGCCTGCCCACAGTAAGCTTGCCAAAGACTAACCCATAGGTTAGGGAGCTGCAGATTCTACTTATGTCTCAATGGATCCTTGATGACACAAGCTGATGATCCGCCTAGGTCCATAAGGCTTGTGGCTATAGTGGACACACCCATGAAGTCGACCCCAAGGTACTGCCAAACATATAAAATAGATAAGGTATATCCATAACCAGGTTTAAGAGGGGTAGGATCCCCCTGGCATCCAATTACAACATCCCCTGACATCTCGCCTCCTGTCTCAAGTATCAATATGTCTTCTTGGTACCACAGGCAAAATACTCAATTAAACGAGCTAGTGCCCAGACACCATGAAGGTAATTGGTTAGTGCAAAATAACTTACAGTGTCAAAAGCCTTAGTGACAAGATGGACCTGCCGTTTCTTGGTGTGGGCCAGCCAAATGACACTTTAGAGAACTGTTGGGTTCTCCGCTGTGCCATCCACTGGCCGAAATGCTCTGTGGAAGTCGCCTATGACACCAGCCACTTGGAAGCGAGGTTCCAGAATCTTTTGGAAGTGGAGGGAAACTACTGAAAATATAGAAATCATTCAGACATCCTTCAGACATTCTTTGGGGCTTTATTCCAGGGTTGGGCCAAAATACCATCAGGTCCAGCAGAAGTGGATTTTTTTTTTTTTTTTTTTACTAGGCACTTATGTGCCTCATGATAAAGCACCGGCGTGTACATAATGCTGGGACCAGAGTGACTTCCAATATTCTACAAACTCCTGGAGAGGGGGCAAAACTAGTCTATCCCCAGCTCCCTCCAGTACATCCACAGCTACACGAGCCAGATGCTTCTTCCACAACTTCTGGACCAACTGGTATTCCCGCCTCCTTGCTTGCTTAGCTGCTCTGCGATCTCCAGGAGGCAGCAAAGCCAGTGAATTCCCTCCCTGATCCTCCATCACGGTCTCTTCCTCAACATGTGGAAAGATCTTCTGCACATAGGTCAGGACCTATTCTTCCAAACCAATCAGGCCCCTCAACTGCCCAACTTGCCAGATCCTTCTTGTAGGTAACCTCATAACCCTCATTGCAGCCTACCTGCTCCTCAAACCTCAACACTTCAGTCATCAAGTTCTTAAGAAGACCAGAGGTCCTGGGCTAAAATAGCAAAATGACGAGCTGCTGCCCCATACCTCTAGCAGATGTGGGAGAGGTCTCACTGTTATTAACCAGGATTGTGACCTGGACAAGCTGCTTATAGTGGAGCCTCGGGTGAAGAGATCCAATAGCAGAAAACATGCGCCTGAGAAAACATTGTTGCAAAAATACATAATTATGACATACTCCATTGTACACAGCTTCTGCCTCCTCTGCTGCCATTCACCACTAATCTTCAGAAGAATATCATGGCTGCTCAAGCTCTGTATCAATTTTATCGTTGGCGGCCTCTGCGGTTCGCTTCTGCCAGAAATGGGCACTGAAGCCCCACTTGGAATCTCTCACAATGAGCACACTGGTGGGTATCTCCAGGAGCATCGGAAGAGGAAGAAAGGTAGGGACAGGAGAAAGAAGAAGATTAGAGGAAGGCCGATGCCCCTACCTTGGCAGCCCCCATCCGCCTCCCCTATACCCCCCCCCCCCTGCCAATGAGACAGCAGGGGTTTGAGGCTCTTGTTGTTTAAATAATGGGGAAAGTTTAATTAAAGGACAGGAGACCTGATTATACTAGCCTCCCAGCGGGTCATTCTGCCACCCTCTGGTGAACCAGAGGGTGCCTTTGTTGCACGAGACCATGACTAGGGCAGAGATATGAGGGAGCTCCGAACAGATAAAAACACCCCAAGTTGCTCTACCCCACCTAACCGCGACATAAACACACACACAGATGTGTGCGTGTATATATTTCATATTGAATGCTTCATTTTTTTGGCAAAAGTACTGATTTATTATCTCAATCCTGTAAGCTGGTACCTAGAGTCCGCAATGCCAACAGCTCCCCAGACAGGAGAAGGCCTGCCCCCCCCCCCCCCCCTCCCCTCTACAAACAGAGTTATTGCCCCAAGGCCTCCATGATCACTAGTTGACGCCCATTCCACAGGTTCCACCACACTACCACAGGTGGGATATTTTTCCCGCACTGCGTTTTGAGCATTTACTGTCTGAAATAAAATTGATCCAAACCCCAAGGCGCTAGCGTCGGTCCAATGTTGAGTGGGAGCCTTTGGATCGAAAATAGTAAGTGCTGGATTGGAAATAACCTGTGTAATAATGTGCTGCCGAATTTGCTCATTTTCCGATGTCCATTGGAAAGGTATACTTTCCGAGGTCACCCTATAAAGTGGTGTACGAATTTGGGAGAATCTAGGAATAAATTGGCGGAAATATGAGGCAAACCCTAAGAAGCTACGTAAAGTATGTCGATTTTTAGGAAGTGGTAGCTCTGCTAGGGCCAGAATCCTATCGTCATGAGGTCTAATTTGGCCATTTTCAACCAAATATCCTAAATAGACAGTAGAAGTTTTTGATTATGCACATTAATCCGGGTTAAGCGTAAGCCCAGCTACTGTTAATCTACTCATCGAGTCGTTCTAATCCCTGTTCAACAGTTTCTGAAATGACACATATCAAGTTATCAAGGTGTACTATACAATAGGTATGTGCAATTTTGCCCAAAGCTAGCATTACGGCCCTCTGAAAGGGTAGTCTATTAAATGTATAGTGGCCATCTGGTGTAGAGAACGAGAGATATTTGCGGGTTTCCTCTCTAACTGGAATTTGATAAAATCCAGAGGAGCGGTCAAGATAGGTCATGAACTTTTGACCACTTAATCGCGCGATTTGTTCCTGAATAAGTGGTATCGGGAAAGTTTGACTTTTGGTATTCTAATTTAATTATCGGTAATCCACATCCAGGCACAATTTACCTTTCTTTTTGGGCACAAGTAGCACGGAGGTTGAAAGAGGACTGTCTGAAGGTCTAATTATATTAACAGTTAATAGTTCATTAATATAATTTCTGACTGATTCTCGACCTTTAGGATGTAATCGGTACAATTCGGATTTCGATCGTATTGGTTGTAATTTTAGCTGGGTAAAATGAATAGCTTATCTATATAATAAAGGACAGAGCTTATCTAATTGAGGAGGATCTTTCAAAGAAGTATCTAACGGCTCCGATAATGGTCTAAAATATTCTTCGCCGCCCACAACAGACCCTTGAAGAACGGGAGGAGCCTCTGTAGGGCACATTGTTTCAATCTGACGGTCAATTACAGAGTTTAAGCAAGGAACTGGTGAGAAGGAGCGAGAGCGAGCTGTCTGTTGGCCGGAACAGCAGCAGATTCACCCCTCTGTAGGTCAAGGGCGGTGCCCCGAGTACTGAGAGGACCAATCTCGTGAGTATGAAGGTAGAGATTGGGGGAAACATATGCGCTTGTCATCAAAACATAATTGATGAGAGTAATTATCAATGTTTTTACATGCTAACAATGAATTATTCTGTACATTTAATTGTGTTGGATCTGTATTGGCCTGAGAAGTTTTATTAATAGTTCCATAATCTTTTAACGATGTTGACGATTTTTCTGAAAGTGAAGTTTTGACTAAAATTTAATTAGGTTTTAAATTTTGTACAAATTCATATCTGACATGATGAGTATAAACAGACAGAGTAGAGAGGAGAGAATATCTTTACCCAAAATAATTCCATTCGAAACAATCTAATCAGGCACAATTACAAATTTTAAATCAATATTATCTACTGCAATTGAAGTAGCTAATCTTTCGTTACAAATAATTCTATCTTCGGTGATACCTACCTGTGCTATTGGATATACGAAACGTCAGCCTTAGAATTTTGCAGCTGTAGTTTCTTTTATTAATGAAACATCGGATCCATTATCGCTTGAATACCTTACCGGAGTGTCGGAGTTCTCCGATTGGATTTCGGTTTGACCAATTGCTCATTGGCGGAATGGTTCATTCTTTGTTGATATCCAAGCAGCTAATACGTTGGCATACTGTTGGTCGGGGGGTAGCTTTTGCGTCGCAGCCCGAATTTCGGGTCCCAATGTATCAATCATATTTTGGACACTGGTTTGAAGGGACGTGAACACAGTATACAGTTCTCCCACAGGTGTATCAGGATGACAAAAACAGACTGAGAATTTTTCAAAAAAAAAAAAAAAAAAAAAAAAGAAAAAAAAAAAATCGTCAATCGCAGATGTGCAGGTTCTATTGTGGAGAACCACATAGTGGCCTTGGGAAGCCGGAAGACCGTTGTTAGAGCCGGAACATAAAAGTGGATGTCGCGCACATGCTACTGGTCCACGATCCCCGGGCTGACCGCAACCACATCTGCTAGTCGACCCGTGGAGGGTCAAATTCCGAAAATTTTACTGTTTGAATAATATGGACATTAACAACAGGAGCCGTAGGGGGAGTTTTAATTGTAGACGCAAAATCATATAGAATATTTTTAAAGGGGTCTAATAGCGGATTGAGTGGAGATGTAAATTGTGCGGAAGGTGAAGACTCTGAGTTTGAAGATGGCATAACGACTAACGGTACAGGTCTATAATGTTCATCTGGGATGGATGGCGGCTCGGAAAACGTGTCTTCTGCGTCTTGATCTTCTTCAGTTGGAAGGTAAGTATGAACTTCCCGGTGGTCAGCCATGATGTACGTACCTACTTTGGGAGCCTCCGGACGAAATACACTACAGCGTGAGGTCCTAACAACGCACAAAGTCTTGTTGAGAAAAATGTCACAAAAATACACTTGTGAGTGCGGTGTATCAAATCCAACTTCTGATGTCAAGGATGAAATATAGAGAGTGAGGAATAATTAATAATGAAAAGGCTTGTTTATAAAAAGCGAAAAATTACGGTTTATTCAAAACGGCTAACCAACTTGAGATTTTGAGGAGAACGACTGGGGTCCTGACACGAGCCGCTGTAGAACCCCAAAGTAGGTGGGAGGCTACTCTTTGGTACTACCAGCCCATGAAAACGAAAACGCAATTGGTCCCTTAAAGGAGCCACCAGAAAGTTTTAATGAGAAATATATATATATATATATATATATATATATGTATATATATATATATATATATATATATATATATATATATATATATATATATATATATATATATATAATTTGGTATTTGGTTGACTAGTGATATATATAAATATTCGGGAGGTTAAATGACCAGTCTAGTCTTGAGTTTTTTAAGGTGTTTACTCACAACGTTTCAACCCAGGAGCTGGGTCCTATTCATGTGAATGATTGATGTGCTGGATCTTCCAAGTCAGACGTAAAGACTTTTCAGCAGTAAAATACGTGTTGTTGGCTTCACCAACTGGCTTCACCAACAACACGTATTTTACTGCTGAAAAGTCTTTACGTCTGACTTGGAAGATCCAGCACATCAATCATTCACATGAATAGGACCCAGCTCCTGGGTTGAAACGTTGTGAGTAAACACCTTAAAAAACTCAAGACTAGACTGGTCATTTAACCTCCCGTATATATATATATGTATATATATATATAACAACATGTTAAGTTCTTGACCACTATAACACCTTATATATATAATATACACAGGGTGTTCACACTCTTGGTTATGGTTACTAACCTCCTAGGGATCACGATTTAAGATTTTTTCGACGTTTTCAATCTTACTTCACAAAATCTGATACAATTCCGTTCCATATTGTGTAAATTCAAATTTGAGGATACCGATGGAAAGAACGTTGAATTTCCTTTTGGATGAGCTACCCCTCGTGTGAAAATTTGCGGGTTTAGTAGTCTCGAATTCACACCAAATGAAAAATTTTAAAAACTTGAAAACCTTGTATTTTTTAAATCGCAGGATGGCATTCATAATCCACTGAATTCCCGTGCGCGTTACAGGAAAAGCTTGGCCCAAATCTCACCTTTCCAACGGTATGCGCGGTTTTTTTTTTTAATTTTAATAAGAGGAGAAAATCAAGTTTAAATGCAAGAAAACGTGGAATTTTAGAGAAAATCGAGGGTTTTCGAGAATAAGGTCCCCCTTAAGAAAATAAGAGTTTGGGCCCGGTTCCCAAGTATTTTTTCACGCCGAATCGAATTTTATACTCTCACTTAAAAGTTTCACCCTTGAAAACGCATAAAATTGAGCATAACAAAAACCTAAAAAGTAGTTAGGTAGTTAAAACGTAAAATTCGGTTGTAACGGAGTTTGAGAGATCGACGAGTTCAACATTCGATTCAACGTGAAAAAATACATAGAAACCGGACCCAAACTCGTATTTACTTAAAGAGTCATTTTCCACAAAATCCTCAATTTTCGCTAAAAATTCCAAAATTCCACTTTTTTAAAAATTTATTTAAACTTGATTTTCTTCTCTTATTAAAATTTTAAAAATAAAACCGACCATACCGTTGGATAGGTGAGGTTTTTCACTTTGGTGTGAATTTGTGACTACCAAATCTGCATACTTTCACACGTTGGGTAATCTATTCAAAGGGAATTTTAGCGCTCTTCCCAACGGTATCCTGAAATTTGAATTTACGCAATATGGAAGGGAGTTATATAAGATTTTGTGATGTAAGGTTGAAAACACGAAAAAAATCTTATATCGTGAATAACCCGAAAACAATACCTTTAAAAAAAAAAGGCTATGAGACACTCTTTGTTGCACATTAGTTGTAGAATCGACCTCTAGGAGGCTAGTAACAAAAAGTGGGAACACCCTTTATATCGATGAATCGTTTCAGAATTCCTCAAAATATACTTCTATGTAGAAAGTTTTGGAACCAACACAATAGCTTTATTTTCTAGGAAAACAAAAACAATCATTGTGATGAAATTGTAAATTCTGTTAGATATGTCTAAGAAGAAGAACTACACACTTCATAATTTGATATTTTTCGGAGGAATTGTGGTAAACCGAGCTTAGTGTCGTGTGGGAAACAAAGGTAATTTCATTTGCCTTACTACTCACGACTATAGAGTTGATGTGATCTGGTTGTGTACTGTCTCAAAGAAACCCCCACCCTCCTCCCATTAGTGAGAATAAATTTTATAGTCTTTAGATTATTCAACACCAAGCCACTTATACAAGGCAAATATCACGAAAGGTTTGCTTCCGAAACTACGTAGTCGGCGGAACGATTGGGGTGGATGATCCCTTCTGGTTTTTATTCGTGAAACCGAATTTGTCTATGTTCCCTATTAACTTCATCGCTGTCACGCACACTAGCAGATCCGCAAACTTAAAATGCTTCTAAAAATCACAACTTCTACAGTTTTTTCACGATATCTATGAAATGCTCAGGTATTTTTCGAGAAGAGATCTATGGTCATTTAAGAATTTCAATACATCTTTAACTTCACAAAACACCATTATTACACACCATCATTAACACTTTATTATATACGTGCACAACCACATAGTACGCATTTTAGCCCATTTGATCACAAGAAATATACCTACCTACCACGTGTGACCAATATTCGTATGGTGTGGCCGAAGAGTCGCTACAAATTTCACAATTAAACTGGGCAGCTAAAGATGGAGTTACAGAAATGCCTTGGTTTATGGTGAAATAAAAAAAACTTATTTAATTTGATACAATTATTATATTTATATGTTCAATCTACTGTATCTAACCTAATGCCTAACTAGGCGTATCGAACCTTTCATAGAATATTTTTACCAGGTTCATCAATTTTTGTTAGCCTATTTATAGCAACGATTAGTAGCTAAATACCTACCTTAAGTGATAAATACTTAGATTTCGGTTGAGGAAACTCAATCCTGGATTGATAGATAATATGGCTGTGGTATTTGAAAATGATTCGTGAATGTAATATATACTTAAAGCGTTGGAGAATAAACTTAAAATTTCATACTGTGATTCATTCAATGTGTGAAATAGAGATTTGTGGCCATTCTATCTGATATGAGTAGGTTTAATTCGCTCGTAATGGCATGAAATTTGTTTGTTTCTTTCCAAATAGCATGAGCACAATGGATTCAAAGAAAAAAGTAGTCCTCACAATTAAAAAGACATCAGTACCCACTACCCACCTAACCAAATCACATGAGATTTCCATTGTATTCTCGTAATGCCTTGTTTTTTATAAAAACTTGCAGGTACCCTCAACAGCTACGCAATAGATTCTACGTCTAGATTTAGTTTATTATTTTCTCCATAATGAATCTTCGTAAATGACTGCGAAAGAATTGTTTTAAAAATACCTCGAAATTGGTTGGTTCACCTTTATTCAAAAATTCTAATGTTTGACTCATTAACCTCACGCTTGATTTAACCCATTAGTTTACTAAATATTAATTTTAATTTTCTTTCCATAATATGTGCCTGTACCTTCTAATTTCATAAACATGGAGAATATTTGTAAAAAAATTTACATACAATGCACTCTCTTGGTATTAGGAAGATGAAGAAGTGTTTCAAAGTAGCGAAATCAAATCAACTACTTTCCGGTTTCAGAGCCCAACGACTGCCTTATTTTCGTCTTACTACCACAGCTCTTACAATTGTTTACTAAATAATTCAAAATTTCACAGTAATGTTCAAAATATCTGCTTGCACGTCTGGCAAAAATTTTCCACATCTTAGTCAAATAGAAAAATCAGCAATCAATGTTTTCAAACATATAAAAAGAGTGATTTTTACGATTATGTTAATTTCTCTCAATTAGACCGACCATATTCGTAATTTCACGCGTACTTCATCTATGTATGTAGAAACGGTGGTGTCCTGACTTTTTGACGAATGTAATGCAGTTGTTTCTGATATCCAAGACACACAAAAAAAGGCCTGCGGATTTTTATGACACAAAATTTACTATCTAAAAAAAAAAAAAAAAAAACATGACACCACATTTTAAAACATCCATGTGAACATCTTGTGTGAATTAGAAGAAACATTCCCCGTGAAAAAGGAACATTCGTTAGTAGGAAACTGACTTTTCAGGAGAGCGGTTTTCCTTAGAGCTGCCGTGTTGTTCACTTTCATTTCACTTTTATGAATTTCCTTATTGGTAATAATTAATGGGAACTTCGGTACTTATCTATGAGCCGTATCTCTTCTGAATGCATTAATTCGAGTGCAATCCATGAATTGTATAACTTCCGAATATAATTCATGAAAATTATCAGGTTCCATGATGAAGACCATTAGACGTTGTGTACAATAAGATTTTTTTAAAAATATAATAAAAATATAATCTTAACTCTGGTTCCGATCATCAGATTCTAATTTTTTTCTTTTTCACCCAGCTGGACAGAATTCAACTACCTACGTTCATATTTCTGTTATTTCATAAGTGTAGAACTTCAAAATGACACATAGTACATCTTCAATTACTAAAATTGACCGAAAAAGCTGCAGCTAGTGCTGGTTGAAAGGGATACAATTTCTGCAAAAATCGTTCTCTCTAATTTTCTTTTGCTAGGTGAGTGTAAGTAAGGTGTTATAAATGATGTCACCTGTAATCATCTGCAATGCTTTTGGAATCTACTAGTCTTGAAACGTACCTGAACAATCAACTTTTGGCTTTGAAAGGGCCCCTCCTCCCCAGTCGACATCAAAGATTTATTATTGAAAACTATAAACCAAAATTCTAAGGTCATTCAACAAAAGCTACCCATGAAGAACTTTCTTTCGTCTTCATGGTGTTCCTGTGTTCTTTCAGAAATATTTCCCTGAACTTGCATTCTCTACAATACTGAAAATACTAAACGCGATGGTTATACACCAGTACAATAATGAAATCATTTTACTTGGATTTCAACAATTGGATTCAATATGTGGCTGTTATTCCTTTTCGGCGGGCTAGCTTATCAGGTGACACAGTTATGTGACGTGAGCGTAGTACGATGCGAAGCGAAGTTCTGACTCCAAGTTGAGCTTATGAGTCGTCCGCGAACATGAGCCTGACGAACAAACTTGAAAGCAAGTCAGCCAGTAAGGCTCAAGCTGGCGGACAACCCGCATCTGTCAATCCAAAATGGTTGCAGCTACAATACACTATAACTTACAATAAATAACTACTTAACAATTTATAAATACGCGATATTCACCCTTTATTTGAATGAATGTACATTAGCTAAGCCAAAATAGGCAGGTATCTAACCAGTTGATCAGTACAAAATATTGACATTGAACCAACAGTAACTAATATCATGCGAATAATAATGATATTATTATATTTAACTTCAGGAACATATCATATATATTTCGGTAAAATAACTTGGCCAATCTTTTGAGATTTCATATGCTAAAACCATGAATTAATTTCAAATAATGCCATGGTAAGTGAAACCTCGTCCTAATCTTTGAACGTACTTTCTAAACGTTATGTTAAGAATTTGTGAAGGCAGACTCGGGACCAAGCTATAGTCCTACATTTTTGCTCCTGTTCGGTAACTTTTGACTCATTCGGCCGACGTGGATTGATCGGCAATAAGGGTTCAGGACTTTCAAGAGACGATGAACTGAACAACATCCTATAGCGAGCTATGAATGCTGCTGATAGGCCAGCATGTTCGGAGTCTTCGCACCTCCTTCGGAAGGAGAGAAAATGACCTTATGTCGGGGAGCCAGAAACTGGTATGAGTTTCTGGTGGTTGCAGGCTACATGCCTTTGTACAGTACCTGGATATGTGGCTAATACCCTGGCTAGTAAAAATCATCCACAATATACCGCCATGAAGCAAAATAGTAATTCAATGGCTTTTGAATTATTACTGGAGCCATGGGCGGCGCTGCGGGTGTGCAAAACTCATTCAATTCATACGGTTCTTGGTCAAGCTATTGTACAAGGCAATTCGAAAAGGGGACGCGGTCAACGTGCTGGGAGTTCAACAGCATCTACTACTCTTGACGAGACATTGTTTCTACAAATCATTTTAAAACTAATGATACCTGAGATCTCACTGCAGTACCATATCGACTCATGTCAGGCTTCCTTGAGTAGGTACATTTGGTTGAGAATTTTCGAGAACAAACATACTAAATGTATGAATATGAGAACCAATGATGATTATTTGCTAAATCAATTTTCCTAAAGCAAGTCACTGAGGTATTGGCACAAAATTGGGCAAAATCACATTGATAAATTGCTGGCTGGGTCCTCATTAAAGTGCAATTCGAGCTGTCTCTCTGCAAATATGAGGTTTTGGAAGAGTACGGTTCTACCAGATGACCACTCGCGTCGCCGAGAGCATAGAAGAATTAGAACGAGTGGATGAGGCTCAGCTTTGAGGGAGCGAGAGAGAGAGAGAGAGCAAAAAATAATAATGCAGAACATATTGCCCGAACATCATCTTTACTAGGTGTAGGCGATTGTAATAAATCAATACCATTATTAGCTATTTACGCCATTACTGTACCAAAAATTCGAATGTCAGAAAGAAATTTAACGAAAGTGGCCTGAAGAACATTTTCTCAACCCCCAATTCGGCCAGATCTCAATGCATATCTCTAGCTACTTAAATAACTGATTATGTTGTCCACGTTTGAAAAGAACAAACCTTTGAAAGATTCAATCATTTGCAATTAGGACCAAATTTGAAAAGCTTACGAACTCATCTAGAGTATGTGACAAATATTGGGCATTCATATTCATAGGCCATAAATATGTAAACACATGTAATGTTACAGTTTAGTAATAGTTTAGACCTGTTTCGTTATATTTATTGTCACTTGAGACTTGTGGAGTGTTCGATGAAATCTCTTTTAAATTCTTCTCTGAAGACTTAAAGGTCCAGGAATGGTAATGATGTGACTTGATGATCTTGGAAAGCTCCAGTAACCCAAATCTGACGAACAAACTTAACTAAACAAAGCAGGTTCGTGAGATTCAAGCTCCTGGTTGCTGACTTCGTAGGCAATTAAATCGATTCCTGCACCAGAAAAAACAAATAGGTATGTAATTAAGGTGAGCTTTGAAGTGGAGGAGGAGAGGGGGTGGGGTTGTTTTGATTTCAATGTTTCGAATAGATCTAATTGAGAGCTTACCAGGTAGATCCGAGGTTGGCCGGCAGCAATACAAGTATAATTATATGCACGATTATCCTCTCGCAACTGTCCCGGGTAAGGTTAGGCTTATAAGTTCGGGGGCGGTGTATGTCTCCATTACTCACTATGAAAAATGTGAAATCATGGAAGTTGGGAAGAATTGTATCTTCGAATACACTGGTATTACAATCATTCAGTTAGTGATGTATTAACTTGAACGTTATATTTTTATCTAATTCAATAATAAGTTGAACATTACAAAATCATGAATCATATCAATAATTATCAGAAAACATGTGTTTCTTCATTGGGTTGTATGGAACAGGTAATAGGACATTCACGATAAAAGGACATGCAGTTTTCACCCTCCTGTTGTCTACGGTTGATGAATTGACTCCTTCGGATTCCACCATTTTCTTTCTTTTGATAATACTCATTCAATGTATTAAGTACACCTTCATAATTACTTCCGATCGGAATGTTCGGATCCATTCAGTAGGTAGTATTCGGTTTGCTCTTACTAATCGCTAGTGATATTTTACATAATCATAGTAGTGTCCCATCTTAAGTTCCTGTCACTTCAGGAGTGAATTCTGCAGGTCAAAGGTTACAAAAAGGAAACGTAGAATTTTTTATTAGAGGCTTCATTTCCGAGTTATTCACAATTTAAGATTTTTTCGTGTTTCCGACCTTACATCACGGAATCGGCGATAACACCCTTCTATATCGGTACTTTCCCGTTGGAACCCCCCCCCCCCCCCCCCAGTCAATTTGTCTTCAACACGCCCGCCCGATGTTTCTAGGCATTCCTTCTTACTTAGATTACATATTTAGGCAGAATTGGTGACAATTTCAAGCTGTGGGAAGAAATTATATTATTTAAAAAAAAGAAGGAAAAAAAGAATTAGGTACCGTGTTTTCAGAGGTTGCCGATGACGGTTAGGATTTGTTGAAACAAATTGGCGTGGTTGTGGTTTGATTGCCTCCACATGAATTCGCACAAGTAGAATGCACATGAATTCGCACAAGTAGAATGTACATGAATTCGCACAAATAGATCAGAATGCTGTGTATAGGTTGGTGGTCTGGATGCTCGCAAGCTCGCATCTCTGGAATACATAACATAATATAATCTAAGCAAGAAGTAATGCCTAGAAACATCGGGTAAATGCCTAGAAGACAAATTGACTGGGGGGGATCAACGGAAAAGTACCTCTATATCAAGTAAATTCAAATCTGAGGAGGCCGTTAGAAAGAGCTTCAAATTTCCTACCTCCTTAATGCCAACTTTTGATCTGAAGTAGGATGTCAAGGGATGTTGTCTTTGTGGTGGAGTACGCCAGGGGATCTTCTGTCACCATTGCTCTTCACCCAAGTCTTGGATACAGCCTTCAGTAGGCTGCCAGTTGAAATATGGTTTCTTCTCGACCATGGGGAGTGAGTAGGTGCATTGACTTTTGCTGATGATGACATCCTACTTGCAGAAACTCGTGAGGGCTTGCAGATTGCCCTCAACCCTATTTACTGACCAGCTAGCCAAGTTTGGCTTAGTGATTCACCCTTCTAAGTGAGGATCAGTCTCCTTGGTCCTGTCCGGACATCAGCGAAATGTGAAGGTGGTGGATGAGGAGAGCTTTGTCTTAGGATAGACAGATCTTGGATTAATCTATGTTGGAGGTCTGGCGGTACTTTGGAATCAACCCCATGTGTGTGACCTTCACACGTGCTTACTGCCAAAGCTAACCCTGTGGGTTAAACTTTGGCAGGCTTACTGTGGGAAGGCTGCTTGAGTTAGATAGTGATTCTGATGTACGCTGTTGGCTAGGCTTTGACCTTGTGTCCCAGTTGCCGGTCAAGGCTGGTGGGCTCAGTATTATCTCCCTTTTGGTCAGCATCCCATCCTTGCACCACCACTACCTGTTTTCCTTCGGGGTTCGAGCTGGGAGGTCACCCACACTGCTGCTGATCTTGACTTCGTCAGATACAACAAATGCTCCCGAATCAAATTCGTCTCACTGCTGCTCTGAATGATTCGGTAGATTTAAAGGATTCAAACAGTGCTCTAAATCCCCTTTTTCTTCCCAGTAGATAGAATGGGCTTTAGAGAGCAATGAAGCATGAACAAGTATCGCCATTTTCATGCCTTACAGTTGGCTACATTAGCCATCTCGGTGAGGTGTTCAAGGGGTAGTTGCGTGACTGTGGACTCTCCCTTTCCCTTGCCTGTTGGGGTGAAAATGAGAACCTGTGCCATTTGGTGGGTCTTTGGACTCACAGCAGCCGCATTCTACCTCTTGATGGGTTGCCCAGAAGGTAGCAGGCGCTTTGTCAGCCAGTGGTTGGCATATCCAAACGGAGAGACTATATCACATGCCGAGTGACAGAGAAAAGAAGCGGGATATCATTGCTGTCAAGCCTGATGGGTCTGCTATAATCGTGGATTTCCATGTTGTCAGTGGCCGTGGAGACATGGAGCAGACCTGATGGGCCAAGATAAATATGTATGACAAAATGACCTGCTGATGTTCAAGCTAAAAGGAGTGGCGACAAACAGCTCAAGGTCATGATGCGAGGTGTGGTGTGAGAAAACTGACACAGGGTTACTCGAGGTGAGCATCCAGGAGGAAGTGCCTTGTGGTAGCACCAGCTGCGTCCTGTGGGGTTCTTACTTAAACTGAAGGTCATTTTATAGGGACACTTCCTTTCATTCCACACTTCCTCCTCATCTTTCTGCTATTTTGATCCCAAGGGCCAGCCTCAGGTACACCTAGGCGTCCTCCCCATTCTTTCAATTTAGTTTTTCCGTTGTTCTATTAATAGGTGTCCTCCTCTGCCTTTAGGTAAAAGGGAGTTTTATTAAAATAAAATTTAAAAGAAAAGTGTGTTAAGTATATACTTCAAAACGGTTGGACCGATTTTGATGGGGGTTTTCAAAAAATTATTAGCTTGTACTTTGTACGGAGTTGGGCTATATTCAAATCCCTTAACAACACATAAAATCAAAAATTGAGAAAAACCTTTCAATGTAGTACGGGTAAACAACGTAGTGATTAAAGGAGTTCAATTTCGGTGGTAAAACTTCGGATGTTTGCCAAGTATAATCAGCTGATCAATGATCTTACATGCGTCAGCGGCCCCTGATACATCTTTATCCTCGCCATGTTACAGATTATATCCGTACCATGTTTCATCAAAATCGGATGTCGGGCAGTGGCATTTAAAACAATTTTATACGACTTTTTTTTCTAACAAAACTCCCCTCAAAACGGAGGGGGCACCATTGAATTTAAAAGAAAACAAATAAAATAAAAAAGAGGGGAGGACTCCCAGATTTACCCGACACCAGCTATAGAAATGAGGGAAGTTTCGGAAGGTCGAAGAGAAAGATTGGGATGAAAGGAAGTGCCCCTATAATATGACCACCAGTTCAAGTAAGAACCCCTAAGGACGTGAGTGGTAATACCACAGAGTACCTACTCCAGCTGAGATGCATAACTCGAATAACTCCAAGCGGCTTTTCCCGCACCATGACAGGGTCACAGCCATGACCTTGATGTTATTGCTCGACACTCCTTTTAGCTAAGGAATCGCTTGCCACAGGTCATTTCTGTCATACTTATTTATTTCAGCCAGCCAGGTCTGCTCCATGTCCAGCTGCCACTGACAACATGGACAACCAGGATTATGGCAGACCCATCAGGCTTGACGGCAGCGAAATTCCGCTTCTTGCCAAGGTCACTCAGCATGTGATTTAGTCTCTCCCGTTTGACATCCCAACTGGATGATCACTTCCTCCTGGATGACAAAGCTCCTGCTAGCAGCTTGGCAATCCCATCATGATGTAGAATGCGGCCACCATGAATTCAAGTACACTGCTGCACCCCATGATAAAGATTCTCAATTTTACCCCGACAGGCACTGCAGAGAGTGTTCACTGTCCCTCGACAACTCCTTGAAAACCTCAATGAGATGGCTAACAGACGGCGTGAAAATGGCGATAGTCGCGGGCCTCAATGCCCTTTGAAGCCCATTTCACCCACTGGGAAGAAATGGGGGATTCAGGGCACTGTCGGAGTTCTGTACCATCTTCTAAATCACGCAGCACACTAGCGAACTCAGCAGATGAGCTGGGTTTTGGAGAAGTTGCTGTTGCTCAATCTCACCACAACAACAACTGCTGCCTGACAAAGTCCACGTGAGCAGCAGTAAGGGAGACCTCCCAGCTCGAACCCCTAAGGGCGAGCAGGTGCTGGCAGCGTAAATATGGGTTGCTGGCCGAGAGAGGGACGATACTGAGCCCACCGGCCTTGACCGGTGCGTGAATATAGGCACTTGGGGCACCAGGTGGGGAGCCTAACCAAGAGCGCACAGCAGAGCAAACTTCACGATCTAACTCAAGCAGCCTCCCGGCAGTAAGCCTACCAAAGACTAGCCCATAGGTTAGCTGTGGTAGTAAGTACGTGGGGAGGAGGAGCAGCTTCTGCTTTGGCTTCAATGGAGCCATGGTGATACGACCTAGTGCTCCACCAAGGTCCACACAGCTTGCAGCAATAGTGGCTGCACCCAAGAAGTCAACTCGAAGGTACTGCCGAACCTCTAGCACGGATCGGGTGGGAATGTTTAACTGTCGTTTGACAAAACTCTCCTCATCCACCACCATAACCTGATGTTATGAGGGCATCCGTTCATGTCGGTTGGTATACTTAGACCAGATGGGCCGGTAAAGTGTGCATGTATTTTCTCTATGTAGGTGCCGGTAAAGTGTGCATGTATTTTCTCTATGTAGGTGCCGCTATCTATGTAGGAATATTGGCGATGTCAGCTTTTCGCCCAACCACCTAGAAGCTGCGTTACGCAATCGGTTGCAAAGGTTCGTTACAGTAAAATGACCCGTCATGCTAATTTCTTTCATAATCAAACTTCAGTACTGACATTTGGAACGGAACTCATTTTTCGATATTTAGAATACAATTACAATGCACGGACCTTTGAGCCTAATTTGCTTCTTAATCGACTTATGGCGCCTAAAATGGAGTCCCTTCGGGATGTATGGATATAATTGGAAAGTATGGAAGATCTCTTACCAGCTGTGGAACCGCATAGTCTAATTTCTTCTAGGATACCAGCAGTGCTGAAATCTGATGTAGAGAGCGCCTTTGAAACACGTTGAAAACAATTTTACTAGACACGGAGGACTGCTTAGGTATCAACTGAGGGTCCTCTGAGTCTACCTTGTGAAATGCATTAATTTAAGGTTTTTATGTGCCAAAAACAAACAGTTTCAAATCAATTTATAGTCTATCCAATCCTTATATGCATTGGATATGCATTGGAATTCATCATTGTTTTGTTTCTTAATATTTACTAAAACGCTGCAAATTATTACTGAATAGTTTATTATTTCTGTGTTAGATAGCCTTCTACGCAGATTATTTGTCTATAATTATTGAACCCCATACGTAATACATGATCAGAACATGGAGCATCGTGCCTCCGAGAATGGTTCACACTTTTATACTTCCAAGACCTCGCGATTTTCCGTTTCACCGTAAAGATGTTTGAAAAAATGGGAGCATGATGCATGAAGTAATTTACTTTAGCGCATGCGCATGGAGTAATGATTTGAGAAAAATGAAATTGTTAGGGAACAATCTACAGCCTAACCCACAAATTCCCAGAAAATGTAATCTAAATCTGATGAAAATTAGACCTTGTTCCTGGGAGTACATTTCTGCGCATGCGCATGAGCTATAAATTATGCAATTATGTTGAAATTAACAGGGAATAATTAAATCATTGTCCGCCAACTATGCTCCAAATTTGAGCGGGATTGGACTACTGGGGCGTAAAAAAATTATGCTTGAAAAGATTTAAATTTGCACATGCGCAAAATGAAGTAACGATTTGAGAAGTATGGAATTGATAGTATACCATTTTCAGCCTAACCTGCACATTTCCTAAAAATTTCATCAAAATCGGATCAGAATTATTGAAATTATGCTCGTTTAAAAAGGAATACAATTAGCGCGTGCGCAGTAGCTATGAAATATAGGGTTATTCTGACATTGCTAGGGAATGCTGGCAATTTCTTCTTTTTTTTTACTTCTTCCTTTTTTTCTTCCAAATTTTAGCGAGATCGGAAAACGATGCTTTATGGAAT
Organism: Adelphocoris suturalis; assembly: GCA_030762985.1. Lineage (NCBI taxonomy): Eukaryota > Metazoa > Arthropoda > Insecta > Hemiptera > Miridae > Adelphocoris > Adelphocoris suturalis. The sequence continues at coordinate 68,879,436 of CM061040.1, read as the reverse complement.
TTACGTTTGCGCATGCGCCGAATGGAATATTGATTTGGGAACAACGAAATTCATAGGGGACTATCTCCACACTAACCCGTACACACCATGAAAATTTCGTAAGAACAAGGATTTGCGGACATAGACAAACACACACAAACACATACACACACACAGATAGAAAGACGGAACGAAAGTTGTTCAGAATAGTCTAAAACGTCAAATGCGAGTGGAAATTTTGCCACTGTAAAAAAACAACAGCCGTTTGATTTTAGTGGAGTCTACAACTTTTCAATCTCTCGAAATTGAAAACAATGCTTCCGCTACCTATAGGTAGACGTGAGAGCAATGTAAGAGATGAAATTTAGCATGTAGGTGCATCCGGACGGACAATAGCTAATAAACTCGATTTCGCAGCGTTAGAAAAAATTCCGTTGGGAGTAGGTATATCACCTGATAATAAATTCTAATATTGGTATTATGTCAGCCGATATTAACAAGGCAATTTTTATGTATTCCAGTATTAATATCTAGCGGTCTTTGATGGAATTGAGAGCATGATCGGCTATTCAATAGATCCGCTATCAGCGCATTAGAAATCGCGCTGAGAAATACAAAGGTGTTTTTCGATGTTTGAGCCTTAGGGAAAACGAACCGTTTAACGTATAGCGTTGCGGATGGTTTTAATAGATTCTTTGTACGAAATCCTTCGCACGAAAAATCATTACTGTCACCTAGAAAGTTTTCGAGATCTCAATTTTTGAATGTTTAGCCCTTTAATGCTGCCATATAGTGTTGACAAAAATTGATGCCGAGCTTCGAGGACCATCTAGAGCCAAATGCGATTTTTAACGCAAGTTGCATGACGTTTGATTCGGAGAAAAGCCGCGGACGGCGGACGGACGGTTTTTTTTTTTTAAATCGATTTTTGGATTCTACGCATCTTCAAACGTAGTCCAAAATATTTTCAGAGGGCTTGAAATTTTTTTTCTTCTTGGTTCACAATCGATAATAATAAACCAAAAGCGTGAAATAGAGGGGTCTTGGCACTGTAAAGGAGTGCTCCCCCTTTTTGCGGGGTGGGAAGCGTCTCTACCTCTCGGCGTAAAAGCCAAGGCACACCGTAAAGGCTATACAATGCAGAAATAAAAACCTGTGTGTAATAATTTGCAGCGTTTCTTGTTTTTATTTTATTATTATTATTATTTTTTCTTCATTTTTGATTTTTGGATTCTATGCATCTTAAAACGTACCGAATCGTGTTTTTTTCTTCAAAAATCCGTCGGTTCACCGGCCGGAGCTTTTCTCGTTATCTATCGGAACGATGTTTATGAAACCGTTTTGAAGGTCTGTAGGAATCGTTGCAGGATCCAATAAAATTGGTTTCCATGGAAACGAAAGAAAGAATAGAAAAAGTTGACATTTCGCTTTAAAATTTATTGAGCCATTGCAGTAGCTTGGTTTTCTTCATAAAGTTAGTTAGATATTAAACGTGATAAATGTTGAACTAGGTGCGATAAAACTATAATTATGTCAACTCATTGTTGGTTTATTTGAAAAGGTTATGTTTGTAGCGCTGGTCAAACCGTACCTAAATACAATACTCACTTCTGGATGATGCCTTCAATGATAAGTCGCGTATCCTCACATACCCGAACAAATTCCTGCCAAATGGATAGAAGTAGGTAGGTTCTTGGATATTTACCCACACTGGGGAACTGGAAAGAATTAGCCCTGATTACCTGTAGACAGGCAACTCGCACTGTTTACGGCTCGGAGCAGCGGTCGCTATCTAGGGGTTTACGATCTCACTACCATCCTCGTGGTAGTTTATTATTGAAAGCAGAACTGTTCACGGCGGACGCTATTGGTCGGATTACAACCGGTTATCGCTCTTCTTTGTCGTTAAAATGTCGACTAGTCGTAAGATGTTTCAAGGTGTTTTTCGCTCGAAACCGTACTCGGAACACACTATCATTGCAATTAGGTACTCGATTTTTAAAATATTTGTTACTTCATTGTATTATTGAACGGAAGCTAAACATTTTTATTCACATATTTTGAAAAACTGTTCTCAAATCCCAAGGCTTGGATATCGGAATTTGCTCCCTAGGCCATTAAATCAGCTTCTTTGAATTCTGGAATCTGTATAATGATAAGTGAAGCCCAACCTGGCAAGCTCTTTTCATTGCTGAATATTATCTCTTAGTGCATATTATTGGGCTACCCTGATGAATTGGCTTATAGGTATTTCCTTCCCTCCAGTCCATGAAAATTTAATCAAAATTTGGCGACTGAGGGGAAGGTATGCAGGGAACTGAGTTAGGCATGCAGAGTAGCTTCTGGGTGCTAATCCGTTCAATTGTCGAAAACGTCAACGATATCGGCGTTTTCTCCTTGGTAATGAATTTTACATTCGCGAACACTCAGTGGCAATAACTAGCTTATTATCTTGCGATTAAATTCACAACCGATCATTTCAGGACCATCCTTCAGTAATACTCCGATTTTGAACAAGTTCAGATTTTAAGACGGAAAAATAGACATTTTGAGTGGGTTATGGCCCACACCACAGTCATTACTTGCCCATCACAGAGAGAAATAGGTGCCTCAGGAAACTTGCTGCTGTACTAGCTGTGAAACCCTAAATTGTTCCTACGTAGTGGACATTTTGATTTCGGAGGAAATCTTTTTTACACGAGTACGAGGGGGCGGAAATAAACTGTACTGTAAATTATTGTCACAGTTTCATGTTCAGAAATATCGATTGCGTCATCGTTGTTATACCAACCCGCCCTCCTGACAGAAACGGTGGGCGGGAGGGCAACGAACTGTCACGAATTCATTTAACACCATTCAGAATCAATAATTGAACAAACGTGAATTCGATAAAGAATCGGAAATTTTAAAACATTTTTCAAAAATGAGCACCTCAAAATCAGTCTAAAACCTAACTTTTATGAAAACTGCTTCATTTCATAATATCTCCAACGGCAAAGTCAATTTTACTTTTACTATGCTTATTAGGGGAGAAAATGATGTTTTAAAATTGAAAAAGCATGATAGTATGTGTAGTGTGATTTTTTTAGTACACTTTTGAAATTTGACCAATTTAATGTGCTCAAAAACTGTTGGCCAACAAAAAAGCTTTCGTTAGGCCAGCATGATTTTTTGGAGCGAGTACGGGCTTCTTATAGTACTTAAAATTGAAAAAGCATGATAGTAGGAACGAATTTTTTAAAATTAAAGCTTTCGTATTATATTTTAAATTGTATTGGAATTTGAGCGATTACATTAGGGAGAAATTGTTAATACCAATTCTATGGCAAAAAACTCACAACTTCTAAATAAATTCGGTGAGTCTAAAAAGATTTTGGATTTTTGGGTACTTTTTGCAGGTTTTATAGATTTTTCAGCAAATATTGATGAAATTTAAGTACTTTTTTCACCAAAATTTTTTTGGAAAATGTTTTAATATCCTGGAATTGTTAATAATTTGGTTTTGACTGAAACTCTGAGGAAAATGATAAATTTTGGAGGTTTTTAGCCATTTTTTGTGATATGTATGTGTAGTGTGATTTTTTTAGTACACTTTTGAAATTTGACCAATTTAATGTGCTCAAAAACTGTTGGCCAACAAAAAAGCTTTCGTTAGGCCAGCTTGATTTTTTGGAGCGAGTACGGGCTTCTTATCTCAACCCCACGGAGAGTTACCGAGTGGAGTGACACACACACCACACACACTTTATTATTATTATTATTTTTTTAGAAATCTCCCCTCAAAGGCGGAGTGGGCACACCATCAAAATTCAAAATGAAAAAATAAATAAACGGAAGCTTTATTATAAATAAACGCCCAGGTTTGCCCAACGCCGGCCCTTGGGATCAAGGAAGCTGGAGGATGAGAAGGGTGAGTGGGATGATAGGAAGTGCCCCTATAAAATGACCACCAGTTCAAGTAAGAACCCCTCTTGGCGCGGGTGGTGATACCACGGAGCACTCTCGCTGAGATGCCCAACTCGAGTAACGCCGTAGCACTTCTCCCGCACCACACTCCATGCCACGACACGGTCGCGGTCATGACCTTGATGTTATTGGGTGCCACTCCTTTTAGCTCAGGTATACTTTATCGCAGATCATTTCTATCATATTTACTTTACATAGCCCGCCAGGCCTTCTCCATGTCTACGCTGCCACTGACAACCTAGACATCCAGGGTTATGGTAAACCCATCGGCTTGATCGCGACGATATCTGGCTTCTCGCCACAGTCACTCGGCATGTGATACAATCTCTCTCTCTCTCTCTCTCTCTCTCTCTCTCTCTCTCTCTCTCTCTCTCTCTCTCTCTCTCCCTCTCTCTCTCTCTCTCTCTCTCTCTCTCTCTCTCTCTCTCTCTCTCTCTCTCTCTCTCTCTCTCTCTCTCTCTCTCTCTCTCTCTCTCTCTCTCTCTAACCCTTAAAATTCCTGATCACAATACTGTAAAATATTCAGATTCATTTATAATTAGTTCCATTAAGCACCATAATCAATACCCTGAATTATACGATTACAATAACATGACTGTAAATATGTTTAAAACTAAACTAATGGAAAAACTTTTGAATTTATATTAAACCACACGTAACAAAAATTATATACAGAAATAATGATTAATAAATGTAACTAAAAATTTACTTTGTTGTAGTGTAAGGCCACTATATTTAATACTCTGTTAATTTCACTTTTTCTTATATACCTATTTATTTGTTAGAAGACTGATTTATTATTAACTAATATAACTAATTGTTAATTTATTCTTGCCAAAAAGGCAGAGAGGGTCAATAGACCCTATTTTTGTGCAAGTAAATAAATAAATTCCTCAATCAATCAATCTCTCTCTCTCTTTCTGTACGATTAAGACGGGGCCTTGGCAGTAGTGAGGCACTCAGGACTATATATATTGATGCCATAGTTCCAATCCTTGTACCAGTTTGGGGTAGTGCACTATCTACTGCTGGTATTGTGAGGAGGCTTCTGCGGGTCCAGCGATCTATACTTCTGCGCATCATAAAGGGGTTTAGGACGGTGTCATTTGAAGCATGCTGCATTTCGACTGAGGGAGATCTTGGATTTATATCGTGCTCTACATCCGGGCAGAACAGGTGAACGATTGGGGCCTGCATTTGAGCTGGATCGGGGCCTCTTGCCGTCTGTGTGGGTTCACCCAGTTCAGGCTGCTGTCCGGTTGGATGATCTTGGGAGTCAGGTTCCCGCTTATGAGGTGTACACAGATGGTAGCAGGCATGATGATAGAACTGGAGGTGCCTTTGTGGTGTATTTGAGGCAGCATCTGCCAAATATTGTTTTTGAGGGGAAGTATAGGCTCGCAGACTGGTGTACAAATAACCAGGCGGAATTATTAGCAATTGCTGAGGCCCTCAAGTTTCTGGTGGGACAAGATGCTCCCCCAACTGAGAGATCGGCCTTGATATGCACAGATAGTCAGTTTGCACTGGATTCATTGCAGAATTTGAGGATTCGGAGCTTATTGGTTGAGGGCATTCGGCAGGACCTATGGAGGCTGCGACAGGTTTTGGGTTGGAAGATATCGCTTCAGTGGGTTGAGGCCCATTGTGGAGTGCAGGGGAACGAGGAAGCAGACTTTCGTGCTAAGGAGGCGGCAGACTTGGATGGTGAGGTGGTGTTCGACCTGGTGCCTCTTACCATGGTGAGGAATATAGGGAGTCGTAACTGTATGTTGGCATGGTAGAATATGTGGAAGGCTGCAGCTAACGGCTCTCATACACGTCGCGGTTTTTTCCCACTCAGCCTCCCGACTCAGGAAAAATTTCCGGCTCACATGGAAGGTGACTCAGGCGCTGACTGGCCATGGCCGGACTGGTGCCTATATCCATCGCTTTGGAATCAGAGATAACCCTGGATGCTCTTGCGATGCTTCAGTTCCTCAAACATGGGACCACTTATTCTTCGAATGCCCTAACTTTGATGACATCTGTAGCAGATTGGTTAGATCTCTCTCTCTCTCTCTCTCTCTCAACAGCCGAACTGCTGGATGACAAAACGCCTGATATCTGCTTGGCAACCACATCGTGACGGAGAATGCAGCAACACTGAGTACGAGGACACTGCAGCACCACATGATACAGATTCTCAACTCCAACAGGCATGGCAAAGGGTGTAGACTGTCCTGTGACTACCCCTCGAACACCTCACTGAGGTGGCTAAAGTAGCCACCCGTACGACATTAAAATGGCGGTAGTCCCCACTCTGAAGCCCATTCTACCCACTGGGAAGAAATGGAGAATTCAGAGCACTGCCGAAGTTATTTACCATCTACTCTCATGCAGAGCAGTGGCGAACTTAGCAGATGAGCTGATTGGGGAGTAGCTGGTGTTGCTCAGTCGTACCACAACAGATGATGCCTCACAAAATCAAGGTCAGCAGCAGTGCGGGCGACCTCTCAGCTACAGCTCCTAAGGGCAAGCGTTACGGGCGAGGGCGAGTGTTGCGTACTGGCAGCGTTAAGATGGGAGGCTGGCAGAAAGAGGGACAATACTGAGTCCTCCAGCCTTGACCGGTGCGTGGATGTGAGCACTTGGGACACTAGGTGGGAAGCCTAGCCAAGAGGGCACAGCAGATCGAATTTCACGATCTAACTCAAGCAGCCTCCCCACACTAACAAATAGGTTATCTTTGGAAGTAAGTACGTGCGAAGGAGGCGCAGCTTACTGCTATAGTGGCTACACCCATGAAGTCGACCCTAAAGTACTGCCAGACTTCCAACATGGATTGGGCAGGGATGGATGTCCCTAAGAAAAAGTTCTCCTCATCCACCTCTTTAACCTTTAATGCTGGAGGCCTGGCGGGACCAAACAGACTGATCCACACTTGGAAGGGTTTTCCACTAAACCACACCTGGCTAGTTGCTCAGCAAAGGCTTACAGGGAAATCTGCTAGCCCTGGCGGGTTGCTGCGAGTAAGACGACATCATCGGCAAAAGCCAATGCACCTACTCGCACCCCAGGGGCAAGATCAAATCCTCTTTCATCTGGCAGCTAACCAAAGACTGTATCCATGACCAGGTTGAAGAGGAGTGACGATAGAGGATCCCCCTGGCGTACCCCATGCCCAATAACCACATCCCCTGACATCTCCCCTCCTGCCTTTAGGACAGTCACGCCTTCGTGGTACATACAAGCAACATAATCAATTAAGTGAGAACGTTCCTGACACCACAAAGACAATCGGTCAGGGCGAAATGGCTTATGTACAGTGTCAAAGGCCTTAGCAAAGTCCTGAGGGGCAAGATGGAGCAGCCGTATGTTGATGCGGGCTAGAGAAATGACAATTTGGAGAACTGTTAGGTTCTCCACTGTGCCATCCGCTGGCCAAAATGCTCTCTGGACATCACCTATGACACCAGCCACTTGGAAGTGAGATGCCAGAATCTTTTGAAAGTGGCGGAAAACTACCCACAATATTGAAATCCGACGGTAGCCTCCAGGCCCACTTCCTCTTTTCTTTGGGATGAAGATGGTTCGGGCATGCATCAACACTTTCTGGGGCCTTCCCGATAGAAGTAACAGGTTGAGGATGAGCAGCTTGTCACTTTTTGAGGCTTTATTCCAGCGTTGGGCAGAAAAACCATCACGTCCAGGAGACATGGAATTTTTGACACGGCACTTCTGTGCCTCATCATGCGTGCACATAATGTCGCTTAAGTAATCCCTGGTGGAAGGTGGGGGTACCACTGGCTCACCAGGGTTGTGGCTGGGAGCACTAAAGAGTGGATCCCGAAAATCCACAAACTCCTGGAGTGGGGGCAAAACTTGTGCATCCCCAGCTCCCTCCAGCACCTTCCCATCTGCACGAGCCGGATTCTTCCTCCACGATTTCTGGACCCACTGGTATTCCCATCTCCTTGATTGATTAGCTGTTTTTCAACCTCCACGAGGCAGCAACAAAGGAGGATGTCCTCCCTGATGCCTCGCCACGGTCACATCCCCAACCTGTGAGAAGATCCTCTGTACATAAGCCTCCACCTCGTCTTCCAACCCAACAGGCCTTTCAACAGCCGGCTTTGCCAGTTCCTGCAGGTAGGGGCTCTAATAACCTTCAATACGGCCTACCCGCTCCCCCGAGCCTCAATACTCCAGTCTTCAAATACTCAAGAAGACCAGAGGTCCCGGGGAAGGATTGCAGAACGGCGGGCTGTGGTCCCAAGCCTGTCAGAGATGCAGGGAAGGCCCCACTGCTATTTGCCAGGATTGCATTCTGCACAAGCTGCTTATAGTGGGGCCTCAGGCAAAGAGATTGGATGGCAGAAAGCGTGCGCATGGGAAAACGTGATTGCATGAATACATTAATATTGCGTACCCCATTACACACAGCCTCTGCCTCATCTGAAACCATTCGCCGATAATCCTCAGAAGCATACAACGCTTAGGACTGAAGACCTCTCACAGTGTGCACACTGGTAGACATCTCCAGGGGCATTAGAAGCGGAAGGAGGATAGGAAGAAGAGGACGAAGAAGAAGGAGAGGAAGACTGACGCTCCTTCTTGGGGTGCCCCCGAGCACCTCCCCTACAACCCCGCGTGCCAATGGGCCGGTGGGGTTATGAGGCTCTTGTGTATTTAGGTTCATAACAGGGGAGACAATTAAAAGGGACGAGAGACCCGTTGACACGAGCTTCCCCCCTAATCGCCAGCAGGTCATTCTGCCACCCTCTGTGGCACTCGGAAGAGATAAAAACACCAACAGTTAACCAATCCCACCACGACTCACACACAAACACACATGCAAATAATATAAATAAATATATATATATATATATATATATATATATATATATATATATATGTGTATATATATAAACGACGCAAACTTGAGGAATCGTTTAAGAATGCCTCAAAATGGATTACAATGAAGAAATTTTTCAAAAGTTTTGATTTCAAAATTTTGCAGCCATTGCAATAGCTTGATTTTCTAATAAAATATGCTAAAAACGCGCCTGAGTGTGTGTGTGTGCTCCAAAACCCAGCTCATCTGCTGAGTTCACTGCTGCACTGCATGAGTCAGTAAGTGGTGAAGAACTCCGACAGTGCTCTGAATCCCCCATTTCTACCCATTGGGCGGAATGGGCTTCAGAGGGCATTGGGGCCTTCGACTATCGCCATTTTCACGCCGTCCGGGTGAAGTGTTCTAGTAGTTGCGGGACAGTTGACACCCTTTGCCGTGCCTGTTGGGGTAAAAATGAGAATCTGTATCATGTGGTGCAGCAGTGTCCTCGTACACACGGTGGCCACATTTTACGTCACAATGCGGTTGCCAAGCAGATAGCAGATGCTTTGTCATCTAGCGGTTGGGATGTCAAAAGGGAGAGACTATACCACATGCCGAGTGACCGGAGCAAGAAGCCAGATATCGTTGTGATCAAGCCCGTTGGGTCTGCCATAATCCTGGATGTCCAGGTTGTCAGTGGCAGCGTGGACATGGAACAGACCTGGCGGGCTAAGAAAAGTAAATATGATAGAAATGATCTGCACCAAGCGATATCTGAGCTAAAAGAAGTGGGACCTGATAACATCAAGGTCATTGCCGCAACCGTGTTGTGGCATGGAGTGTGAAGCTTGAGAAGTGCTACGGAGTTACTCGAGTTGGGCATCTCAGCGAGAGTGCTCCGTGGTATCACCACCCGCACTTAGAGATGTTCTTACTTGAAATGGTGGTCATTTTATAGGGGCACTTCCTATCATCCCACTCACCCTTCTCATCCTCCAGCTTCCTTGATCCCAAGGGCCGGCGTCGGGTAAACCTGGGCGTCCTCCCTACTTTATTTTATTCATTTATTTTTTCAAATTTAATGGTGTGCTCCCTCCGACTTTGAGGGATGATTTGTTTAAAAAAATAAATAAATAAATAAAATAAAAAAGTTTGAGTGTTTTTGTGTTTCCGAGCTAAAAGGAGTGGTGCCCAACAACATCAGGGTAATGGCCGCGACTGTGCCATGGAGTGGGTGTGGTGCGGGAAAAATAGAATTGGTTTCAACAATTTCTTCCTAGTGAAATTGCTGACATTTCAATACAATTTAAAATATCATAATACGATAGGTACCTAATTTAAGGAAATTTGCCCATACGATCATGTATTTTCAATATTAAAACTTAATTTTCTCCCCCAATAAGGAAAGTAAAAGAAAAATTGACTCTACCGTTGGAATGATTATAAAATCAAGCAGTTTTTGTAAAAGTTAGGTTTAAGACTGATTTTGAGGTGCTAATTTTTGAAAAATGTCTGATTCCTTATCGAATTAACGTTTATTAGTTTTTGTGTTTTCAGCCATCTCAAGATGAGTTATTGGGTTGAGGGTGGAAATCAATAACGTCTTCTTCCAGGTTTGTGATATATAATTTTTTCGTGCAACTAGTTTCGCCAGTTTGTGGCCCCTTCAGATACTGTATGTATCTAGTTTAAGTTTTCCAGGGACCCCTTAAACCAACCTTTTGCAAGTCGTCAGCCTCCCTACCTGGCAATACCATGGTATGCTGACTATTTTTTGGTACATCCCTGGACCATCAACAGAATGTAGTGTTTCCACTGCCTCGTTGGGTAATGTGTTTATGTTGCGTTATTTTATGACAATTTATGCTAAAGTTGCACCCGTTGTATAGAGAGAGAATTGAAATAATTACGAAAAAATTACTATTATTCTTCATACTTAAAATGCAGATTGAAGGTTGGTTGAAGGGGTGCCTGGAAAACTTGAACTAGATACATACCTGAAGAGGCCACAAACCGGCGAAACTAGTTGTTTGAATTAATTATATATAACTATCTTCAACCCAATAACTCGAATTAACGTTTGTTCAATTATTGATTCTGAATGGTGTTAAATAAATACGTTTCAGTTAGTTGCTCTCCCACCCACTGTTTCAATCAGAAGGGCGGATTGGTAACATCGATGACGCAATCCGTATTTCTGAACATGAAACTGTGACAATATTTTACAGTACAGTTTATTTCTGCCCCAACGTCTTCATATCAGAAGGAAACAAAGATTTCCTCGGAAATCAAAATGTCCACTGCGTAGGCACAATTTAGGGTTTCACAGCTTTCAGTACAGCAGCAAGTTTTCTGAAACCTATTTCTCTCTGTGATGGGCAAGTAATGACTGGTCACCCGAACCCATTTAAAATTGCTATTTTTCCATCTTAAAACCTGAAATTGTTCAAAATCGGAGTATTATTGAACTCTTGAAATAATTGGTTGTGAATTTAATCGCAAGAGAACAAGCTAGTTATTGCCGCTGAGTGTTCACGGATGTCAAATTCCAGAGTAAAAACGCCAATATCGTTGACGTTTCCTACAATAGAACGTATTTTAGCTCCCAGAAGGTACTCTGCATGCCTAATTCAGTTCCTGAATAACTAAAAATGAACGGTATCAAACAACTTCATTTGTTTCAATGAGCTTTGGAATTCGAGCGTCAAAAATAACATTGATTGTACTTAGATCATAACTTTTCCACAACTTTGGCTGTTAGAAAGCTAAGACATGAATACGAATTAAGTTAACCACTCGTAATTACGCCTAATGAAACCAATAAACTAAAATTCTGGACAAGGTCAGGCGATAAAGCTTACATTGATATTAATGGTTATAACTGCTTTGCTCGCAATCAGCGAGGTCACGCTTGCGGACCGTCCCCTCTTGCCCATGTAAACCATGATAAACGTCTTCTGTATCGAACTGTAATTACAGTTTAATGCATTGGGAATATTTCGGGAAATGAGGTTCCCAACTGGAGACCTTGATTATAGAAGATTGCCGCCAATCGGCCTCCTAAACGTTATCTCTACCTACCAACCTTTTAGTTTGTAGGACACCGCACTGAAGCTAAACGTCATACAGGCTAGGCTTCGTCACAATAAGGAAAACCCTGAAATGCGGAAGTACTGTACTCGTCAAATGAGGTTGGGATTGAATAAGGTGGATAGAACTTTCTATTACAAATCTAAAGATACCATAACATACCTTGAATAATATTTTAGCGTGGAACACCCTTTTACCGGGACAAAAAGGCTGTTTTTTGTTGCAGAACATTGTCACGAAAAAAACGAGAACAAAGTAGCGGCGCGGATCCAATGCCGTGGCAGTGTAGACATGGAGCTGGTGGGCTAATATAAATGAGTATGGATTGTGTTTATTTGTTTCAATTAGAGAGATAGTTATTTACATGAAATATATATATATATATATATATATATGTTCTGGTATTTTATTCATGTTTAAAAGAAAAAAAAGGTCCTAACTTCCGGCAGACGGATTTTCATGCCGTAATGTTTATTTTGATTTAGATAAGAAATTATTGCAATACATATCTTTGTATGAATATAGTAAACTTTTTTCTTCTTTCTTCATATAAATGAGTATGATAGCAATGACCCGCGGCAAGCGAATAGGGCAGGGGGGGGGGGGGGGATACCACAGAGTTGAGAACCTCGGCGGGAGTGGTACGTGGTATCACCACTAGTGTCCTGAGGGGTTCTTAATTGAACTGGTGGTCATTTTATAGGGGTACTTCCTTTTGTCCCACGCTTCCTCCTCCTCCTTCTGCAACTTCCCTCATCCCAAAGGGTAAACCTGGGCGACTTCGTTATTAAATGTCAGGAGTTTCAAACTCTACGATGGAAGGAGGTGAATGGGGAGGGTAGTTGCAATGAATCTTAGTTTTCACCATTTTTCATTTGATTCCCCCCGTCACTGTTTTCTTGTTCAATTCAGATTTCAGTCCAGTTATTCAGCACAGGAAGGTTCAAATTTACTGACGGTGGAGTAAATGGAGAGGTTAATTCCGATAAATCATGATATTTTCGTTTTTCTCGTCCTTTTTTTCCACGTACATTTTTTCCTTAATCTTTCGGCTCAGATGTGCTAAAAATCGGGGATTTTAACTGTATGATGGACTATTGTGGAGTGATAGAGAGGGCAGTGAAACACCCAATTCATGTTTTTCTCACCAGATTTTGATGACTTTTATTTGACCATTTTATTATGTTGCCTTCTTGGTCTCTTGGTAGAACCATTCTCAGTAACCTAAAATTATAATACCAATTTTGTAAAAACAATTCATACTTTAGTATGGTTGTGCGTGTTATGGTTAAAATGATTGGTGGAGGGAGGGGGGTAGTTCCTTACAGCACATTCATGATAGGTTAAAATATATGGGAGAGGGAGGGGAGTAGATTCGTAGATTCTATTCACACCAAAATCATAAACAACCCATACATAGGGACGTCCCTGTAATACATGCAAAACATAACAACGTTTTCAATTGCTTCCATGCGGTATGAGATCCAAGCAATGCCCTCTATCTCAATTTGGCTGAGGTGTTGTGGGATATGGATCATCTAATATTTCCTTTACGGATAAAATAGCGGATAACATAATTGCTAGCATATTGCTTTACTACGCCCCTTCCCCTTTCCAATGAATAATAAACGAATCGTGATGTCTGAAGCTCCCCGAGTCAGCTGAGTAAGCTCCAGAGCTAATTTCTTTGCTATCCAATCTATGAAGCTTTGGACCTTATTCACTTGATGAGCGTTAAATTGTCTTTGGGAAATAATGATCTCCATATTCATTTATCACCATTCCGACCATTCCGGCGTTAACCCTATGAGGAATTGGGAATTTTTGGAAATGTTTAAAAATTAGAAACTGAACCTCTTTATACTGCATCTGTGCACAATTGGTCCAAAATTCAAGGTGGCACCGCACTTGGTTTCGGAATTACAGCTATTTGTAATTTCCCCTAGTAAACGGTTCGCCCGTGGGTCTTGTAAAAATTTTTAAACACTTTTTTTTTTATTCCTCAAAAACTAATAATTATAATTAATTAATTATCTTAAACGGATAAAAATGCTAAAATAACTTGGAAATTCACCTGGCAACTCATTTTCAGGCCAATTCTCAACAATTTCAATTTATGGCAATTTTATCATTTTTCCCCCTCTCTTAAGAGCGCCCGGGAACATGTGAAGCATCGTACGTCTTCGTATAGCCATCGTGCAACCACGACCCGATTTCGAAGTTGGCATCACGCCTCTTTCTATCATTTTCATCAAAAATAAGATCTAGCAATAGAAAAATTTGTCTATTTAATTTTCAACAATTTAAATTTTTGGACATTCCATAATTTCTTCAAATTTCCGAACCTTTTCGTACTGCTATCATAATACTTGACTTTGGAAAAATCGAGAAAAAAAATTATTGCTAAAAAGTATTGCTAACGGTTCTTGGCAATATTTTTTATTGCAGGAATCTAGTGCTAACTTCACTCCGGTTTTTCAGCTATAATTAATCTCACATTTACTTTGCTAAATATGGGAGAAAATTCATATTTTAATGTTGAAAAAGGTGTTTTTTTTCCTATAAAGTCGTGGGTTTTCCTGAAAAATTACCCTCAATGAACCTACGAGTTTTAGGTCATTTTCTACCTATTTCTTCTCGATGATTCGAATGACAACACTTGCGGTTCTATCCAGCTCCAACTGAGTTTTACAATTTAACTCACAAATGTTTAGTTCATTGTGATGAGCAATCATATGTGTTTTCACTATTATATGTGTTTTGTGTGTATCAATTGTACCTATGTATCTTCAACTTGTAAAAAGTGTTGGACTTGGTAATAACGGAATTAGAGAGATCTGCAATTACCATTCAATTCAGCGTGAAAAAGTACGTAGAAACTGACCCCGAACTCGTAAGTTCATTGAGAGTCACTTTTCAAGAAAACCCTCGATTTCATAACCTAGCCTAAGGAGTTTCTACACATGAAGATTATCCATTAATAAGATCAATGATTTTCGATATTAGAGCCTCTGACAAGGTTTGTATGGTGAAACTGCTCAGCTGACTAAATACTCGAACCAGAAATTCCCGATTTCTTCCTTCTACCCACTCCTTCAATACTGTCAGTATAAAAACGCCATTTAAATAGAGGAATATGAACTTACAAGGCTGCAAAATGCATCAGATGCTAACAGTCCAGGAGATCAAACTTGACTAGACGTCAGCGCTGTCGTATACGTGGATCCCTATTGTAACGAGTGTGTGCTCAGGTGTTCACTACTACTTCTCTGTTTCATAATAAAGACAAACACCAATCATTTGATCATTGTTCTGGCAAACGTCGATTGGGGCTAGCGCCACAACCCTGCAGTGTGTACTTTTTACACGACCATAAATAAGTAGGTCATAATTTCCTCACGTTATTAACCAACTCCGTTTCCATTCAGCTTGAGTTTCTGTTGTAGAAGGCACCATACATATTTTTATGACATTTGTGTTATATTTATATATTATCCGATTGGGTATACTCATAAGAATGTAAAACGTCAGCAATCTGAAGAATCAGCTGGGGCCTATTTCATAAAACAACAAGTTACATGTGTACAAGTTAACAAGTACAGGTACTTGTAATGCATGGTAAAACTAGAACAAGAAGACAAAAAGTACAAGTGTAGAAAAGTTACACTTGTAAAAGCCAAGTTTACAAGTGTAAAAAAGTTACACTTGTAGAAGCTAAGTTTACAAGTGTAGAAAAGAAAAATGGCGTTTGGGGACAAACGAAATGAACAACGTCAAGCGGGATGCCGAAATAGAAGTTTTGTCATCGAATTATAATATAAAAACGGTGTTGAGTACACGATAGGATGTTTATCGTACATGACAAGTTGTAATGATTGGAAGACAGACAAATCATTAACTGAAAAGTGGAGAAAGTGTGTATTTGATTTCAACTTATTCAGATGGCTGGCATAATCGAATTTTTCTCCTTCATTCAGCGGAATGATCAATCAGTTCATCAAGTGTTAATGCTGCTGGGTTAGGAATGTCATCTGTAACTTCGAGATGATCTTCACATTTCACTTTGTTCTTCAATGTTGGGGAGATCCTCAATACCCGGTCAGGAAAAATTGCACAGGGTTACGCACCATTTGAATCTTTCAAGGGTCTCGGAAGACATCCTAAATCTTTCGTTAAACTCAAAAATACCCACAAAATGAGCGTTCATTCGTGGCCGAAAAAACCTTTGGCGTGTTCTATGCTGAATGATTCTGGTCTGTATTCTTCAGCAGAAGACGATTCCCACATATTAAACACCGAAAAATTATCAACTCACAATCCTTGAAAATAACAAGTTTACAGGTAAATGGACGTAGGTTAAAAATCGGCCATTTTTTACAACTGTAAAACACTGACTTGTTCAAAATGATGGGGAAACACTTGTAACTTGTCCAAATTCGCCTGTACACTTGTTAATTTTCACAGTGCATTACAAGTCTACCCTTGTACCTTTATGAAACGCTTGCACACTCATTTTTTACAACTTGTACATAAAATTGGCTTGTAACTGGTCACTTTTTGCTTTATGTAATAGGCCCCTGGTGTCGATTTTGTTTGAAGTAGGTAATTCCATCAACGTGAATATTCCTTAGATTAACATAGGACCGTGAGTTTTCTCGTCAAAACTGCGAAAAGACCGTTCCACAAACGCTTGACTCGGGATCTACTTGTGATAACGTACCTATTCCGGAATCCACCAGTTGGGGTGGGTTAATTCATGGATCATCGCTGATCCGCAACTTTCTCACATCCTGCCACCTGGAAAAGTTGTGTACCTAACCCTGTTTTTCCGTTTGTTTCTTCATAACACAACTCCACCGTATTTCCGTACCTAATATTTATTTCTTATTCTGTCTTGACAACGAAGAAACAAAAACTTTGTATTCGGAAGCTGTTGTTTTCGTGGAATTAGACCGTGACAGTTCCTCGAATGAGAGTACGTACCTAGGGAAAGAGTGGGCCACTTGCATAAGTAGATGGGCAACGATTTTGACATTCTCATGTCTTTTACTTTAGCCCACAACGAGAAAAATCGATATTTTTTACAGCAATAGGTACTTACGAACATTCCTACGATGATTTTCAATTATAACGGAGCCGTTCCTAGGGAAATATACATAGCTCCGTTATTTCTTATCCGACAGAATTTTTTCACCACTCGTTGGAAACATCAGAATTTATGCTAGAATCTTACGTTGCTTAAACCGTTCCGCAAATAAAAGCAGCTGAGTTACACGCATTCCTTGAAGTACGAGAGTAATAAATTGATTTGGTAAGTAATCATTGAAGGCGAATGTTTTTGATCGTTATGCACGGGGACGATACATTTTGTGCTAGATTTGATATTGGAAGAAGTTTCGTATAACACGAAAAACAAAGTAATAAAAAAAATAAATAAATAAAAATAAAATTCCTCGAAAAAAAAGAAAAAATGGCAATAAAAAACTTTCAAATGGTCAGTCTGAAATGATAATGATAACCTACCAAAACATAAACATTGCCGCCAGAGAGTATTATTTGCCGCCAACCTGTACCCGGCATCTTTCATTTCGAAGTCTGAAGGGCGATGTGTGGCGGACAAAAAATAATGTAGCTCCACTTTTATCATCTGTTGTTCACCGATTTATGATCTGAGGACAGTAACTCGGACGCTAATTTATGCGCGGATCGGCTAATCTAGGATTAAAAATTGATGGTGGTGATGAAGCTCTAAAAACTAGAGCTTCATCTAATCGTGACTTACTTAATGAGGAATACTCATGTACGTGAAGATAGACCATTTACAAATTTTGAATAAATATAGTTCCGCTTGTAAATCAATCTCACCCCTTTCGATTAGTGGTTTGTTTCCCATGGCTCAATATCTTACTCGTAGTTTGTCTCTTTTGTGGTTGAGATAAGTAGTGGCGCCTGATCTAAGTATCTTGCTTATGAAAAGGTAGAGTTGCGAATATTTATGGTTTATTTACTATCGTTGATGAGGTAAATAATATCACAAGTTCAAAAAAATTGAGTACAGCATATAAACGTCAATTATGAATATATATAGATTGGTAGGTTGTTTTGGACTGTATTATATAAAATAATTTGAAGTTGGGGGATCTTAAGGTTCAGTCAGTAGATCAGGTTTTCATCAGGCCATATATTCGATTTATTTATAAATCTTCATCAAGGCTATACAACAAAGGATATAATATGGAGTTAGTCATACCTTCAACTCAGGAGGATATATAGGTACATTGTCCTTTTGGAATAGCTTTAATAATCATTGTCACATAGGTACCTACCTTAGATGGGGTTTGCTTTTGTTTCCCGTCACATAAGTTGATTGATAATGAGACAAACACTTTCTTATGCCACTGTTTCACTGATTTAAAGTTTCTTGTTACTGCTTAGAATAAAAGTAAGATAATTTGGTTCTACATTATTTGTAAGCCATGGTGTGATCATGTGCTTGATGGCTTCATGATGGTTTATGGTGTATGGTGTTGTTGTTATATTGTAGGATTCTTGCTACTGCTGTGTCTTGATTTTTTTTTTTTTGGTTCTTTTGCTGTTCAATTGAATGTAATATTGTATGTTGAAGGATGATATTAATGGCTATTGTTTTTTTGAATGTTAGGAGTGGACGTCATTATTAAGTTTGAATATATTTGACTGAGTTTTGCTGATGTGTCTTAAGATTGCTTGTGTTTGGAGTTTTTCTTATACAGGCCATTTCTTTTATTAGTATCTTTGCCAGATTCTGTTCATAAGTGTTTTTGTTTATAAGTGAGCTTACCGAACCATTGCTAAAAGTAAAATTAAAATTGAGTACCATCAAAGCGGAGAATAAGCCTATGGCCTCCTGTAGGTTTTCTGTAGATCTTTGGGTCTAAAGCTTCTCTCCATGGGGAGGAATGGGTAGGAAGACTTCAAAGTCTGCTGTGTGCGTTGGGGGGCGAAAAAAGAAGAAAAAAAAAAAAAAAAAAAAAAAAAAAATCTGGCGCATCTTTGAGGTAGGTGACTCGGCTGTTGTAGAACGCCTAAGGTATAAGTCATGTGACAAGGAGGGAGCGGAGTGTGTAGTTAGGATGCACAGAGTATGTTGGAGAAATTGGTTTCTTGTGAACTGTAGATTGAAGAGCCGCTTGCGGGGGCCCTGCGTGCGTCAGTGTAAGAGAAAGAGGGCAGATTTATTTTCCGTCGCATTTAGTCATCGCATTTTGATAAGATATGTAACTGGGCGCCTGGAAGGGATGGGGGGGGGGGGGTTGTTAAGTCTGGTTCTTTTTTCTTTGTTACACTAAAGCCATCCCCGATCGGTGGGGGGGGGGGGGGGGGGGATATAGTCAGGTTCTTCTTTGTTCAACACTAAAGCAGTAGCGTAGTTTAGAGGGTGTTTGGGCCCCTTGACGAAATAGAAAAATAGGCAGACCGGGGGGTGGGGGGGGGTGGGGGGTGCCCAGACGGGGGACGAAAACGTCAAAACGTCAAAGGTAGGCAGTGCTTAAAATCTAAAAATGTAGTCACTGAATTAAGAGTCAGCTGATTCCGAATGAGGGGACAGACAAGAGAAGGGAAATTGGATCTTCAATAGTCGAGCTGATATGCGAGGTTTTTTACCAACAAGGGAAAGTGGTCCAATTAACATCCGTATTTAAAAATGATTCGGTGGGTACATGTTGATGACGGAGTCAAAGGAGAACAATGTGCGGATATGACGAGACCTATTAATGAACTTTCTAGCAAGAAAATCGTGTTGTATTTTGGTGCGTATAATTGCTCTAAATGAAAGGGACAGTACCCACAATACAGGGTAAAGAAAGCAGGATAAAAACCCCAAAGAAAACAATAGGTACAACATTGAAAAATAAAATCGAAGTGACATCTGCGAATGATGGACATTCACAACTGCCGAGAAAAAAAATGCATTAATTCAGTCCAGGTATTGTAATTCCAAAATTTTAAAAATAAATTGTAATCAAATCGCCATGAAATTGTTGAACATGCGTCAATGAAAGAATTGGCTTAGTAGTGACAACGAAAATAATCGTAAAAACTCAAGAATTACTGTCATATTGAAACGACTTCAAATTGTAATTAAATTGTGAAATAATTTGCTATGATAAAATGACGTTTGTGGTAAAGCGATGTCCTATTTAAATAATATAGAAATTTACCTAACCTGTAGTACCTACCTAGGAAATTTGGGTCAGGTGGACAAAAAATTAGGTCAGATGGACAGCTGATTAAGTGAAAGAAAAAGCAGGTTTGATGTACACAAAATGCGGTAAATGTTAGGATTTCCTGGGAATAGAATGAATGTTAGATATTGCAAAAAGAATTGGTTGAACTTGAAGGGGGTCGGGAGTTGTTGAGCCTAGCGTGCAAGGTGTAAGAAATCGGGCGCCTCTTCGAGGTCGGTGACGCGCCTGTTGCAGGATGCATAAGTCAAGACAAGGGGGGAGCGGAGTGCGTAGTTAGGATGCACAGAGTAAAGTATGTTGGAGAAATTGGTTTCTCGTGAATTGTAGATTGAAGAGCCGCTTGCGGGGGCCCTGCGTGCGTCGGTGTGAGAGAAAGAGGGCAGATTTATTTTCCGTCTCATTTAGTCATCGCATTTTGACTAGGCATCGCATTTAGTCATCGCAAGATATGTAACTGGGCGCCTGGAAGGGATGGGGGGGGGGGGGGTTGTAAAGTCTGATTATTTTTTCATTTGTTACACTAAAGCCATCACGCGCCTGTGTAGGTAGGAGAGCGGCAAGCCCTTTGACGGATGGTGGGATGGAGGGGGGGGGGGGGGGGGGGGTATAGTCAGGTTCTTAGTTTAACACTAAAACTAAAGCAGTAGCGTAGTTTAGAGGGCGTTGAGGCCCCTTGACGAAATGAAAAATAGGCAAAGCCCTTAGGCCTGATGAGAGAGGGAAGTGCATCAAGAGAGGAGTCAGGAAAAGAAGTAATAGCCCATTTGTCCATATTGAATGAGAGAAAGCAAGAAAAAATTTACCATTTTCCATACTGCACACATAAACCAAATGAAATCTTGTTAACATCTCCAGAACCAAAAAGCAACAATGTATAATTCTGACTTGTGTTACCATTTTGTAATAATTTGCTGATGATGCTCTTCGTTATACATACTGCATGAAAGTACCAAGTTAGTTGTTGATGTTTAGCACCGATTTGATCAAATCTACAAGTAAGACCTAATTTGTATTAATGGTTGCTTCAACCAATTAAATTTTTGGTCATACTACAGCATTTGAAATATGTTTTCCGTAACCCTTTGAGGTGTTAGGAAAGTAAAAAGTGCATCCATTTTCAAAAAAAAAAAAAAAAAAAAAAAACAAATTAGGTATAAGATAAAACTAAATTAAATTTTAGATAATCTTAGTTTTCACTAAACACACACCCAGGGCTCTTGGCTTCTTTCACTCTTCCGCCTCCAAACTGTGTATTGGCAACCAACAATACATCTCTGACTTCAAGATAGCCTAGCAGTCTAGGGGTTCATTAACGACAGTGGCATTTTTCGGTGCGTCTAAGCAGGTATTCATTAAGTGACGAATGCGTGAATATAAATAAATAAATAAATAAATAAATAAATAAATAAATAAATACATAAATAAATAAATAAATAAATAAATAAATAAATATATATATATATATATATATATATATATATATATATATTTATATATATATATATATATATATATATATATATATAATTCATAAATGCACGCGAGTCTGGATTAGCATTGCATGTCCGTAATTACTGGTGAAACACGCTACGAAGTATTGGTGAAAGGAGTATTTAACACATCCATCTTTTAGAAGGAATGAAGGAAAGGAAAATGCTCAATCAGAAAGTACTAAATTTTTTTTCAATAAATTCTACCTCTGTCAGTGAAACTGTTGGTTATAAATATCGTCACTACAACTTTCAGATCACTTATCGATCTATAGACTAGCTGGTTACATGTACGGACCCACATGTACGGGTCATTTTACCCAATGTAGCTCGTCATTTATACCCAGCAGTTCCGAAAACGGCTTCAATTAAAATTTCAGCAATCAAGCTTCAACTTGCGCCTAACAAATTTGTCACCCAAGCGTCCCCTCAATACAGCCAACTCAATATAACCTTAGTTACGTTAAAACAATATCCGACCAACATTGCTGCGGTTTGGATATAAATTTTATAAATTGGTAAGGCGTTTTGGATATAAATTTTAGAACATATTTCTTTACGAATAAAAACTACTCTGCTCAACTCCCTCACTCGCACGCCCGAGACATATGGGGGGGGGGGGGGGGGGTTTCCGGTTGCCCTTCTGCGCACATTAAATAACGGCCCAACTTTAGAAAAATAGAACTGGAAAACAAATACGTACAAACATTTTCGTGATTCCACATAATTTTTTTTGGATAGCCCTTCTAGCAAATAAATGGCAAATAAATGAACTTTTTGTGGTTCCACATAGGTAGTTTTATAAGATTTAATTTGTTTGAAAGTAATTTCCAACAGTAAAAAACGTCTGCCAAATTGGGAGGGCTGTATAAATTCCTCACATATTGTAACACGGACATATAGAATTAGTAGACGAACAAAGTAAGAGTCGAAATGATTGATAAATCGACGTTATAAGAAATTAATGTTTGTGCATTCCCAAAAACTACTATGAATCCAACGGAATATCTATTAGATATAGCATAGATAATGCATTTTATAGGATGCCCAACTTCCTCATATATTGTAACATGGACTTATAGAAATTAGTTGAAGAATTTAAATGTTCCTAAAACTAAACTTTTCGTGGTTCCACGTAATCTTTATTTGATAGCCCTTGTACGCAGATAAATGGCCTATCTTTATATTAAACCTTACGAACTTTTAGTGGTACGACATAGGTAGTTTTATAAGATTTAATTTGTTTTCAAGTAATTTCCTACACAGAAAAAACGTCTGCCAAGTTGTTTAGGCTGTATAAATTCCTCACATATTGTAACATGGACTTATTGAATAATTTATTAATGTTTGCGCATGCACAAAAACTAGTATAAATCCACCGGCAATATATTTGAGACATTAAGTATATAAATTTTACCTTTTATAAGTTTTTTTTTTTCCATTCCCTTGGGATTGTCAATCTAAAGTGATTGTGAGCAATGTTCAAATTTTCCACCCACACCCGAACCGTGGGCTTTAGGTCTTGATGGTATACCACTATATCCCATCGCATGTATAATACATCCCACACCAAGCGAGCAATATTCCCTACACATGTCGGATTTCAACAAGGTTTTTCTTGCGGACTCTAGATGAACTATCAAGCGGGATGGTTTCCTGAATTTTACTCAATAGGATCGAGCAGTCCAGGGTAAAATTCAGCTCTCACATCCTTCCATTATCCAAAGGTAATTAGGGTTTTATCAGTCAAGGTTTAACGATCTGAACACGTATGTTTTAAATCATATTTCTTGCTAGACTAACTTAGTATTTAATACTATGTAAAGCAATAAGTAAATATGAGAAAAGGCCAAAACACTCCAAGTTCTGTCTTTAATGGTCCGTTCCACAAAAGGGGGTTAACGGGAGTCAATACTGAGTCGGGAGTTATTCCTCCAAAACAGCAGTGAGAAACTGGATTAACCCTGTATTAGTTCGTGACCCTCCGTGGTGGAAGCGCCATTTTTTATTGCACCATAATGTCGTTTTGGTGGGTTTGGAATTATAACTTCCCTTTGTCCTTTTTTAGATGTATGAGCTTCGTTCTTTCTTGTGCCAAGCAAGATTTATTTCGTCTATCAAACATGAAAAAAAAGGTTTCTCCTATTGTCTTCCAAGTTAAAAGAGATCGGACCAAGAACAATATTGATCACCCGAAAACAGCGAGCGGGCCACTGTGGGGGCTTTCACCGATGATTGATCATGTCCCCACCGTCCTTGAATTCCCAGTTCCGGTATATAACATCGAGCTATTCTAAGCTTTATCTTTTATGAGTTCACTGTTGCATGATTACTAAGCTAGCTTGTTCTGTAATATTGGCGATCCATTTGGGAATCTATGAATTTAACCCTGAATAATGTAGTTACATACAATTAGTTACCCGCTGTGTGGCTTATCCGTGAGGGTGCAGCCGGCATTTTTTATACCATCTGTTTGTTCACCTTTGGTTGTTACTAATCTTATTAATTTCTGTAAATTTCAATTCGTCTTGGAATCATGGGACCTGAAATTACAACTGTTACGCCAATTTTGACTCAACAATAGAAAACTTTTTGATTAAATTTGATTTATAAGAAAATTTTGTAGGATTCTTAACTTTTTAATATTACAGGATTTTAATAGTGAAGGGCGTCCCTCTGAAGTTGGGTCACAAAGACAAGGCTTAGTGTATCAGAGGGACGACCTGTTGGAAGTGATCCAACGGGAGGGCAAAGCAGCATCGAAGTATGAGAAAAAAAATGAGCGAATAAAAATACGCATTCGATCATTCTTAGACCGAATCGGTGGTGAGTGTGTGTGCCAGGGTCAGTTGGTACCCTATGCTGTGCCTGTCGGGGTAAAAATGAAAACCTGTTTCGTGTAGAGCAGCAGTGTCCCCGGAATCAAGGTGGCCGCATTCTGCGTCATGATGCGGATGAAGCCGGATATCGTTGCCATCAAGTTCGATGGATATGCCATAATCCTGGATGTCTATGTTGCCAGTGGCAGTGTAGACATGGAGCAGATCTGGTGGGCTAATATAAATGAGTGTGGATTGTGTTTATTTGTTTCAATTAGAGAGAGAGTTATTTACATGAAGTATATATATATATGTTCTGTTATTTTATTCATGTTTAACCCTAGATAGCTAACGTTATGTTGTATGCGCTCAAGACTAACGTTGAGTGAATTTTACACATCAAGCTCAAAATCCATCTCTTCTCGATCTCTTTCGCCCATTCATTCTTAATTCGTCTATTACTGTGAAGAAAGGTTGTTTGTTCACAAAATATTAATTTCTATTTGTGGAAAATACCCTTTATTTTATTAAAAAACACAGATAAGTAGAAAAAAATACAAACGCTTTTTTTTTTCTTCAAACTTTCTTACAAGTTAGACAATCACATGAGTTGCTGAAGAGATCAACCACAAACTATATAAATATAAAAACCAAGGCCTCCAGACAATAGTTGTAGCAAGTTGTACAGAATATTGTACTAAATAACATAAAGTTTGAAGCTTAGCATTATCTCAAAACGAGCTCTCTAGACTCTAAACAGTCACCGCAATTTCATAAAACTTTAGAACCAAAAATAAAAACTCTTGAAGGCACTTTGGAAACAAATACTAGTATAAGAAATTCACAATTTTTCTTCGTCACTTTGTTAGAGTTAAAGGCAATATCACATAGGTTCATGAGAAGGTAGTAGGTAATAGTACTCCTCACCATTGACAAAAGAAAAAACAAACTAGGTAAGTACTAAGTAAAGCATAATATAAAAGAAAATCACAATTGCAAAAAAATATATATATATCTATCCACAAGAGATACAAAGTTTGATCTGATGTTTTCCGCAAACAGGATCACCACATTTCTTGCAGTATGTAGTAGTGTACACATGTTTAGAAGTTGGGCATTTGGAACAGTACGTTCGAGGCCCTCGTACTTGAATAGTCTGTGGTTCTTGATCAGTTGGGGCTTCAGATCTCAAGTTGGAAGCGATCATCTGACGCAATCCTTTGCTGATAGTTGGTAATAGGACTCGAGATCGCCACCAGTTCTCGCATAGTTGTTGACTTAGCTCCAGCATAAAGGCCATCCTGGATAAAGGCTTAGGGTCGATATTTTTGTCCCTCTTACCAATGGTTTTTGTTTTCCTTGGAACTGTACGTTGGCTGGCACATTGGGCGTGGTTGCGGTAGAAGTTGTGAAGATATATCACATAGGCATTGATGCACGCAATATTCAGCATATTGTAGAACATGGCAAGCGGCCACCTTTTAGTTTTTCGTCCGGCGTTCATGTTACTGCACATCTGATCAAAACTGTCTACCCCACCTTTGGTTTTATTGTAGCAGATGATTATTTCAGGCTTGGAAGACACAGGGTTCGTTGCATCATCATCGTGCATTGACGACAATAATGAAACAATCTTGTTTCCTTTTGTCTTATATGAAACCGCAGTCATGTCTTGATGGTGGAGAAAAAGGCTGGACGCGATCTGACGTTGTTTGAATTTAGGATTGACAAAATCCGTAGGAAGCTCTGGTTTGTTCTTCTTGATTGTTCCAATAGAAGTCAGTTGCATTTCATTTAAAAGCCGGGACACTAGCGGCACACTGGTGAACCAGTTGTCAAATGTGACATTACGGTTGGTCCCCACAATTGTTGTCACCAGCTTCTCAACGAAATAGTCCCCTGCTTTCTTGCCTGCTGGTACAGTTCCTTTTCCAAGGTAGGGGATAGCGTCAAACATGTATTTCGTAGAATTGTCACAGGCCATAACCACTTTCATGCCATACTTGTTGGGCTTGGATGGGATGTACATTAGGAACGGACAACGCCCTCTGAATCCCACTAGTTGCTCATCTATGGTAATGTAAGAGCTGGGCTTGTACATGGTGCGACAATTCTGAATTAGGGAATTCCAAATATCAGAAATAGGTGCAAACTTATCGTCTCTGTTCCTTGTCTCCTTGTCGTCAAACCTCAAACAGTTGATCAACAATTTGAACCTCTCCTTCGACATTGTTGAAACGAATTTATGTCCAACAATTGAGACATCGAATAAGTATTCTGCAGATAAATGGTTGTTCTTTGTCGCAGCAGATAGAATCAACAAGCCAAACAGAGCTTTTAGCTCAGTCAATAGCTCTAGGGGTGCAACAGTCTTCGTTTTCTTTTGGTATTTTACATTCTGCCGGCTGATCTCTTCATTGGTATGGGTGAATATTTTTTGTAACATTGTTTGGTCAAAAAACAAATTGAAACATTGAATGGGGGAGGTAGCATTTCTTGCTTCACCACACGGACCAGGGCTCACATGGACAACATTTTTCCTTGGTGCTTTACTTCCAGCTGAAACTACTGGATTGCTCTTCCACTCAAATATGCGATTCTTACCGAGAATAACTTCCTCATCGAATTTAATGGTAAGACTTTTGTTGCTGCTGGCGACGATTGAGTCGCCCCCCTGAGTAACAACTGTCTTCCTCTTTTTTATTTTCTGTCTGGTGGTTTGAGATCGCTCTTCCTCATCTTCTCTTTCAACTATGCCTTCAATAGCTTGCTGCATGGACTCATCAATATCTTCCTCCTCATTAGCTGGGTCGAAATCCGGATCGATGAGTGAGTCATCCATATCTCCATCGCTTTCATCGTCAGTAGGAACATGTACCTCCGGAGTCCAGGTGCCTTCTTCCTGTTCTTCGTCCTCTTCCTCAATATCTAGATCAGAATCATCTTCCATTGCCGAACTTGGTGACACAACTGCCAATTGGGCGATTTCGTCATCATCATAAAGTCTTCTGCTAGACATGGTCTGAAATAAACAAAATACCAACACTATTATGAAAAAAATAAGATTAGTAGGTAGGTACTATGAACAACATCACTCCAAAATAAGAAGTAGTGAAGACTAAGGTTGAGTAAAACTGACACACAAAAAAAGGGCAGCTAAGACTATCGTTGAGTATATTTTACACATAACTTTTTACGTGTATGACTAACGTTGAGTAAAATTGACACAGAGGACTTCGGTTTTACCTGCTAGGGGTGACGCACTTCCTCCCTGCGATGTTGCCACGTCTGTGTCTGGTTCACAACTAACCAGGGGAGGAATAGATAGGAGGAGGTCCACCATCACTTCACCCTTCTAGGTAGAACACAAGGAAGCTAACAGGGAATGTGTAAAAATTACACAAGTTAGCTTTGTAGGGTTAAAAGAAAAAAAAGGTCCTAACTTCCGGCAGACGGATTTTCATGCCGTAATGTTTATTTTGATTTAGGTAAGAAATCTATATCTATAAAAGAGGATGTATGTATGTATGTATGTATGTATGTTGCCTATAGACTCCGAAACCGCTCGACAGATTGTAATGAAACTTTCAGGTATTATTAGGCATGATTCAAGGATTGTTCCTGTAAAGTTTGGTGCAAATCCGTTCAAAGGGCTCTGACCCAGAGGGCATAAAAGGGTGCAGTGTCAGGTTTTAGAAATTTATTGTTTACAAAATTAACTACCCAAGCCAAGACCGAAGGAGGAGGAGGAGGAGGAGGAGGAGGAGGGAGGAGGATGAGGGAGGGGGAGGAGGAGGAAGAGGAGGGAGGAGGAGGGAGAGAGGAGGAGGATGAGGAGGAGGAGGGAGGAGGAGGAGGAAGAGGAGGGAGGAGGAGTGAGAGAGGAGGAGGGAGGAGGATGAGGGACGAAGAGGAGGGAGGAGGAGTGAGAGAGGAGGAGGATGAGGAGGAGGGAGGAGGATGAGGGACGAAGAGGAGGGAGGAGGAGGAGTGAGGGAGGAGGAGGAGGAAGAGGAGGGAGGAGGAGGAGGATGAGGAGGAGGGAGAAACCAAAGGCAGAATCCAAAGGCTAAGCTTCCGTCCATCCAATCACCTCTTAATAACAGTTTAAAATTACGATCAATAAACAAATTTAATTTGGGCGCAGCAACGCGCGGGGGGAACGCTAATTATTGCAATACAAATCTTTGTATGAATATAATAAATTTTTTTCTTCTTTCTTCTTCTTTCTTCATATAAATGAGTATGATAGCAACGACCCGCGGCAAGCGAATTCCAAGCTAAAGGGAGTGGCGACCAATAATATTAAGGCCATAGCCGTGACCGTGGCGTGGAGGGGGGGATACCACAGAGTTGAGAATCTCGGCGGGAGTGGTTCGTGGTACCACCACTAGTGTCCTGAGGGGTGGTGCCTTAAACTGGTGGTCATTTTATAGGGGTACTTCCTTTTATCCCACGCTTCCTCCTCCTCCTTCTGCAACTTCTCTCATCCCGAAAGGGTAAACCTGGGCGTCTTCGTTATTAAATGTCAGGAGTTTCAAACTCTGCGATGGAAGGAGGTGAATGGGCAGGGTAGTTGCAATGAATCTTAGTTTTCACCATTTTTCATTTGATTCCCCCCGTCACTGTTTTCTTGTTCAATTCAGATTTCAGTCCAGTTATTCAGCACAGGAAGGTTCAAATTTACTGACGGTGGAGTAAATGGAGAGGTTAATTCCGATAAATCATGATATTTTCGTTTTTCTCGTCCTTTTTTCCACGTACATTTTTTCCTTAATCTTTCGGCTCAGATGTGCTAAAAATTTTAACTGTATGATGGATTATTGTGAAGAGGAATGATAGAGAGGGTAGTGAAACACCCAATTCATGTTTTTCTTACCAGATTTTGATGCCTTTTATTTGACCATTTTACTATGTTGCCTTCTTGGCCTCTTGGTAGAACCATTCTCAGTAACTTAAAATTATATAATGGCGGTGGGAGGAGGGCAGTACCGATATATTGCGATAGTGTCAACCAATTTTGTAAAAACAATTCATACTTTAGTATGGTTGTTCGTGTTATGGTTAAATGCTTGGTGGAGGGGGGGGGGGGTTAGTTCCTTACAGCACATTCATGATAGGTTAAAATATATGGGAGGGGGAGGGGGGTAGATTCGTAGATTCTATTCACACCAAAATCATAAACAACCCATACGTAGGGACGTCCCTGTAATGCATGCAAAACTTAACAACGTTTTCAATTGCTTCCATGGGGTATGAGATCCAAACAATGCCCCCTATCTCAATTTGGCTGAAGTGTTTTGGGATATGGATCATCCAATATTTCCTTTATGGATAAAATAGTGGATAACATAATTGCTAGCATATTGCTTTACTACGCCCCTTCCCCTTACCAATGAATAATAATAAAATTAAACAAAGAAATAATAAATTATAGTAAAGGATTACCAGCAAGGGTGGGGTTGGTAATCAGTAACATTGAACATTCCTAAGATAGAGTGAAGCGCTTTTTTAAAAAATAAGTATGTTCAATAATCTTTGTTTCTGGAATGTTTACCACTTTTTAATCCAGAACCTCATCAAAATCAAATGAATATTGTGAGAGCTGTGTGAATTGCAAAGTTATGGTATACACTCATGTTTCCTCATGCTCATATGCTGAGAACCTTGGAATCTGTACTAGATTCCAAAAAATAGCAATCCAGTGGTAGCTGGATACATTCGGGATAAAATATATTTATACAGTATTTAAACGGAAAACGCTAGAGGAAATTTGGATTTTTAGGGAACAATCCTTGTTGATTACACAAGTACCACAAAAGAGTGATCATGACTAATCTGGAAAGCATTTTAGCCAACACATGTTACATTTATTTGAAAAATTCCGTCTACTAGTCTACGGTATTGATACTATACTAAAATAAACGTTTCTCATTCGTAGCCCATACTACTGCTAGACTGCGAATATCGGAGACTATTTTGGTTCATTTCAATCCATCAGTCAGACAATCGCTATAATAAGTTTTATATAACACATCAATCAACAACATTTCATGTTCACGAATACTCAGTCATTGACAATCTCGTCCCGTGATCATTTGTGAACTTTTAAAACAAATTTGGACTCTGAATTTTTCTCTTAAGAGATGGATTAATCTTTCATTTCAGTCCATAACCACCGACGGACTCAAGTCTAGCACCGGTAGCTGAAGGTCAAATGACGGGCAACGCGAAGTTTCGTGACATAATTGCTTCGCCGTCAAAGAAATGGTTTTGCATGGATTACGATAAGTAATATATTCAGATTGCGATCTCATAATGCGCGGACTAGAGGCAACTTATCAACGCTTTAAATGCGGAGCGCCAACGTTAAATCTCTGAGCAAGCTATTACGGTTACACATGTGAACTACTAACTGCAATTAAAATCTTATGTACACGCCATATACACCTACCAATCATTTGAAAATACCTTTTAATCTTCGAAATTTCGTGGTTCATAGTCTCCAGTTTTTTTCCGTCAACACACATGACACAGATTACAAAAGATTCCAACGGATCCAAATTACAAATTAGGTATAATATAGCCAAAAAAATTGTTGGAGAGATTTTTAGAGGTTCCAGATCTGTTATGATACAGTTTTTTCTTCCATGAAATCTATATTTCATGTATCGGCATTTATAATTTACTCTATCCCCCACCGAATAAATACCTTAAAAATTACTAAAGACATTTTATTCCAGTCGCCCGCAAAATAGATGGCGGGAATATGAGGTACCTATCAGATATAATTTTCATGTCCACTTGTAGAATTATTACAGTAGATCTGGTAAGACGAGACTTTCTCGAACAATCGTTTGTCCCCCACCCCGGCAACTACTTGGAACCGTTCCCTACAAGAAGAACTGTGAGTTCTTCAATTCCGTTCAACCTGTTTCGTTGAGAGCAGTAGTCAATCCCTTAGTAAAAATGCAGATTTGTGGACATGTAGGTCAGAATGAAGTGTATAGTTTAGTGGTCTGGATGCTCGCAAGCTCGCATCTCAAAAACATAACATCAAGTAGTCAACCCCTTATTAGTAAAAATGCAGATTAGTTGGATATGTAGATCAGAATGAAGTGTATAGTTTCGTGGTCTCATAACACGATCACATAACAGTTTAGAAACGTAAATGTGAGTTTTCATTTGTGACTCATGAGCTGCTCCGCGTTGAACGGAATTGAAGAACTCACAGTTCTCCTTGTAGGGAACGGTTCCAAGTAGTTGCCGGGGTGGGGGACAAACTTGATCGTTCGAGAAGGTCTCGTTCTGGTAAGTGCGTCAATTTTCATCTTAACTGTTTGGATTTGAAAAAAAAAAAAAGACTAGCGGGTAGTATGGCTTCCTCACGTGTTGTAACATAGAAGTATAGAATTAGTTGAAGAACAATGTAGGTTAGTGTACGAATTAAAATAATTGGACGGAAATATAACAGTAAGGCACGTTTAGACAAAGTAATATACGAAATAGGGGTATGATTAATGTTCGCACTTGCTCATACTCAAGCATCATTCCAACGGCATTCACCAATGGATGTTCATATAAGGTGAAGGGATTGGTAGGGGATTATCCATAAATTAAACCAAACAATTCATGAAAATCGGTCCATTGGTCTCGTAGTGGCATCTAGTATTAGTTTTGTGTATGCTAAGTACTACTCAACAAATCTAACTCGCACAATCCCTGAAAATTTCAAAACAACGGGTCCATTAGTCTTGGAGTTTTGACTATCTCAATCAATTTTAGTTTTAAACACACGCAGTAGATATTACTCAACGGACCAATAGATCATGTAAAATCAACGTTATAAGAAATTCACGTTTGCGCATGCATACAGACCATTATTAATCCAACACCTATGGAATTTATAGGACATAATCCTGGCGCTAAGCTGCCAAATGTTTGAAAATTTCATAAAAATCGGTCTATCAGTCTCGGAGTTTTATTCCTGTTAACAAATTTTAGATTTGAGCATGCGCAATTGTAAGTCAATCGCTGTATAATTCATATGGCATATTAGGAACATATACAAAACTACTCCCTAAGTTTGAACTAAACTGGCGTTATAAGAAATTAGCGTTCGCACTTGTGCACAGACTGCTCATCTCTGACGTTGATGAAAGTTATTGGGGACCGTATAGAAGCTCACCCGCACAACCCTTGAAAATGTCCTCAAATCGGACTTAAACATAGAAAGTTTGGACGTGGTAAGAGTTTTACCACATATAGACAAACACGGAACGAAAATTGATCAGGAAGCTCTGAAACGCAAGAAGGTAGTAGAAATTCTGATTTCGGAAGTCAACATTTTTATGTACTCTTTGTGGGAACACAAAGCTTCCCAACCTTCGGTAGAGGGAAGCAAGAATCAAACCAAATGTCAAGGCAGCGGAAGCATTGTAAACACTATTGATAAGTTCAAACAACTAAATTTAATTAAAATAAATTGATTTAAAAAAAACCTTAAAAATCAACAGTGAGTTTATAAACTTGTTTGTCTTGGTTAATCTCTATTATTAATAAGAATGAAACTCCGTCCGTTTGTCCGTTTGTTTGTTTGTTTGTCGTGTCTATGCACGGGCAAACGGCTGAGTGGGCCGGATCTACGAGTGGGGGGATCTTTTTGGGATTTTCCGATAGGGTGTATAAGCGAATTTAAAATTTTCTAATCCCACCCGAACCATGGGCCGTAGGGCGGGAGGGGGGTCGAAGTAATAATTAATGTGCGCTTTTTGGACTTCCCCGCTTCCCCTACCCCTCTAAACGGCCGTTGACGATTCCGGAAAAATACGGGTTTCGTAGGTTTTCCTACGAGGAAGACGACGGCGCGATCGGATCGCGAAAAAAGTATCGGGAAATGCGTCAAAAAAATGCGAGAGTACGGACCCGTTTTCTCGAAAAGTCCGCCGAAAAACTTGGTTTTTTCCGATTAAAATATACCCCATAAAGGTACGTTTTTCGGAACGGTTTTCGCGGGCGAAATAAAGGTTTGATCCCGCCGAATCTGAATCCGAAATCGGATATCGAAAAAAGTGACGAGAATTTGGTCAAATTGGGAGCGGAAGCAAGCAAAGCGATTAAAATTGTGCCGTGGACGAGAGAAGGCTCAAGAATTGACGTGAAGGGTTCGATGTCACGATGTTGCGAGGCGAGCAGGTATACATAGGCGAGCGAAGGGAGAGCCATTTCAAATAATAAATACGGACTTTGTCCTACACATATACAGGTATACCTTGCGAGCGAAGCAACATCCCCGAATAAACTTTTCGTGGTTCCAGGTAGTTTTATAAGATTTAATTTGTTTGTAAGAATTCCCAACTGAAAAAAACGTCTGCCAAGTTGGGTGGGCAGTACAACATTCCCTAATAAACTTTTCGTGGTTCCACGTAGTTTTATAAGAATTAATTTGAATGTAAGAATTTCCAACAGAAAAAAAACGTCTGCCAAGTTGGGTGGGCAGTAAAACTTCTTCAAGCGAGCGAAGCGAGCAGCATCCCCTACAGAAGTAAAACCTACCCTTAGGGATCTACCATTTGCGAGCGAAGCGAGCAACATCCCCTACATGTTTCAATTGTAATACATCGCATGTATACAGCCACACTTTGCGAGCGAAGCGAGCAACATTCCCTACATACCACACTAAACTTTTCGTGGTTCCACGTAGTTTCTAAGATTTAATTTGTTTGTAAGAATTCCCAACTGAAAAAAACGTCTGCCAAGTTGGGTGGGCAGTACAACATTCCCTAATAACCTTTTCGTGGTTCCACGTAGTTTTATAAAAATTAATTTGTTTGTAAGAATTTCCAACAGAAAAAAACGTCTGCCAAGTTGGGTGGGCAGTATAACTTCTTCAAGCGAGCGAAGCGAGCAGCATCCCCTACAGATTAAATACGGACTTGCGAGCGAATGGAGCAACATCCCCTAATAAACTTTTCGTGGTTCCACGTAGTTTTATAAGATTTAATTTGTAAGTAAGAATTCCCCAACAGAAAAAAACGTCTGCCAAGTTGGGTGGGCAGTATAACTTCCTCAAGCGAGCGTAGCGAGCAGCATCCCCTACAGAAGTTAAACCTACCCTTAGGGATCTACCGTTTGCGAGCAAAGCGAGTAAAATTCCCTAAATGCCATACTTTGCGAGCGAAGCGAGCAACATTTTCTACATGCCAGACTTTGCGAGCGAAGCGAGCAACATATCCTACATGCCAGACTTTCTGAATCCGAAATCGGATATCGAAAAAAGTGACGGAAAGTAGGTCAAATTCCGAGCGGGAATGCGAGGGAAGCGTTTAATATGACGTTTTTGATCGAGCCGAGCCGCCCGTTGCACAACGTTGCTTAGCAGAAGGGACTCGACTTCTACGCAATACCTACCTTGCGAGCGAAGCGAGGAACATCCCCAAATGAACTTTTTTTGTGGTTCCACGTAGTTTTATAAGATTTAATTTGTTTGTAAGAATTTCCAACAGAAAAAAACGTCTGCCAAGTTGGGTGGGCAATATAACTTCCCCATTCCCCATTTCCCCCTTCCCCTCCATTTCAACAGAATAAATACGGACTTTGTCCTACACATATACAGGTATACCTTGCGAGCCAAGCGAGCAACATCCCCTAATAAACTTTTCGTGGTTCCACGTAGTTTTATAAGATTTAATTTGTTTGTAAGAATTTCCAACAGAAAAAAACGTCTGCCAAGTTGGGTGGGCAGTATAACTTCCTCAAGCGAGCGTAGCGAGCAGCATCCCCTACAGAAGTTAAACCTACCCTTAGGGATCTACCGTTTGCGAGCAAAGCGAGTTAAATTCCCCACATGCCACATTTTGCGAGCGAAGCGAGCAATTTAATGGGGGGTCCGGGGGCAGTATAACTTCCTCAATCCCCTAAATGCCATATTTTGCGAGCGAAGCGAGCAACATTTTCTACATGCCAGACTTTGCGAGCGAAGCGAGCAATATTCCCTACACGCCACACGTTGCGAGCGAAGCGAGCAACTTAATGGGGGGTCCGGGGGGCTTGCCCCCCGGCTGGACGTGGAGGCGAGCGTAGCGAGCCGGAGCGGCTAGTTATTAATGTTTTGGGAGCAGAAGGAAGATAGTCCAGCGGGAAGAGGCGGCAGAGGAACATGGGGCTGAGGAGGAACAGGAGATCCAACCCCCGACGATGACGTGGACAGTGGTGAGATTGTTACCCCTGTCGAGTTGCAGAGTAGGTGAAGGGGGGAGGGGCACCCCCTCCCAAGCACCAGCTGAGGGTTGAGCTGGAAGAAAGCAGGAGAAACTGGACCCAGGGTGGCGCTGAACTGACCCCTTTGAGTATAAATAATATGGAGAGCTATTAGTGGTAGTTGTGTCGTCAAACCATAGACGTGCCGCATTTTGTCACAATAGACCCTGCAAACGACGCTACTTTCATGATGGTCGTACACCGATCAGCTGATGACATGTGATATAAATTTTTTTTTTTTTTTTTTTTTTTTTTTTTTTTTTTTTTTTTTTTTTTTTTACGTAGGCAGGTGAGGAAATCTTTAAGATCCTAAGGTGGTAATCGGATCTCGTAAGATACCCAAGAGGGACCGCACTCCGGGTTATGTATGATTCAAACACACTAAAACCTCACCTTCCTTTTCCCACGTTGGAACTCAGCCTGGAACTGTTTAACACATTACTTCAGGCCGAATCCTTGAGAAATTTCTTCAGTCCTCTCGGTCCATGTGCTCCCTCCTCCTCTGTCTCTCCCGTTCCAAGATGATCTTTTTCTGGAGGATGTCCTCAACGTAGGCAGCTACAAAATTCCATTTTTGCTCTCGTTCAATCATTTTGGATACTACCACCTCCGGTGTCATGTCTTGAGGTGGTAATTCCAGAGCATCCTGCAGCCTTCTTCTTTCTGTTGCCCATCGCTTGCATACAAAGAAAGTATGGAGCACATCATCGTCCATTTCCTGGCAGTATGGACATATTGGGGAGTCTACTTTTCCCATTTTATAGAGATATGCGTAAAACAGCCCATGACCAGAAAGGAACTGAGTCAGGAAAAAGTTTACTTCTCCATGTTTTCTATCTAGCCATACCTTGATCTGAGGAATCAAGCGTGCTGTCCATCTCCCTCTCTGCTCTTCAGCCCACATTTCCTGCCATCTTGCCATTGTATATTCTCTCTCTTCAGCGGCTAAATGAGCTCTTTCTCCTTCCTCTCTTCTATCAAAGATTCGTTTGCGTTCTGCAGCCAATAGATGGATTGGGATGCTGCTTGTAAGTACGAGTATGGCTGGCTCTGACACTGTTCTGTAGGCACATGCAATCCTCAGCGCTCCTCTTCGTTGAACTGCAATAATTCTCTTGCGATAGTAGGCAATGTTTAGAGCATCTGCCCATATCTCCGCACCGTACAAGAGTATTGATTGTACAACGGTCATCATGAGACGACGCTTACATGGCCTTGGCCCGTTGATATTTCTCATGAGATGACTAAGAGCAGTTGTTTTCTTTGACGCCTTGTCTGCTGATTTCTTTATTTGCTCCCAGAATGTAATTTTAGTATCTAATGTGATTCCCAGGTAGTTTACTGTTGGTTCGCTGGTGACTTCTGTACTCCCTATTTGTATTGGGATTATGGTAGGGATCCGTTTTCGAGTGAACACAACTACTTCGGTTTTAGCTGCTGCTAATGTCAACATATGGTCTTCCATCCATCTAGTGATTTTTACCATTACTTGATTCAGTTTATTCTGTGCCAATTCCGTGGTTCTAGCCAGGATAACTGCCGCAACATCATCCGCATATCCGACAAGATAGCAGTCTTCCGGCATTTCCAATCGTAGAATACTATCGTATGACACGTTCCATAGTTGTGGGCCCAGAACTGAACCCTGGGCTGCTCCTGCGGTGATTTCTTTCTCCCTTTCCCCCTGAGCCGTCTCATAAACCAATTTTCGGTTTTTAAGATAGCTGTCCATAACTGCTAGTAAGTATCTTGGTATTTTAAAGGTGGTATCCAGAGACTCTAATATATCAGTCCATCTTGCAGAATTGAAGGCATTTTTCACATCCAGGGTCACTAGCATTGCCAGATTCCTAGTATATCTACTACCTTCCTGTGTTTTTTTCAAAGTGTTCACTACATCTGCCAGTGCATGAGCAGTGGACCGACCCTTTCGGAATCCATACTGTCTGGGGGATAAGTCTCCCGACGCCGCTTTTGCAGGCATCAAGCGAAGCAGGAGAAGCTTCTCATAACCTTTTCCAGCAGTATCCAACATACAAAGAGGCCTCCAAGAGGATGGAGAGTTTGGACCACCCTTTCCTTTGTCTAAAATCACCAGGCGAGCTTTTTTCCATCTATTGCTAAAGATCCCTTCTCTAAGGCATGAATTGTACATTCGTAATAGTAGCCTTGGACAGACTTCTGTTGCTATTTTTAACACCTCTGAGGGTATGCGATCTGGTCCTGGTGTTTTCTTGTTTTTTAAAGCTCCAATCGCTTTCTTTAATTCGTTTTCAGAGAATAAGAGGGAATCTATTACATCCTCTGAGGCATAATTAGTGTTCCTGGGAGGGTGTGTTGGGAAGAGCTCATCAACAATGAGATCCATTCTTTCTTCACTCATTGGTACCCGTCCACATGATACCTGGAGTTTTCCGGTCACGATCTTATACCCTCGACCCCATGTATCAATATTTACTTCCTCAATGATTTTCTGCCAGCAGTCTGCTTTACTTCTATTTATTGCATGGCGAAGTCGTTTTCTGGCCTCAGTGTATTCTGATTGAATCTGCGGCCAATTTGCTCTTCTTCTGCTTCTCTGGGCTCTACGTCTCAGTTGATTACATGTCCTTCTGAGTTTTGCAATATCTTCATTCCACCAGTAGACTGGGGGCTTAGCAGATGTCAAGATTTTTTTGGCATCGATGCATCGCAGGCTGCATTGTTTGGCTTACTACTTCCTCAGCATTTGCAGTATGCTCATTATTCTGTTCTTTGTCAGCTAGTAGTCGATCTCCTTCCAGTAAAGCATCTTTCCTGCTATTATTTATTTGGTTGTTTATCTGCTGGTTCACTGGTAGAAATTCAAACGATATATACTGGTGATCACTCCCTGTATAATCTTCGATAACTTGCCAATTGCGAATTTTCCTGGCAGTGGTTTCTGATGCAAAGGAGATATCTGGTATTGTCCCCCTTTGTCCCAGACGATGGAAAGTTGGTGTGTTGCCTTCATTGAGTAGTATTAACCCTGTTCTTTCTGCCATTTCCAGAATGAGCCTCCCTCTACGGTCAGGATCAGGCATGCTCCATTCTAGAGCCCTTGCATTGAAATCCCCTGCCACTATTTTGTCCCCACTCACTATTTGAATAGCATCTTCAAGGCTCCACAACTTTCTTTCAAAGTTACGAATGGACTCATTTGGTGTGAAGTAGCAGCTGAAATAGGTAACTCTCCCAGTTCTTAGCCATACATATCCTTCACCACTTCCCTGGTCTTCTATGTGCCCTTGTGTCACTGACCATATGGCAGCAGTTCCAAGGTCGTCCGCGTACCATTTATGGTTAGTGTGATTGTGGTGCTGCTCGCTCACTATCACAATGTCTGTTCTTTTTTCCTGCACCAATTGATGAAGTAGGTTTTGGGCTGTTGAGCTCCTATGGAGGTTTCCTTGTAGGATTCTTATCATTGTATGGATCTATTGCCAGCTGCCTCCGATGCTTTTTGAACATCCATGAGTGTGTTGACTCTCCTGATGTACCTTTTGAGAGCCCGCCTATATACAGGGCAATTAGGGTTCTCCACCGCATGAATGTATTCCAGATTGATCCTTACTATTTGGTCACTTACAGTCTCATATGTTGGTGAAGACATGATGAGATCCACTTCAAATTCTGAGTTTTGAGATTCGAAAGCCATATCTTACAGTTTTGGGTTCACCCTATCAATAAATCTCTTTAAAGCTCGTTTATATACTGGGCACCGCTCGCTATCCACAGGATGGTCATGTTGGAGGTTAGCTCTCTTGCAGTTTATGCACTTCCTTGGCTCTGGTGGCTGGATCCCTTTGAAGGGGCACTCTTGTGTGCCATGACTGCCTGCACACCTCGCACAGGCCTCTTCAAGCTCATGACATTTGTTTGACTTTGCATTGTGCCCAAATCCCTGGCATTTGTAACACCTAGTTACTTCCACAAAGTCCGCAACTCGACATCTGTCCATGCCAATGTAGAGAATTCGGTGCTCCAATAATGCCTTGCGCAGTGCTTCACTGACCTGGGTGACCCATATGCAGTCCTCAATAGGTGAGCCATCAGCCCTTGTTCTTCGCCCAGTCGGGAAGGATGGCTTGAACTGTTTCTCCCAATCCTCTTTGCTATAGTTATCCCGTACCCATTTATTTTGGTCCCATACATATTTAGGTAGGTCCCCCTTAGTTATATCCCTGTCTATACCATGGATCTTCATCAGAATAGGCCTATTGATATAAATCATTACTACTGTATTCTGTGGTACCTATTATAGTTTTCTATGAATTGTATTCGAACAAACTTACTTACTGATGTTTTGTGTTTTAATTTTTAACTAATAGGCTACTATGCGTTAGTGCGTACTTCGAGCAGGTGCAATAGCGCGACGCCAGCGGATACGTTTCAACTGACAGGAAGACAGTGTTGAAATAAGAGCAATAGCCCTCCATATAATTTATACCCAAAGGTTGACCCCCACAGCTGGTACTCCGGGCGGACCAGCCTCCAAACATTCACCCTGCCTTGAAACATTATCAACTTATTGTTCTGTTATCGTTGAAGCCTTTGAGTATGAATATTTTGAGTATTTATAGTCGAAGGATGAAGCGGAGCCTACGCACTCCCTAGAAGCCGAAATAAGCTCCATAATGAGTAGCGAAGTTCTGTGATTGTTCGAAGGTTGCTGTGGTCTTGTGTGGTATAGTGGATTGCGTCCCCAGGACCCGAGTCCGATCCAAGGTTCGGGACACCATTATTTTAAATATTTTCGGTCATCTTTTAAATATTTCAAGTCACATTTTAAAGCGTCATTTCGATCTATTCATCTATCTAATCTGCATTTTACTAAGGAATTAACTACTTGATGTTATGTATTTTTGAAATGCGAACATCCAGATCACAAAACTATACAAATCATTGTGATCTTTTTGTCTAACTAATCTAAATATTTTCTAAGGGATTGACTACTTTTTTTAATGTGTTTTGAGATGCGAGCTTGCGAGCATGCAGGCCGCTAAACTACACAAATGATTCTGATCTATTTGTCCAACTAATCTATATTTTTACTAACGGATTGACTACTTGATGTTATGTATTTTTGAGATGCGAGCTTGCGAGCATGCAGGCCGCTAAACTACACAAATGATTCTGATCTATTTGTCCAACTAATCTATATTTTAACGGCGGACATAGATTAATGAAAAGTGAGACGCCAATTCATTCAATGGAACTGGGGTTCGTTGCACCGTGTGAGCGCTTGGTCCAAGAGTGGGTCAACATCGCCCTGGGTTCAGCTTCTTCTGAGGAGCACCTGTCCAGATCCAACTTGATTCAATCGGCCGGTTTTACGTTTTTACGCCATTTTTGACCCCCCCCCCCCCCCCCAAACACACACACACACACAATGAGTCTTTGCAATAGGGCTTCGAACATCAGAAGCTTCAGTTAGAGCGCAGCATGTAAACCGATTAGCTCATCTATTGTTGCCTATGGCAGTGGTGGCAGACACGAGCTGTTTTTTATTTTCTCTGGTTTTTGTTTGTTTGTGTGTTTTATCATTTAATAATGATTAACAGGACGTTTCCATTTGTTTTCGTCACGTCACGGTGTGGTTTTCTATTGATTTTCACGTACAACCAATGCGTTACTAGGGAAGTGCCCTTAGTTCCCATAGCATGAAAATTTGTTAGCCACTTTTTGGAATGCTCTCATTTTATCACAGCATCTCATAATCCCTAAGCCTCTGTAGTGTCATGGAAAGCTGATTTATTATGCTCAGTTATAAACTAATATTGCTAAGTAACCATAATGAACTAGTAATGTGTAAAATTAATCATTATTATAATATGATCTGACTGTAGAACCGTAGGTCTACCGTCCGTTTTTTTAATTACAATAATTTACTTATTAATAATAATATATACACAATTCTCATTTTTTACTAGTAGTAGTACTAGTTAATGGCACGGGGAACGAATTATAGAGCGAGAAAGGGGTGACACAAGGTATCAACAACATCACCCCAAGGCGTGGTGATAGATGGAATAGTTGGTGGTGGGAAACCTTTCACTACACGTACCTTTCGCCAAACATCTTTAGGAGGGGTTCCATCCTTAATTTCACTGACATGTGAGCGAAAGGAGCTGACGTTTGAGCCGGCGCTCATGTGCTCTAGCTCGCTTAAATATAGCATAATTTTCAGGCGTACGTGTACAGGGGAACCTGCTTAGTGCCTGGAGTTTTGCTCTGTTGGCTTCTCGAACATCCCTATTCCACCATGGGACATGATTGCGTCCCTTAGTGGGGTTTCTTTTAGGGATGGCAGCTGATGCTGCTTCAAGGATGGTAGAAGTAAAGTTTCTAATGTCATCCTCAATGTTTCTAATCAGCTCCTTATAGAGTGTCCTGTCAGCATCCTCCAATTCCCAGCATGGCAGGGGAGTGAATGGTGAGTACCGCTTTCAATATCAATTTTGATAGGAAAGTGGTCTGAGTGATGAAGTTCTGGCAATCGATTCCAAGCCAGTGTAGCCCCCATTGGGGGAAAGCATATGGCAAGGTCGATTGCCGACATTGTACCACAGACAGGCAATAAGTATTTTGGGCGACCATCGTTCAGGAGGAGGAGATCCGACTCCCTGAACGTGGCTTCAGCAGTTGATCCCTGCCTTGAGGTAGTGTCACAGTCCCATAAGGTCTTATGGATGTTGAAATCCCCAAGTACTAGCTCAGGGCTAGGATCCTGACAAATGAGGTCCACAAAAGCGGTCTCATCCCAGACTCCATCAAGAAGGTAGATGGAGACTATTGTCAGGGGGGTAGGAACTGCAACTCTGGCAGCTACTGCCTGGAGGTTTGTGTTGAGTGGCACCCCCTTCATTCACATATTATTTCTTATCATAGTCATGACACGACCATGGGCCCTACAGCCAGGCTGGGGGGTCACATCTTTTCTGGAGGTGGAGTAGCCATGCACATTGAACCCATCAAGAGGTTTTAGATGGGTTTCTTGGAGTGCCACTGCCAATGGCGAGTATGATCCTAGGATGGATCTTAGCTCATCATGACGTCCTTATATACCATTAGCATTCTATTGAAGGAATCACTCAGAGATGGTGTTATTGGGTTGAGTGGCCATTATAAGTATCTAGGAATTGTATTGGGAGCTCAATGTAGCACTCAGTGATTCTTTCTGGGCTTGCCCTTCTTTTTCTTAGAAGGGGTCTAAGGGGGTGGTGATGCAGACATCGATCGCACGTCTTTCGTCTTTCTAACCTGGGTCCAGCCGCCACTGGCTGAATCCTGGTTGAGCTCCACTTCGGAGCCAGAGGAGTTGGGGGAGGAGGAGGTCAACGATTTGTCTCCCCTCGTCCTTAATTTCTGTTTAAGGTCCTTAGTATCATGGCTAGAGCCATCCTCCTTTATTGATTTGGGGGATTCATTGGATGGCTTCAAGAAGTTGGTGCGGGAAGAGAGATTTGAGTAGGGGGGATAATAATGGAGGATTGGGGTAATAATGGTGGGAGTGGGGGAGAGGGGAGTGAGCCATTTTTCATAACTAGCAAAGAATTGTGTAGCCGGTCTTGGGCCGGCATCCGATAAACGGAGTTTTTCATCTTTGAGGTGTATGATTCCTTTTTGGATAAGGAATCGTTACAGATTCTATGGGCCACAGGGTAGGGAACTTTTTCTGTTGCCATTATAGATTGGATGGCAACTTCTTTTTTAAATACTGGGTACTCCTTAGAGAGTGCTCTATGCTGGCCATTGTAATTGGCACACTTTGGCGGCTTTGCGCATGATGTTTCAGCCTTGTTGTGTCGTGGCAGACCACAGGCACACATCTCATGCTCAGCCTTACATTGGTGGCTGGTATGCTCAAATTTAAGGCATTTATAGCATCGCATTGGTGGAGGAATGAATGGCCTCACCTGCAAGTCACAAAACAGGGGATGTGGTGAAACGGTCTTAGGTGGACTGGAACGCAAAGGTAAGCAAAAAGGTGTCACATGACCCTTTGATGCGCCTACCACGTTGCAAAGGGATGACCTCTACCACAGAGTCTCCGTTAAGGCTCTCACGAATCTGCTCGGCGGAGAACAATCTTAGGCATTGGCAACGGATCGTGCCCTGTGAGGTGTGAGCTTATGGTTAAGAGTGACTGCAACCTCAGTATCTTCTAACTTCACTAATTTGGCCAGTCTCATTCCCAGTTTCTTTGACATGAACCCTAGAGTAGGAAATAATCTTCATTTCTGTTGGTTTGCCTATCTGGTGCACGGATTTCCAAGTTTTAGAAGGCTGGAGATTTTAAAACCATCCCCCTTGATCTCTACGGTATAAAAACTGGGATATGCAGACCTCTCGAAGAGGTCAAAGACATTAGCTGTCAACTTGGGGATAGTTTTATGGTTTTCACTGGGCTGCTTTTTCAGTGTGCCCAGAGGCTTTGCTACAGCATCTGATTGTTCAGCGGGGGCTTCTACGTTAGGGACTGAACAATCAGCAACACAGGGTCCTGGTTTTGTAGGAACATTCATATTTTCTCCTCCCAAACGGGAAGTAGCAACAATAGGGCTTGATGACCCTGTTTCTATGGTGTTCATGTTTTCACCATTCTTCAGTGCCACCACAGATGGAGACACTGTGTTGTCAATATTGACAACAGAGACCACAGTCTCTACTTTCATGGAGAGAGTTGCTTCACCATTCTTGGGTGCCTCCACTAAGGAATGCACCGGGTGGATTGGAGGGTTGGGACAGGCGGAGTGGAAATCTTCATAGCTTGGGTGGGAGCCCGGGGGGGAATCGCGAGTGGCACTTTTAGTACCCGCAATATTAATGTTGGACATTATCATTAGTTTTTTGAGGAAGTGTGGTTGTGTTTATGTGTATGTGTGTATTGTGTTTGTGTAGTGTACAGTGGTGTCGTTACCGACGCCAAAGCCAATGCTACCTCCACTGGCCTATTGATTATAGCTCTTTCGCTGGTCCGTTGTGAGTTAAGAGGGGGGCCCCCACATGTTGTGCAACACCCCAACCTGGCCACCAACCGGTACTACACGACATGGGGGATTTTTACGGACGTTACTTGGGTCAGCCCACGGACCGCTGGTGAGGCGCCGTCGGGACCCACAGCAACCAACCCTGGCAGGATTACCGAACCAGCTGCTCCCTCCTCCACATTCCGGGTGTGGCCAGGGGTTGTAGCACAAGCCTCGCCCCTGTGTGTAGTGTGAGCATCTTTGTGTTGTGTCGTGTGTTATGTGTTAGGACTGTAGTCCTAACACTGTAGTGTTGAAGGGAGAACAGGAGAAAGTAAAGGAGGGAGGGATGG
Source organism: Adelphocoris suturalis (assembly GCA_030762985.1). Classification (NCBI taxonomy): domain Eukaryota; kingdom Metazoa; phylum Arthropoda; class Insecta; order Hemiptera; family Miridae; genus Adelphocoris; species Adelphocoris suturalis. The sequence goes on along the minus strand of CM061040.1, from coordinate 68,834,440 downwards.
ATTTCAAACCCAACATGCTTGTTCACCCGATATCTGAAGAATCAGAGGAACAAACATAACATCCAACAGAGGGCACGTTAGATCAGCATCTAGGCCAATCACCTAGGGTGAACCAACGCTTCCTCAGGGCAATTTATGTTTTCTTGTGTCTATGATTATTTTCACGCTGAATTCAACTATATATTTCCGTGTTTTTTTATTTATTTTTTTATTGCAATCATCTAGTCATTCAGCCGAGGAAAATCGTGCTCTTACGGTTACCTCTTGTTCTTCTTCTCTCTCTCTCTAAGTAAATGTTGTTGATAATTCGTTTGTTTTGTCAATTTCTGTTGTTCCTGTTGGCGTGATACTGTACCTATGTCGTTCATTTGAAGCTGTGCCGTCAGTCGAGTCGGTTTGGCTGGGCCCCCTTGTCGGCTTATTTTCTTCAGGGTAGATTTTTTGAGTTGCTCTTGGGATGCCGTCGTGGTGGGTTAGGCCTGGGCTCGGCTTGGACATGGCTCGACCGGAGCCATACAGAGCGAGCGAACATTTTCATTTTTTCTGTTATTTATTTCTCACAATACAATTTCTTCTTCTCTTGTGGATATAGACTTGATGATTTCGGCTGCATCAATTGGATATGGATTTATTGATAATTTTTGTGTTTTTATCCTGACATTTGTTAAATACGGAAGGTATGGAAAACGATACGATTTTCTCTCTTACCAGCCAATGAAATTTGATTGAAATTAAGGGCTAAAATTCTTGAAAAAAAAAAATATATATATATAGGTATATCGAAAACAGTTGAAATACAACTTAAGTCCTTGGTAAAAATTGCATTATAACTACGATAAACGGATCAATTGTGATAATTTTAATGTTCAACGGAATTCTCTTTTCCGTAGATTACTTACAAACATTCAGATGTAAAATTGTACTTGGATATCAGATCTTGTTACGTAAAGAGGGTTACTTGAAAGGAGAAGGCGTTTTATTTAATTTCATTAATTTCCTCTCAGTTGGTGCCTCAATCCACCTAGTTATACAGTGTGAATCATTCCTTGACGGTCACAGACTGGGTGACCGGCCAATTTCTGATCGAAAGTTTCCCTTGGAGATTTTTGACATTTATGTCCTTACTTTGACACACAGAATAGATCGGTGTTAAATACTGTAACCGAAAAGTGTTACCGTAACCGAAAAGTGTTACTTTTTTTCTGATGATTATAATTTACAACCAAATTATTGCTACGGAACTGTCCTTTTGACAAATAGTCACACTCTGATTCCTTTCATTTTTGACACCCACGAGCAACTAGGGTCGAAAACACTCTTCTGTTGTTTCTTTTCGAAAGAAAGACACTTGTGTCCTCTTGATACATGGTTACTTCCTGACACACTTGGTTTCTGATGCCCACGGGTAATTAGGATTGATAACAGTCATATTTCCTGTCTCTTCATATAAAGTCATTGCTATATTTCTTGAGATAAAATTGCCACACAGTAACGAATAGCAGTACTTTGCATTTCTATTCCTATTCAAAACTCTTATTATCTTTTGTATAGTGGTTCAGTCATGCCTAATTCACAGTCAACATGTTAGACACTTTTGCCGCATAGTCACACACCCAGTAAATTAAAGTCTGTGACAGAGTTCCCGTCAGAATCCCAGAGAAAGCGCTGCCGTCGCTCCATTCTTTCCCAACGGGCGTTGCACGCCTGTTCTCATGTTCTTGAAAGGCTGCGTTTGGCGTTGGATGGGTGATCCTAGAACTGGAAAACCAATCTACTCCGAACATAGCACATTAATGCTATTAGTAGGAGTGGGTATCTCTTTCTGACGGGATACTGTCATTCTCCCCTACCTCTTTCTCGAGGATTTAGGGCCCCATTGCAAATCTGGGGGGGGGGGTACCTAAAACCATGATGTGGTAGCAGAGCGTGGTTACGCCTAGTAATTCAATCCACTATTTTTGGGGCGTTAATGTTTCAGAGGAAACATGGCCCAGTGTTCGAGAAGGAATTCCTATTATCACCCTCTGGTATATAAATAATTTCATTGGTCTTTGACTTATAATTTCTCTTTTATTCCCCTTCTTATAATTTCAATTTCATACTTATGGTATACCTGGCCTTTGCCATTTTTTATTATATATTCTTTATACCCGGGCATTGTTCCCATTGTTCAAGGGCATTGTTCCCAATTAATAATTCAAGGGCATTGTTCCCACTTATTATTTCCAGGGCTTAGTTCCCAATTTAAGTCCTCGTCGTTGGGTACATTAATTTATATCTATTTTATTTTCCTAAAGATATGTCTCCAAAGTTGAGCCACCGTTTATTTCCGGTGGTTCCAATCTTTGATTGGGGGTTAATTACCTAATGAAGACTTTATATGAAGATTCATTGACAATCCATCCTGTTTTAATTTCTCTTTTCTCATCCTCAATCGCCAATGCAGCTATTTATTAATGAGCATCAGTTCTCAGCCAGTAAACTATTCCACCAGGTTTACATACTTGCTCTTCAATCAAGTTTGTCTTTAAGGGGGGGGGGGGGGGGGGGTGTGACAGAGTTCCCATCAGAATCCCAGAGAAAGCACTGCCGTCCCTCCGTTGTTTCCCAACGGGCGTCGCACGCCTGTTCTCATATTATTGCAAGGCTGCGTTTGGCGTTGGATGGGTGATCCTAGAACTGGAAAACCAATCTAATCCGAACATAGCAGATTAATGCTATTAGTAGGAGTGGGTACTCTTTCTGACGGGATACTGTCATTCTCCCCTACCTCTTTCTCGAGGATTTAGGGCCCCATTGCACCTCTGGGGGGCTACCTAAATCCTTGATAAGTCACAGTTATTTTTGCAGCAATATTCAAGCCTTTGTTAAAATTGAAAGTTTTATGATACAGTCACGCCCATTAAGAGGTAACAAGCACTCTAGAAAAGAGTAACGTATATTGAATATTGTTTTGTCCTAGACACGGACTAATGGTCACACATATTGCTCTCTTGAATGTTTGCTCATAAACACCCTAATACATCCTCTGAGCTTGAAATAGTTCCTTTTCGTATTGGCAGGAAGCCTATTGTGTAAAACGCAATGTATGTTGAACCCTACTTTTAGTCACGGCATTCAGTCCGTCAGTAATGAAGTCACGTTATATGTTTCATACAATTCTCATCTTACTCTTAAGATATTTTATGAGAATCGTCACGAGTCGTTAATTTCATTTCATCATACTTGTTGTGCCTAAAACAGTAATAATTATATGACCATCCAAAAGTAACGCATCTTCCTTTCAAGCTATCCAGACTCCCTCTTGTGCTTGAATATATAGAGTTCTGGTTTCCATTCAGGCATTTAGGTGTGAGACACGCCAGGTTCATTTAGTGTCATTTTGACGAGTCACCTTCCGTTACTCTTTGGGGTAACGAATCTTACAGTCAGAGTCCTCAACTAGTGGCTCATTCGGAGTAACGCATAAGAAATACAAACTTTTCAGCATTACTTCTGGCGAGCATCGTTCCACAGTGAGAGGGCTGCCAAGCAGAGACACATTAAGTGCCCAGATCATTACCATAGACTAATGCATTGCGATTTGATATTTGTTCCCCATTCAACACATGGCATCCCCAACAGACACTAACACTTCTAGTTTGATAGGGATAGCAACACCCATATATACAAAATGTTCTTCTCGGCACAGTGGTTACAGTGAGTTGAAGATAGCTCATTACCTTTTAGAATTCAGCTCATCCAAACCCGATACCACTTAGCTAAGTCCTTCAATAGTCCGAACCTCAAGCAGCTATATCGTCTCAGATCGTGCCTATCTTCAGTGGTCACGTCTACCAAGGTATATTGTCTACCTGATTGTACTTGGTAAATCCCACCTCAGTAGAATCACTCCATTTTCCGCTAAGAACCAGCTTACAGAACTAAGAGTATAATATTAGGCATTTATTGTCGTACAAAAATCGTTCCCCAGTCGTTGGAAACGGGTGAAAAATTAACTTTAAAAGGAAAATTTGGCAAATCTTAGAAATCTTCACATTTTTGAAAGAAAACTATGTTTTATTGTTTTTAATGTTTTTTTTTTTTTTTTTTTTTTTTTCTTCAATAAAATCGAGAGTTTGCTTGAAAAAATACCTTCTAGTAATATTTAAGATTATACCGTTGAAAAGCTGAGATTTTGGCGCAACTTTTAGGTTTACTGGCTTCCTAAGATTTGACATATTTTACTTCCCAAGTTCATTTTTCACACGTATTGCCGATTCAAAATAATTGGCTTTCCATCAGTAAGATAGGAAACTCTTCGCTCATTTCTACATGTTGCATGCTTAATGTATATTAAGGGAGTTAGAGCCGTTTTAATGTTATGGGACATTAAAAAACTAAAAATTTTCTAAGAATCAACTAACTAGAAAACAAAACGTTAAAAAAATCTCTAAGGGTAACTTTTGATCATGAATTAGCTCTAGAATTGGGCCTTGACGTGTGACCGTCACCAAATGAAATATCCTAATTAGTAGATAATGATCATAGCCTCGTTCAATCGTAAACCAGTGATCTGCGTTGAACGGGTGTATAATACACAAACAATAATCCTTTGTGAAATAATATTTTAATTCCTTATAATCTGCACATCATAAAACGTACCTATACCAATAGAATTTAAGTGGAAGGGGGTTTAACTTTTTTTTTTATTAAAAAGGTTCATTAGTAAAAGTGTTGGATCAAAATAAAAATGCCGTAATAAAAGACGAACAATAATTATTAAGTGTTCCAATTTAGATGGGTAAGCATCAGCTCAAAAATTTAGACTCGCTGATGAGTTAGGTCGTCGTATAGTTACCTACATCATTTCACATTCTGAAACCATATATTACCTCACGTCATTGTCGTTTCGATATACTGCATACCGGTTCATCAATAAAGACAAAATAGTAATCACTGATGAGTATTGAATATCTTGGTAATACCTAAAGAAAGTAGAAGCTACCTATCTATATGGTAAATTGCCAGCACTGCAAGATAAGCGGCAGGTGAACCGGTTTGTTGTTGCGTTGCTACGACGCGGTAACCAACGAACCTTGTTTGGTTGTCCTAAAGTAGACAGCCGCCAGAGCTGCAACATCCGGGCTGTGTCAAGTTACAACAAACTTACGCTTCCTTTAAAAATACAATAATAGTCCTTTCGACGAGAGTTACCAGACCATTTCTGTAGAGTTATTCACTTGATACGGCCTTCCAGCGTTCAGGTTCAACACTCGCTACGGTACATCTGGTATGTATATCTAAATACGTATATGAACTTAAGTAGGTATATATTTGAATAACTCCAACGATATACTTATCCATATTGATATAGATACTTGGGTTTCTTATGACGGAGAAGTCCATTTGATGCAGGATGTTCTCAGATCCCAGAAATTAGGTACTTAAGTAGGTACCCTATGTTTTCTGTCGGTTTTTACCGAACCGTAGGTAGGTACCCTATGTTTTCTGTCCGTTTTTACCAAAAAAATAAAATTTTGAGGACGGTAACTAGCGACCTTGGATAGTTACGTGATCCCGAAAGAATTTTTCCCATTAATCAATAATTAATCAGTAGTTTCCGTAAAATATATATTAGTTGGATGTACCTACAGCTTACCATTAAACGAATTTATCAGTTTACCAAGAACGACTTATCACTCCTGGCATAGGTTTATTCCAGAATTAAACCAAATTCCTACTTAATTGGGTGCGGATAATGAAAATCGGTCGAGAATTGTAGCTTCACCAGCGCTTGAATGAATTGGTACCTATCCCCTACCTTGTACTAACTTAGTATCTTCCATCACAACTTCGAATCCCGAATGCCCAAGGTTCGTTGCGAAACCCTACTAAAATTACGGCCGAGCAAAATAAGAATTACGAACATAGGTTGAGAATTGTGGCCTGGGTAGAGTCAACAATTTTGTCACAAACTTTTTCCTTCATTTTTTTCTTCTTCCAAATATACAACTCTCCTCAAAGGCGGTGGGGACACACCAATGAATCAAAACAGAATGAAACTTAAAAAAAAAGAAAACAAGTGGGATGATAACCCAGGTTTACCCGAAGTTGGCCCTTGGGATCGAGGAAGGAGCAGAAGGAAGAGGGGGTGAGAGGGATGAAAGGATGTGTCCCTATATAATAACCACCAGTCAAGGTAAGAGCCCTGAGGTCAAGGGTTGTGATACCACAGAGCACTCCTGCCAAGATGATCAACTCTAGTAACTCTGTATCACTTTTCCGTAACTCCGCCATGACCTTGATGCTATTAGTCGCCACTTCCCTTAACTTAGACGTCGCTTGCTGCGTGTCATTTTCATCATATATACCTACTCATCTTAGCCCACAAGGTCTACTCCATGTCCACGTTGGCACGACAACATGGACATCTAGAATTATGGCAGACCCATCGGGTTGAAGGCAAAGATATCCGGCTTTTTGCCCGGTCACTTGTCATGTAATATAGTCTCTCCCTTTTTACATTCCAACGCAGAATGACAAAGCACCTGCTATCTGATTGGCAACCACATCGTGATGTGGAATGCGGCCATCGTGAGTATAAGGACACTGCTGCACCACATGATACAGATTGTCATTTTTAACCCAACAGGCACGGCAAAGGGTGTCCACTGTTCCACGACTACTCCTTGAACACGCCTTACCAAGGTGGCTAGCGTAGCCACCAAGGCAGCGTGAAAATAGCAGAAGTCGTGGGTCCCAATGCCCTCTAAAGCCCAATTCACCCAATGGGAAGAAATGGGGGGTTCAGAGTACTGTCGGAGCGGAGCGAAAAAACGTTGTCTATTTCCACGAAAAAATAAAGAGTTACAATGCTAAACCGGTTTCTACGGTTATACCATCATCAGTAACAAACAATAACCACATTAAAACAATAGTTATCCTTTGTTACTGATGAAGGCCTAACCGTCTAAATCATAGTTTTTCCACTAACTTCCGTTTTGAAATGAGTTCTCGCAACTTTGTCGTGAGTGATTTAGTTCGTTCTGTTGGAGTTTTTCACCATCTACTGACTCATGTAGTTCAGCAGCAAACTAAGCAGATGAGCTGTAGTCCGGGAGCTAGCAATTTTTTACTTACCTCATCAGCAGCAGAAGGTTTGCATATAAAAAACAAAGGATCTCACCATTTACGTTCAAGAAAAAATTCGTCTGGCAAGTTCTCAGGGTGCGTTTAGCGTTCACAAATTTTCGAAAAGTTGAAAATTTGACAAAGATTACGTCATGAACAGCAAGCATGATAGATGCATTATTTCAATCTTTAGGCCTGCTTGAAGAGTATCTCACAAAATCTGAGATGAAATCTAGGTGGATTTGGCCCACCAGACAAATTTAAAATTTGTAAATATTGAGAAAAATTAAATCATGAGTAGCAAGAGAAGTTTTCATGTTGAAATGAAGTACTATGGGTGATGATTCAATAAATATCTCGCTAAGCGATTATTTTGGGTGATTTACCTGAACCAAAAAGGAAAATTTGAAACATTTGACAGAAATTACTTCATGAACAGCAAGCGTAATACATTCGTTATATAATTTTTCAGGCCTGTCAGAAGAGTTTCTCACTATACCTGACATGAAATCTGGGTGAATTGGTCCACCAGACAGATTTAAAATTGGTAGGTACATTTTTGGAAAAATTACTTCATGAGCTTCACAGATAGTTTTCCCACAGAAGAGGCGTACTATAGGTGGAGTATAGGTATAGGTTAAACTATATTGCCAGACAGACATTTTTGGTTATTTACGCGAACCAGAATGGAAATTTTGAATAATTAGACAGAAAAAACGTCAAGAACTGCGAGTAAAATAAATGCGTTATTCCATTTTACGGCCTGCCTGAAAATTGTCATAATGCTCATGACATAAAATCCCATTGATTTTGGTCAAGCAGACTTGACTTTGTCTGATTTTTGAGAAAACTTATGTTATGTGCAGCAAGGAAAATGTTCCAAGTTTCTACGCATGGAACAGTAGAATAGATGGTGTTTCCAACATTATCTCACTAGACTAGTATTTTATTTTATTTATCTTCACGAAGAAGATTTGAGGATATTAAGAGAAAACTAACTAGGACTAGTTTGACTTCGGTTGTAAAGACGACCCTGCAAAAAACCGCTGAAATGTTACAATGTATTGTGGGATTCCCATTAACACAAATTTCTTTAAAACGTGGAAATTGAATGAAAAAATGATGGTTCTTGGACAGTAACACATGCATCCGCTTGCATCAAGATGATACAGTTTAAAAGAAAAGGTGATTACAAAATAAATTATATCCCTAAATTTTAATGAAATATAATAAAGTCTGAAGAATGAATATAAGTTTTAACAGGTATCTACATATTTCAACTACCTATATGCATTCAAAAATCGAAGATTTTATGTCAGGAGCAGTATGACAATTTTCAGGTGGGCCGAAGAATGGAATAACGCATTTATTTTACTTGCTGTTCTTGACGTTTTTTTCTGTCTAATTTTTTTTGCAACTTTTCTGTCTGGTTCGTGAAAATAACCAAAAATATTTTTCTGGCAATACAGTTTTTGAAACTCCACCGATACATAGTTCGCCATTTCTGTGGGAAAACTTTCTGTGAGACTCACGACGTAATTTTTCTTAAATTTTACTTATATTCAATTCTGTTCAAATTTTAAAATTTTGCTGTCTGACATGGGTAAATCACCCAAAATATTTGTCTGGCGAGATATTTTTTGAACGTTTTATGTACGTCATTTCAACGTAAAAACTTGGGCCGCTCATGACGTAATTCCTTTTTTTTTCAAAATTTAAAATCAGTCTGGTGGACCAATATCACCCAGATATTATGTTAGGTTTAGGTATATAATCCTCAGGCAGGCCTGAGAAATGAAATAACGCATTTATTATGCTTGATATTCATGACGTAATTTCTGTCGTTATCCAAATTGAAACATTTTCCTTGCTGCACTTAACACAAGTTTTCTAAAAAATTATGTATTTTAGATCTGTCTACATTACCAAATTAATAGGTTTTTTCGGTCAGGACCAGTATGACAATTTTCAGGCAGGCCGAAGAATGGAATAACGCATTCATTTCACTTGCTGTTCTTGACGTTTTTTCGGCCTAATTTTTAAAAATTTTCTGTCTGGTTCGTCTAAATAACCAAAAATATTTGTCTGGTAAATATAGTTTTTGTAACATCACCTATAGTAGGTACGCTATTTCTATGGGAAAACTATCTGTGAAGCTCATGAAGTAATTGTTCTTAAAATTTACTTTTAGCGAATTTTCTTAGAAAATGAAGCTATTGCAATGGCTCCAAAAATTTTAAAATAAAAATTTTCAAAAATTTTCTTCATCGAAATCTGTTTTGAGGCATTCTGAAATGATTCCTGGATTTTAACGCTTTTTTATATGTATATATATATATATATATGTATGTGTCATTCCAGACGATAACTCTCGATAGAATTGAGATAAAAACTTCGTTCTTTCGCCAAAAAATCAAGCATTTCAAAAGAAAGGATGAGTTCGTTGGACAACACTTTTTGAGCACATTAAATTGGTCAAATTTCAAAAAATGTACTCAAAAAATCTCTAAAAATGGCTAAAAACGGCTAAAAATCGTTCAATTTATATTTTTTGGTAGAATATTGCTCAAATAAAGTTTATTAACTATAAAATAGAACATTCAAAAATGTATGTACACAATTATGCTGAAAAATGTACTTAAAATTCATCAAAATTTGCTAAAAAATCGATAAAACCTGCTAAAAAAGCTAAAAATTCAGAACCTCTATTTGAATAGCAGGTTATTATTTAGAATACGTTTTTTGCCATAAAATTAATGGTTAACGATTTCCTTGCACTCAAAAAGCTCAAATTTCAAAACAATTCAACATTATACAAAACGATAATTCACGAAAATTCGCTCATACGATCATGCTGCATGAATGGAACTTTTTTAAATCTGTCTGGTAGACCAATTCACCCAGATTTCATGTCAAGTTTAGTGAAAATGTCTACAGAAAGTCCTGAAAAATGATATTTTAACGCATCTAGAACGCTTGCTGGTCATGAAGTAATTTCTGTAAAATTTTTCAAATTTTCGTGTCTGGTTTGGGTATATACCTATATATATATATATATTTTTTTTTTTTTTCATGACCTATTTATACAGGGTGAGTCTCTCGCAAATGCAAAAAAACAATTTTGGTGAAACTACATCAAAAATGGAGTAAAATGCCGCCAACTGCATATTTTTATCTCAATCCTTTCTCGAGATATGATTTTTTAAAGGTTTTTTTCAGGAAAACCGTGTTTTTTTCCTTTAAAACTCAACTTTCTTCACTTTACTTCATTTAATTTTAATTTTTGACCACATTTTCGGAATCAACACTAAATTTACTATAAGAATAGTGTACTTGGGTTTTTGAAAAGTACCATCCAAAGGCCCTCACATCAGCTCAAACATTGACGATTTTGAAAAAATAATATTTCTGAAAATCTTTAAAACTTTACTACTCTTTTAAAAAGAATCCTGGAAACTGGCAAATCTCATGAAAACTGCTTCATCTAATATGCTTTCCAACGGTATAATCAAGTTTACTTTTATTTTGTTATTTAGGGGAGAAAATAATATTTTAATGTTAAAAAATGCGGGTTTTTCAATGAAATTGTTGGTTTTCTCGAAAGATGACCCTCCATGAACCAACGAGTATGGGGTCGGTTTCTATGTATTTTTTCTCGCTGGATCGAATGGAAACTCTTGCAGATCTCTCAACTACGTTATAATCGAGTTTTACACTTTAATTAACTAGTTTTACCCCATAACACACATACATTTAATCGTAACAAACAAACTAAACATTTGCGATTTTAAGTGTAAAACTCGGTTATAACGGAGTTGGAGAGATCTACAAATGTTACCACTCGATACAGCGTGAAAAAATACATAGAAACCGACCCCATACTCGTAGGTTCATGGAGGGTCATCTTTCGAGAAAACCAACGATTTCATTGAAAAACCCACATTTTTTAACATTAAAACATCATTTTCTCCACTAAATATCAAAATAAAAGTAAACTTGATTATACCGTTTGAAAGAGTATTAGACGAAGCAGATTTCATGAGATTTGCCAGTTTCTAGGATTCTTTTTAAAAAAAGTAGTAAAATTTAAAAGATTTTCAGAAATATTATTTTTTCAAAATCGTCAATGTTTGAGCTGACGTGAGGGCATTTGGATGGTACTTTTCAAGAACCCAAGTACACTATTCTTATAGTAAATTTAGTGCTGATTCCGAAAATGTGGTCAAAAATTAAAATTAAATGAAGTAAAGTGAAGAAAGTTGAGTTTAAAAGGAGAAAAACACGGTTTTCCTGAAAAAACCTTTAAAAAATCATATCTCGAGAACGGATTGAGATAAAAATATGCAGTTGGCGGCATTTTACTCCATTTTTGATGTAGTTTTACCCAATTTGTTTTTTGTATTTGCGAGAGACTCACCCTGTATATACCTATATATCTATTTTTTTTTCAACATTCCAGCGATTCTCAAAGATGTTGGAAGGGGGGGGGGGGGATTTTAGTTTCTTGTGGTAGGTGTCGCTTTCTTTGTTTACTTAGTCTTCCAGAAGCGTGAAGGCAGCTCCATCTTCCAAACCAATTGACCTCACTTTTCGACGCGCTTCACGTAGCCTGAGTGAAACTGCTCGTATGATGGAAAATTGGAGCTTAACCTTCACCCAGCCAAGAACTTGGGAGTATGCCTTTTTCCATTTTTCGGCCAGGGTGAGGGCAATTTTCTTTACAAATACTCCGTATTCTTTATGCAAGACCCCATCACACGAGCATATGAGAGACGAGAATGACCCTCTTAAGTCTTCAGCAGCCTGGTGCTTCTCCCTGGCTGCTACCTTTGCCACACTCGGCCAGTCTTGGAAATAGTGAGAGGCGGCGTCAGCATTAATAATGCGATTGTCAAAGAACGCCGGCCTCCCCCTCTCCCAGACTCCTTCTACCTTAATATCGGCAATCAGAGCCGAGTTTTCACCACTGGCCTCACGTAGCACTGGTTCCGAAGTAACTCCTCCCCAAGTCAGCGCTGCAAGTCTTGCTGTGTCATCCCGTACACTATCTTGACCCCACTTCACCAATCCTCTTTTTTTGCAGTTCAGGGCATGCGTTACATTGAAAATGGCACCACATCCGTCACAGTTACTTGGTAGACCAAGGGGTGTTCGACCATATCTAATGGCGAGTGCATCCCTGAACTGATTGGCTGACAGGTCATGACCGTCTGCAAAACTTGGGAGCACTGTGAGCCACTGTGATGCATTTTCGTCAATTATGCGTCTTGGCACTCGCTGTTGATGTGGTTGCAGTCTGGCTATCACCTCAAGACTGTGAAGACCATCATGAGATGTTCGACGCTTCTTCTCCTCCTTCAAGACTTTATCAACATGGTCACAGTGTTCTCCATAATTCAACGGATGGGCGGCTTTTATCGAAGAGATCAACATTTCTACTGCTCTTCTTGATGTTTGGTAGGCCAATCTTGTGTGTGGAGAGGATTTTTAACTGCTAAACCCCCTAATTTTGCGGGAAGTTCCATAATTTCTGCTTCATCATTCGTGATTTCTTGCCTAGAAGTGCAGGTAGAAAATGTTGGCGAATTGCATCCTTTATAGGTTTGTATTCTTCATGGCATCCTGTATCCTGGTATCACGCGCTGACAGAAGGCCCATTCAAACTGGAATGATTTTGTGAAAGCAGCATGCGCTGCCTGCGGACTTTTTTTCACTGCAATAGAAAAAGTTTTAATCATTTCCACCCATTTTTCAACTTTCCGAGAAAAATGATATAACGCATCTAGAACGCTTGCTGGTCATGAAGTAATTTCTGTAAAATTTGTTAAATTTTCGTGTCTGGTTTGGGTATATTACCCAAAATAATTGTTTGGCGGGATATTTTTCACCACCCATAGTACGTAATTTCAACGTGAAAACTTTTCGTTCTGCTCATGACGTAATTTTTCTCTAAATTTACGAATTTTAAATTTGTCTGGTGGGACAAATATACCTAGATTTCATGTCAGATTTTGTGAGATACACTTCAGGTAGGCTTGAATATTGAAGTAATGTATCTATTGTGCTTGCTGTTCATGACGTAATTTCTGTCAAAATTTTCAAATTTTCCTGTCTGGTTTGCGTAAACCACCCAAAATATTTGTTTGGCGAGATATTTTTTGAAGTACCACCCATAGTACGTCCTTTCAACGTGAAAACTTTTCGTGCTGCTCCTGAGGGAGTTGTTCTCAAAATTTACGAATTTTAACTTTGCCCGGTGGGTCAAATCCCCCCAGATTTCATGTCAGATTTTGTGAGATACTCTTTAGGCAGGCCTGAAGATTGAAATAATGCCTCTATTATGCTAGTTTTTCAGACGTAATTTCTGTTAAATTTTTAACTCCTTATCCACCACCTTCACCTTATGCCGTCAACCTGAGGGGACCAATGAAACTGACCCACACAATTCTGGATTGGCCACGAACCACGCCTGGCTAGCTGCTCAGCAAAGGCATTGCGGGTAGTCAGCAAGCCTTCACGAGTTTCTGCAAGTGGATGACATCATCAGTAAAAGCCAATACGCCTACTCATACCTCAGGGGCAAATGAAATCCTGTTTCAGCTCACAGCTTACCAAAGGCAGTATCCACAACCAGGTTAAAGTGGAGTGTTGACAATGGACCTCCAATGACGATACCCTCTGACATCTCTCCTCATGCCTTGAGGACTGCCACGCCTTTTTGGTACAGACAGGCAAAATACTTAGTAAAACAAGCAGGAGGTCTAACACCTCCTAAAGGCCTAAGATCTAAAGGCTTTAGGGATGTCCAGATCAGCAAGATGGAGTTACTGTTTCTAAGTTCAGGTCAGCGGAATGACAACATGGAGAACAATTAGGTTCTCCCTAGTGCCTATCAAAATGGTCACAATTATGACACTAACCACTTGGAAGCGTGATGCTAGAATCTTTAGGAAAAGGCAGAGCACTACTGACAATATAAAAATCAGACAGTAGCCTCCAGGCTCAAACGTTTCATAGAAATAGTCCAAACAAAAGCCAATACTTTTAGGGTTCTTCCTGATAGAGGCAATGGTCGAGGATTAGCAGCTCAAGAGTCTTTGGTGCTTTTTTCCAGTGTTGGGTTAGAAATACCATCGGATCCAGCAGAATTGAAGTTTTTGACACGGCACTTATGTGCCTCACCAGGAAGCACTGGCATGCGCATATGTAATGCTGTGCAAGGAATTCCTAGTTGGAGCTGAGGGTACCACCGTCACACCAGTGTTGTGGCTGGGAGCCTTCAAGAGTGGTTCTTAATAGTTCACAACCCCCAGAGGAGGAGGCAAAACTTGTTCATCCCCAGATAACTCCAGTAGTTCCCCAGCTGCATGACCGGGATAACCTTCTTCAACCCTTGGATCCTCTGGTATTCCAGCCTTCTTGCTTGTTTTGCTGCTTTGGAACCTCCACTAGGCACCAACGTAAGAAGAACCCCTACCTGATGCCTCACCTCGGTCGCTTCCACAATCTGTGGAAAGACCCTCTGTCTGTAGGCTGCAACCTCGTCCTCTAACCCAACTAGCACTGCAACAGGCCATTTTGCCGTCGCTGCCCAGGCCAAAAATTTCAACCGATTTTCGAAATTCTTTCTTTGTTCGATCCCAATTTTAGCCTTGTTGTGTAACGAAACTCATGGCTACTGAACATTCATAGTACGACTGGGCTCGTAATATATCTAATATCTCTTGTTTCTAAACAGAATGATGAGTACAAATCAAACTTAGTTTTTAGCTGTATACTCCTGGTAAAATCGACTCCACTATTATTTAAGCGGTATTTTATATCAGCTGACTTCAGGGAGGGTTCTAAACGAAATACAAAAAGACGTTTCAACTTGGGGACTACTTTCAGGATTAACTTTGTTTTTTGGGTTTCGGTGGGAACGTCTTCAATTTTCCTCTCAGAGCAACCTCTGAAATTTATGTTAGCGCATGCGCAGAATGGTGTAGATAATAATTTGAAAAAAAAATGACATCGGTAGGGAACAATCAACAGTGTAACTCACGAATTCCCAGAAAATGTAGGTACCTTATCAAAATCTGATGAAAACTAGAAAAAAACCTCGTTCTTGGGAGTTCACTCGCGCATACGTGAGAATTAAATAATGATGCAATCATGTTGGAATTAACATAGAATAATTAAACCATCGTCCCCTAACAATGTACCAAATTTGAGCGGGATTGGAGGACTAGGGAGTAAAAAAATAATGCGTGAAGAAATTTACGTTTCCGCATGCGCAAAATCAAATAATGATTTGAGAAGTATGGAATTAACAGTGGACCATATACAGCCTAACCCGCACATTCCCTGAAACTTTCATCAAAATCGGAAGAAAACTGTTGAAATTAGGCTCGTTTAAAAAGGAAATGCACATTCGCGCTTGAACAGGAGCTACCAATGATAGGTGTTGGTTATGTGGAAACAAGTAGTTGATTGGAGACAAACAGTTTGTAAACAGTAGTTTAGATTATATGAATTATTAAATTGTGTTCAAAGAATTGCACTCGACAAATAAAACTTATAACAAGGGTTATACGGCCCAGAAATGGCTGAAGGGGGCGATAGATTTTTTGATTCAGTGGAGAGTACAGCAGATCACTTGAAGATTGATAAAGTGAGTGGTATAGTGAAGTTAAACAGAAAGAACTATAAGACTTGGGCGTTTAATCTCAAACTAGAATTGAAGAGCAGAAAGTTGTGGGAAGTAGTTTCAACCACAGACGATAGTGTTTTTAATGAAATAGATGAGGAAAAGAAAGAAAGGGCTTATACCTTGGTTGCCAGATCACTCACTGAAGAAATACAGGAGTCCATCCTGGACATTAAGTGTCCTAGAGTTTTATGGCAAAAACTATCCAGTAAATTTCAACCGAAGACCAGATTGAGAAGACTTCAAGCCTCCAAAAGCCTCTATTCTGCTAAGATGTTGCCTACTGAAGATATGGAAACATACATTACTCGAGTGCTAGCTTATGCATCAGAAATCGTGAAAGCTGGTAGCGATCGAATCAACGACGAACAGGTATGTAATGTCATATTGAATGGGTTACCCGATGAGTTTGAAACTACAGTCAGTATGATATGTACATTTGATGATGCGGACTACACACCGGAAAAAATAGAGAGTATACTGTGCGGAGAGTATAAAAGACAATTACTGAAACGAGATGAAGGAGAATCAAGTAATGCATTATTCACACGGCAGTATAAAAAGTTTGTTGTGGAATGCTACAACTGTGGACGAGAAGGTCACGTTGCCAGATTTTGCAAGTCAAAGAAGAAATCAGTAGGCGGGAAAGGTGATGATAATGATAAAATTCCAATGAAAAACTTTAACCAAAACATGTCTTTGAATGTAGTATGTTTAAATGCGGCCAACTCCCTTCGAGATGATGATTGGTTGTTGGACAGTGGTGCAAGCTGCCATTTCTCGCCAAGCCGATCAGATTTCACTAAATATTAGAAATTGTCAACCCCTCAGATCGTATCTTTGGCTCCAAGGACTAATTGTACAGTGATTGGAAAAGGGGTAGTATCAATCATAACGAGAACTCATCACGGAACATTAGACATAAATTTTGAAGAAGTAGATCATGTGCCTGAATTCAATTTTCGATTGCTGTCAATCGCAACTATTGAGAAGAAAGGTTACAAAGTAGTTATTCAGAATGGAGTATGTGAAGTGTTTTGTCGAAATATATTGGTGTTAGAAGCTCCACGTAACGGGGCCAACATGTATTCACTGAAACAGGAAGTCAATACTAAAGCTGTCTGTATAAGTCAGATCACAGCTAGTGATTGGCATCAAAGGCTTGGGCATATTCATAAGGAATTAATTAAAACAATGTTTAGAAAGGGGTCAGTGAGAGGCCTGGAAGAAAATGTGTTGAAAAATCAAGATGAGGAATGCGAAGCCTGTATCAAGGGTAAGAATGCTCGTAAATCATTTCCGAAAACCGGCAAATTGGTTACAACTGAGTTGCTGGAAGTAATTCATTCGGATGTATGTTGTCTGCCTGTTGAGTCGAAATCTAAATTCAAGTACTTTGTCTCATTCATTGATGATTTTTCGAGACGAGCTGTAGTTTACTTCATGAAAACTAAAGATGAAGTGCTCAACTACTTCAAAAAGTTCAGATCTATGGCCGAGAATCAAACAGGTAAAACAATCAAGTACTTGAGGAGTGATAACGGGCGCGAATATGTTAACAAGGCTTTTGAGGAAGAGCTGGAAAAGTGTGGAATTATTCGTCAGCTTTCTTGCCCTTACAGCCCTCAGCAAAATGGAGTTGCAGAAAGATTCAACAGAACGATGCTGGATTTAACCAGAGCAATGTTGATTGCATCAAATGCTCCCAAAAGTTTTTGGGCTGAGGCAGTCAATACATCATGTTATGTGAAAAATAGGTGCCCACTCGATGATGGTAGAACGCCAGAAGAAATTTGGACAGGGAAAAAACCAAGCGTGTCGCATATGAAACCGTTTGGGTGCAAAGCATTTGTCCACATTCCAAGGGAACCAGTTCGAAGAAAACTCGATGACAGAGCTTTAGTTTGTGTTTTGCTGGGGTACGCTGGAGCAACCAAGGGATATAGATTGTGGGACATGCAAAATGAAAAAGTAATAGTAAGTCGCGACGTCACATTTAAAGAAAATAAATTCCCATTCTCAGAGAAAAACAGAACAACAGGTAATTACATAGAACTCTCACTGGAAGATGAGACAACATTTGTTTTAAATTCTGCAGAACAAGGAAGTTTGGTAGACCCTCAACCAGATCAGGTGAATGAACAAGAAGTACAGTCTCAAGATTCGGGAGAACCAGGCTATGGTGAAACAGATCATGTAAATGAAGAATCCACAGAGATGGAAAGTGAAGAAAATGGAAATGAAGAAACAAGAATTATAGAAAATCAGCTTGTGAATTCGAGGGGAAATGAAGGAATGCAGCTGAGAGATAGGTCCAAAATTCAAAAACCTGATAGATACTGTTGTGCACAAGCGATAGAATTGAAGGAACCTAAAACTTACAAGGAAGCTATGTCTGGACAAGATCGAGACCGGTGGGCAGAGGCCATTGAAGAGGAGTTGACTTCCCTTGAAACAATGAATGTTTGGCAAATTACCGACTTGCCTCCTGGAAAATCTGCTGTAGGTTGCAAATGGGTATTTAAAATCAAGTATCTTGCTGATGGAAGTATTAACCGTTATAAAGCTCGATTAGTTGCACAAGGGTTCACCCAACAAGAAGGAATAGATTATAATGAGACTTACAGTCCTGTCATAGGTTTGCCCGGCATAAGACTGTTGCTGAAGCTTGCTGCGAAGAACCATTGGTTGATCCATCAAATGGATGTCAAAACGGCATACTTGAACGGAATTTTAAAAGAAGAAATTTATATGAAGATGCCCGAAGGTTTGAGAGAGAGTGGATCAAATCCGAAAGTGTGCAAGTTGTTAAAGAGCCTCTATGGGCTGAAACAGTCAGGTCGAGCGTGGTATGAGACACTCAACTCAAAACTTCTTGAAGGTGGCATGAATAGATGTAAGTCTGAGCCCTGCATTTACATAAACAAAAATAGATCAGGAGTGGGAATAATTATGGTTTATGTAGATGATTTAATTCTAGTATCATCTGACCAAGAATCTATGAATGATTTGAAGAATTTATTGAGGAGAAGTTTCGAAATTAAAGATATGGGAGAATTGAACTACATACTTGGAGTTGAGGTTAAGAGGCTAGATGATGGTACGATCACGTTGAATCAACGCAAGTACATTAAAGATATTTTGACTGAATTCGGAATGGAAGACTGTAAGCCAGCCTTAACACCGATAGATCCATCTCAGGAATTGAGCAAGACAGGTTGCCCAACAACTTTTGAAGAGAAGCAAGAAATGGAAAAAATACCGTACAGGAGAATAGTGGGAAAATTAATGTATTTGTCACAGGCCACCAGGCCAGATTTGTCCTATGCAGTGTCCAAACTAGGGCAATTTTCGTCAAATCCAGGAAAATCCCATTGGGTAGCGGCTAAAAGAGTTCTCCGGTATTTAAAAGGAACTGTGGATAATGAATTCTTCATCGATGGGAAGGTTAATTCGATGGTAGCCTACTCAGATTCAGATTGGGCTGGAAATAAAGATGATCGGAAATCGATGACTGGGTTTACCATAATGTTAGGCAGTACACCTATCATCTGGAAATCAAGCAAGCAAACGTGCATTAGTTTGTCAACTATGCATGCGGAATTTGTGGCTGTTTCCTCAAGTGCGATGGAGATCGTTTGGATGAGCAATGTTCTGAAAGAACTTGGACATTCGTTCGATGGGATTCCAAAAATACTTTGTGACAACCAGTCAGCAATTGAATTCTCGAAAGGAAACAGGGTCAGTTCGCATTCTAGACATATTGACATTCGTTACCATTTCGTTAGAGACATGATCAGGAAAGAAGACATAGAAATTGAATACGTTCCGTCAAATAATAATGTTGCTGACATCTTCACTAAACCGTTATCAAGATTCAAGATTGAAATTATCATGAATAACATTGGAATAAGAAAATTATGAAAAGAAAAGAAAACAAGCAAGAATTTGTTGGTTATGTGGAAACAAGTAGTTGATTGGAGACAAACAGTTTGTAAACAGTAGTTTAGATTATATGAATTATTAAATTGTGTTCAAAGAATTGCACTCGACAAATAAAACTTATAACAATAGGATTATGTTGGAATTGCTAAGGAATGTTCAAACTAACCTCTTAAACCCATCCTCCGAATTTGAGCAAGGTTGGACGACGGGGGCGTTAGAAAATGATGCTTGATGGAATTTACGTTTGCGCACGGGCAGAGTGAAGTATTAGTTTGGAAACTATGAAACTCATAGGGGACCATTTTCCCCCTAACTTTTCCATCTCTCAAAAGAGAAATCAATGCTTCCAATACCTAGAGGTAGATTCGGGAGCAATTTGAGAGGTGAAAGTTAGCATTTAGGTACCTATACTTCACCAGAAGGTAGGTACATCCACACGGACAATAATAAACGCGATTTCTCAACGTTAGAATAAATTCCATTGGAACTATATCACCTGATAATTCCAATATTGGCATTGTGTCAGCTGATATATACAAGATTTTTTCTGATTTTTATGTATTCCTTAGTACCACTATCTAGCGATTGTTAATGGACCCTAAAGCTTGAACGGCTTATCAATAGATTTGCTAGGAGCGCATGAGATAATCTCGCTTTGAAATCCGAAGGTATTTTTTTTACGGATGGTCTTAATCTATTGCTCGGGATCATATTTATCATAGACAAGCAAAAAACATTGCTTTTACCTTGTAAGTTTTTGAGATCTCGGTTTTTGAATGTTTAGCCCTTTAATGCTACCCTTTAGGGTTGACGAAAATTGATGACGAGCTTCTGGTCCATCTAGACGCCGAATGCGATTTTTAACGCAAGTTTCATGAGAAAAGCCGCTTGAAACGTAAACCAAAAAATTGTCATTGGGAGGGGGGGGGGGGTGTTAAACTCTTCTTTTTTTTCTTGGTCGATTACAAAGGTTCATTATTGAATATAATAAACCAAAATATACCTACATTTCATTATTATTTGCTGAAAAATTGATTTCAAAAACTGCCAAAGAAAGGTAAAAGTAAAAAATCTTGTTTTAATTGCAGACTATAATTTAGAACGATTTATTACGCCCGAAAATTGGTATTTATCAATTTTTTATACTCAAAGTGCTGAAATTTCAAAACAATGTAACGTTATAATTTACAAAAATTCACCCTACTATGAATATCTTATTCATATAGATCTAAACTTTTCGATGCCGAAAATGTTGTTATAACATTGGAGAAAATATGGAGTTTTAGAAGATTAATGGAAAATGCGTATTGCGAATGGTCACCGAAAATTGAATTTCCCGCTTAAAAAAACAATTGAACAACTCCTCCATAAATACGATGCCAAGGACCTTAGTTTGGGTAATTATAGCCGGAGAATATCCGTTCTAATATGTTTCCTCCGTTTCACATTTTTATTGATTTTCTGGGAAAATAATTTTACACTAGTTATGTAGTTTTTCCATGATTATAATTTTGGTAAAAAGCAAAACTAGTTATATGTACGTACTTATGGTATATGAACACGCATTTCCTATTGATGCGCAATTAATGATAAATCCTCTTAAAACAGTTTTATAAACAGTTTCTCAACGTCCGAACATTTAAATATAAAACAACTGTTACAAAAGGGCTACATTCACAAGGATATTCTAATGATCTGTACACAACCCGGAAAACGGATTTTTTATTTTTGTTTTGTTTATAAAACCAATTACTTACTTGATAAGGAGAATGATTCACGAACCTCTCGTGACTGTATCAATTGGAGAAAGGCTTTGCAGTTGAATAATGCCTGGAATAAAAACAGCTAAAGAGGAGTAATTGGCTAGGGGAAAATGTGTTGAATATAATGGCCACGGTAGAGAAAGTTTTTCTTCAAGTGCAGCAACTGCCGTAATTAGCACGAAAGCCGAATTACTAAGAATACTTGTCGAAGTTCGAAGGCTCAACCTGCCTGGATTTTCGAAGAAATTCAGGTTCGTGAAACTTTGTTTTTGGCTTTATTAGGATAGTGTCTACACCAAATATATTTGAAATGTATGAAATGAAATAAACTATTATTTTCGTGGTGGTGAAGAGGTGAATTTCGTCCCATTAACAGCCTATAGCGTTCAATCCCTGAAGATTTCATCGAAATCAGATGAAAAAGTTCCAGTCATGCAGCATAATTGTATGAGCGATTTTCGTGAATTATTGAACTGTATTATGTTGTATTGTTTTGAAAATTATGGACTTTGAGGGAAAAGAAATTGTTAACTACCAATTTTATGGCAAAAAACTCTTACTAAATAATATTTCGCGATTCAAAGAGAGATTTTGGGTTTTCAACTTTTTGCAGTTTTTATCGGTTCTTCAGCACATTTTAATGAAATTCAAAAACATTTTTCATCATAATTTTTTAATGTTCTATTTCATAGTCAATAAACTTTATTTGAGCAATATTCTGCTAAAAATATAAATTTACAATTTTTAGCCGTTCTTTAATATTTTTAGTGATTTTTTCAGCTTTTTTTTTTAGATTTGACCAATTTAATGTGCTCAAAAAATGCTTCCCAACGAACTCGGCCTTTCGTTTGGAACGCTTGATTTTTTGGCGTAAAAACGGAATTTTTATATCAATCCTAAGGACGGTCATCGTATGGAAGGACACGTATATATATGTATATATATATATATATATATATATATATATATATATATATATGAAAAATTTTAAACCCCAGGATTCGTTTCGGAATGTCTCAAAATGGATTTCGATGGAGAAAATATTTTGATTTTGAAATTTTTGGAGCCGTTGCAATAGCTTTATTTTCCAATAAAATTCGCCAACTATAAAATTCATTCTTGTTATCAGGATTTGTGTTTCGCGCATGCCCAGTAAGATGAAACTCATATGGGGTGATTGGTTGTCATTTCCCAACTATCTTCTGAAGTGGAGCGAAATCGGAAGTAATTATTTATCGTGTTTTGGACCGCTTGTCACTTCTTATAGTCCTCGTTCCATATCCTCCAATATAAAAGAGGGAAGTATGTTTGTCTGTCTAGGGTCAATTACGTTGACCGATATCGATAAGGGTTCTCGCAAAATGATCGCAATGTTCCGGATCAACACTTAGGCTATAGTAAACTCTACCAAACCTCCTCCTTAGTCGTCATCTCACTTCCCTAACGACGTTACCCGGTAAAGAAGTTCGTAAATAAGGAAAACCCTGATATGCGGAACTACTTTACACGTCAAATAAAGTTGGGAATGAATCAGGTGGATGGAACCTACTATTACGAATCCAAAGATACCAGAACGATTTTCGCGGGTTGAGTGAGCCGTCCAGATGTAGTTGACAAGTCAGAATCAACTAATCGTCAAAAATTGATATTCTGAACGCCATGCTACGAGTACTTCCACATAAAAAAGAGCAATCTGTCATAACAATCATTGTAGTTTCTTGGCGATTTATTGACTACGAAATGTATGTATGTTGAGGAACTTGAATCTGTTTTCTGGTCGTTGATGGACTTTCAAGGGGACCTGTCGAAAACTCTGGCGGTACACAACTACATCAGCAGATCCCTGATGCTACGTACTATCTCGGCAAACGAGTGAGAAGCGAAAGTTGAAGTGTATTTTTATTTTTATTTATTCGTTTATTGTGTGTGTGTCAAGTTAAATCTTATCGCTGGACTGCTTATAATGAATACCTTAAATTTTATTGTCATTCTAAAAATCGGCCGCATTGATTATTTACTGAGTAACAAATTAACTCTCAAAAATGATTCTGTATTTACTATAAGAATTTTTATTAGTAAGAAATGAATTTATTATATGAAACTTTGTGTGAACGGATATTATTCTATTATTTTGTAGCGATTAAATAAATTCTTGGTACTATCTTTCCATATCTCCGTACTCATCATTTTTTCTATATGTGAACTTGTGTAATGGTAACTACCTATACAAATAAATAATATCTATCTATCTACTGGAAGGAGCTGGGGATGAATAAGTTTTGCCCCCTCTCCAGGAGTTTGCGGAATTTCGGGAGCCACTCCCAGCCACAACCCTGATGAGCCTATGGTGCCCCAGCTTCTACCAGGGATTCCTTACGCAGCATTATGTGAACGCCGGTGCTTCATGACGAGGCACATTGGTGCCGAGTCAAAAACTCCGCGTCTGCCGGACCTGATGGTATTTCCGCCCGACGATGTAATAAAGCCCCAAATAATGTCAAGCTCCTTATCCTCAACCTGCTACTTCTGTCGGGAAGACCCCCGAAAGAGTTGACCCGTGCCCTGACCATCTTCATCACGAGAAAAGGAGGAAGTGGGCCTGAAGGCTACCGTCCGGGTTCTATACTGTCTGTAGTTTTCCGCCACTTTCAAAAGATACTAGCATCTCGCTTCCAAGGGGCTCATGTAAGAGGTGACGCACAGAGAGCATTTCTGCCAGGATGACACTGGGGAGAACCTAACAGTTCTTCTCCAAAACTGTAATTTTGCTGGCCTACATGAAGAAACGGCAGCTCCATCTTGCCACTCGGGATGTCGCTAAGGCCTTTGACACTCCAAGCCTTTGTGGAGTTGGGGCTCGTGCTCGTTTAATTGAGTATGTTGCCTGCCTGTACCATGAAGGCATGAAGGTCCTTGAAGCAGAAGGCGAGATGTCAGGGGATGTTGTCATTGCGCATGGGGTACGCCATGTGAATCCTATATGGCAGCTCCTCTTCAACCTGGTCGTGGATACAGCCTTGGATAAGCTGTCAGATGAAATAGGGTTTGACCCCGCCCCTGGGGTGCAAGTAGGTGCATTGGCTTTCGCTAATGATGTCATCCTGCACGCAGAAACCCGCCAGGGCTTGCAGATTTCTCTCAATGCCTTTGCTGAGCAACTAGCATCCAACCCCTTCCATGTTTGGGTCAGTCTTCTTGGTGCTGCCAGCATGAACGGTTAAGGAAGTGGATGAGGAGAGCTTTGTCTTAGGGACACCCATCCCTGCCCAATCCGTGTTGGAAGTCTGGCAGTACCTTGGGGTCGACTTCATGGGTGTAGCCACTATAGCGTTAAGCCATGTTATTGTGCTTGGGTTGTGGTTGGGGGGGGGGGGGGGTTAGTCTTTGGCAGGCTTACTGCGGGGAGGCTGCTTGAGTTAGATCGTGAAGTTCGCTCTGCTGTGCGCTCTTGGCTAGGCTTTCCACCTGGTGTCCCAAGTGCTTACATCAACGCACTGGTCACGGCCGGTGGGCTCGGTATTGTCTCTCGGCCAGCATTCCATTCTTATGCCACCAGAGCCTGCTTGTCCTTAGGGGCTCTAGATGGAGCAGACCTTGGCTTTGTCAGGCAGCAGTTGTTGTGGTGTGACGGAACAACAAGGACTGCTCCCATACCCAGCTCATTTGCTGAGTTTGCTGCTACTCTGCATGAGTCAGTAGATGGCAAAGAACTCCGAGAGTGCTCTGAATTCCCCTTCTCTTCCCAGTGAGCGGAATGGGCTTAAGAGGGCATTGAGGCCCGCAGCTATCGCCATTTCCACGCCATCCGAGTAACCCGAAACCCTTTTCGTTTGCCATCAATTTTTTAGCACATTAAATTGGCCAAATTTCAGAAGTGTAATAGAAAAATCACTAAAAATAGCTAAAAACGGCTAAAATTTATATTTTTTAGCAGAGTTTAGTCAAAACAAATTATTGTTAATCAACTAGGATATTAAAAAATGTATGCATAAAATTATGCTCAATGGGTAGAATGGGCTTCAGAGGGCATTGGGGCCTGCAACTATCGCCATTTCCAGGCCATCCGGGTGGCTACTCTAGTTACCTTGGTGAGGTGTTTAAGGGGTAGATGCGGGACTGTAGACACCCTTTGCCGTGCCTGTTGGGGTAAAAATGAAAACCTGTACCATGTGGTGCAGCAGTGTCAAAGGACTCATGGTGGCGGCATTCTATATCATGAAGTGGTTGCCAAGCAGATAGCAGGTACTTTGTCATCCAGAAGTTGGGATGTGGAAAGGAGGGACTGTATCACATGCTGAGCGACTGAGGCAAGAAACTGGATATTGTTGCCGTCAAGCCCGTTCGATCTGCTATTATCCTGGATGTCCAAATTGTCAGTGGCAGCGTGGACATGGAGCAGACCTGGCGGGCTAAGATAAAAAGTATGACAGAAATGACCTGGGGCAATCGATTTCCGATTTCCGAGCTAAGAGGAGTGGCGACCGAATACATCAAGGTCATGGCCGCGACCATGTCATAGTGCGGGGTATGGTGCGAAAAAAGCCACGGAGTCACTCGAGTTGGGCATCTCGGTGGGAGTGCTCCTTGGTATCACCACCCGCTTCCTGAGGGTTCAAACTAGTGGTCATTTTATAGGGGCACTCCCTTTCATCGCATTCTTCCTCCTCATCCTTCTGCCTGTTCCCTCATCCCTAGAGCCAGTGGCGAGTAAACCTGGGCGTCTTCCCCACTTCTTTAATTTATTTACTCAAATTAATGGTGGGCCCTCTCCGCCTTTGATGGGAGTTTTATAAAAATAGAAGGAAATAAGTGTGTGTGTGTGTCACGAGTTTTGCACGCTGCCCAGGCCAAAATAAATTCTCAACTAATTTTCAAGATTCTTTCTTTGTTCGATCCCAATTTCGGTTTATTATTTTAAATTATGAACCTTTGTAATCGACCAAGAAAAAAATGTTAACCCCCCTCAAAATTTGATGGCTTACGTTTCAAGATGCGTAGAATCCAAAAATCGAATTTTCAAAATCCGTCTGTCCGCCGTACGCCGTCCGCCGTTTCTCAAAAAGTATTGGACTAAACTTTAAGAAATTTGACCAAAAAAAATCATTTATCGGCCGGGGATGTGCTAGTAACATCAGCATTGCCTTCGATGAACACTAAAGGGTAGAACCTAAGGGCTGAAATATTCAAAAATCGAGATCTTGAAATCTTTTTATGAAACATGAATGATTTTTTGAGTTTCAATTATGGATATCCGCCTAAAGAATTGAACGAAACCACGGTGGTCGATATGCGATTATTCGGTTGCTTTTCCTTTCGGCTAAAACATCGACAAGAAAAGAATACATCAACACGGAAGTGAATCATAACCAGAAGAACATATCAAAAATCGCCTTGAAAACTATGACAATTATTGTATCAGCTTATAATATAATTCCTATGGAATTCTGACTTCGCGAAATCGAATTTATTATACTTTCTGTATCCTACTATTGGGCTTGTGAAGCGTGGGTAGGTAGGTCCTAGGACCTTGTTGATCAGTTGTTTGAACAAGGATGATGTTAAAAGTAGGTAGGTAGGTCCTAGGACCTCATTGATTTACAGTTGTTTGGTCAAGGATGATGCTGAGTAACCCCCCTGAAATATAGGAGCGTTGGTGTTACCATGATGATAGAGTGGCAATGAACAAGTGAATAAATGGAATAAAGTGAAGCTTTAGGAATTGACGTAGGTAGGTTTAGTTCAAAGCAACCGAATCAATCGAATTACCTACTTCAGTAATATTTATCCAAAATCTCCTTCATGGATTTTCGTATTGAAATTCCTTGAGCTTAACGCTTTTTAATATGTCTATGTAGAGTTTGATCAAAAATTTCAGGTTTTTTTTCGATTTGCGCGCAAACAGAGGTTCGTTGACACTTCTCGGTGGTCTCAGCGTTATTCTTTCTGAGTCTACTGGTTATTTTATATTGCTGTTATATCATCAGTTCTCGTGTTATTCTGATCAGCATCGGAACCTTCGAGGCCTATTTCTTTCCCAATCGACTCACGTCGCTGAAATTTGATGGGCTCGTTCGGGACACCTCGACAACAATCACGAGGTTAGGAGGGGTTCACTGAATAGCTGATGGGGCCTCTGATTCTAATTTCTTCCATTTTCGACCTGCCATTTTACTTAGTTTTTTGTCTTGTTGTTTTGACATACCTATTTAGAAAATGTTTCAACATTCGCCTACTATAAACCGTACAATTCCTGGGTTGTAAAGGTGTGAACCCTTTTGGGAGGCACGAAGTTTTGATCAACTACTAGATAGTTATAGACCTACGATCTGCGTAGAAGGGCTATCTAATATAGAAATAATAAACCTTTGTGTAATAATTAGTACAATAATAATAATGATAATAAACCATTATAATGACCTAATGACCAAAAATGGTCTATATACAGCATACAGCATTACAAGGATTTTCATATACAACTTATAATACGGCACGGATTGACAATAGATATTAAAAATCAGAATAAAAAGATGAAAATATTTTGAAAAAATATAGGAAGAAAAAAAAAAGAATTATATACCTAAGGGTGGTTCAAGAAGTTGTATAAAATTAAATAATAATATTAAAAATAAATAAAATAATGTTTAAAAAGGCGCATTTGAAAAATTAATCGTCCATAACAAGCCTCCTTACTGCCGCCATGAACCGACCAATGGTGGGCAATGTGCGGATCGAGTTGGTAGAGAGTTCCAGGTCCGCGCCCCAGCAATAGCAAATGACTTGGATTTGATTATAGTTCTATGGCGAGGAATCATCAAAGCATTGGATCTGTTGGAGGTTGCATGTGTTAATAGGGAAGTCAGGTAGGATGGAACAGTACCGAGTTTAATTTGGAAAATGAGTTTGAGATGCCGGAGGATGTACCTAATATTTTTCTAATGGTAAACATGATATGGCTTGCGTGCTGATAAAATTACGAGCTTTGACAGTGTGGTAAACCCATGACTAGCAGTTGTTTCCGTTATAGTAACGTTGTTGTTAGAGTTCAAAAAGTTGGTTGTTAAGTTTGGATTGTTGAGAGAATACGCGAGCTTCTGTCAAGTTTTATTGTTGATAAATAATGAGAATATTGTAAACATATCGGATAGATGCTCTGTACGCTACGAAAAGCCTTTTGTTGAGTGAGGAGGAAAGTGAGTATGAAAAAGAGCTTGCTGCATAAAAGAGGTGGGGAAGAACAAGGGCTTGGGCCGATTTAATCTTGAGATGATGAGGCGTGAATTTAGCAAGGCGCTTTAGAGAATGGAGAGATCCATAAATCCGACGACAGATCAAGGTGATGTGGTGGTTCCAAGACAAAATTTTGTCGATGAGCAACCCAAGGTTACGCACATGAGAAGAAAAGGTAACAACACCCCCTCCAGAAGAATGGGAGGAAGAGGGTCTGTGGAGATATCACTTCGATGGACGACAATTGCTTGAGCCTTTAAAGGAATTATAGCTATCCCATTTCTTCGGGCCCAATCATCTATGGCACCAAGTTCCTGGTTCACGATATGAATTGAAGAGATTAGTGACTCGCCAAGACTGCTGGAAAGTTAGACTTGAAAGTCTTCAGCTTAAACGTGGGAGAGACATGAGTGAAGGACGTGGGTGAGGTCATTGGAGAACAAAGAAAATAACATTGGGCCCAACACAGCTCCCTGAGGAACTTCCGTAGGTACTGATAAGGGGGTTGAACATTTGTCCCTTATCACTACTTTTTTACAATCTATCAGATAAGTAAGAAGTTAGAAGATTACAGGTGGAAGAAGAGAAATTGAAAAATGTTTGAAGTTTTTTAACTAAAAGTTTGTGTGATATTGAGCGAAATGCGTTTTTGAAATCAATCAAATCAAGAAGGTACACCTCATTTTCAATAAAATCACTGGGGTCTTCAACAACTTTCAGTAGTTCCTTCTTACAGCTGTGTGACTTTCGAAAGCCGGACTAAGGAGATTGTTAGCAGATATAAATTTGTTCATTTGGGAGTGCATGAGGATATCAAAGATTTTACTAAGTGAAGGTAAAATGCATATTGGTTTAAAATCGGAAGGAAGAGAAGAATTGTTAGTTTCAGACAATGGGATGACATTTGCATGGAGATGTTGTTTCCATGGAGTTTGAAATTGGGAGCTAGTGAAGATG
This sequence comes from Adelphocoris suturalis, assembly GCA_030762985.1. NCBI lineage: Eukaryota > Metazoa > Arthropoda > Insecta > Hemiptera > Miridae > Adelphocoris > Adelphocoris suturalis. The sequence continues at coordinate 68,804,746 of CM061040.1, read as the reverse complement.
AAATTAAAGATGTAAGTTAAGTAACATGATCTAATATTGTAAGAAAGAGTAAAATGAGAAATTTTAGTGGGATACCGTCATTGCCAACTGCGTTTCAAGTCACGTCGTCTTTCTCAACATTACGAGATGAGAATTGATCCTCGAGGTTAAGAGGGGTAGCAATAGACGACGTGTCAGGTTCAGGTATAGATAAGGTGTCTTAAAAGTGGGAGTTTAGTACATCAGGGTCGAGACAAGGGCAATCAAAAGTTTCAGACTTTTCACAAAGTCCCAGGTTCTTGCCATTTTTCCAAAGTGTAACAGGAGGGAGGAGAGTGTCAAGCTTTGACGCATAGTATGAACGCTTTCGAGCTCTGACAAGTTTTTTCACCCAAGTGTCTATACGCCTATATCTACCTCCTTCAGAGTCATCTCCTGAACTCTTCCAATCACGGAAAGCAGAGTCACGCATTCTCACTGCAAACCCGATCTCCTCAGTAAACCAAGGCTGATTGGGATGCTTGATCTTTTCTTGGTGGATAGGGGCATGTGAATTCAAAGGATCAGTCACATGCGAGTTCAAAAAATCAATCATTATATCAATACTGCTCATCAGTTGAAGGAGAGACCAATAGAGAGAAACTGCATCATTCAGATCTGCTGTTCTTCATTGATCTTGTCATAATTTCTGCAGAAAAATTTCTGTGTTTTGAATTTGGGAAAGGGAAGCTTATAAGTGCAAATCAGAAGCTTATGATGCCCAAAGGAAGGGACCAGGAAACACAGATATATTAGACGTGCAGCTTACATAACAATGATAAATCCAAGTTTCAACATTAGTGATTTGAGTTGAGGAGGAAGGGAGTATACTGAGGCTTAGGCTGAGTAGAAGTGATTTGAGTTTTTTTGAAGAGAGATTAGCCTGCAATAGATCGACGTTCAAATCACCCATTATAATAATTTCTTCGTAATTACGGGTAACAGTATATAAATCATTTTCTAGATCATCAAAACAAGTAGGGGTTTTAGGGACGTACACGACACCCACCAATAATTTATCACTAGGCCTATATTCATTTTCTACAAATACGAATTGGAAAAATGAGCCAGGGCAACTGGCTAGAATAAATTTGGATTTCAAGCTACTGAGGCAGAAAAGCCCCGACCCATCTCCCCTCTTTCTGAATCGGTCGTTCCTTAAAATTCTATTACCTACCCTCTAAAGATAGGTACCAGATTTTGGATAGTGTGCTCTTTAGCCAGGTTTCAGTGATTCCTATGAGTTGTGGTTTACAACCATTGAACTGACTTCTGAAATCATCTATGTGGACAGGAAGGCTAGTGATGTTAATATGGCAAGCCGCCAAGTTAAATTTGTGCAAGGAGTGCTGTTGATTAATAAAATTTGCAGTATGACTAGGTAATATATTTGGGCGATAACTTCCTGGAGAAGAAGAGTTATCAGGGAGTGAATTTATGTCAGAGATGGGTGACTAGAAAATGACCGAGGGAGAGTCTTGAATGATCCATCTATAAAGTCAGCCATAATCGGCTGTGAATAGCCACCAGAGGCTGATAGCAGCAGAAACAGTAGGGGCAGAAGGCAGACGCACAATCAGAACCGAACAAGCTAAAAACCAAAAGGAAAAATTATTACCTGATACCATCCAAAGTAAGGACAGAAAGAGAAGATAATCATTTGGTTAGAATATATTTTACCTATCAAAGAAAGCGATAAAAACGGTATGAAAAATATAAAAGGGAAGAAGTCCAAATTATATGAAATTAAAAAGATTTAGGAATATAGAAAAAATAGTGCGAGTAAATAAAAAGCTCCAATGTGGCGTTAGTCATAGGGACCAAATAGTGGAGTAGCCAATGAAGTTAACTGTACCTTTTCAAATTGAAAAATGGCAAGGAATTGAGGAACTATAACGTAATAAAATTAAGTAAGAGTATTAATAACAACAATAACGAATGGTATTGATGGTTGGTATTTAATTACTCGGAGACTAGAAAAAAAATTGTAATAAAATTACAAAATAACAGGTTATTCATTCATTTGACTGTGTGCCTTTCTCTTCCGATTTCGAGAGGAACTCATCCATGGTATTAGTCGAAAATATTTTACCTTTATTGTTCCATCTTATTGTTCCATTTACAGTCCGTACCTGACTTTTTGAGTACTGTGAGAATGCAACCTGTAGTATTTGCCTTCGACTTGGGGTGAGATCTTCTGTAATCATATAGCTAGTCCCTTTCAGATTTTTCCTGTTTCGGAAAATATCAGTCTTGACCAGATGTTTGCTTAGGGTGACGATGATAGGACGAGCCTCAGACGACAGTGAATCAAGAGAGACATCAAATTTCTCCACCCGAACACGAAAGATGGATTCAGAAGAAAAAGGAACAGTTGGTCTTACCTTGTCGTTGATAACACTAACAACTTTTCCATTTCCAATTCACGATCGAGAGGATTGGGATTGTTACCGACGCTTTCGGGTACACCTCTGAAACAGAAATTTAGTTGTCGTCGATTTTGTTGCTCATTGTCAATCAGAGCAAGGCACTCTTTCCATGTGGCAGGCAAAAAAATACGCAACGAATCTGCTACAACCGCGACAAGGCTCGAGCGTAGCTGTCACTCGAATTATACCTTTAGAGAGTCTTCAGGATCGGGAGGGAAACGCCTTTCCCAAAGTCGTCATCATGTTCGAAACAACGGTTTCAATGTCGATTTGCGATGGTAACGACCTAATTTCGTGAGAAACATGAGGGGAAAACTTACCGGTACGGCGGTTACGTTTGTTTACCCAGTCGCCAGGCTTAGTAGCCGCTCAATAAAAAAAACAAAAACAAAAACAAAACAAAAAAAACACCAAAGTCAACCGAAAATTTATAGGTCCACCTCTCAGGGTATAGATTCCATTCAATTTAAGTTAAAAACAAGTTAAATATTGGCAAAATACTGGGTTGAAATAACAAACTATTAAGAGCAAAAAGTGCACTTTTTGAAGGCTGACCGCCATTTTTGCAGCATTTTAGTCTAGTTCTGCAACGAACCTCGGACATTTTGAATTTCAAGATGGAAGTGGGGAAATGGAGGGGATAAAGACGAAAAAACGTTGTTTTTTCGACAAATTTTGTCGTCGCTACCCAGACTACAATTCTCTACCGATTTTTGTGATTCTTATTTTGTACCATTATGACTTCAATATAGTTTTGGAAAGAATGTCAAGATTTCAAAATTTCATCAAGAGAGGGGGTGAATGAAGGGGTTTATACTGATACATCATAATGTTTTAACTACTCTCGTCCAATTTTCAGATTTTTTTTTTCCAAATTTAAATTTCGTCTAGTTTTGGAAAATGTAACAGGAGTTTCGAATTTCATGATGAAAGGGCGTGAATAGAGGAGGTAATAACGATAAATCGTTACAGGGATAATCGATACATGCATGCATTACTTACATATATGTTTCATTTCTATCCTAAGGAGAGTTATCGTCTGTAATGACATATATAAATATAAATATATATATATAAATATATATATAAATATACATATATATATATATATAAGTTACCACAATCAACCTCCGATCCCCGCAACAGAGAACAAAGGCACCCTTTCATCAACCATGAGTCATCCTCCAGCGAAGATGACCACTGCAAACCTCTTCAAAGGCCCATTGTCTTATCCGCCGCCTGCTGACTTCTGCTGCACACAGCACAAGATAACAACGCCCACGTACTCCCAAGTTAGTAAAAACCTCTGGAACCCTTGCGAGAACGCTCTTTCTTATTCCGCGCTCCGATAGTCACGTTACTTGTATTCTCATCGTGAAAATAAATCTTTTTAAAAACGGACTCACTTGTTATAAACTTATTGTTGGCGCAGTCAGTAGGACGTAAGCTAACGAAAATTGCTTTCGGCTTGTCTTAACAACTTATAGCTTCGCCTACGAACCTCACAGTGGCTGGACGAGACCACAGGAAAGCAGCCAAGGAACTTCATCCGTCAACAAGGAGAACTTCTTCCTCAGGAGAAAATGATCGTCACCCTTACCATCCTGTAAGTAACCGACGTACATTACTGCACGATTTACTAACATCGAACAGCCCTCCTAGAAGTCCTCCTCCAATTAGAAGAATAACCAACACTTCAAATTTAAATAATATTCCGGAAAGTTCAAACATGGCACAACCGCCACAATTTTTTACACTCACCCCGGCCCAGCTCCAGGAACTCCTTCGAGCTGTAGTACCAGGACCTCCCGCACCTCCACGACCAAAACCTAATAAAACAGATTTTGGCGGTGTACCTGAGTTCACTGGTGAGCCGGAGCTCTTTTCACAATTCATTGAATGAAGCGAAGAGTTAATCCAACAGTTCTTTCGAGCAGATGAACCAGACTGCTATGAAAATAAAACTTTAATTAACAATTTAAGAGCAAAAATTAGAGGCAAAGCTGCAGTATTCATTTCAAATAACCCGCTAAACACATGGGATGAAATAAGATAAAGCTGCTCTTATAGCCAACTTTAGCGATAAAAGAGACGAGGAACACCTCATCTTAGAATTTGGTAGGTTGAGGCAAGGACAAACAGAAACACCATTTGAATTCCATGCCCGTACTAACAAATTATTCAATATTCTTCTTTCGAAAATGAACAATTCAAACCAAGAATACACGCATACAACTTTTAAATTAATAAACGTGCCGCCTTACGTGCATTCCTCATGGGTCTACACGAGGATATAGGACGCCTATTAATCACAAAAGGGCCAACAGACCTTACGAATGCCATCAACATCCTAACCAACGAGTATCAGTTTCCTTCCCTAAGAAAAAAAATACTTGGATAGGAAACACATACAATCTTCTGGACCGTCAACTTCGAGTCGACCCCAGAATACTCCTCAAAAACACCCCCCCTCAAAAGACTTTCAGCATAAAACTTCGCAGCATCCACATCAAAATCAAAAATCCTTCCATCAACCGAGTTCTAAACCCCCTCAACAACAGAATAAACCTTTCCAACAACAAAAATCGGATAAACCTTTCATTCTGCATTATATGAGAACCAAAGACACTATGAGCTACCAAACAACTCTTAATCATGAGTTGATCCCCAAAGAAAAGGAAAACCCCGAATCAGACACTGAACCCCAGGAAGAAGAACATTATTTTTTAGAAGAGGACTCGGAAGACGAAAGTTTAACCTGATGCACCTCGAAGGCTCTACCATATTAAAATATATTATAACTAATAATAACCTTAAAGTACTCATTGATTCAGGAAGTTCGAATAGTTTTGTTAGCAATAAGTTAGCCCTTAAGAAATTCAAAAAACTACAAAAAAACAGTTTAGTTAAAACATCTCATGGACACAGTGAAGGAACCCATAGCATTAAACTACCCACAAGCATGTTTAATCCTAGAACCACTAAGCATGATAAATGTAAATTTTATCTATTTGATTTTCACGAACAGTTCGACCTACTACTTGGGTTAGATAATCTCCAAATCTTGGAAACTACCTTAGAACTAAAGCCAAATAGTAACACCATAAAGCTGCAAAATAACGAAATTCCTCTTTACCACTACGAAATTCCCCAAAACCCAAAAATGAAAGAACTCAACAACCTACAATCAACACCTCTAAAATTAGAAATCAGGGAATACAACATACCACCCAGGTCAGGGAAACAGGTTCAACTACACCTTTCAAATATTGAAAAAGGAACAGCCATCATAAATCATAAAAAAATCGGACCCTTTGAAATCCCAAATTGCATCGTAAACGTTGAAAATCATCGTGCGAAGTGCATAGCCATAAACACGTCCATTTCCCCGCAAACCCTAAAAATCGGTAGCATAAAGTCAGCCGAACCAATATCAAAAAATTTGTTAAAAATAAATCCCAGTAATCGAAGAAACCTCAACTTGAACCATTTTGAACGTAAATCAAAAATCAAAAATTTGATCCCAAACATTAGGCAGGAACATTTAAACGAAGAAGAAAGAAAATCACTCAATGAACTATTACACGAATACTCTGACCTTTTCCACAATAATACGGAATCACTGACAACCACCACTTTTGCCGAACACACTATTAGGACCACAGACGAAATACCTGTGTATTCCAAATCCTACAGATATCCAGAAATATATAAATCAGAAGTTCAAAACGAAATTAAGAAAATGTTAGAAAATGACATAATTCAACCGACTAATTCCCCCTACAACTCGCCTGTATGGATTGTCCCCAAAAAAGATGATGCTTCAGGTAAGAAAATATTCAGACTCGTCATCGACTATCGTCTTTTGAATCAGAAAACGATTGACGACAAGTATGATCTCCCTAACATTGAAGAAATTTTGACAAAATTAGGGTACTGCAAATATTTTACTACACTTGATTTAACTTCAGGATTTCACCAAATAAGCATGGAAAAATCTAGTATACCCAAAACTGCCTTTAGCACCGAACACGGAAAATGGGAGTTTAAGCGAATGTCATTCGGACTTAAAAACGGCCCGAGCTGTTTTCAAAGATTGATGGATAATTGTCTCAGAGGCGTACAGAATGAAATTTGTGCCGTCTACATGGACGACATAATTGTATTTAGTTCAAGCCTCCAAGAACACCTAGTTAGACTCCGGAAAATCTTCGACCGCCTTAGGGAAGCCAATCTGAAAATACAGCTAGACAAAACGGAATTTTTAAGAAAAGAAGTAGCTTATTTAGGTCATCTAATTACCCAAGATGAACTGAAACCAAACCCCCAAAAAATCATTGCTATTCAGAAATACCCCTTACCACAAAATAACAAAGAATTAAAAGGATTTTTAGGATTGTTAAGTTACTATCGAAAATTTATCAAAAATTTAGCAGATGTCACCAAACCCCTAACCACTAGGCTGAAAAAAGAAAACAAAATAGATTCCAAAGATTCCGACTACATAAAATGTTTCAACCAATGCGAAACATTACTGATGAACGATCCAGTGCTCAAATACCCAGATTTTTCGAAACCATTTATCCTTAATACAGATGCCTCTGGAATCGCCCTTGGTGCCATATTGTCTCAAAAATTCAACGGTGAAACACATCCTATCGCATACGCTAGCCGTACACTTAACGATACAGAGAGAAAAGTATCCACCATCGAACGTGAACTTTTAGCTTGCGTTTGGGGGTGCCAATACTTTCGACCCTACCTATATGGCCGAAAATTCACCTTAGAAACAGATCATCAACCTCTGCAATGGCTCCATTCTCTGAAAAAACCCAACTCGAAACTTTTTAGATGGCCTTGAAGAATTTAATTTCGAAATTAAATATAAAAAAGGAAAACACAATGCTAATGTCTAGAGTCGAAATTAACACTAAAGAAACAGTTGAAAATCCTAGGAAAAGATCCCCTTCTCTCATAGTGAATGTAGACGAAGAAAACGTAGACTGTGAAACCGTCCACTCGGACAAAGAAGGGAAAGAAATTGCATTAGTACCAGTAAAAAACTCGAGCGTTAACCATTGTGAAAATCAAGTTATTATAGCAGTAGGAGAGCAATTTAATACCGAAATAAAAATCGATAAACTATTCGAAAACGAAAAAACTAGAATTACAGTGAAATTCCCCAAAAGAAACCTCGAACGAGAAATAACAAATTCTATCATAAACTACTTACAACCAAAAAACCTTACGCAATACTTTTCGAAACCGTCATCTACTCCACACTCGCTACTATACTTACCAATAAATTCAAATCTTCCGAACATAAACTCACAAAATACAATGAAAAATTATTGGATGTGACAGATCCTGAAGATCAAACCAACATCATATTGTATAATCATAAACAAGAGAGATTTCATCGTGGAATAGACGAAACATATCAACAAATAAAAAGGACCTATTTCTGGCCTAATCTTAAAGACGACATTACCCACGTAATAAACAGGTGTGAACTCTGTCTCAAGTGTAAGTACGAACGAAGACCGATGAAACCGGCTTTCAACATAACACATACTCCGTCGAAACCCTTCGAAACTATTCACATCGACACGCTTACAGTAGAAAGACAAAAATTTCTAACAGTAATAGACAAATTCTCAAAATACGCCCAAGTCTACACCTTAAAATCCCTGAACAACACAGAAATAACAAAAAAAGTAATGAATTTCATATCACATCATGGAAACCCCTCTGAAATAATAATGGACAACGGAAACGAATTTAGTTCCTCTGTTGTAAAAGAATTTCTGAAGGTCCAAGGTATCAAAATCCATTATACCAGCACCCGAACTCGAATTCACCAATCGAAAGATTCCACTCCACCATTATAGAAATAATTCGACTGATGACGGAAAGTGAGGAATTCAAGAAAACTCCAATTAAAGAAAGATTTACATATGCCATAATTTCCTATAACAACAGTATACACTCTAGTACCGGTGTTACCCCTTATGAAATAATTAATGGTACATTTGGATCAAATTCACCCATACCACCGGACATTGAAACAGGACTAACAAACATTTACATATCCGAACATAAAGACAAAGTTCACAGACTTTATAAGATATTGTATGAAAAACAATTGGGAAACAAAGAAAAGGTTATCAACAAATTGAATGAGAAACGTGAAGAAACACTACCAGACATACCCTCGGAAACATACGTACAGACCAAACAGATACAAGACAAAACTAAACGAAAATATAACAAGGAAACAATTAAAGACATAAACCGTACTAGAAAAACCGCCGAAATCGAGCCGAGAAACCATAACACACGAACTAAGATCCATTTGAAAAACGTTAAACGACCTAGGAAATCGAAAGAGAAGGAAATCAACTCAGATCTAGACGAACCAAAAATTTGCGAATCCCAAATCATAGAAGATCCAGACGAACCGGAAATTAGCGAATCCCAAATCATAGAACCAAAAATAAAATTGTCCGAGGAAGATCTAAACAGTATCAAGGACACCAACTGGTTTAACGACCAAGTGATAAACCTTTACATGGAATTGATTAACGTCAGAAATAAAACTGACCCCAAACTTCCAAAAACCCATGCCTTCAACACCTTTCTTTATGTATCTTATCTTCACAGTTATGATCGTGTTAGAAACTATACGAAGAAAATCAACCTCTTAGAATTCGACTTAATATTATTCCCCATTCATGAAAATGCCCACTGGAGACTAGTAGCAGTAAGGCCAAAATCAAAATCAATAGAATATTATGACTCTCTAGGTTATAACGGTACCAAAATAATGGAAACTATATTCCTTTACTTAAAAGATGACTGGAAAGACAAATTCAACCAGATCCTAGATAGGACAGAATGGACCTTGCAATCAATGGACACTATACCCCTTCGAAGCAACAGTTATGACTGTGGACCATTCACTTGTAAATATGCGGACCTTTTATCATTTTATCAAAAAATATGCCACTTGAATTTGAATCACTAAACTTACGAGACGAAATCTACAGAAACGCAATAGAGAGAAAATTAAACCCTTAAATTCATTTCAGACTCCTACCGTGCATCCTCGCCGGAGAAATCTACAACATTGACAAAAGTGGAGGACTGCTACCCAAAGAACTTGGACGAGCCTATACCGAAACAGAAGAACACCTCCTACTCATACACTACGACGTGAGCACCCTCCGAACCTCCCTAACTGACTTAGAGACATCCCTTACGAAATTCAAAAGGAAACTCCAACGAAATTCATCGCAAGTACTCAACGAACACTTGACCACTATAGAACTGAACTTGACAATCGCATCCGAAAAACTTCAAAACCTGGAACCCCGCAAAGACATAAAAATTAGTCAAAAATCAAAAATATTGAGAACAAAAAGAGGTCTAATCAACGGGTTAGGGTCAGTCATAAAGTTTATTACTGGAAACTTAGATGACGAAGACAGGAAAAAGTATGACAAAATAATAAAAACCGTATCTCTGAAAAACTCTCAAACCAACGCCCAACTGAATAAAGAACATAGACTATTAATTGAATTAATGGAGAAATATAACAACACCTTAACTATGCCAAACAACAACCAAGAAATAAAAACCAAATTAGGATCTCGATCAAATTTCGCCAACGAATTCAATGAAGCTCTAATGCGCGAAATAGCAGTACAAATCATAACGAATTTAAACATAATAATAAATCCGCAACGAGAAATAGAAACTTCTTTAGCTATCTGTAAACTAGGAATAGTTCCTCTCCAAGCATTCGTGTCTGAACTGCTGAAAATAGCGAAAGAAAACCATGGAAACAAATTAAAAATGTTCAATAGCACAATAGAGTATGAACTAAACTCAAAAACAGTATGCTCTCTAAGCGACGACCAAATATTTTATATCATAAGAATACCAATATATGTAGATCTAGGTCTTAAATTAAATCTACTACAACCTGTACCCATTGTACACGATTCAGGATACGTAACCATAATTCCTAAGACAAGATTTGTATTAGTTCATAAGAAATATGTAATCAATTACTCTACTAACAAACTATGTTATAAGAATGGTGACGAATACTATTGTAACAAATAATTCTTATGTAAAGAGACTTCCACCTGCTCCCTAAACATCATTAAACGCAACGCTCTTAAAGATTGCCAATTCACCAAAATCCAAATTCAAGACCCCTTTTACTCGTCTATACCAGAGTCGGGTCATATTATTATAACTGCTTTTAACGAAACTATTCTAGAAGATAGAACCCTCACAGGTAACACTTTGCATCGCATCCAAGGAACTTGGATAGTACAGCTAGTACATCCCTATTAGATCAACAGAAACAATCCAAGGAAAATTGAGAATCCCTCTAATACCCCTCAATGAAATTTCGAATCTTGACATTCACCCCGTAGAAATAAATCTAAAAGAATTTTCCTATCTTCCAAAATTTGAAACAGGTTGGCCTTCTCTAATTAACGACGACTTAGTCACAACACACGATTATGTACATATCTTAATAAGTCCACTATATGTTTTGACAGTGATAATGTTGACAATACTATTGATCGGATGTGCATACAAAAGAACTAAACGTAGGAAACCCTTAATAACACACCCTGTGAGTTATCCGTTACAGTTCATGACTCCACCACACGAGCCCAGCAGCGTATGACTCACCACAGCGACTCATCCCCCTGCTTCAATCTACGGCGAGAGGAGTTACCACAATCAACCTCCGATCCCCGCAACAGAGAACAAAGGCACCCTTTCATCAACCATGAGTCATCCTCCAGCGGAGATGACCACTGCAAACCTCTTCAAAGGCCCATTGTCTTATCCGCCGCCTGCTGACTTCTGCTGCACACAGCACAAGATAACAACGCCCACGTACTCCCAAGTTAGTAAAAACCTCTGGAACCCTGGCGAGAACGCTCTTTCTTATTCCGCGCTCCGATAGTCACGTTACTTGTATTCTCATTGTGAAAATAAATCTTTTTAAAAACGGACTCACGTGTTATAAACTTATATATATATGTATGGATGCATAAACAATCCAAGAATCGTTTCAGAGTGATTTGGTTCCTAAAATTTTGATTTTAAAAATTTTGGAGCCATATTGCAATAGCTTCATTTTCTACAAAAATTTGCTACAAAAGTGCCAGGAGAAAAAAAAAAAAAAAAAAATTGGAACTAATAACAGTTGAATCAACAATAGCTAATAGAGACCTACCTGCTCTCGTTGTTGATTTTATACTTACTCAAAGTAATTAATGCGAAGAGTTCGTCAAAATATGAGAAAAACGAAGTTCAATTCAATTTCAATTCAAAAAAATTTTTATTCACAAATAATGTAGTCTGCATATACAATTACAAAATTTTATGCACAGAACAAATATTGCCCGTCTAAAGGCTAAAAAGCCCGAGACGACGGGTCAAGAGCAGCTTCTTTGGCACCGGTTGGTATTATACAGATAAAAAAAGCAGACAAAAATACATAGCCTCAACGACTACAATCCAAAAAATCAAGCAAGCCAAACTTCGATAGTTCAAAAACAAAATAAAAAATAAGAAAATAAATGTCCATTACGAGAGTAAAATGAAATTAGTTAGTATAAACACTTCTCAACACTGATTCGGAATTCACCGGGTTCAGGGTAATCAGGAAAGAAATTACAGCAGCCCTGTACCTCACTTAATTTGTTATGCAAAACATGAAGAATGTAAAGAGGGCTCTTGGTCGACAATACCAGACGATTTAGTGGGGCTACAACATTCCCCGCTGCTTGAAAACGGGTATTGTGGTCATGTATCGGGGCGACATTGATCAAAGTGGGGGTTTTATGATAAAAAAAGAGTAAATTCTTTAGGAATAATTGACGAACAGAGAAAAACTTGGAAATATTAAAAATTGAATAACTGTCGAAAGATTTAGGTTTCCTATACATAATGTTGATTATTGATTTTTGTAAAATTAGCAATTTGTTAAGGCTAGAAGGGTAGGTTCCTCCCCAAGCGATAATCCCATATTGGAGGACGGACTGGACAAGGCCATAGTATATGAGTCGAAGTAAGGGAAGTCCCAAAACAGAACGGACGTTATAAAAAAGAGCTGGAAATTTTTTTAGCCTATCTCTATCTCTATTATTAATAAGAATGAAACTCCGTTTGTCTGTCTGTCGTGTCTATGCACGGCCAAACGGCTGAGTGGGCCGGATCTACGAGTGGGGGGATATTCTTGGGATTTTCCAAAAGTGGGAGCGAGCGAATTTAAAATTGTCTAATCCCACCCGAACCATGGGCCGTAGGGCGGGAGGGGGGTCGAAGTAAGAATTAATGTGCGCTTTTTGGACTTCCCCGCTTCCCCTACCCCTCTAAACGGCCGTTGACAATTCCGGAAAAATACGGGTTTCGTAGGTTTTTGAACGAGGAAGACGACGGCGCGATCGGATCGCGAAAAAAGTATCGGGAAATGCGTTAAAAAAATGCGAGAGTACGGACCCGTTTTCTCGGAAAGTCCGCCGAAAAACTTGGTTTTTTCCGATTAAAATATACCCCATAAAGGTACGTTTTTCGGAACGGTTTTCGCGGGCGAAATACAGCTTTGGGTCCGCCGAATCTGAATCCGAAATCGGATATCGAAAAAAGTGACGGGCAGTCGGTCAAATTGCGAGAGGGAATTGAAGGCGAAGCGTTTAACATCAGAAATTAATTTTGCCGTGTTCGCGAGAAGGCTCTACGAAGACGTCAAGGGGTTTGTCAGGTATTTCACAATGTTACCTGCAGGCCTATTTCAAAAGAATAAATACGGGTTTTTTCTTCGCTCGCAACATCCCCGAATAATCTTTTTGTGGTTCCACGTAGTTTTATAAGATTTAATTTGTTTGTAAGAATTTCCAACAGAAAAAAACGTCTGCCAAGTTGGGTGGGCAGTATAACTCCCTCAAGCGAGCGAAGCGAGCAGCATCCCCTACAGAAGTTAAACCTACCCTTAGAGATCTACCGTTTGCGAGCGAAGCGAGCAACATCCCCTACACACGTTAAACCTACCCTTAGGGATCTACCGTTTGCGAGCAAAGCGAGCAACATGCCCTACATGCCACACTTTGCGAGCGAAGCGAGAGCCATGTCAACAGAATAAATTCGGATTTTTTCCTACAAATATACAGCAATACCTTGCGAGCGAAGCGAGCAACATCCCCGAATAAACTTTTTGTGGTTCCACGTAGTTTCATAAGATTTAATTTGTTTGTAAGAATTTCCAAAAGAAAAAAACGTCTGCCAAGTTGGGTGGGCAGTATAACTTCCTCAAGCGAGCGAAGCGAGCAGCATCCCTTACAGAAGTTAAACCTACCCTTAGGGATCTATCGTTTGCGAGCGAAGCGAGCAACATTCCCTACATGCCACACTTTGCGAGCGAAGCGAGCAATATTCCCTACACGCCACACTTTGCGAGCGAAGCGAGCAATTGAATGGGGGGTCGGGGGGGGCTTGCCCCCCGGCTGGATGTGGAGGCGAGCGTAGCGAGCCGGAGCGGCTAGTTATTTATAAGAATGAAACTCCGTCTGTCTATTTGTCTGTCTGTCTGTCGTGTCTATGCACGGCCAAACGGCTGAGTGGGGGGAGTGTACGAGTGGGGGGATCTTCTTGAGATTTTCCGAAAGGTGGAACGAGCGAATTTAAAATTGTCTAATCCCAGCCGAACCATGGGCCGTAGGGCGGGAGGGGGGTCGAAGTTCCGGTTAATGTGCGCTTTTTGGAATTCCCCGCTTCCCCTACCCCTCTAAACGGCCGTTGACAATTCCGGAAAAATACGGGTTTCGTAGGTTTTCCTACGAGGAAGACGACGGCGCGATCGGATCGCGAAAAAAGTATCGGGAAATGCGTCAAAAAAATGCGAGAGTACGGACCCGTTTTCTCGAAAAGTCCGCCGAAAAACTTGGTTTTTTCCGATTAAAATATACCCCATAAAGGTACGTTTTTCGGAACGGTTTTCGCGGGCGAAATACAGCTTTGGGTCCGCCGAATCTGAATCCGAAATCGGATATCGAAAAAAGTGACGTTAAGTTGGTCAAATCGCGAGCGGAAGCGAGGCAAATCGTTAAAATTACATTTTTAATCGACCCCGCCGCCCATTTCACAACGGAAGGGACTCGACTTCTACGCAATACCTTGCGAGCAGGCCAACGCACGCGCGCGTATAAGGATGGAACTTTCCCTTTCGAGCACCATTTCAACAGAATAAATAGGTACGGGTTTGTCCTATACATATACAGCAATGCCTTGCGAGCGAAGCGAGCAACATCCCCAAATAAACTTTTTTGTGGTTCCACGTAGTTTTATAAGATTTAATTTGTTTGTAAGAATTCCCAACAGAAAAAAACGTCTGCCAAGTTGGGTGGGCAGTATAACTTCCTCCAATATAACTTCCTCCTACAAATCGAGACCGCCGCCGTTTCACAATGTTGCTAACCAGAAGGGACTCGATGACTCATTTCAACAGAATAAATACGGGTTTTTTCCTACACATATACAGCAATACCTTGCGAGCGAAGCGAGCAACATTCTCTAATAAACCTTTCGTGGTTCCATGTAGTTTTATAAGATTTAATTTGTTTGTAAGAATTTCCAACAGAAAAAAACGTTTGCCAAGTTGGGTGGGCAGTATAACTTCCTCAAGCGAGCGAAGCGAGCAGCATACCCTACAGAAGTTAAACCTACCCTTAGAGATCTACCGTTTGCGAGCGAAGCGAGCAACATCCCCTAAATGCCATACTTTGCGAGCGAAGCGAGCAACATTTTCTACATGCCAGACTTTGCGAGCGAAGCGAGCAACATTCCCTACATGCCAGACTTTGCGAGCGAAGCGAGCAATATGCCCTACATGCCACACTTTGCGAGCGAAGCGACTTTGTCCTACACATATACAGGTATACCTTGCGAGCGAAGCGAGCAACATCCCCTAATAAACTTTTCGTGGTTCCACATAGTTTTATAAGATTTAATTTGTTTGTAAGAATTTCCAACAGAAAAAAAGTCTGCCAAGTTGGGTGGGCAGTATAACTTCCTCAAGGATATACAGGTATTACCTTGCGAGCGAAGCGAGCAACATCCCCTAATAAACTTTTCGTGGTTCCACGTAGTTTTATAAGATTTAATTTGTTTGTAAGAATTTCCTACAGAAAAAAACGTCTGCCAAGTTGGGTGGGCAGTATAACTTCCTCAAGCAAGCGGAGCGAGCAACATCCCCTACACGTTGCAATTGTAATACATCGCATGTATACAGCCACACTTTGCGAGCGAAGCGAGCAACATTCCCTACATGCCACACTTTGCGAGCGAAGCGAGCAACATTCCCTACGTGCCACACTTTGCGAGCGAAGCGAGCAATATTCCCTACATGCCACACTTTGCGAGCGAAGCGAGCAATTTAATGGGGGGTCCGGGGGGCTTTCCCCCCGGCTGGACGTGGAGGCGAGCGTAGCGAGCCGGAGCGGCTAGTCATACAGAAAATTAATGTGATCTCTCCAAGACAAGTTGGAATCGATCTGAATGCCCAGGTATTTAAATGTATCTACTTTTTCCAGCCCTTCACATGCACAATTTATCGGGTCATTACAGGTATGGATGACAATCTTTTGCAAAGGATCAATTCTGGCAGAGTTTCCAATGGTCATAAATTTGGTTTTAGCTATATTCAGCGTTAGGAAACTAGACTGAAGCCACTCGTTAACCAGGTTCATCCCCAGTTGTGCTCTACGAAAAACCGCTTCCCACTCACTAGCTACAAATAAAATAGCCGCATCATCGGCAAACAGAAAAACCTTTTCATTCCCCAGCACACCTGCCATTTCATTTATATATATAAGGAAGAGAATAGGTCCGAGCGTACTGCCCTGGACAACTCCATAGTCGACATTTTTCAGTTCACTGGACGCACTACCGATCGATACCATTTGCTTTCTGTTAGACAAGTAACTCTGGAACCACTCATAACTTGACCCTCGGATACCGATCCCCTCCATCCGTTTGAGCAATATACTCCTATCTATACTGTCAAATGCTTTTGCCAAGTCTAAGAAGGCAACAACAGCTTTTTCATTCCTATCCCTCACCCGATGAAGCTCCGATACCAAGGAAAATAACGCGTCGTCCACCCCCTTATTAGGCCTAAAGCCGAATTGGGAGTCAGAAAAAGCATCATTTGCCTCCAAAAATATGGACAGGTTTTGTTTAGCCCATTTTTCCATCAATTTAGAAATCGAACTAAGCATTGAGATAGGCCTATAGTTCTCCGGATGTGACTTCTCTCCTCCCTTGTACAGAGCCACAACTTTGGCGTTCTTAAATATTTCTGGAAAGGTCCCTGTACGTATGCTGAGATTTAGGACATACAACACAGGTTCCTCCAAGAAATTTAGGTATTTTTTTATGACGTGCATAGGTATGCCATCCATTCCTGGAGACGAAGATCCTCGAGTAGCCTTGATCAGGGATCTTAAATCATTTCCATTCAATTCCGGGATGGTAAATATTGCAGAAATATTTTTGGATGGAGGGAAGCGTGGCCAAATATTTTTCCTAGGAATCTTACTTGCAAGATCAGAACCCACTTGAGTGAAATAATCATTCAGAAGAACACAAGCTTCTTTAGAGGCTACAGACGATGGGATGTTCCTGCTTTTACAGAGTTCAGCCACCAGAGGGCACTCGGCCGGAACTCTTTTCCCCCTACCACTAGCCTCATTTATAACACCCCAAATTTTCTTCGCATCACCCTCTGCAGTTTTGATTCTTTTGCCATAATACTGCTCCTTTGCCCGCCTGATAAGGGATTTCAACTTATTCCTATATTTTTTTAAGTAAGCTTTTAGCTGTACATTAAAGGGTTGTAGTTGGAGAACCCTATTAAGCATGTCTCGTTTGCGGATCGATACGATTAAACCCCAAGTAATCCAAGGAGAAAGTTTCTTCCCCTTCTTTCTGATGGGTCTCTCCTCAGTGGTAGCCTCCAGACAGTTTTTGAGCAGATCGCAAAACTTGCCTGCTGACAGATTGACATCATCAATCTTAATACCAGACCAATCAATGGTACTCAGCTGTTGTTCGAGTAGCTCATAATTTATTACCTTAAAAGTACTCGTACCTTGATTATGGAAATTCACACTCAGATTACTACCAAATTGACTGAAAGAGACGAGAGTTGCATAATGATCAGTTACACTGGACTCGATAACAGCCGGGAAAACTTTACATTGTTTATGGACTCGAACCAAGATATGGTCCAAACAAGAGCTAGTGTTACCAACAACGCGTGTTGGCTTATTGATGACACTGGAGAACCCAACAGAAGATACACCCTCCTCAAAGTATAGAGTTGAACCCTCATCAGTAGCCAAAGTATTCAAGTTCAAGTCACCAGCAAGAAAACATTGACTAAGTGGATCAATCCGCGACAATTCGCGCTCAATATCATCCACAAATCTGACCGATTCGGCTTGAGTTGAATCACTAGGTGATCTATACACTCCATATATTATAAATTTCAGCCGACCAATGTCAAAACTAACCTTCAAAGCTGAAGCATTGCTGAAATTTATTTCTACTGTACTGTAGTTGAAATCATCCCTTCCATAAAAAATAACCCCGTCACTCCGATTAGTATGATTGCTAGTAATGAACTCCTTATATCCTGGGAGCTTCCTAAGAACAGCCGCATCTCCCCAGACCTCAGTCAAGACAATGAAATCAGGCCTACAACCTCCTGCCCCCAACCAGCCTAGAAAACTATCAAAATTTTGATTATAAGACCTAATATTCATATTAATCAACAAAAATTTACCAGATAAATCAACTTTATCTCAATATGCTACAAAATTAGGACGAGTAATGCACTCCGATTCAATATTGTGATTATGTATAGCATTTGAAAAATTAAACATGTTCATGGGACAATATAAATCAAATAAAGATGACAACGAATATTAAATTAAATCAAATATCTGGATGATCATGGACGAAGGTCAAAATTCAAAAGTTCTCGTGTATCAAGCTTCCTCAATTGCTCCGGGTCCATGACGCGGATAGTACGGGAGTGCATCGAATCGTCCTTTTTCAAGAATATCCTACCCTCCGTAGTCCAGGCGAAGCGATACTCATACTTCCTAGCGAAATCCCTCACAAGCCAAAACAGTCTACCGTTCCATGGGGTGAGACGATCGCTGATGAAAATTTTATTTGCTGGAAACCCATCATGTATATCTTTTGCGGTTTTGTCTTTATTCAACTTGGCCTGCTTTATCCAATGCTTCTTCAGTTCTATATTCGCGAACGTAACAATCAACGGACCACCACCCAATGAAGGTGGTGACGACGGTGACGACGGGTCCCTTCCAGCTGGCCTTCGTATACGGTAAATTGATTCACAGTCATCTTCAGACAATTTGATGTCAATTACGTTTGCAATACTTTTCGTTAGCTCCAAAACATTTTCATTCTTTGACACGGGGACCCCTCTAATCTCAATGACATTACGAAGTGCCACCTGCTGTAGGTCGTTGGTAATCCGCTTAAGATCCTGCACATCCGTCTTCAACTTCTCGTTTTCCTCCTTAAGACTCTCATTGTTCTTTCTAATCACTTCCACATCCTTCGTAATTTTTGATAACGATTTCTTCATCTCTTCGAAGTTTTCGTTGAAAAAATCCATCGATCGCTTCATTGTTTTGAATTTCTTGTCGAAGTTCTCAAATCTTCCCAATAATTTCTTCACATTATCATTAATGGTTTGCGAAGTATTCGCATCAATACCCTGCTCCTCATGCTCAATCTCCGAGTCGTCAGACTCATACTCACTGGCCGTTTCACGCTTATTCTTACAGACGTCGCATATCCAGCTATCCCTTAACTCCTTCCGTAGTTTCCTGAAGTTCTCAACAGTCCTTAGTCGAGTACAAGCGGGATGATACGAGGCCTTACATTTCACACATGACGCAGTCTTTTTTGGTGAGAAAAGATCTCTTGAACACTTTGCGCAGTCCATCGTAGATAATAGTAAATCGTATAAATAACCAACCTCCGAACAGAGTAGGTTCCTCGATAGGCGCACACCGTCAGAGGAGCCAGCTACAACACGAACCCAAAACAAAGGGGCCTCAAAACGACAACGGGTCGATCGGGAGATAGAAACGCGATAAGAGACGAGAGCGATAAGAGCGCAATACTTCAAGAGATCCGCACTGCCAAGTTGATTTGGCCATTATTTATTGACACTCAAATCTAATCGGGATCAGAGCGAAATCAGCAGTTTGATTCAATAACGGTTAAAACATCGATGCTGAAGGATTAAATTCGATACCGAACGCTCATTTGCCTCTATACCGCCAGGTTCGCTGCGATACCGATTCGAATCCGGCCTGCCCCCATTGCCAAGTGTAAACAAGTACGTAAATATGAACCTGACATGCGGGACTATTTTGCACGTCAAATAGTGAGGATGGAATTGGATCACGCAGATAGAACTCACATATCCAGATACCGAAACAATTTTTTTTTTTTTTTTTTTTTTTTTTTTTTTTTTTTTTTTTTGGATTGAGCCTTGTAGTTGACAAAGTCGGATCTTCAAACATTGATATTCTAAGTGCCTTACTACTTGCCGCACAAAAAAAGAGGACTCTGCCATAAAAATCACTGTAGTTTAACAGTCAACTAATATAATATTACAGAGGAGGATAGTAGTGGAAAAAGGTTACAAAAAGATACTGAAGTAGCGGCTTATCCAATTTCTTTGCTATTCAACCTTTGAAACTGAAATTGGAGATGGAGAATCCTTCGGATATCTACAAACGAATCATGAAGTCGAGAGCCCCTAGATCAGCAGAGTGAGATCCGGAGGTATGTTATATGCTATTCAACCTATGAAGCTGAAATTGGAACTGGAGGCCCCTTGGGGCGTATTTTCTACCTCCTTAATAGGAAATTGTCTACCTCCTTAATATCTCCGTAATAAGGTTCTACTGATATTTTTTGTTCCATTTGTTCATGCGTGACAATCTTTGCGATTGCAGTGATTAAATTTCTTATTCTCTACAATATAGGTAGATCTATCCAGGATAGGTACATCGGTTACTAGAGTTTTACTCCATGGAAGAGATCATGATGGAGGATTCTCTGACTAATATGATGTCGATATATATTGAATATAATTTAATGATATGTAAGAAGATAATGCATGAGGGTGATGGTAGGAGAGAATAGCAATTGTGTTGTAGATATAAATCAATGGGGTGTGAATAATAGTAAACTGCTATACGCACAAGAGGGAGAGTTCTTACCGTAAAGGAGGCACGATCTGGAATGACAAGTGACAAGTGGGAGCAGCTAGTTCGACAGGAACTGTTACACATGTGATGTGACAGGGGGTTAGGTCTGAAAATATGTTATAGATAATTTGCAAAGACATCAGCTGTCTCCGATCCGAAGTCCTGCATTATCCTTGCCAATTCTTCGATAACCGGTCTTTGGAGATTCTTTGCTAATTTTCACAGTGAGTAATGAGTCAGGGTGTTTACTGATGAGATCATTGGTGAGTTTACTGTTATATGTATATATATATATATATATACTGTTCAGACAATTCGTTCTTAATGTGTAGAATTGGTTTTCGACTGGTGGAGTTTGTTTTTTCTGTATCACTCTTTTTTTAAGGGTGGCACCCTAGTCGTTGTAGTATATTTACTTATATGAAATGATTTATCGAATTTGATATCAATACAAATTTACCTATTGAATTTTATGATTTTCCACCATCGTACTGAATTGCTACGTTGAAATCTACAAAAAAAATCTTTTCTCTGTATGCGTCTACCTTACCCTAGGTTATTATCATGGCAGAAAAAGAAGTATCATGCGAACGAACAGAAGAATTAATTTCTCGCTTCGTGTTAAAATGGCATTTGGGAGTTTTCGTTATGAGAGAAAATCCGTCGGTTTGCTCCCGCCCTCCGTCGAATTAATAAGCAGAGTCTAATCACCGTCAAGTTTATGCGCTCACGAATAAGGCTCAGAAATGGACGATGGAGTGGATAAGACTCACGAATAATGTAAGAATGATATTCAACTTTTGAAATGGAAGATCACGCAAGTCTATACGCTTACCACTTATGTACCTACTAAGTTTTCTAAGCAAGTAAAATGTTCAAATTGCTGGATCAGGAAACCGTATTAGTTAGGGTGGAACTTTTAAAAGATGTCAAACAATCACTTGACTTGTAGCGCTTTGTGCCACAGGTGACTAGCTAAATGGTCAACTTTCTAAGATTTCGCATATTGGAAAATTTTGAATTCTAAAAGCATTGAGAAAAACATCACCATGAAAAAAAAAAAAAAAAAAAAAAAAAAAAAAAAAAAAAAAAAAAAAAAAACAACAACAACAACAGCCACAACAACAAAAATACAATATGATAATACATACAAATATACATACAAAAAAATATAACAGAAGAAGAATATTTGAACAGCAAGGTAATTATTTACCTTGCTAGTAGCTACGAAATGTTCCAAAAATTGATAAGTTCAAATGGAAAAGTTCCGTCTGTCAACAATCCTCTCGAAAACACAACATGTCATGCGGCATGATCGTAAGAGAGAATTTCCAATAATTATATTGCATCATATTTCGATTGCAAGGAAACTGCTAACTATAAATTTGACGGCAAAAAAAATCTTATTCTAATTACAATTTTGCTATTCAAACGAATATTTACACTTTTTTTCATAATTTTATTCTAGCTTTCATGAATTTTGATAGCACATAATAATAAAATTCAAGTACATTTTCCAGCACGATTATTTGCATAAATCTTTAATTGTTCAAGTTCCTACCTGTTCGATACACTTTTGAGTAATACTCTGCTACAATCTAAGCATTTACCGATTTTTAGCTGTGTTTTGCCATTTTTAGAGATTTTCTTACCCATCTAAAATTTCATCAATTTTTGCTCAAAAAGGCCATTTCTGGCCATTCTCTGTGTTTTTCCAAGTTGGTATAGCGAATATAAACAAATGAACATCACTTCTCGATCCAGCGTGAAAAAAATTCCCAAAAGTCATTTAAATCACATGTTGCTACTCACAATTGAATGCTTAACTATCTTAAAAACTCGCTATTTCACAGTTTGCGTGTAATCGCGCCCGTTTTTGCGCAACGAAAAATTCGATCGAGGGTCATTTTTCCATGTATTTATATGAAGATTTCAAATCTACAGTGAAGGTTTCCCGTTTGAAGAACATAGGAGATAGAAGTTGTGGCGCCACAAGGTATAGCGCGTGATAAACAAAATCTCATTTCTCACTGAATAGTACCTACCTACTTAGAACATAATAAAGGGGTGTCATCATTTATGTACTTATTATTTATTTTTTTTATTTGTTTATTTTTTTATCTTCTGAATTGAAAAATCTGCAAATAATTACACAATGGTTCATGATTCTGTGTTATACAGCCCTTCTACGTAGAACATTGGTCTAAAATTATTAAACCCCGTATGTAATATATATGACCAGAACATGGCGCATCGTACTTCCAAAAAGGGTTAACACCCTTACAGTTCCAAGACCCCGCAATTTTACGCTTCACAGTACCTAAATTTTCAAAAACAAAAAGTTGATATGTAAGGAAAGCTTATAGGTTCAGAGGCCTCTCTACTGATTAGTGCGCCTCCGTACCTCGAAATTGTTTCCGAGGAGTCCCAAAGGAGCTCTATCTAAATAACAGTACCAAGAGTTGATTAGGAAAGAAATTAGCCTCAGAGGTTCCGAAGCTGGTCTGGGCTCCTCCATACTTTGTAATTGTATTCCAGGTCTCCAAAAAGGAGCTGCATTTCAAGTTTCTGTATCATAAGACGATAAAAAACAATTTAGCCTCATAGGCCCCACAGCATTTCAGTGTGCACTGATATTAAATTCTTGATATTACAAAGGAAGTCCATTTCAAATTGCAGATCCGTAGGTTGACATCAATATGTCTGCGTGGATATGGGCACCTACAGAGGGAAAATGAATGCAATTAATTAAAACATCTATATTTTACTATCCCCCCTGTTCTCAGTATAACATAATTTATGTAAGTAGGTACCTACCAACAGAAAACAACATAAATGTATAGATCATTGAAATGGTTTTAATAATCACGAAAATTCCATAGGTAGCAGAATATTGTACTTAGTCTATCAAGATGTAGATAACTTAAAACTTCGAAATCTGTTATTTAGGATTTGGGGAAAATGATGCTTCAGGTAATTTATTTTAGCGCATACGCTTAATGGAGTAAAGATTCGAGAAAAATGAAATTGGTAGGGGACAATCTACAGCCAGTCCGCACATTCCCAGGAAATGTTATAGAATTTGACGATAGACGATAGAAAGATTGACGATAGAAAAAACGAGAAAATATTCTTGTTCCAGGGATTTCACTTTCCCACATTCGCAGGAGCTACTAATGTTGCAATAATGTTAAATTGATATGGAATAATAAAACCATTGTTCCCCAACTATGCACCAAACTCGAGCGAGAATGGACGACTAGAGCGTGAAAAAATAATGCTTGATGTAATTTACGTTTGCGCATGCGCAGAATGAAGTCATCATTTAAAAAGTATGAAAACAGGACCATTTACAGCTTAACTCGCACATTGCCTGAAAATGTCTTCAAAATCGGGTCGTGAAAACAGGCTATTTAAAAGGATTACACATTCGCGCATGCGCAGTAGTTACTGATGATAGGATTATGTTGAAATTGCTAGAGAATGCTTAAATTAATCTCACCCCCCTATCCTCCAAATTTGAGCGAGATCGGATGACGGGGGCGTGAGATAATGATGATTCATGGAATTTATATTTGCGCATGCGCTGAGTCAAGTATTGATTTGAGATCAACGAAACTGATCGTGAGGATCATCTACACCCTAATCGGCTCATTCTACGACTATTCATAAAAATTGCTTGAGTATTATGGAAATTAAGCTTGTTACTAGGACCACACACACACACACACACACACACACACACACACACACACACACTCAATAGATCCGCTAGCAACGCGTGATTTCTCTATCTTCTCGCGCATAGAAATTTCAAGGTTTTTTTTTTTTTCTTTTTTTTTTCAAGGCTTGACCTTAGGGAAAGCAAACTGTGCAACGAACAGCGTTGAGGGTGGTTTCAATCGATTCTTTGGGATTAAATTTATCATTGAGAAGCGAAAAATGATTACTGTAATCTTGAAAGTTTTCGAGATCTTGATTTTTTAAATGTTTAACCCTTTAACCTTTTGCGGACGTATGGCATGTGTGACATGCACTTGTTGTCAGCTCGATTTAGACGTATGGCATGGGAGACATGCCGCCTCTTTTATCCTCAATTACTTATTCCTACGAACTCCTAAGTAATTTCTGGGCGGTATTTACCCATCTGAGATACCTAGGCAACGAAATGTTTCAATAATTCGGGCTGTAAACCTTTTTCCGCTCCCTCCATATGAATTGCCAAATGAGAAACTCGTGGAATGGATTTCCAGCTGGGAATATTACGGTTGAGATCATATTTTTTTCTTTTCCAACTGTTTTATTCAATCAGTCATTCAAATATTGCGAGAACTTATGTGTTTGAGTCTAACACATAGGTTCATGCAATATAATAAATAAGTCTTATTTCATCTAAATAAACCCAAACCAACCAGTTTTGGGCAATTTTTCATTTTCTAAGTTCTTACCTATTGAGTGCAATAAAACAAATAGTTCTTATTTATTATTTTTATTGCTCTTTAATTAATTTGTCATAGTTCATAATAATGGTTTGACGGATAAACACCCCAAAGTACTCTTGTCAGACCAAATGGAACATACGGGTCCTGACCTTGGTGTACTCGTCGCGTTCCAAATAATGTTCTACCCAAGCCATTGAGCTGAGGTAGTTGAAATTTTTGCAGCGTGTATTTAAGGTAAGTAACACGATTTGATAAAAATATGAAAGTATTCCACCGATCAGAACCCATGAAAATGGTCCATTGAAAAACTATTAAAAGCGAGTGCCAAATCTTTCCTAATTTTTAAGAGTAAAATAGTAATAATTTTAGAAGAGTTACGAAAAAATTAACTTGATCATAGGGTCCAGCCATTCATCAAGATTACAAATCAGTCGGGGAAATTTCAAAATTTGGCTCAATTTGGATCACAAACAATATGACGTCCAGGCTAACTCATCGTCACAGAATAAGCTTCGTCCTAGATAGCGAATGGCGGCTGGCATGTGACACATGCCATACGAACGCAACGCTCGATTCACCTTGACAGCCTTGCGTCCGCAAAAGGTTAATAGAACGCTTTAGGGTTGGTAAAAATTGATGCCGAGCTTATATGACCATCTAGACCCTAAATGTGATTTTTAATACAAGTTTCATATAGTTTTTTTAAATTCTATTTTTAGATTCTACGCATCTTGAAACGTAAACCAAAAAAATTTCAGGGGGTGTTAAAATTTTTTTTTTTTTTTTTGGTCGATTAGAAAAGTTTATCATTGAAAATAATAAATAAAAAAATAAATGGTGGAGGGGGGA
This sequence comes from Adelphocoris suturalis, assembly GCA_030762985.1. Taxonomy (NCBI): domain Eukaryota; kingdom Metazoa; phylum Arthropoda; class Insecta; order Hemiptera; family Miridae; genus Adelphocoris; species Adelphocoris suturalis. The sequence continues at coordinate 68,778,652 of CM061040.1, read as the reverse complement.
GGGGGCAAGTTGAACTGGGGCACTATGTATATACAGGGGTAGTCTCAGAATGTCTCAAAACAAATTTCGATGAAGGCAATTAAGGAAGATTTGATTTTTTTAAATATTGGGTGCTTTGCAAAACTTTGTTTTTTTTTTTGGCTACAGACCCCAAGTGGAATGCTGAAATCAAAAATTAAAACAACATCGTATACGTTCAAACTCCTTAATTTTTCTAGTATACCTCTACACAATTCAATATTATTTTCTCATACAGTTGGGACAATTTTTTTTATCGGGATTATGCAATCCCGGAGTGAATCCCAAACAAACGCGTCTACCAATTTGTACCTCCCATGCAGAGATGCAGACGTCACCCTAATTTTTCTAGCTGCTCCCTTATTCAGCAACTACGCAGTAAAGAAATTGCGATGTAAGCTTGGCCGTTGAACTTATTGGATGTGATCATTTAGGGGAGTTGTAGAAATAACTGCCAAGATTGTAGAGTTGACGTGCAGCTGGAACAGTAGAGCCCATCGGCATGCGATCTTGGAAATTATTTGCGGCGAAATGAGCCAACACCCAGCCCAACTTATCTTTAGAGGCTCGTCTATCCTGGGTAATCAGTAAATGTACCTAACTTGATTTGAATCTTTCAAGCTCAATCTGCTCAGATTGATACATATTAGTAGAAAACAATCGACAACGCAATAAATTATACTGATGGTTATTCAGAGTGAAATATACCTGAAGTGACAGTCAAACGGAAACCAACAAGGCACCAATAAATATTAAAATTCCTGCTTTTGATGGATAGACACATTAATATTAATTGATTAAAGGGTAATTTAAAAACCCTATCATATATAAAAAATGCTGCAAATTATTTCACAAAGGTTTATTATTTTTTCAATTGAGTATGATCGTAGTTTTAGTTGGCTTGCGTACGTCATAAGGCCCGTCCAGACTCCTCGGCGTGTCCTATTTCGAGTTGCCACAACCTATACTTCTATAAATATATACGCATGTTTATATTTCTCGATTTGAGCTCCTATCTATTCAAATAGTTATTGCCTTAATAATATCATTATCTAAGTACGTACGAAAAGTCGAGAGGATATGTTATTAAATATGCGTAGGAAAAGCATTGGTATTAACACACAAATATGACCTAGAAAAAAACATATATTAATGCCTCGAAAGAACGCTGTACCCACCTCATGGTGCCGCGGCGCCTTCTCTCACTCCACCCCCCGCTCACCCCAGGCACCACCCACCGTGACTCCGTGCCAAGCGTGCCAGGCGTGCGTCTAACACGTCTAACAGTTAAAGCCTCGAAAAAGACACTTTTCACCCGTTTTCGGCCCATAGCATCTATGCGAGTAAAGCGATCGGGATGGTTAAACGTTAGGACCAACTAGACCCCAAATGGAGTCTATGTGGGAAAGAACGGGTTTTTTAAGTAAATTCTTAGGCCTTTTATGGCCCGGACGGCGGACCGCGGACGGACATTTCAAATTTGGATTCTACGCACCTTGAAACGTAAAGTGACAAAGTTTGAGGGGGGGTTATAACAATTTTTTGCTACACGATCACATAGGCTTATTATTGGAAATAATAAACCAAAATGACGAAGAGAAGCAAAAACTTCAAATTTCGGTTGTCCATAATCATTCATTACGAAACGTTTCGTCTTAGAAATTTGCGGAAACCTGGGGTAAATGGCTCAAGCTGGCTACTCCTTTCTCGAGAAAACCTGTCCAAAAAATCTTACTGAAGACAGCAGGCAAAACTTTTTCACGACTCCAGCAATTATATCATTCTTACCTACACACATAACAAAATTTTTGACATATTACAAAATTTCGCTTAACGGTTTTATCAACTGTTGTAACTTCACTACCTATGTTGATATATTGGCATTCGCCAATAACTACTTCAACATCAAACCCTCCATGTGTTCTATTATCTGTTCTGGTTTCATTATTATAAAATACAGAAGTCTTGTAGAGTTACACAAGTTCTAGTTTTCTTTCCTTTTAATATTAGATATATTTTACTGTGTCAGTAATGTAAAACATGGCGCAGTCGGTTCTTTAAATCTTGTAAAGTTATAGTCGCGATTTTTCCTTCGTAATGGCCCAAGCTTTCGTCAAGTTACCCCCTAATTTGGATTTGGAAAGCCTCAACATTGCCGCTGAATGGAAGTTCTGGAAGCAGACGTTCACCGACTATCTGGTAACAACCGAACAGGAAGAGAAGGATGATAAGGTAAAACTTTCATTGCTTAGAAATATAATGGGGCCTGTTGCTGCACGCATAGTTTCAACTCTACCAATTTCTGATGAAGATTCTAAAGTTTACGCTTCTGTCATCAGTGCAATTGATGATTTTGCAAATCCTCGGACTAATGTTGTGTTTGAACGGTTTATGTTTAATTCCCGACGCCAAGCAGAGGGTGAACCGTTTGATCATTTTCTCACGGAATGTAGGCAACTGTTGTCCTCATGCGACTATGAAAACGTTTCAACTGAATCTCTCATTAATCAAATATTGAGAGATAAAATAGTCAATGGCATTAGGGAAAAGAATGTACAAGAAGCCCTATTACGTCAAGATAGTTTAACACTGACCAAAGCCATTAAATTTTGTCGAGAGAGTGAACAAAGTAGGTTTCAGGTAGAGAAAATTAACCCACCTCCAAATGAAGTTTCAGCAATTCGTCGAAATAAAACAAATAAATTTAAAAACTCCAGGAAAAATATGGACAAATTTGATTGTGGTAGGTGCCAAACTTCACATGGGCCTCGGGAATGTCCCGCATTTGGTAAACCTTGCAAAAAATGTGGTATCAAAAACCATTTAGCAGTAAGTTGCAGAGTCGACAGAAAGATTAAATCGGTAGATTTCAAATCTGAAGAATCTTCCAGTCCCTCAGATGATGACTCAACTATTTCCTGTTTTTCGTTAAAATCTCTTGAACCTAACCCCAACCCCTTTACATACAAAATTAGAAATGTTAAAGGGGATAGTTCCGAATGGGTAGAAAATATTTATATCGAAAACGTTAAAATTAAATGTAAGTTGGATACTGGTGCTGAGGTACGTGTTAGGCCTTTAAAGATTTTCAAACAAATCAAGAAAAATAGCCATATTAAACCTTTTCAGACAAATGTTGAATTAGAAGGATTCGATGGCTCAACTACTCAACCAATAGGTAGAGTGAATCTCAAATGTGAATATAATGGATTAGAAACTTACGAAGATTTCATGATAATTGATGCTATTGATACTTTGTTACTTGGACTTCCTGGTTGCTTATCATTGAATTTAGTTAAATGAGTTCACAAGCTAAATCTTCAAAACGTCCACTCTGCGAAAGATCAATTCATTAAAGAACATATTGAGGTATTTTCAGGTACTGGCAAATTTCCAGATCCGTGTACCATCACCATTAGGGAACAATTTCCTCACATATGCCACCCACCTTCCAGCATTCCTAACTGCTTGTTTGAACCGTTGAGAGCTGAACTCGATCGACTTGTGAAGAGAGATGCGATAATTAAAGTAGAAGATCTGTCACCATTATCTTGCATTAATAAAATCGTTTTAGTTGAGAAGTCTAACGGAAAAATTCGTTTGTGCCTCGATCCGTCTGATTTGAATAAAATAATTGTGCGAAAACCTAAAACTATGCTTACTTTGGAAGAAATAGCTTCAAAATTACGAGGAAAACATTTTTTTTCTGTGTGTGATTTGTCCGAAGGCTTCCACCATATTCCTCTAACGGACGACTCTTCTTGGAGGTGCTGTTTTGCAACTCCATTTGGAATTTATCGTTACCTTGTTTTACCTTTCGGAATAGCCAATGCTCCTGAAGAGTTTCGGTATGCCGTGGAAAAATATTTTGGGGATTTGGATAACGTTATAATCTGGTTCGACGACATCCTTGTTATGGGCGAAACTGAAGCTATCCATGATTTTGCCATGAGTAAAGTTGTCCAAAGAGCTAAACAAATCGGTGCTGTTTTCAACAAAGATAAATTTCAGTATCGATTAAAAGAAGTTCGTTATGTTGGCCAAATTTTTAATCTTGAAGGTATGCGAATGGATCCAAGTAGAATTGAGGCATTGGCTAACCTTGAACCTCCATCGGATAAAGAATCCCTCCAAAGAATTATTGGATCTTTCAATTATGTGAGAAAATATGTGCCCGAAATGGCTGAAATAATGTCACCTTTGAGTAGTTTACTCAAAAAGGATGTGCAATGGATCTGGACACCATTACACGACGAATATTTTTCAAATCTAAAAAAGGCTGTATCTAAAGCCCCTGCGTTAGTTCCATACGACCCAACCAAAAAAATCATTTTACAGTGCGATGCCAGCAAAAATGGGATTGGCAGCTGTCTTTTCCAACAGCATGACGGTAATTTTAAATTAGTTGCTTGTGTTTCAAGAACAATGAATGCAACTGAATTGAATTACAGCCAGAGTGAAAAAAAGTTGCTTTCGATTTATTTTGGATGTACCAAATTTCATAAATACATCTATGGTCAAATAGTTGAAATTCATACTGACCATAAGCCGCTCACGACGATCATGGATAAGCACATAAGCAAAATAGGTTCCATCCGCCTTCGTAGATTCCGGTTGAAATTGCTTCTGTACAAATTCAAGTTAATTTATGTGCCAGGAATACATCTGCAATTTACCGACATGCTATCCCGGAACGCACTAAAAACAACTGAACGTGACCCAGAAATGTTGGAAATGGTGCACTCTATTTCAAAACACTTACCACTATCAGATGATCAGAAAAATAAACTTCGTAAAGGGACAGCGGATGATGATAATTTAAAAAGGCTTACCAATTTCTGTCTGCAAGGTTGGCCTAAAACCTCATCGTTGTCTGAAGAAATGAAACAATATTTCAAGTTGAGAGAAAATTTATATTTAGAATCTGGTCTTATTTTTTACGGCAGTAAAATAGTAGTCCCATCATGCCTCCGAAGATCAATAACTCAAATGATCCACAAAGGACATCCAGGAATAAGTAAATCTTTAGAGAAAGCTCGAGAACTATTTTACTGGCCAAGGATGACCAAGGACATAACAGACTGCGTTAAATCTTGCAGAACCTGTGAGAAATTTCAAGCCCATGACTCGCAAGAACCTCTAACTTCCCACAAAGTCCCGAGCTGAGATACCAAAAAGTTGGTTGCGACATTCTTGAATTTCAATCAAAATCGTTTCTTGTTGTGATTGACTACCTATCTCATTGGATTGAGCTGCTTCCATTGAAACAGAAGAATTCCAACTCTGTGATCAATGGTCTGCAAGAGATTTTCACTCGGTTCGGATATCCAGTTGAGTTGTTTTCGGACAACGTCCCTTTTTCGTCACATACATGCAAGACCTATTACACTTCAAAAGGAATTCACTTTATCTATAGTACTCCGCATTACCCACGAAGTAATGGTATGGCTGAGAAAGCAGTGGGAACATCAAAGAAAATACTGAAGAAGAGTGCCGAAGATGGTCAAGATTATCGTGATTATCTAATGGAATACAACATCACTCCGCTCTCTGGATTGCATTGCTCACCTTCGCAAATTTTGAATAGTCGGAGAATTCGAACAGAGTTGCCAGTCAGTTCTGAATCACTGCAACCTGAGATTCAAAAGCATATTGTACAGCAACTCCGTCTGAAACAAAACTTAACCAAGCTCCAGCATGACAAACATGCTCGTAAAAAAGAGAAAGTATATAAAAAAGGAGATAAAGTTGTCTTCAGAACTAAACATGACTCGACTTGGCAAAAAGCAACAGTTTTGAAGAAATGTGAAGAACCAAGAGCTTATTTGATACAAAGGGAAGGCGACACTCAACCATTGAGAAGAAACTCATCCCAAATGAAGGAATCACTAACTGCAGTGCCTAGGAGCTCTAGGCCTGAAATCCTGCTTCTTCCAAACGACTATTCCTTAGATGACCAATCGACTACCCTACCATCTAATCCAATCCCTCCTACGGGACCAACTCCTCGATCAGAAGTTGACCAAGATGGAGTGAGAAGAAGTCGTTACGGTCGTGTCATAAAACCCCCACAAAGACTAAATTTGTAAGATTTTATTTTCATTGATATCCATTGTTTGAGGGGGAGGTGTTGTAACTTCACTACCTATGTTGATATATTGGCATTCGCCAATAACTACTTCAACATCAAACCCTCCATGTGTTCTATTATCTGTTCTGGTTTCATTATTATAAAATACAGAAGTCTTGTAGAGTTACACAAGTTCTAGTTTTCTTTCCTTTTAATATTAGATATATTTTACTGTGTCAGTAATGTAAAACATCAACTTCGGTGTTCAAAGGAGGAGTTACAGTTTTCAAATGATATCTTTCCCCTTCGTAGCATAATTTTCTCCTTTCGTCTATTTCATTCCATTCATCTTCCGAGTTAATAGCTAAGTTGTTCCCATCAGCTAAATATGTGAAATTGAAGGCCACAGTTCTTTGAAAACTAGAAAAACGGTCAGTGAAACAAGGCCATCTTAACTCGAGATAACGCCTCGGTGCACGGAACAATTTTCATGTGCAGAAAAACACAAATCAAGAAGTGGCTTTGTTGCAGTTAAAATATGAAAAGTGGTGAATGTTACAGGGACGTTTCTTTTGCTAATTGGTTTCTGAGATGGAGTTTTAACGTAGGGTCGAGTTTACTTATAGAACCATCAATGGCAATTTCAATGAAGCCAAATTCATTAAAAGGCCACATCTCTAGAGAGAGCCCTGTTGCACTGAAGGTGCGAAATATGCATAATCGTTGACAAAAGCACTCGTAACTAAATGCAGTTCAAAGATTATTATTATCAATTTATAATTATTTTATTCCTGTTTTATTATTTTCAATAATGTACTTTTGTGTACAGTTTTTCCTATTGATAAACGTTGGTTGTCAAAAACTTTCTCAACTTTGTTACCTAACCTCCGAAGGAGAAACATTGTGCCGACGAACGCTAAACGGGCCGCGAGTGCAGTCGTTTACCCACGGCACGATGAACCATAAAGCGATGGAGTGACGATCCCCATGATTATTTGCAAAACGAAGGCAACTATTGCGATACTCCAGGAAAACTCGGCCCGAATTCCTGATCCTATCATCCGAAACGGTATAGATGAGCTCTATAATATTATCAGTACACCTTATAGCTACTTGTCCAGAGTGAATGATATCGTTATTAAGTTAAAGATCGAATACAAAATCATGAGTTGGAAAATGATGCTTTAAAACAAGCGGCAACGACTTCTAGAGCAGGGCAATTCCAATCTCAATCTAATACTAAAAACTAGCCGGAAGAAGAAAATACTGATGCAGCGGCTGATGATGATCTCGCTAACGAGACGAAGTGGATCCCAATCAAAAATAAAAGAAGCAGAACTCACAAAAGTGGGAAATATTAAAAGTATTTCCTCCACCCCATATTATATTTTCGGGGATTACAAAGTACCCTGTACTCCTAAATGTTTCGAAGGAAGCCACAGACAAGCCTTGTAAAGTCACAGCACTTAATAACGACCAGTGAAAGGTGAACGTGCCTGATGGAGATACTTATCGAGTAGTCTCAGCCAAACTAAAATTAATCAAATGTGTATTTATTATCAAAAGGCGTATTTATTATTAACTCCTGAAGACCTACCGTTACAAATTAAAAAATACTTGGCTCAACCCACCAAAATCGTTTTGGCATCGTTAATCTGTTATCAAAAAGTAAAATGTGCAAAATTGAGTTTTTGACAACATTTTTGGCAAAATAATAAATGCTTGCATACGAGTCTGCAACACATTGGGACATTTTCATGTGTGTTTTCTTATTATTTTCTTATCATTAGGGAAAAAACTGGATTCTAGAGCCACTCAGCTGATCTGTAATCGGTCAGTTGTGTTCAGAAGTCCCTCAAGGGGCTACATACCAAATCTCAGAATCGTTGGATCATTAGGGTAAAAACTGGATTCTAGAGCCACTCAGCTGATCTGAGATCGGTCAGTTGCGTTCAGAAGTCCCTCAAGGGGCTACATACCAAATCTCAGAATCGTGGGATCATTAGGGAAAAAACTGGATTCTAGAGCCACTCAGCTGATCTGGGATCGGTCAGTTGTGTTCAGAAGTCCCTCAAGGGCCCGCGTACCAAATCTCAGAATCGTGGGATCATTAGGGAAAAAACTGGATTCTAGAGCCACTCAGCTGATCTGGGATCGGTCAGTTGTGTTCAGAAGTCCCTCAAGGGGCTACATACCAAATCTCAGAATCGTGGGATCATTAGGGAAAAAACTGGATTCTAGAGCCACTCAGCTGATCTGGGATCGGTCAGTTGTGTTCAGAAGTCCCTCAAGGGCCCGCGTACCAAATCTCAGAATCGTGGGATCATTAGGGAAAAAACTGGATTCTAGAGCCACTCAGCTGATCTGGGATCGGTCAGTTGTGTTCAGAAGTCCCTCAAGGGGCTACATACCAAATCTCAGAATCGTGGGATCATTAGGGAAAAAACTGGATTCTAGAGCCACTCAGCTGATCTGGGATCGGTCAGTTGTGTTCAGAAGTCCCTCAAGGGGCTACATACCAAATCTCAGAATCGTGGGATCATTAGGGAAAAAACTGGATTCTAGAGCCACTCAGCTGATCTGGGATCGGTCAGTTGTGTTCAGAAGTCCCTCAAGGGCCCGCGTACCAAATCTCAGAATCGTGGGATCATTAGGGAAAAAACTGGATTCTAGAGCCACTCAGCTGATCTGGGATCGGTCAGTTGTGTTCAGAAGTCCCTCAAGGGCCCACATACCAAATCTCAGAATCGTGGGATCATTAGGGAAAAAACTGGATTCTAGAGCCACTCAGCTGATCTGGGATCGGTCAGTTGTGTTCAGAAGTCCCTCAAGGGCCCACATACCAAATCTCAGAATCGTGGGATCATTAGGGAAAAAACTGGATTCTAGAGCCACTCAGCTGATCTTGGATCGGTCAGTTGTGTTCAGAAGTCCCTCAAGGGGCTACATACCAAATCTCAGAATCGTGGGATCATTAGGGAAAAAACTGGATTCTAGAGCCACTCAGCTGATCTGGGATCGGTCAGTTGTGTTCAGAAGTCCCTCAAGGGCCCACATACCAAATCTCAGAATCGTGGGATCATTAGGTAAAAACGTCATTTCTGATGGTCATAATCATCGTTGTGGCCACTTGGGACAATTTTCGTGAGCAATTTTCGTGAGCAATTATTTTCCGTGACGTTTTTTTAGTTTATGTGCCAAAGCAAAGACATGAAAATGTCAAAATTCTTCACGCGTGAATCCACCCATTTCACATTTGACGTGAAGAGTTCGACGAATGTCCGGTTTTCCTTAATTAAAAAGTTGTTTACCCTGACGACGTCGTTAGGCAAAGCCAAGTTCTCGATCAAGAAATTAGCCTAGAAGATTTTAATATAGCCTAAAACCATACCTAGAACTGGCTCGTCTATTTGAGACAACCCGCGTGGAAATTAGTGCAATCGCTAGGACATTTTTAGAGGCCAAACAAACTAATAACAGGGTGTCTAATGGAAAGGTTACAACCCTCTTCAGTTCCCCGGAATTCAGCATAAAAGTTGGGACCAACGTCATTCTTCCTAGTTTTTTACATAGATCTCAGGATAAATACTTCGCGTGCGCAACTTGCGCCAGAGAGAAGTGGCGCATATTACATAAAATTTGTTTTTTCGGAGGGGAACCCCCATTTTTTATTGCAGATTCGAATTCTACGTGAAATTTCATGGAGAAATGACCCATTACTCGATTTCATGAGTGCGCGTAAACGGGCCGAAAAACCGACCAGAATTGCACTTATCTTCCTTATTCCCACACAGCACCAGCGTACTAAGATGTAGTTTTTTTCGGTGTTTTCCCAAGTTGGTGTTGAAAACATCAATAAATGAACGACATTACGAGGTTCAGCAGAATGAAATAACCCAAAATCATGTATTACATGTGGCAAATGAATATCTTCAAAAACTCAGTATTTCAAAATTGTTGCACTTTAAGAGCAGAAATGGGCACATTTGGAGCGGAATTGCGTCCGTTTACGCGCACCTAAAACCTCAAGTGGCGGGTCATATCTTCATGAAATTTCACATAGAAATTGAATCTAAAAAAAAAGAAAAAAAAGGGGTTCTCATTTGAAATAAAAAAGTTGATGTAATTTGCGCCACTTCTGGTGCAAGTGGCGCGCCGAAAGTATTTACTTGATTTCTAAGAAAAAATTCTGAAGAATGGCATTGGTCCCAATTTTTTACGCTGAATTCAGGGGATATGAAGGGGTGTAACTTTTCCGCAGAACACCCTGTATATATATATATATATATAAGAATGTACTTGGAATTAGGAACTTTTTGGAAAATATTGTGATCCTGAGCTTGATAGGTTCCATAACTTGTGGTTTATATGATTCGCGGAATGTATTTAGAGTTCTCTCCATTGCACAAGAAATATGCTGCATAGAAAATAATTAACCCCTACTTCTTGTTGTGCACTGCTTCCCCTATGCATACCTACTTCTTTGCTCATGCCCACCCTGCCATCTTCTCTTTCCTTTATCTTTTTGATTTATTCATTCAAGACTCCTTATCTAGTGAGGGAAAGGTGAGGGTAAGCTCTAAACAATGCGAGAACCCTACAATTAACGGCAGACAGCCCCTACCGACTCACCTGTCGGAAAATGGTTCACCCTCTTCCAAGTCCTTTGACCGCTGCTGGCGTTGCTCAATCAAGTCGAGTGCTTCTTTGCGTGCTTTCATGCTTCAACTCTCTCATGCACTGTCTTCTAAATCAAATTATTAAAATCTTCTTCGATATAAGAAAAAAACCTCCGCAATGTAGGACGAGCACTTCAGCTTCCATAATTTTATAAAAATGGGAATAATATGTAGGTAGGTAGCTGGTGAAAAATAATAATATTTAAGTAGTTGGTGAAAAAAATATTGTGAAACGAAATGAACTCGGTGAGTCTTAGTTGGGAAATGATGGCGCAAATCGCTTCGCCTCTTATGAGCGCTTATGTATTATGGTCTAGGAGATGGCCCCGCGTCGCTAATCTCAAAAGTAATAATCTACCCCAAAAAAGGCACTACGCGTACAGATGATGCCTAGCCACGTAATGCGTTATATCATCCAATTTGGGTCAAGCCAATGGTCAGATCGCGGTCTCCGGATTTCAGCTTTGTAGATTAAACGGCGTGGAAATAAGCCTACGAGCTCAATAATCAAATTATGATGGTTCCGCAGGTTGAAATTCTATTCTACCTGTCTCATAAAGGTTCTGTTTCAAATTTCAGCTTCAGAGATTAATTAAGGAGCTGACATGGAAAAGCAGTTAAGCCCAAAAATCAAATTTCATAGGAACTCCCTCTGAACTCTTATCAGATTTTTAATCTCTTCTCCATGCAAAGGTCACACATTTATTCAGGGTGCGATCTAGCAAGGACGGGAGGACCTAAGGCCGTTAGCAGACTGTTTACTTGCACTTTGACGGAAAAAAATGGCCTTTCGATTTTTGGACTTAACTGCTTTTCCATGTCAGCTCCTCAATTATCATAGAAATCAGCTTTAGGAGCAAATCAGCTAGTCAGAGGTCTAGGCATTGTCTAGTACCTACTGCTTACAAGTACCTGCTACTCAATAGTACCTACCATGTAGTGCCTTCTTTTCTCATTATTAGTTCATTATGATTACCTAGCAATATTAGTTCATAACTTAGCTTAATAATTCAGCTTTCCTTCACACTACAACGGCGTGGGGATCTTGAAATGTGATAAAATGAGAGCTTTCCAAAGAGTGGCGAACGATTTTCCTGCTATGAAAACTAAGGGAGTTACACTTCTCTAGCAACGAGTTTGTTGTACGTAGAAATCAATAGAAAACATGTCAGCTTCATTTTCAAGCACGAAACCCAGCAGTAAAACATGATAAATGTTTAAAAAATCTAGTCTTTTTTTCTTTTTCATTTGACACATACATAATAACATAATTATTCTTGCATGAGGGGGGGGGGGGGGGGAGGAGGCACCCTGAATACTAAGAAGGTGGCCTCTGCCAAAATTTCCCCCTGGAAAGTTTTAATTTGATAGGGTGACTCTCTGGGAAATTAAGAGACTATTGAAATGATGGGATCTTTCCTAATCAGCTGAGTGACCTTAATTCATCCTGTTCACTCTAGGAAGTTGAGATTTGATTGGCTGACTCTCTTGGTCATTAATAGAAGATTGAAATTATGGTCTCTTTTCCAATAAGCTGAGTGAGCTAAATTCTCTCCTGTTCACCCTTGAAAGTTGAAATTGATAGGTTGACTCTCTGAGTCATTAACACAGTAGTGGCCGTAATTCGATCCCAATATGTTTTCTAACAATTTTTCTGGTTTCCTTTCAAATGTGCCCTTATGATAATAGGTTTACGATTATTTTATATTTTGCACAACTGAATTTAGGTAAATAGGTGTACCATAAATGGTACGTTGCCCACGTCTCTGCACGATTCAGTATTCCTTCAACATGTTATTCAGTACCTACAAATAATGGACTGAATTTAGGGGAAAAAACTGAATATTCTCAACGATATAAAGGAAAATGACATTTGTTTTACAAGCAATCATTCATAATTGCGTAGTAGGCAATAGGCTGGATATTCGTACATTTTCATACTATCTGTGCGTATATGGAAGAAAGTTGAACTATATATGTATGTGGACTTGAACGTTGATCGGACTGACAAAAAAATGTAAGAATTAACGTTGTTCCTGTCTCAGTATTTGTGTATAATGTTGTGATAGGGCTTTAAGAAGGTTTAAATATTCCGACTTAACATTTTGCGCCGAAATAGCGTAATTTCGTTTTACACCGGTGGAGGTGCCGCCGCAACAACCTAGTTTTTGTCGGGGGATCTTTTCGATCTCGAATCTTGAATGAGCCAATGATTTCTTGGGACGAGGACCTGCCGCCTTTCTTTCTGTGTTATAATTCGTCAAATGAGTTAGTACAATACCTCTGCTGAATTCCATGACCAAAATGTTCTTTCCTGCCTATCGACGATGAATCCATGAATTTGAAGATATTTACCCCCCAGATCATCATTTACCAATACCATTTCCTTTTCCTTAAGTGAATACGGTATAAATCTACGTTTTGGTCCATACGGTCGATACCTCCCGTTCCTTTAGTATACAGACTCATAGTGCAGGCCGGGGAACCTGAACCTCAGCCTTGATGACTGATGAGAGGTACATGGGTATCGAGGGATTGGTCCCTCTTAACCCTTTGTTGCATCGTGATGCCTGTAGGCATCCTATTATGTTTTACACCCCCAGCACACTCTGTTGGGATTATTTTGAGTTCTATTTTGTTTCCTCCAAGCATCAACATGTGCTTGAACTCAAGGAGAGATTTGGTCGCTGTACTTTGAACTCAAGAAGAGATAATCAAGTTAATGTTGACAAAACCAGCAGTCTCGTTTTTGACCCCTACAGGGCTACGTTCGTGTGGTCTCTGAATTATAAAAGTCGTTCATTTTCTCTACAAAAAAATCTTTTTCGTTAGTTTATATTGTCCAGTTTGTGGAAGAATAGTTGTTTTAGTTGAAGTTTCTTTTGTAGTGCCGATTTTTGTGGTTCAACCTGTGTTTCCTATAGGCACCATTATGCACTTGTTTACCAAATTGATAGCAATGGATGGGGACGACGATATATTATCTACTTCATCGAAGATGGTGAGAAGAGAAAGCTCACTAAATCCGAGCTTTATCATATTATTACGGCACCTGTCGACAGTGAGGATGATGAAGATGTCGATGAAGATGTTCTTTCTGAACCTCCAGATGAACCTTTTGAATTTCCAGACGATTTGTTAGAGGCAAATGAGGATGAGTATGTTGGTCTATTACCAGATGAAAATGATTTGTTAGAAGCGAATGGGGACGAGTTGGATGGTCTATTTCCAGATGAAAATGATTTGTTTGAGGATGTAATAGTTGACCTTCCTCAACGTCCAGCTCCTACTCCGTCAGTTTCTGGAGTAACCCGACAAAAAAATGAGGAAACTAGTGAAAACCGAAGAAAAAAACGAAGTAAGAAAGTAGTCCTGGTTCGTCAAGCAGTCCTGGAGAACATGGTGCAGATATACAGGTTCACGAAAGTTCCTCTGGGCTTTGATGATATCCTTCCATCTGGCCGAGTTGAACGCATTTCTTACATCCAGGGTTACCATCGTGCATATCTCCCTAGACCGATGGTTCCATGTATGGGTTGATTGTGCAGCTGCAAATACTTCTCTGACTGCATCCACAGTCAATTGTCCTACAGTGAAGCCATATTGCCTTGGGGACAACCCTCCAGCCTCTGCCACTGCATCTAGGGTTCTGCATTTCAGCATCTTCTCATAGAGCTTTCCAGATGTGTCCAGCATACATAGTGACCTATGGGCAAATGCTGTACTGGGGTCACCTTTTCCCTTTTTGATAAGAACAAGTTTTGCTCTTCCACTGTTCTGGGAATATGCCCACTCCTAGGCATGCATTATACATGTCTAACAACACCTCTGGTTGTAATTGTGCCACTATCTTCAGAATATCCACTGGGATCTCTTCTGGACTGGGAGCTTTTTTGTACCGCATGGATCTCGCAGCCCGTAGCAGCTTTTCTCTGGTAAACAAGAGTATCTAATGCTCAGGAACCTCGATAGCGCCATAATCTTCAATGGGGTGGGTAGGGAAGTGTTCGTCCACTATCCATTCCTTGACCTCTGTGGGTATATCCGTGGTAACCATCCCCATGAGTTTTTTAGCACAATCTTGTAGCCCAAACCCCAGGGGTTGCTCTCAATGTCCTTGCTGAGGTCTCTCTATTTCTGGGCTTTGCTCTTCAGGATGGCAGTTTTAGGGTCCATCTTGCCTGCCCGTACTGTTCTGTCTTTATCTACAACTCTGCAGAGCCTCACCTGGAACGCTGAGCTAGTCTTCTGTGCCAGGAACAGCACTTTCTCAGATCGGCTAAATCCTGATTCCACCAAAAGGCGCCCTGACAGTCCCTCATGCATGCTCTGGTTAGTAGCCCTATTGTCGCTGTTACCAACATTATAGCAATGGCTCCACCTGTTGCTCTCTGTTGGATTCTTGGTATAGCCCCTTTTCCCGTGTGAATCATAGTGTTGAAAAGGTCCCTGTCCAATCTCTCTACATTCCAGTGTAACTGGGGGTTTGCTTCTTGGCATTGGCTGGGTGGATTACCTCCAATCTCATACAAAATATATTGGTGGTCACTAGCTGAGTAGTCTTCCAATACTCGCCAGTCCATAAAACGTGATGGCTCTCAGAAGCCATGGTGATGTCTGGGATTGTACCCGTGCATCCAGCTCTTCTGAAATTTGGGACATTTCCCTGATTGACAACAACTAGTCTGAGCCTGGCTACCATCTCCATAATTCTGCTGCCTCTACCATCTGGGTGAGGCATTCCCCATTCAACCGCTTTGGCGTTAAAATCCCCAGCCACTAATACCACGCCCCTAAAATTTAGAATCTCATCCTCTATCCCATTCAGTTTCTCCTCAAAGACTGTAATAGGTTCATTTGGCGTTAAGTAGCAGCTAAAGTAGGTGATGCCACTGCTCCTTATCCAGGTGTACCCACATCCAGTTTCACTAGCTTCGATAGGTACCTTTGGGGGATTGACAACCCATATTGCAGCAGTGCTTAAGGTGTCAGCAAGCCACTCGGGTCCAGTATAATTGTTGTTGTACTGTTCACTAGTCAATAAGACATCCGCCCTTTTTTGGTAGGCGATCTGGTGCTTAAGCATGTTTGCCGTTCTGCCCCTGTTCAGGTTGATATGAAGCACTCTGGTCGTTATGGTTGCATTTTTGCCTGCTGTAGGGCCCGACAGCAGGCAGTGCAACCTTTCCGACCAGGTATGTGGGAGGCTTGTTCTCCCAGTTCACTACACAGCACACATTTTTCGGCCTCTTTACAGGCTGCTGCCTTGTGACTTTCAGATCCACATCTAAAACAGATTTTAGCTCGGTTGATGCCGGAGCACTCCCTAGCCCTTGCCCATATCCGAGGCGTTTGTAGCAGCGGAGCACTTTCACTCGTGGCCTTACTCGGCAGTTGATCCACCCAATAGACACCCTGGCTGTTTCCATGAGGAGATTTGCCCCTTTCTCATTCATTTCCACTACTGCCAATCTCTGCTGCCAATTGTTGGGGTTGGTCAAAAAGATTTTCATCTCCCCTCCTTTCATCTAGGGCTTCTCTAACTTCTTCCTCAGTCACAAGTGCGTCCAGGTCCCTGATCCTCTTGAATACCCGATAGGATTTTTTCCTGTCGAATTTCCTTTAATTGCTATCGTGTTCTTTTTATTATGAGTCCTGTTTGCGAGGTCACCAAGCGGGTAACAACCCTCATTTTTTTCCTCTCGGTGTAGTGCATGCCCACAGTAGGTGGGATCATTCACCTATTCCACAGCAAGCAGATCTTTCTACATCATCGATACCCACTACAAGCAACAGCTGATTACAGTCATCTTCTTTCTTTTGCTCCTTCTTCTGATTTAAACAGTCCGTACAACAGCCATAATGAACATAGTCAGGTCTCAAAGACAGTTTGAGAGCGACTTGAAGCCTACGTGAGGACGTCACAATAGGAACACCGTTCTTTTACAGTTTTTTGTTGTTGTCAGCGCTCTATGTTCATTTTTCTCCGTTAATATAGAACTTAAACGTTTTGCTTCTTCTTCAGTTTTTTTTTTTTTTTTTTTCAATTTGTAGGTAGGTACTTCGATTTGTAACAAAAAAATGCATCCATGGGTTCATCCGACTTTGTTTTCCCAATGTACCAGAAAAATGTATCTGTTTTTCAAGTTTCAAGCTTACATTATTTTAAGTTTTTTTTTTTTTTTTTTTTTTACATTGAAAATAGAGAGTTTTTGTTCTTCCCGTAATTTTCTACCCGTGTACGTGAAAAGACTGAAATACCAACTGCGCATCAACGTCAACGTGTAGAACTACGCGTGTACGGGAAAAAGGCCTATCTACACGTGCACGGGAAAATGCATTCGTTGGAATCTCGGCCTACGGGTAGTCATCATAGCCTGACGCAAAGGTAACAACAGTTGCTGGTAACCACAGTGTGACCAAGGTAACCGCAGTTACGCAGTTACCAGCAAACATAACCACAGTGTGATTCGGTCAACAAGTCGAGAGGTTATAGTGAAGTGCTCAGCTACAAAATTCAGCCATTTAAAGTAAGCAATAAATTTATTTATAATTCATGTATTTATAAATAATTATAAAGAAATTATAAAAATTGAATAAAGCATTTTATTGATACATAGAATGAGGGGGATATTTGCTTGAAAGTTTGAGGTTTCTCTTCTACTTTTGTGGATAATCTTATTTAATTAATTGTTATATATCCTTCATATCGGCATTAGTGCGCCATCCTCTAGTCCAAGGCACCTCACCTTCCTCCTGGTGCCTCTTATCCTCAGTGAACCCGCCCGTACGATTGAAATTTGGGTTTTTACTCTCACCCATTGGGTGATGTGCGACAAGGGCTTCTGCCATTTATCAGAGAGCATGCATGCAAGCCTCTTGAGAAAATATTCAAATTCTCTGTGCAAAGCGCCTTCACATGAAACTACCAGTGGTGAGCAGAGTCACCTCACGTCTTCTGCTGCTGCATCATATTTAGCGTGTTTGGCGTTCGCTGCATTTTGAGATTTTCTTTTCCAATCCTGAGAGCAGTAAGAGGCGGCGTCAGCGTTAATCACGCGCGTATCAAAGTATGTCAGTTCTCTCTGCGTCCCAGAATCCGTGTACTTTTATATCCCCAATAAGCTTTGGAGTGTCATCTATATCTTCGAGTAAGACCAGTTCCAGGCCAACGGAATTCCAAGCAAGACTTGCCATCTTGGCACAGGAATCTCGAATTTGGTCATGGCCATACTTTATAAGCCCCCCCTTTTTACAATTAAGCACATGACTGAGGTTCATGTGGTTGTCACATCCGTCGCAACGGCTAGGCAACCCCTCTGGCTCCTTCCCATACCTCATGGCGAGTGCATCTCTAAACTACATGGGGGAGAGATCCAAGTCATCTCGAGCTATTGGCACAACCGTGAGCCACTGAGATGAGTTGCTGGAGGTGATCCTCTCCAATGCCCTCCTCTGCCGGATAGGTAGCTGGGAAATTATTTGACCTCTGCGCTCCACATTCGAGGCAACCTTCAGCCTTTTCTCCTGTGTAAGAATAGCATGCATATGATTTTCGTGGGCTTCCAAGTTGAATGAGTCTCCAGACCTGATTGAATGAGCCAATACTTGGGTTGCTCTTTTGGATGTGTTGAAGGTTCGTCTGGCGGTTCTTACAGGATCTTCCACTGCCAGTCCACCGTACTTAACTGGCAGGTCGTAAAGCTCAGTCTCGAGATCACCCACTTCATTACCGGTCATTGCAGGGAGTAACACTCTCCTAATGCATGTCTTTAAGGGCTCGTACTCTTCTTCACACCCTCTAACTGTGCGCTGCAAAAAAGCCCATTCTTTTGAGAGAGATTTGGTAAAGGTCACGTATCCTGCTTGAGGACTTTTCTTGGTAACTTCGGCCATCTTTCCTACAATATCCACCCATTCTCGAACCTTTTCCCTCACGTACTCTCGTTCAGAGCCTGTGATGCCAATTATTCCCCCCAAAAACCTGTGGCTGTGGACGACTTGAAGATTCGTGTCCCCAAATAAGGCCTGAGCTTCCCCTTCAAATCCTGGCTTGATGATTAGAAAACTTTTGGATGCCTGGGGAAAATATCCCCATTTCGGGCCTTCATTCTGCAAGAGGGTTAGCCAATTTTTTATTTCACTTAGTTTCCCAATGCAGGACGAGTCATCGGCATACCATATACCATGTCTGTTGGTAGTTTGCACTCTTGAGGGATCTTATCAACGGTAAAGTCTCCACGGCGTACATAAGCATGCCTAAGGGATCCCCTTGTGTAGTCCCTTCACAGCTCAATATTAAATCGTCGCTCTGCCTGAACACTGTTGTTGGGAAGCCCCTATAGGTGTTAAAAAGAAATCTAGAGCACCTAGGCCCAGAGCACTCGCGCATTCCACAGTGCTAAAGGTCTACTTAAGGAGTTGAAGGCATTGTTGGCATCAATGAGAAGCATTCCCTCGGTTTCGTTGTCGTCAAACCTTTGTGACATTCCGTGAATAGCACTTTCAATGCCAGCTTTTACCCCTGTACAAAGCTGATCCGAGCCACATTCCTCTTTCAAGTCTATGCCAGTGATCAGTACCATAGTTTTTGCACAAATTCTTTGAAGGACTTCCCCCACTCCTATGGGTCTCACACCCGGATTTTTATCCAATGCAACCCCTCTGCGAGCTAAAAGGGCCTTTATGATGTCCCATTCCATTATTCCATTTGCAAGGCTTCTTACAAGAGCTGCGATATCCTCCCTTAGACGATTACTGTGTTGTCCGAATCTCAACAGCATGTCCCTCCATGTTTCGGCATCAGTGCCACTAGGGCCCGCACTGCCTTTCAATGAATGAGCGACTTTAGCGATATGATCTCCAGAAACGTCAATTTCTTCCAGAGTTGGCAGATTGTGGTCCCCGATGAAGCACTCAGGGCTAGGTGTCATTTGATTTGGATGCTTGGACACCAGCACCTCCAGAACTGTGCTCCCATCAGTTAGGCGTGAATGGGGTTGAAGTACTCCACCAGTGCCTTGCCTGTCTGTTACCCACCTATTGGCTTCTCTGAGCTTTCCTTTTGACACTAGTCTAGTAAAGACACCTTCCTTCCTTCACCAGCTCCTCAAACTTTCCTTGCCGCCACAGGCCTAGTCTTCTGATAAGTAGGCGCCGGATATCTCCTCCTGCTGAAATCGTGTTCACCCTCTGAAGACAAGTGGCACACAGCACAAAAATCCTTTCTGAGCTCTCATTGCCTTCTGCAAGCTTCTGGATTTCCTCGGCCAAAAGCGAGACAAGTTGTCGCCCCACCGACAACTTGTCTCAAGAAATTAATTATTTAAATGAAATGTAGTTTAAGTGAACGACCTTCGTTTTCACGTTAGCGTGACGTCAGGGTTTGGCTTTTCGCGTATACGTGTAGAAATACGCGTAAAAATCACGTGAAGAGCTAGCATCTCCAGCTGCTTGCTCTAGACGCTGCTCTACGCGTCAACGGGAGAAAATCTTACGGGAAGAACAAAAACTCTCTAATGTCTTAGTCGACGGCTCAACCGGAAATTTTGTTACGCAAAGAAAAAAACGTCAAGCAACCTATAAACAAGTTAAGTGTTTATTTGCTAAGCTTATTCGGTAGTGTTCATTGTTCATTTCTTCCTTTTTTTTTTTTAATGTACGAGATGAAGGTCCCAAACCCATTGTTATAGCTGCTCCATCACGGAAGCCTATCAGGTCCTCTGCATTTCTCCACTTCTTTCTAGTTCCTCTAATGCACATAGACGTTGCTCGCAAAATGGCAAAGGAAACCTGCGCTCGTAACCACCTGGTAACATGGCTTTGCGGTTTAGACCATCTGTCTGCCAACCGTTCTGCCATTACCTTAATACAGTTCGCCATTTGAGGAGCAAATATCGCGTCTGTTGTGCAAACCATTGGGGTGAAGGAGGATCGTCTTTGAATACACGCGTCATTATATTTCCTTTTCTTTTCTTCCTCTGCAGACTTCAGAATCGCTGAGACTGGACGGGAAATATGAGAGGGCGCATCAGTGTCAGTGACACGAATATCAAAGATGGCTTCTCTCTGCCTTTCCCATACACCTCTGCACGCCAGATCGCCCCTGAGCCCTGCTGAGGTATTGGACGCTTCCACTATGACGGGTTCTTTAACAACATTTCCCCAGGCTTCAAACATGAGTTCGCCCAATACATCACGTACTTCGTTATGGCGTCTGGATATTAGACCTCCTGTTTTGCATGTTAGACCGTGCTCAACATTTAACGTGCTTGCACCACATCCGTCACAGGATTCTGGCATATTCAGTAGGTTTCTTTTGTACCGCACTGTTATCGCATCTCTGAACTCACTGGCTGACAAATCAAAGTTGTGTCTTTCCAATGGTAGTGCTGACAACCATCCCGACGAACTTTGTGCTGACGCTTCTACTGCACGATTAATTGCCCTTTGACGATCAACAGGGAATTCTCTCTTGATTCTTTCCAATTCTTCTGTTTCTTAGTTAGGTGTTTATTTTCACGTACAACCAAGCCGTTGCTGGGGAAATGAAACTTCTTTAGTTTTCACCGTACAAAAACCGTTCTCCACTCGTTGGAAAGCTCTTGATTTATCACGCATTTCTTTCGTACCTGTTTTTCTATTCATGTCATAGTTTTATATTTATTTATGTTATAAATGGATATAGTAAACAATGATGCTTGTTTTGTTGTCTCTTGGTTGAGAAGTTCATCTTGGTTATAGTGATTGTAGACGCTCAACATAACAGAAAATTACCTACCTGTGAATTCACATTCGCGGAAGAATTGGGCATCGTCGAGACTGGCTTACAGAAAATTCAGTAACTGTGTGTCAATAATTATTTATGTTTTCTAATTGTTATTTTATTTAAAACAATAAAAAAAAATTGAAGTTACTGAGACATTTTCAATGCTCATAGCTCTTCTCACATAAGAGAGAAAGTTTTCTTCGAACATCGACAAGAAAAAAAAGGAAAAAAAAAAAAAAAAATACATCAACATTGGTGAATTCACATACCTTCAGTATTCACATACATTCAATGAATTGTCCAGTAAAAACGACCAGTAAGAACCATGCCAATTGTATCAGTTGATATACCTAATGCCAATTGAATTCTGACTTCATGAAATCGAATTTATTAGAACTTCTATATCCTATTGGGCTTGTGAAGCGGAGGAAGGTGATCACTTCATTGATTTTCATTTGGTCAGCTCTTGTTAAATACAAAGGAACTATTAAAGTGTAAGTGCCCTTTTAAATTTAATTAACATCTCCACGGAAGGTGTCCATGGCTATGCAGTTACATTTATTTAGATGCGTTGCATGGACCCACCGGTACGGTTTAGTCGTTGCATAGACCGCTGAAATAACCATATCCGCACTGTGATCGTAACTACTGAGACTGCATGCAAAATTGCAGGATAAAAGTAGCAAAATCCGGCCCGGCGGGATCCGGAAAGAGCCCATAATTGCAATCAGCTCTTAGTGTCCCAAAGATTCTCACAATCAAACTTAAACTTCCCATACTGAACAGGGGAGAATTTAGGTCACTCAGCTGATCATGAAAAAGCCGATCATTTCAATCGTTTGTTAATGACAGATAGTCTCCCTATCAAATTTCAACTTCCTAGGGTGAACAGAAAAGAATTTTGATCACTCAGCTGATCTAAATCGTCTCTTAACGTCCCAAAGAGTCGCCCTATCAAATTTTAACTTCCAAGGTTGAACAGGGGATAAATTAGCACACTCAGCCAATCAGGAAAGATACCATCATTTTAATCGTCTCTTCATGACCCAGAGTGTCTCCCGATCGAATTTAATCCTCCTAGCATGAACAGGATAGAATTTAGTTCACTCTGCTGATTATGGAAGAGCCCATCATTTAAATCGTCTCTTAACGCCCCAAAGAGTCGCCTTATCAAATTTTAGCTTCCTAGGGTGAACAGAAGAGAACTTAGCTCACTCAGCTGATTAAGAAAGAGCTCATGATTTCAATCGTCTTTTAGCATCCCAAAGAGTCGCCCTATCAAATTTTAACTTCCTAAGGTGAATAGAAAGAATTTAGCTCACTCAGCCGATCAGGAAAGAGAACATCATTTCAATCGTCTCTTTATGACCCAGAGAGTCTCTATCAAATTTCAACTTTATGCTGCATGTCTGTAACTTTAGTAGTTTTTTAGCATTTTTTTGCAATTTGAAGAATTCAATGTGCTCATATGTGCTGGCTAATGAACTCTTCCTTTCATTTGAATAGCTTGCTTTTTTGGTACAAGAACGATATTTTTATCTAAATCAAAAGAACAATTATCATCTGGAATGACAAACACAATGAAGACACATACATACATGTAATGGGTATATATAATTATGTAATTTGATGTTTCTGTGACTAGTGAGATTATAAATTCAGGATTGTAGTCTTGATATCCAGGATGACCAGTCTAGTCTTGAGTTTTTTGTTCTTTATTGCGACGTTTAAACCCTGGATCTGGGTCCTATTCATGCATCATTATATATTATACTAGCCGCTCCGGCTCGCTCCGCTCGCCTCCACGTCCAGCCGGGGGGCAAGCCCCCCGGACCCCCCATTAAATTGCTCGCTTCGCTCGCAAAGTGTGGGATATTCGATTACTTTCTCCTTAATAAATGACGGCATTTTACTGATTTTGGATCCCTTTCTCGGCCAACATTATTATTACCGTTAATGTTAATAAATTCCTATGGAAGGTCATGAAAGAAAAGGGATGGTCGGGAGAAACCCCTAATTACGGGAAGACTAAGATTAATTGGAGACATCACACAACACAACCTGCTGACATGTTCCCGATAGCATTACAATATTTCCTAACATTTCAGCTCATATAAATTTAATTCGAGCCCTAATTAAGAGTGTCACGAGAAACTCTCAGATTTTCCCAGCAAAAATTAGCCCCCTAAGACTTGGGAAAACAATAAATCATTTTCGTAAAACTTGTAGAATACATAGGATGAAATAATAGAATACTGTAATAATGAAATTTAATTATAATTGGTATCAATATAATAATACTGCGTTTGTTATTATATCAAAAATAATGATGCAAAATAGTTTGGTTATAATCAAATTCCTTCGTTACAGGATTGAAAAAGGACGAGCACAGGCCCCAGAAGAGGCTGCCGCCCCCTATCGACCGCCCCCTACAGTCGTCGGGATATATAAGTAACTCTACACCTCACAGCATGGCCAGTCTTGTCGCTGAAATCGAGAAGGCTGTCCAAAACAAATACCTAAGCGAGGAGCTCAACATCGAAACGAAACTTCATCACATGTATGTAATCACCAAACAATTAATTCTCTTTCAGTAACTATTATAACTAAGCTTTTTTAAGCGTAACCAAGCTTTGTTTTTTATTATTACGCTTATACGCGCATCTTTCCGTCTGTCTGTCTGTCTGTCTGTCCGTTCCATCGAGATCTCGGCCCCCTGGCCACCTAGATACTTCCGGTTTTTACTAAATTGTAGTGAAAACGGTTTATATTTGCCCATTTTGGCAAACTAGTGGTGAGCCGAAATATTAACCATAATGATGGCCAAATCGTCGTTTTTCATGGGTGTGGCCTCCGAAATTAAACTGTAAATAGGGAGTTGTTTACATAACATGGGTGTTGCCACGTAACCAAAAAGGGAATATTTGAACTTCGAAGTAGCATCTTTTGTTGAAGCTGGAAAGCTTTTGATGGGTAGAGGTAATTTAAGAGGATACGGTCATCATTCTCTAATTTCTGAATCCATTTGGACTAGACTATGGACACTACACTTAGACTAGACTAGCTCTACATTAATGTGCACTACACTAGGACTACATTAGCTCATAAACATACCTATGCTTGCCATCAAGATATAGGAATTCGCGAGTATTACTGGCCTTACCAGGAGCCGAAATATTGGCTGTTTGGTTACGCGGCAACACCCATGTAATGGGTTTTAAACAATTTTTATTATTTTACATTTCTTTTTTTTTTTTTTTTTTTTCAATATAATAATGAAATTTAATTATATTTGGTATCAATACAATAAAGCTGCGTTTGTTATGATTTAAAATTTACTAATCACAAAACGTAAAAGTATGATCAAAATAAATTAATGAATCGAAAAATTCAGTAATGAGAAATTTCAGAATCCTAGGAAATAAACCTTGGAAATTAAAAACGCTGAACATTATTACACAAAGGCACATTATATCTGTATTAGATTTCTCTTTTGCGCTGATCACTTATCAATGCGTATCGTGACAGTTTTAATAATTTGATCGATCGAGATTTTAGCCCAGTAACGCCTTGGAAGTTTCAAATTTACTGTCGGTGGAGAAGTTCAATGGTGCGGAGGGGAGGGGTTAATTCTGTAAAATCATGATATTTTCGTTTTTTCACCTCTTCTTTTGTTATTTCTTTCCAAATTCATACATTACTGGGACTTCCCTATAGAGGGTCTGTATATAACAGGACGTCCCTGTGATGCATGAATTACGTACCAATATGTTTTACCCAAGTTTTTTAAAGTTTGGCCCAGTAGTTTCGTTAGTATTTTTTTTCTTTTTTTTTTATCAATCAAAAAGGTTTATTAAGTACTTACCTATTGAAAATTAAAAAAACCAAAACAGTAGAAATTATTTAGTAATGTTTTCGTTCCTTTAAACTACAATATTGAAAACATGGTGGAAAAATCTTCAGCAGAAAACAAAAGAGATCAGATTTTTTGCTACTTCGTTAGAAACGTAACGGGAGATCATGACGAGCAGGGCTGTACGCAAAGCACTGATGATTAGTTGTACGTTGGGCCCATACACCTGTAATACATTATATTCTTGATAGTAGAGTCTATGGTTGCGGGCCTGGAACCCGTCACGTTTTGCTTTCTCAAGAAAGATGTTTTCATGCTGTTATTGAAGAGTATGTCACACATCATCCAAGTTTGTTTGTACTTACCTCCTCAAACATGAGTAGTTCTAACAAGTAAACCCAACTGTGAGTCCTGAACTGTGAGTTCGTTCAGGTGATGAGTGGAAACTAGTAAGCTCTGAGGTCATTGTCGAAAAGAAATTTGCGCATAATACAGAAATAATAAATTGTTGACATTTTTAAATCTATTTAATTATATAATCTGGTAATTTATTACAATGAGCACATATTTAATAACGCTGTAATGTTGTAAAAATCTTTGGGAGACATCACATTAAAAAAGCAAGTAAACTGAGTTGTGCAATGATTTTGCACAAGTTATAAATTAAAAGGACCGGTTGCATTGTTGGATCAAATAAATCTGAAGCTCAAGTGCTTTTCAATCTAGACACATTTTATAATTTTAACGTAGTTCCAACATGGTTTTTCGTAAAAGCTTTTAGTCTGATAAGAATATTTGCATCAACACACGCGAACCCTTTTCAAAACATTATTCGAGAAGGAATTCATCGATGTCGTCCTTGAAGTAATAAATCTTGTTTGTTGCTACGGGGTGACCCAAATCCGAACCTCTTGAAGTCAACGCCCGGATCACGGACAATGGAAAAGGGTTGATGAATGACGAGGAGCAAGATTGAAAACGTGACGAAGAAATCAAAACTTCCCCTAACTCCTTCACCTACTAAGCAGATGATGCGGAACATTGGCTTACACCAATGAGAGCGAAGTCGTGAACATGTGTGAAGAATACAACACTGTTATACCGCCAAGTTATCGTGAACCTACCTAGTCATTGAACTGTTTTAGACAAGTGTTCGTGGTTCTATAAATTGTTAACCACTAAAAACTACCTATAGGTATTGAAAATACTCCGTTCTTGCTTCGCTAATTAGTTCCATGCTTTAACTCGTAATTAGGTTAGCAATTATTTATATAATCATAAAATAAATATGATTGAGAAACAGGCAGTAAGCCTACTAAAAATATTTAAATCTGAAACTGGATAACATTGAAGAACAATTCGAATAGTAAAAATTGGATTATCATGGTAAACATACATTCTGCCATTAAAACCAATTCTTTCTGTTCTTTGATAAACTTTTGAGTTTTTTTTTCTTTTTTCCCTCACTACCGGGGGTAGGAAAGATTTGTGTTTGTACAAGAAGCCGAACAAATTTTCGTCCTCCAAAATCAAAATTTCCACTTACATCTTGCGTTTCAGAGCTTACTGATCAATTTTGGTTTCGTGTCTGCCTGTCTGTCTGATTCTGTCTGTCACGCCCAAAAATATACTAAGAAATCGGCCAATTTAGATCAAATTTTCCGGGATTGTGCAAGTTAGTTTGTCCGCTATAATTTGCATTGGCGTCGGATCAATAGTAGCCGGAACGGATGCGTATACGTAAATTTCTTATAACGTTGACTTCTCATAATCTATTACCATTATTACTTCGAATTCTTTCAAACTCAGGAAGTGGTTGGGTATATATTTCAGAAAAATATCAAATGGATTATATTTAGAGATGAGTCGATAACAAAATTCATCGATTCCCGATACCGATACCATCCGCACATAATACCTAACTTACCTGTAGGTGAAAAACAAAAATTCCTCTTGAACTAGTAATATATTCAAATTTTTATTCTCTCAAATTCAGATTAATTCTTATTACAAATTATAAATTTCAGATTTATATTTTCATTCAAGGCTTTAGTTAATTTGATTTGTGCAAATACAAAATTTGATATTTGTTATCTATCAAGTATCAATTAATAGGCAACTTTTATTGCCTTGGATTGATTTCTTTCTGAATAAAACAAGTTAAGCAGACTGACTTGGTTTTTTAGTTGTTCGTCGGTAACTGTAAGGTATTTCCAAATAAGACTGGCCCTAGGCTTTTATACTTGGAAAACATAGCTTTGTCTAATGCTTCTGTTGTCACAAACAAAGTAACACAAGCCTACTTGTAAACAAAGTTATAATTGTAAGTTGTGTTTTGGACAATTCATGTTTCGCAACTGCTAACTTCACACAACCGTTGCACGGTACAACCATCTTCGTTGTTAGATAGTTGCAATAGTACCGTAGTGCAATAAAACGCCCATCACCGGGCGGTATCGGTATCGGCTTTAGGCGATCGATTCTCGATACCGATACCAATGGCTAAGAATCGGTGGTACCGAGAATCGGTATCGGGAATCGACTCATCCCTAATTATATTGCTATTGGTGAAGTATTAACTAGAGCGCATGAGCAAAACTAAAACTAATTACACTGGCAAAACTCGGAGTCCAATGGACCTATTTTGATGAAATTTCAGGGAGTAGCTCCTAAACGGTCCTCCATAAGTTTCATTGCCGTCGGTCAATAGTAGTGTATGCGCATGCGCAAACGTGAATTTCCTATAACGTTGATCTCTCATCACCGATTGGTCCGATTTCATTCAAACTCGGAGTGTCCCAAAGTGTTGCAGACTCGTATTCTAGCATTTATACTCGTACTTCGAGTTTATTTTTGATTTTGATCCGCTATTCCCACCAATGAATCTCTGTCATCGATTAAGATAAAAATCACGTTACACGATTCTGTGGTTTTTCTCCCCAACTATACCTTCTTCAAAACGTGATGGCAGTTCGAAAGTTATCTGATGCACTTCTACACTCACAAGACCGATTCCATCAACAATCTTCCAAGTTTGCCCTTTCTGTTAGTCACTATGTCAGACTCCACTACCATAAACCCATTTTTCATTTGTTTTTAGTTTTTTTCGGTTAATAAAAATATGTTTGAACAGTACTTCAATTTATGACGAAAATTCAATCATCAAACATCACATGATCAAACATGAGGTCAATACGATCAGTTTGACTTTCCGGATGTGCATACCTAGGTACCTCTTAGTACAGCCCCCCCCCCCCCCCCCCCCCCCCTACAAGTTAAGTTAATTTGGAGCTTGAATACACTCATTCTCATCAGCGAATTATGAAAATAACGAAAATACTTATCACTTTAAGGTGATACTAGTTCATATGAACTGTGCTGCTCTTCTAGGGTCACTCTAGAGACTCTTTGGGACATTACGAGACGAATGAAATAGTGGGCTGTTTCCTGATCAGCTGACTGAGCTAAATTCTCTCCTGTTCATCCTACGAAGTTGAAAATAGATATGCAGACTCCCTGGGACATTAACAGACGATTGAATAGATTAGGCCTCTTCTGATCAGCTACCTGAGCTAATTTAATTGAGACATTTTTAACTTGAGGCACAAAACATACTTCACAAGGGGAAAAATAAGAAATATCCATGTACCGATGTATCTGCATGTAGCATGCAGACTTTTGACTAGACTTTTGTAAACAAAACTTCCACTTCCCAAAATCAAATGATCAAAATTTACTCTTGTTTTGTCTCTTAATGACCCCACGATATAGCAATGGTTTCCCACAAATCTCGCTACAAACTCCATTCTGATACTGAACAACGGTATCTATGAACAATCTGGAAATACTCTTGATGATAATGAGACGCTGACATCATCTGTGCGATGAGACTCCCAGATGAGAAATGAGAAATTCGCATGTTGACATCGAAGAGAATAACGTGTATTTTCTACTAGGAAGCAGTCTCATTCCTATTTCCACTGATCATTTGCTCTAATACGAGGCTCATGTCTGGCGAACCGATTTTCTTTCCCTCAAAACAGCGGGGCGTCAAAGGAGGAAGGTGGCTGTAATCGCATAAGTCGATGGGGGTGAGTCATCTTATTGTGAGCCAGAACTCACCCCATCAACACGCTCTGTCGCAAGAAGGTAGGTGAGATGGAATCACAATCTTCACGGTTTTCTCATGGGATTCTTCCCTGAAACGATTAGCAAATAGTACAATTAACAGAAACGTAGCTAATCTATTTGTGAGGAAAAAAACCAAACACCTTTCTTGTGATGAAAACGAGTTTTGACAAATATGTCTCATCACTGGGGGTTATTCTACAAATTCTGTTACCTGATCCGTTACCAAAATGTAACTACGTTTTCTGAAGACTTTCATTTACAGTCAACGCGTTGCTAGGGAAATGTAAATCCTGTAGTTTTCGTCGTACTAGAATCTTTCTCTATACGTTGGAAAGCTCTTGATTTACCTAACCGTATTATGTTAACCACTGCACAGTGTGTGGCCAACAATCCTAGGTATGAGCGTGGTTGTGTGAATAATTGTTTAGATACAGGTGAGGCATTAAGAGGCGATTGAAATAATAGGATGTTTCTTGAAAAGTTGGAATTTTTTTTTAATGTTTATTTTGAACGACCTATTCCTACTTCTAAAGTCAATGATGTCATTAAATGAGGATACATTCATGTCACATTGTATTTGAGTGAAGCGTTGATATTTATTGGTATACTCTGTCCATGCTTTTGTGTCAGTTCGACTACCTGAGGCGACCCATAGTCCGACAATGCTCTGTTGTTGGTTGATCTCAAATCGGGCCACGGTCTGTTAGGGTCGTAGAAACGACGGTTGAATAGGGCCCCTGGTATATTTGGGGGCAGTGTCGAATTGGGCCCATACCCATACCTCTACAATCATGACCTACAAAATGGAATGCTCGCATCCACCTTAGTTTTAAATGCATTCAAACATCACACTGATCATTCTGACCTATACGTCCAACTAATCTGCATTTTTACTGAGCGATTGGCTACTTGAAGTTATGTAATCTTGAGATGCGAGCTTGCGGGCATCCAGACCACCAAACTTTATACATCATTCCGACCTACATAAAGGACAAGGAATGGGAAAGAAAGGGCATGAAGGGATATTTCTTACGATATTTGGGGCCTTGCCCCAGACAGTGTTTCCACTTTTCTAAAGACCGTAGAGTGGTTTCCACTAGAAGAGTTTCGGTTTATTCCATTACACAAACTGATTCTCTTCTGGTCATTCATGGTTCAAGGAGGAGAACCATTTCTAGTTTCATGCCTTCTTTTACTCTGAGATATCTTCCCTACCATCCATGTTCTGAGTTCTCTTTGCTCTATGGCTGATGGCTATGGATAACTACAACAACCAATAAAGTGTAAAAAGTGACAGCATGGTTCATTCAGTAGGAGAATCCTGTTTATTCTGCTTTTTGAAATGTGAAAATGTGTTAATATTTCTCTAATACATTCCCTGTTCTTATACTATGCACGTCTTAACTTTGAATAGGATTGTATGTTCAACAACAGCACCTGGCGCTTGATCCTGATAGAATAGAGACAATTCGGGACTTAAGATGATTTCCTTCACATTTTATTCCACATTGTCGTTTGCACATATACATTAACTTTGTTTTTACTTACATTATTGTAACTCGGTAGCAATTTTTCCACCCGAGTCAAACACAGTGGCGAATTTGCAATCAAAACCCTCTACAGATCGTAATTATGAAGAGAGGATGTTCATTAAAAGTTTGGGGAGAGACACCCCTCACTTGAAATTAACACAAGTTGCAAAAAACGAGAAGGGAACTCGTAAATTCAACCCTAAAATTTATAGCAAACACGAACGGACCACTGGGTACCCAAAAAGAATGATGTTTTGTTTTCCTGGTTCGATATTAGGTGGAGAAGGGTTGTGGACTTAGAATGGTATGACTGATATAAAACACCTGACAGATCGGATTAAATTTCACGAATCTGATAAAAAAACATTTCAATTACATCACAGAATCAGCTTTGATTGGCTGAGCTGACATAGCTATTCAGTTAGATTCAGCTCATCAACTTGCTATCAAGAAACACAATGAGCAAGTTGACAGAAATCGATGTATACTTTCTAAAATTATAGATTGCATCAAGTTTTGTGGTCTTTATGAAGTAGGAGTAAGAGGCCACAATGAGAGGGATAGTTCATTGAACTGAGGAATTTTTCTGGGCTTAGTAACAAAATCAGCCAAAACTGACGACATTTTGAGGCCACATTGGTAAAGAGCTACAGTGTTCAAAGGCACCTCCAAAACCATACAGAATGAGTAACGAAAACATCTCAAATCAATATTTTCAGTAGAATATTGATCATTCTGGACATCTTGCATTAAAGAAAAAGTTACCTCTACATAAGTGAGTGGTGGTTGTGGGTTAGACAACAGAATAGCCTTTTGAAATATCCAATTTTTAATTGACGTCTGACCTCACACTTCTATCATTTCATCGTAATTTAATTTTAGTTATTTAATACTCCTTCAGAATTATTTCTCCCAAGTAGTTCACTAGTACAATACAATCGAAGCCTTGATAATGTTTAATACCTAATAATAATACAGTCCATCCTGAAAATTTTAAATAGGAAAATACAGCTATGAAGTGGTGACGTAATCAACCAAAAAACAAAAAGTTCAACAGAAAAAAATCGTTCACACTCACGCATAGCTATTGCATCCTTTCCATTCTATGAAAACGAGTAGTTTGAAAGCCCAGAGAAGCAGAGCAAAATAGAAAAGGTTTACACTTCCAAGAGAACTGTTTTTGTCTATCAAAGTTTCATAGATACCTAATGGAGCTGTTGCAATAGGATATTACTTGCAATGTATTTTCGCTCGCTGATTTGAATGAGACCAACCGCTTATTGAAAGCTCAAATCGATCACAAAAAATGACGATTTTTACGTTGTGAAACTTCAATATAGGCATCTAATACAATAATACAAGAGATAATAATTATGTTCCCAATAATTTGAACATAATTTTATTGTAATGTGCTTCTTTTGGCTCTAATATTTGACTCAACAGATTTAAAATGCACCGAAAATATCCGATTTCAGATCATAAAACAAGACTTATCCTACCTCGTTATAATCTAAGGAAAATTTCCACATCAAATGGTCGGCATGACTGGAACTTTTAGTTTTGTTGGAATCTACGTATCTTGAAGCGTTCACCGAGAAGGGAACGAATTTGGTTCTGATCGTTTGCATAAGGTTCTTTCTTATTGATAAATGATTATCCAAATTACTCAATGTCCAACAAATATTTAGAAATATTAAATTTTCGAAATTTTTGGAGTCATTGCAATAAATTTCTTGTGTTGAAAATTTGATAATTGCCTACACCAACTTGTTTTCCAACATTTCAGTTTTAACTTAGCTACTTATTTTCTCAAATGTTTTTCGTTTTCACAATATTCACTAAAAACTGAACTAAAATTGTGTGGAAAACAACATATTACTCAAACATTACTCAGTAGTTTGTTAAAAGCCGTGACGTGTCAGCACAATTTGCTTAGCGGATAACTGAGGAAGTTTCTGAAGTTACTGATTTGTTTACCACGTTATTAATTTAATGAATTCGTGCAATTAATATTGTATCAGTATCTTTCCACAACGTTGATGATAAATAATATACTTCATTGGATATTAAATTGAGTTGTTCAGATCTAATAGTATCAATCGTAGGTACTATTCGAGAGCGTTCCATTCGGTACTCGACAAACGTTTTCTTTAGCATGTTTCAAGCAAAATGATTTTGGTTTCACAAAACTAATGAGAAAACTCCAGTGACAAATAATGATGTTCAGAACTTGACGAGATATACATTTCAAAAACTTTTTCGCTCTTTAGGCTTTGCCACAGGAATGAATTACTGCCGCGATCGGCGATGCGGACCTTTGCGTGCAGCGACATAATCAGGAAACGTCGCGTAAAATGAATAAATTGTAGGGCCTATTAGGGAGGCGGAAATGAACATTTTTTATTATAATTTTTCCTTCGGTAAATAATCTCAGTTGGGATGTTCCGACTACATAGTTTGGTGCGAGAATGGGGGGGGGGGAATGCCAGCCTTCAAACTTTTCGAATAAACATTCCTCGACTAAACTTTTATTCGTAGGTACATCAACCTCTGTAGGTAGTTTGCCTTCGAGAAGTTGAGAGATGTGAGCACGCTACGAACACATGGCGTGTCCTTGACTTTGATGGGATGGGGAGGAGGATGACCGAGTTTTTCTTGATTCTCGACCCATACCTGGGTACGATATGAATTATGGGACAAGGAATAATTCTAGAATACATAGGAATCGATGGGATGAAATGGGGACTACCAAATCCCTTCAAATCACGAAGAGTAATCCAGTAAAACTATACAACTCTACTATAAGTATAGAATTCTATCGATACAAATTGTGATGACAATACCTTAGTTTTCATTACTTTCTTTCTTTTTTCGCAAATTTTGGTAAACATTTCCAGGCTTCAAACTTTTAGGAAAAACAATTCTCTCAAATTGTCATGAGCTAAATTCGTTTTGAAGCAATCAGAAACTATTCCTGAATATCTCCCTCTCTCTCCCCCCCCCCCCCCTCTCTCACTCTCTCTCTCTCTCCCCCTCTCTCTCTCTCTCCCTCTCTCACACACACCCTTCCTCCCTCTTCCTCTCTCACTCTATGGAATATAAATTCACCAAAGAATATGGAATTTATACAGAGTTCTGAATGGTATTAAACAAAGATTACCGAAGATATGCATTGGCACAGAAGGATTGTTTGTAACGGAACGAAATCTCTTCAGGACGGTCTGGAATGTTGAATTCACGTGCGAAACTTAATTTCGAGCCACTCTGACACGGGAGATCCCTCTAGCATACCTAATATTACATACTATCAAAGAAGCAATTAATGTGAGTTATAAACAACACAGAGCAGGATGTAGAAAAACATAATGTTTAAACTTCACTACCTAAATTACTACAAAAAAAGGAACTTGACTAACAGCGAACACGGAGGTACCTTCCCAATTAAAATATTAAAAATAAATGCAGATCACTGTGCAAAGGATTATTATTTAGTATCAGATCCTCCTTCTGCACAAATCAGTGATCTTTATAGCTTGTTTTTATTTTAATCATCATCTTCCAAACATTATTCAACATTTTCCAAATTCAACCTACAGCTGAGCAAGGTTTTTACCCGAGATAAGTTTTATCATATTGTCGTTCTCTATTACCGACTGGTCTAAAGCAGGGGATCCCAGGTTCAAACCCGGGATGGTAATAAAATTTACCATCTAACGCATATAGGTATTCAAGTTTAGTTCATGGAATATAATAAACTGAGATGAATTGATATAATTTTTTAGGGTTTAACTAGAAAAATCTGAATTCAAGATTATTCGAGTTTCTAAAACGTAATAAGTTAACTCATAATGAATATTCATGATAATTTTTACAACATTTTTGCAAGCAATAATTAGTTTCTAAGCAAGGCCAAGAATCGCAGTAGTTTCTACTTCTTTCTTTATACGTCTTTGAGGTAGGAGACAACCATTCGTCCATACCAATCTGGTTGACTTAGTTGAAAGAATGAAGATAGGATGCAATGTTTGGTCTATACCAGTGGTTCCCAACCTTTTGTGACCCATCGCCCCTTTTTGGAGATTGACTCAACTCTATCGCCCCCCATTTGTTTTTTGTTTTTTTCATTCTATCTCTAATTTTATTTTTTGATGTAAAAAATAGTAAATGGAAAATGCAAGTAGCTAATGCAAATATAGTATTTTAAACAATTTTATTACTACCATTTATTCACCTAAAAATATTATACATAGTGTATAATAGAAAAACAATAGTTTTTAATGGCTGCCTTATGCTTGGTGGAGTTCAATTAAAGTTCGAAGCGGCTTTATGTTCGTCAAGTTCAGGCGCAAGTCTCCTTTGTAGCAAATGTCCAACTTGTTTCTTTGTTTTGTGAGGAGCTGGACAACAACACTAAATCCTTTTTCAACTAAATACGTTGATGGGAACGATATGAAAAGATGCCAAATTTTTTGCCACAGTTGTGGATAGGTGTCCATTAGCTTCACCCAGGCTAACTCGTAACCAGACTGCTTGAACAAGATTTTTGACTCACAGTAATATTCAATATCTTAAAGTTCCGTTTGCAAAGAATTATCAAGCGTATCCACAGATACGCTTCCACTTCGTACGAGAATGGATCTCAATTTACGAAACCAATCCGGGATTTGTAAATTGGTTAGATCATGAAGTCTTGTACTCATGTCGTTTTTTAACTGATCAAGGTATTCAGTAAATATCATAATTTTTTCTTCTGGGAGTTCACGAGTCTCGTTCTCTGGCACGAAACACTTTTCAAGGGTCGGAAACTGAATCAGCTCTGTACGGCCAATATTTATCTTGTGCATATCAAACTTGGCGATAAATGATGAAATTATTCGTTTGGCGGTTCATCTTGGTTCCTTGAAGCTTTATACTGACTTCGTTCATTTTTTCAAAAATATCAGTTAGGTATGCGACTTCCCTTGCGTTGTTTCAAGTTCTCACTTAAAACTGGATCAGTTGTGTCGAGAAACTCAGTAACAATGTCAAATATTTCGAAAAATCGGCGCAAATAGTTTCCTTTTGAAAGCCGACTCAGCTGATTCAACGTCCGTGGCCATTTCGTCAATTCACCTGGAAACAGCGTTGTTGCTCAGAGGAACCGATTGGCTTATCTTAGTACCAGGGCCCTCGCCTAGTATGATTTCTATTCTATTCTATTTCTATGGCTGTAGCCAAAACAGCAACTATTTGTATCCCTTTGAATGCTCATCCCCCCCCCCCCCCCCCCCCATCGCCACCCACTCATTTATCGCCCCCCTGTCAACCCAAATCGCCCACTTGGGGGCGATCGCCCCCAGGTTGGGAACCACTGGTCTATACGAATATGTTGTACGAATTGCAGGTTAAGTGCGTAGTTTTTCTTCGAACCTGACATACTAACCCCTGGAGGAGGTTATAAAATGGAGAGTCAAATTTTGAAGCTTTTCAAAACAGCAACTATTTGTATCCCTTTGAATGCTCATATCCCCCCCCCCCCCCCCCATCGCCACCCACTCATTTATCGCCCCCCTGTCAACCCAAATCGCCCCCAGGTTGGGAACCACTGGTCTATACGAATATGTTGTACGAATTGCAGGTTAAGTGCGTAGTTTTTCTTCGAACCTGACATACTAACCCCTGGAGGGGGTTATAAAATGGAGAGTCAAATTTTGAAGCTTTTCAAAGAGAACTAGAGACCAGGTCTGTAGAGTACTAGAATCCGGGTAGGAATGGCTGCATTCCCTCATGGGCTGGGTGATATTTAGTAATTCTAAACTGTTTATTTTTCTGAAAGTATTGCGAATAATGTATAAATATTTTTCAAGAAGCCAGCAGGTACCCCATCTTCTATAGGTACCTATAACTGACTTTTGTTCATATTCATTCATATTCGTTCCCACTCATTCATTCCTATTCGATGCTAAAGTTCGGAACACCCTCCCCCTCGCTCTCGGTGCGGTAGTGTATAGTGTCATTTTGAAGAATCACTCTAAACAATAGAGTAAATCATGTGTAATTAGAGAATGATCAGGGAAAACGTCTTACCGTGAAGTCCAAGCGAAAGGAAGTGATTGAAGGATCTTCCTCTTGAGTGGGAGGCGCCCCCTCCCCCGCGTCGAGCTTCCTGCCTCGCACCTCTGATGCAACTCGCTGGTTGATTTCGTGGCTGAAGATGATAGATGGCATGAGCATGCTATCGCGTCGTCACAAATTGGAACGGGACATCTTTGGGCATGATAGACTATAAATATTACAACTCGAGAAATCGTTTTAATCAGCTGAGTCGGCTCTTCAGCTTATTTCATTCCTGTTCAGCTTTTTAGATGTACCTACGCTTAATTTTTGAACGGAGTCTCTCTGGGTAAGGTATTGCATAATTATAACTTGCCTTAACATCCTAATCAGGTACACGTTTAAACTTGATTGCTGAACTTGAATTGAAGCTTTGACAGCATTGCTGGATAAGAATGACAAGGTACGGAGCCACCTTACACAGAACGCATTGATATGTACTTACCATAAATTGCCCCAATAATATTCAATATCTGTCCGTTCGAGCATCAGGGGCGAAAGGCTGCACCGATTTTCATGATGGGAGGGGGCGCAAATGGACAAGCAAGTTCCGAAATAGGACTTAGGCTATACACTAAGGCCACATAGGCTATCCTATATTACGGTCAGCCGAGCGAGCTCCTACAGCTCATTTCCATGCTTTTCATCCTATGCTGTATATTTGCATCGCCTTCATCGGACTTCTACTTCACGAAACCAAGGGCTGGGATCAGCTGAGGCTCCTAAAGCTACTCTCTATGCTATTAATTTTGATACTTTCTATACTGTGATCTGTAATATAGGCTCCATAGTTACAACACGTTCTGGATATGGTTATTTTAGCAGTCAAAGCCCGGACTAATCCGAACACATGGGTCCATGCAACGCTCGGGTAACCGGCTAATTAATGTATAAAATCCAATGTTCTTTAGTGTTTTTGTTTGTACAAGCATCAGAGCGAAAGGTAAATAACTTAAGCCAGAATAGAACTTAAGCTATATTACAATCCTCTAGACTTACTCCTTCATCGAGAACTTGGCTATCCCTAACGAACTCACCCGGGTAACCAACTATGTAAAATTGGAAATACATCCAGTCCCCAAAGCACATCCCCGTCAAATGTGGATGTTATTTCCCCGTGGTAAAGATGGATCTTCAATAGTTGATATTCAAAACGCCTTTTTAACTGTCGGGAATAGTTATAATAATAGTCATAACTGAGGTTATATTGCGTTGGTTACATTAAGGGTACGCTTGGTTGATAAATTAATTAGGTACAGTTGAAACTTGATTGCTGAAATTTGAATTGAAAAATTTTTGGAACTGCTGAGTAATATATATTACTTATTCTGTTTATTTTTCTGGAGGTATTGAAGTATAGGATTGAATTATTCTTTCAGACATATGTATAATAATTAGTGGGCCTGCAGTAGGACGTGCAAGAGAATCGAGTGGGTACAGCTTCTTTTATAACTACATAAATAACTGACTCGGTTCCTATTCAACTTGAGAAGCTGAAGTTAGGAACGCCCCCCCCCCCCCCCCCCCGCCCACTCAACTACTACCCTCTGCTCTCGGGTGCGGTAGTGTATAATTTCAACTTGAAGAATCACTATAATCAGCAGAGTGAACTCTGAAGCTAATTTGGCTCCAATCGAACTTAAAGTGACAAAGATTGGAACTGCGTCTCTGCGTGTGATAGAGTATAAATACTACAACTTGAGAAACTGTTCTAACCAGCTGAGAGGGCTCTTCAGCTTATTTTGTTCTTGATCAGCTTTTCAGATATACTTAATTTTTAAACGGGGTCTATGTGGAATCTGTAGAGCATAATCAGGTACAAGTTGAAACTTGATTGCTGGAATTTGAACTGAAGCGTGTCTGGAACTGCTGGGTCAAAATGACAAGGTCCCCGGATCCACTTTACACAGCACAATGTAATTACCATAAATTGCCCATATAGAATTCAATGTCTTTTAGTTTGTTCGAGCTTCAGGGCCAAAAGGCTGCACCGATTTTCATGTGGGTGTGCGCAAATTGACGAGCAAGTTCTGGAATAGAACTTGGGCTAAATTATAATCCTATATAGTGGTCATCTGAGTGAGCTCCAATAGCTAATTTCCATGCTTTCCATCCGATGCTGTAATTTGTCATGTAGCCTCCGTAGAACTTCTACTTTACAATGCCAAGAGCTGGGATCAGCTGAGTGGCTCCTAAAGCTATTCTCTATGCAATTAATTTTGATAATTTCTATAGTGTAATCCGTCATGTAGCCTCCGTAGTTACGAACACAGTCGGGAATGGTTATTTCAGCAGTATAAGCACTGACTAACAGGTCGCTAACAGGCAGTTTGTTAGCAGGGGAAATTCGTGACAAGTGGAGAAGCCTTGACAGGTTACCACGGGTGTTCCGAGTGAAGCATGGGTTGCATTATTGAGAGTTGATGGACGGGAATTCGATATTTCGTGCGAAGCACGGGACGGTAAACCGATTTGTTTGGCTCCCGAAGTTTTATTATAGTTAAACACTCAGTTTGGAGCTTTTCTTTGCGCGTGTTTGGTTATGACGATTTCGATCAGCTGAGTGAGCTAAATTCTCTCCTGTTCACCCTATGAAGTTGAAATTTGATAGGGTGACTCTTTGGGACGATTGAAATGATGGGCTCTTTCTCACGATCAGGTGAATTAGCTAAATCCTCTCTTATTCACCCTAGGAAGTTCAATTTTGATAGGGGCTCTCTTAGTCATTAATAGACGATTGAAATGGTGGGCTCTTTCATGATCAGGTGATTGAGCTAAATTTTCTCCTGTTCACTCTAGGAAGTTGTAATTTGATAGGAGATTCTCTGGGTCATTAAGAGACGATCGAAACGATGGGCTCTTTCCTATCCAGCTGAGTGACCGAATTTCTCTCCTGTTATTCTAGGAAGTTCATATTTGACAGAAAGACTCTCTGGGTTATTAAGCGAAGATTTAATGGTGGTTTCTTTTGTGATAAGCTGAGTGAGCTAAATTCTCTCCTGAAAGTTGAAATTAGATAGGATGACTCTTTGGGACAATGAGAGTTGGTTGATATTATGGGCTCTTTCCTGATCAGTCCGGGCCTGATTTTGCTTCTTTTATGTTGTGATTTGGCATGCAGCCTCCGTAGTTACGAAAACAGTATGGATATGGTTATTTCAGCAGTCTATCCCTGTGGAATAGCCTAACCCGTTTAGGTGCGGCCGTGCAACGCAAGGATAACCGGCTAGTTATCTATAAAAACAATGTAGCATCTTAAACCAACGAAAGCAAACTAGACCACAAAATAATTTTGCGGATTGAGTTTTCCATCTTCGATGTAGTGTTTGTGAATTGCAAATATTATGCTACAAACATTAGCCTTGTTCTAATTGAGTCGAGTTATGGAGCTCTTTCGAGGCAAAACTCATTGGGCATGAAATCTCTCTTCCAAGTTCTACCCTACCAAAGGTGAGGAAGCTTTATATTCGTGCAGAAGGCTGAACAAAAAGAAAAACTTCTCCAAAACAGCCCACTTGATTTGGACCACCTACCTCTTTGGACAATTTAGCCAAGCACCCCCCCCCCCCCCCCCATGCTTTGGACGATTACTCATGGCTTTAATTGCCATGCTATCCATCTGTCTGTCAGTGATAGTTTCTGGCCTTGGCCAAAACTATACTAAAGTACTCAGCCTTTAATAATCATTAGTTTCATCATGATTGGGCCATTAGTAATGTCTGAGTGTGTGCGACTTACCATAAAAATATCAAGTAGATCAATTTCTAGTTTTGTGTAGTCAAATGCTTTGGATATTTCCTACAATATTTAGCTGGTCGTCCACTAGTTCGGTGGAGCGGCGCGCTTGAGGTTTGTCCACTATAGAGCGGAGCAGCGCTAAAATCTTGAGGTCCGTCCACAAAATTTGTAAAACAATACGTTTTTTCAGCTTTACCCCCTCCATTCTCCCTCTCCCATCACGGAATTCAAAATTTCCGGCGTTTGTTGACAACTAGACTCAAATCGGGATCGAACAATGAAAGAATCACGAAAATCGGTTGAGAATTGTGGCTTGAGCAGCGTCGAAAAAATTTGTCACACACACACGCACAGACACACACACACACCTATGGTTTTTTCCCATGGATTTGGTCAATGGTCTGAAACGGTTTTGCGTGTGCTTATTTTTTTTCTCATGCTTGGGTTGTCCCCCAGCCTCTGGATAAATTCCTACAGGCGTCCCTTCTGTTAACGAAGCCTTGCCTATAAGATAGCTTCTGAGGGACGTCCTAAAAGCTGTTGGTGATCAATTAGTTATACCTAAATAACTTTGCGTTGAAGGTAACATGATTAACAGCAATTCGTCAAACAGTATACATCTAGTATACGGTCTATCAAGTATAGAACGTTCTGTAGTTATCGTTAGTAAAGTTGAGAGGAACGAATAATGCTAATAATTTTATTCAAAGTTGTTGAGTACTTCTTCGGTCCCATCGTGGACGATGAGCATATTTTCCTGAGCGATACCTACATCTAAGTGAAAACGTTTCCGTCATGCAGCATGATCGTAGTGAGCGAATTTTCGTAAATTATCGTATTATATTACATGTTACCTTGTTTGGAAATTTATTGCACTGTTTTGAAATTTGAGCTCTTTGAGAGCAAAGAATTAGTTAACTAGGTACCAATTTGATGGCAAAAAAACTCGTTCAATACAATATTCTGGAATTCAGTTTTTACAGATTTTCCAGGAAATATTAATGAAATTTGAGTACATTTTTCTGCATAATTTTGTGCGTACATTTTATATTGTTCTAGTTCGTTGTTGATAAACTTTTTTCTTTAATCTAAAATTCTGTTGAAAAACTAACACTAAGATTTAAAAGTAAGATTTAACGATTTTTGGCCGTTTTATTTGAATCATGGAGACCGAGCGCTGACGAATAGGGCCGAGAACGAAAATTTTCCTCCCTGACCTCCGTCCAATAGCTCGGTGGGGCGTTGCGGTTTTTTCTCGCCGCGCCTCGCTGAGCTCCAGAAGTTTGTTCAAGAGCGGAAAATGTACGACCTATAGGCTCCGCGCAGTGCTGCCGACCTAGTTGACGGACTGCCATTTATTTCAAGTACATTTCCAAAGAAAGATTTCGGCGTCGCGCCACACCGCTCCACCGACACAGTGGACGACCAGCTTTAATGAGCAGTGTATCAGAATGTCGATTAGAGCGATAAACACGATCATGCATGCACCATAAATTAATCTGATTTATTTGGATATAATATGTGTGTTCTACTTGAATCAAAACATATGTATTGAGTTCCTTGAACATTTCTCTGACTGATAGCGTTGATTCATACCAATATCAACAAACGAGAAATGATAAACTGTATAGTTATTACCAGGGTTTTCCCGCTACACTCGCATTTTATTTTCTGAATACCAGGACGTCACATGGCGACTAACGGGAGCAAACAGAGACCCTATTGCCTAGTTGTTGATGAGGTCTAGCGATCTTAATACACTTGTGTCAATAAAACTCCGAGTCTGTCGTCCGAATATCCCAAGGACGACAAATTTAGCTCTATCGATAATTCAACTATCTCGGAGATGATTGGCGGCCTCGGTGGTAGCACCAGTAAATCAGGCGAATATGAAATTATTTAGGTAGCAGACTGAAGTAGTATGGGTGTTACACGTACGATGTGACTGTAAGAACCAGATAATGATTTAGCATTAGGTATTTATTTGGACTTTCATGAACAACCCTCAGTCAGAGACATGGAAGAAAAACGTTTGCTAAATTGTGTGAACAGTATAGCTTCCTCACTTATTGGAATCAACACGTATGGACGTTATTGAATTGGTGAAAAAATAATGCGCAATATTACATCTACATGATACATGAATAAATGTAAATACTGTCGTTCTGATAGAAGTATCAATAGTGTCGACATTTTGCATCTGGCACCTAATTCCAGTTTCTGCGACTGTAGCGGCTCCTGCAGGTCCAATCTCGATGTAATTCAAAACCAATGAGATTGAGATGGTTGGATGAATTGATACGAAAAATAAGAAGTGGACCCAG
Source organism: Adelphocoris suturalis (assembly GCA_030762985.1). NCBI lineage: Eukaryota > Metazoa > Arthropoda > Insecta > Hemiptera > Miridae > Adelphocoris > Adelphocoris suturalis. Next base: position 68,735,446 of record CM061040.1, on the reverse strand, counting down.
TTATTCTCAATCTGTCTTCAATATCGATGTAAATCGATGTAAAGTACGTACCTAACAGGAGTCGAAGCTCCTTCGGTTTCACTGTGACTGCGGTTCTGCCGCCTCAAGAGGTAATATTCTATCTCATAATATGTATATATGGATATATATATATATATATATATATATATATATATATATCGCACCCTGGGAAGAATACCGGTATAAGTCCGAAAATGGCGTTTTTAGGTTATATATACCGTTGGGTGCAGCAAGGCGAGCTCTACATGGGGGTAGTATCGGTTTAACGATAGTGCAATTTCTCACCGCAAGAGAGCAGAAAAACCACTATGCTTCTCAGCAGCTCCACCACTTTAGTTCGGGAGAAGAGTGGTCTACAGCTAGTCTTGTTCCACACATGCACTACGAATGACATCGACGTCGGTGAAATACTGGTATATCTTTACTTACACCTCTGGACTAGTGAGAAACCTTGCTGCAATACTGGTGCATCTCAAGTTATACCACCATTGATCCAACAAATAAGTACATAAATTCTATCTTATCACGTTGTGATCTGGGTTATACCAGTATACCTTAAACATTCAAATATTGATTATCATAGTTGTAACAGTACCTACTCTTCTCACATTCAGCTTATTCTACTACCAATTCTTGGCCAAAATTAACATCAGTTTTAGCAAAATGATTCAAGTTATTCACAGTATCTTCCATCTGGAAATTCTTATTATTTTCCTCGCTACCTAGGGTAAGACCTTGTGCAGGACGTCAAAAACGTTAGGGTGTTCCAAAATTTAAAAAAAAAGTTCACTCGCAATTTGCGTTGCAGAGCTTTTTGAACAATTTTCTTCAGTTTCTGTCTGTCTGTAGTCAAATTGATTCTTGTTCCAAGCAAAATTCTTAAAACTATTTCACCGATTTCGGCCTTAAGTTTGTTCAGGATAGTGCATCAGGATGACGTCGAGAAGTCGAAAAATGGTTATGCTGGCCTTGGCTAATCCCGAAAATCATGTCGTATCAAACAGTAACCAGCAGCCGTCTCCAGCGAATCCAAAGTCAATACCGAAGCCTTGGGGGAGGAGAAACAAATGACACAGGAGAAATTTGCAAAGAATTTGATCATGAATATGGATCATTCCTGAAAATGAATGACAAGGAATCTATGCCGCTGAGCACTCCAGCCTTGCAGTGGCGGACAAGATACACCAACATCCGGGTAATGAGGCATCCGTCAGTTACCTCAAATACTCAACAATACCAGTAAGTCAGATTCAGTGCTCGGCGCTGATGAAAAAATTAACGACGAGAAACCGCTGCATAGTTTGAGAGAGTTCTATAGCGATTTCTCTCATGAAGTGACTGGTGATGATGAGCACCCCAACCTTCAAGATGCGGGCAAGTTACGCCAACTTCCCAGTAGTGATGGTACGGATGAGTTCCCTGATCCCTGAAGTACCTCAATACATCCAGAAAATCATTATACCTCAAATCGCTGATACCACAAATAATCCTAGTGTGTTCAATTCTGAGCTTGTCACTCGAGGCTCTGAGAGTGAGGAACTTATGACTCCAGCGTGTTATCATCTTCTGACAGTGATAATGTACCCTTAAAAGAACACAGGAGGGAGGAAAAGAAGTTCAGAAAAATCAGAAAAAAACGTCAAGATGCGTTCCTCTCAACGCGTACTCCCGACAGTTCGGCAATGAGCAGCAGGCAAGAACATCTGACGGCACTAACCCTCCAGAATCTGTCAAAGAGCAGTCTACAGATTCTTTGCATCAGGATGACAATATAGTTCCTAAAAGAAAGACGAAGAAAGTTACTCAGCATGATACAAATAAGAGGAAAAAATCAAGGAATGTTTCACGTAGGCTAAAAACTCAAGCAAAGGAGAACCGCCCTACTGGTCTACAAGTAGTAAAGCGTATGTCCCAGGAAAAGTTTTGCATGAATCATGTAATGAAACCTACAAAGTCAAGTGTTCTGAGAAAATATCAGAAGCGCAAAGGCAGTCCATTTTTTTCTCGTTTTTGGCAAATTGGAGATTTGGGCCGTCAGAGTGAATTTGTGCGCAGATACATTACAGATGTAAGTCAACCCCTCAATAGTTTACCTAACAAACGAGCCAATAATCAAGCATTCAAAATGGAAGTTAGTGGACAAAACATGCGAGTTTGCAAGACATTTTTTGTCGCCACATTGGGAATCAGTCACCGTTGGATCACTACAGTCAGGGAAAAAACTTCTGATGGATTTGTACAGCCAGGTCGTCGAGGCCATCAAAATTACTACAGCAACCACCGTTAAGCGCAGTGAAGATAACAACCCCATCGAGAAAAGGAAAGAAATTCTATGAGGATGGAAGTTGCCAGCATACAATCAACCTTGTGGGATTGGTCAACAAAAGAAAAACGATCTCATGTCTCTGTTGAATGGTGTCCTCATACCAGCAGCGTACAAAGATTTTTATACAAATCTCGCAGTTAGAAAAGCGTCAAAAAGAAAAAATGAACTCGAAGTTGCAGACGATGACTCTGATTTCGACACCTGAGCTTTCATTAGATACTTGCTGGAAGAAAACTGGACTAGTCGCAACAAAAGAATTTTTACGATCTCAACACTGCTTACTATTTACTAACTTTTTAAATAACGTTTTCTCAATGATTCCCTAGTCAGTATTTTTAGGTAAGTCAAAAAGTTTTAAGACTGCGAGCTCAGTGTAGATTCAACATTTGTTACTTGCCATTTCCTGAAAAATCTAGTTCATTGGAGATTCAAGTTTCATGATCATAAATTGAAACTGTATTGCTGCCAAAAGCTCTTCATTTCAGTGGTTCACGTTTTTGTTTGTATTACCAAATTTTATCAGTTCCAAAAAGCTGTTCTACGATTGTACTTTCAATTCAAGAGTTGAAGTTGATTTTTGTGATAATCATTTTTCTGTGATTTACTAAGTAGGATAAGGAGTGCGTTGTTTGACGGAAATTTCCTTCTGAAGACTGAAATAGTTGTATTTTCCTAAGAAGTTCTCAGTTCGATTCTAATTTTCTCCAAATGGATAGTGTAGTCCTATTTCCTAGATGCAAGTATGCAGTCAAAGCTGATCGGTCAAACGGGTTTATAGCTTTGTTCTTGATAAGTTTATTCCATGATTCCCTAGTTAGTATTATTTTTAGGGACGACTGAAAGTTGTGAGACGACAAGTTCAGCGTAAATTCAAATTTTATTACTTATCAGCTTTAAAAAGTAGGTATACTCCAGAATTCAAGTTTTATTGTTTGTATTTTCAAATTTAATAGCTGCCAAAAGGCTGTTAATCGTTAGTAATTCCAGTTAAGACTTCAAGTTGATTTTAATTATGAGCATGAGTTCTGTTATTTACTTTTAAGAAGTTCTCAATGTTATGTTGATATTCTTCAGAAGGCTGAACAAAAGTTTGATGTGAATTTCCCCCAGAAGACTGAATAAAAGTGTGATGTAGTTTTCTTCAGACGACTGAATATAAGTTTTATTTTCCTAGCAACAACTTGAGCTCAATTATAATTATATTAACAATAGGTACATGATGTGCATGATGAGAGTTCCAAAACATCGAGAAAATAAAGTGTTCTATGCTACCTCTTGAATATTTTGAAAATGATGTTATTAATTTCCCAAATTCAACTGTCCATATCGAGCCATTTACAAATTCTATAATAAATAATTTAATGTGGTGACGTTTTATTGAAGGGTATTTGAATATTAACACTCTCCCGAGGGAATAACTGATGTGATAACTGCGATCATGGCCAAAATTTCTTGAATGAATAGAGGTACATCGTAGGAATTTTATGTACAATGCATGCTGATCGTCGAAAAAAAGGAAGCAGAGCTAATTCGACGTGACACAATTATCTGAGAGAGATATTCGAATACATTAAAACCAGTGGGTAAGAGAAACGAAAATTTTGGCGTCTGCGACACGCGAGTGAAGAACTGAAAAATCTTAGAACGCCATTTCCCAAAAGTCGTGTTTTTGAACTTGTACCAGTATTCTTCCCAGGGTGCGATATATATATACATATATACATACATACATATATATATATATATATATATATATATATATATATATATATATATATATTGTGGTGAGATTCTGACTAGTCAAACATGAGAAATTTGAGGTTGAGAAATGACCAAGCTAGTCTTATGTTTGGAGTTGTTTATTCTACGACGTTTCGGTCCTGGAGCAGGACCCTATTCATGTAGATAGTTTTCAATTTAGTTCTTCATTAGTCATCAAGTGGTCATTGCATTCAAGTCTATTGATAGTCAACATTTCAGTCATAAAAGATAAAACAATTATAAATATGACATTCGTGCACAACATTAAGAGCGGCCTAAGATTGATGCAGTGGGTTTGATTTTATTAGCCAATGTGGCTGAGAATCACGTTTTTAGGCTCTCCTTTTAATAGATCCCTCCTCAGTTAAACTTGCAATGTACACATATCACCTACATAATATACAACATCACCCACACAATATAAAACGCATCCGTGTCTCGAAACGGTCCAAAACTTGAAAAATTGTCGAAGGTACTTAAAGTTAGAAGCAATAAATTATGCTATTAATGTTAATTGTGTTATTAATGTTATTGTCACCTACCGAAGATCCATGTTGTCGATTAAACAATGACCAAGCGAAGATTTATCAACGAAAGCAACACATAGGTAAGCTGATTATCAGGCTTAGACAAAACCAAAACAAACGCAGGTATTTTTCCCGCCGTCCTTAGGTCGAGACGCACAGATCAAACCACCAAACACGCAAATAGAATCAGCGGTTCTCCCACAATCCTCCGACACAATATATATATATATATATATATATATATATATATATATAGGTGACAATAACATTAATAACACAATTAACATTAATAGCATAATTTATTGCTTCTAACTTTAAGTACCTTCGACAATTTTTCAAGTTTTGGACCGTTTCGAGACACGGATGCGTTTTATATTGTGTGGGTGATGTTGTATATTATGTAGGTGATTTGTGTACATTGCAAGTTTAACTGAGGAGGGATCTATTAAAAGGAGAGCCTAAAAACGTGATTCTCAGCCACATTGGCTAATAAAATCAAACCAACTGCATCAATAAGGGCCTTAGGCCGCTCTTAATGTTGAGCAGAAATGTCATATTTATGGCATGTTCATTAATGCAATAACGGGAAATAGTATTTTGGGAATGTCAAGTTTGACACAAATCAAAAAATTAAATAATAGTAATAATTGGTGTGATTTGTCTATCCGCCACTTTTTGGAGGATTGCCCAGCTCTCATGGACCTTAAGGTCCAGCATTCACCCCCTCAGTGGGTGGATGTTTTATCAGGACCAGACAAGGTCCAGTCCCTGTTGGTGTACCTGGAAGCCACTGAGATTTACAACAAACTGTGATATTCTGATCTGTGATATATTTATTTATTTATGTTCATATAGTCATAACATTATTCAACTAAGATGTATAGTATTCATCATTATATATTCATCGATAATATTTATGTATTTGTAAGGATCATCTGGTCGTAGTTTAGTTTTTATTACGGGGTATTTTTATCCGCTGAATGGGTTACAATGAGGTCATCGCTGTTTCCCTTGAGACAGAGTGCAGCGATGCCTCGTTTCGCTATTATTACTATTTCTCCCCCTCTGCCAGTGGAGTCCGTGATGGCAATCCGTTTAGTGACGGAATATCATATATACCTGAATGGAAATCTTACAACTTACCGCGCGGATTTACTAAGAAGAACCAAGTCTAAAGCAAAGGACAAGGGTCGTAAATATGTGTGGGTCAAGTACAGTATCATTCATGCGATGAGAGCTGACGGTTAGCCAGTTAAGGTTATACGTTCTTTGGATGATCTTGATCGCATTTGAGTTGGTTGAAACGTGCTATCTGGTGTTTCAGTACTGGTACCCAATTTTTCTTATGGATATTTCCGATTATGTGATTTCAATTTCTAATGTTCGTGAAAAGTATTGTGATGATAAATCCACTTTAAACGCTTTTTTGGACGATGTATCTTTTTCAATTCGTCACCAAAACATCCGTAGCATAAATCATAATTTTGATGAGTTTTTATCTTCTGTTTCTCAGTTAAAAGCCAAACCAAACATTATTGTACTTAGCGAAATAATATAAGCTATAGCGGTATAATAGGCTTGTTGACTATAAACATTTGTATAACATTGAAGGGTACAATCTGGATAATTCGGAGATTGATTACAATCAAAACTGTGGTGTAGTAGTGTATACAGATAGTAGGATTTGTATGAAAGAGGTAAAGGAGGTTAATGTGCAGAATGCATCTATGTTGCTGAAATTTGTATTTGAGGGTAGAGAAATATCACTAATTTCAATATACAGATGTTATTCGTCAGATATTTATACTTTTATTAATAATTTAATATGTGAATTAGACTCCGTGCTTAAATCTAATAATGTAGTACTATGTGGAGACATAAACATCGATATATCGAATGAAAATAATGGTCATAAAAGGGATAAAATTTCGAATTACCAGAATTTTTTAACATCTTATGGGTTTGTAAGTTTGATCAACTCTCTAACTACCGCAGTTTTATGTTTAGATCATATTTTTGTAAAATTGGAACTGTCTTTATTGGGAAACTATGAATCTTGTCGATGTTCCTGTAATGTGACTGACCACAATGCCGTTTTTCTTAAATTCCATAAAATCATCGATTCTCCTAAAATTGCTTCGTCAGATACTTCAATTCAATCTCTGAAAAAACTTGATTATAACAAGTTATCTGAGAATCTTGAGAAAATTAATTGGGCATCCTCAGTGTACGCTTTAAAAGATACTAATTTGGCTTTTAATGAATTTATGAATACTCTATCTTCAGCAATTGAATCTTCTTACGCACCTTTCAACAATACCTGTAACTCATAAAACTAAATCTATGAAGAAAATTAAGCCGTGGATCACGTTTGGGTTGGTTAAATCTATCAACAAGTGGGATCAGTTGGCTAAAAAAATTAAAAAGCAACCCTTCAATACTACTTTGAAAGAATTATATAAGAAATATTGCTCTAAGTTGAGAAATCTGATTCAATCGTGCTAGTATTCTTACTATCGAAATAAAATTTCGATTGCGAATAATTGTCCACGCAAGATATGGCGGGGATGGCTCAAAGTGAAACGAAAGATACACCGATTAATAAGCTGTGAACTCAGTGAGGTTTTCACTAGTCCTACTGATATTGCAAATAAATTCAATGACTATTTTGTCAATGTTTGCATCTTCCTATTCAGACAAATTGAACATTAAATCTGAGCTATGAGTTACCCAGAATGGTTAATTGTGTAATGTCTTTTAATCCAGTTGTTTTAGATGACCCCTAAAGTGTGTTAAAGATCTGAACCCTAATAAGGGTTCTGGGCCTGATATATTCAGTTCGAATTTGGTGAAAAGAATTGTTGATTGGATAAAGGAGCCTTTGGTATATTTGATCAATTTAGGTCTTACAAATGGAATTTCTCCAGATTCACTTAAGTTAGCGAAAGTCAAGCCAATATGTAAGAAAGGTTCACGATTTTGTGTTGAAAATTATCGACCTATTTCTTTGTTGTCGACCTTCTCCAAGATTTTTGAGAAATTGGTTAAAAGCACAATATTATTCTAAGAGCACACAAATAAAGGTATCTCAGTTCCTAGGAGCAGTAAATTTTGTCAGCAATTTCATTCCTGATTATGCGAAAATCACATAAAGAAAAACACACAATTTATATTATCTGAGCTATGCCAGAAATCATATGACGAGCTAAGGCACAGACTTAGAAATCCACCAGTACTGATCCAACTACGGTACGTTAAAGAATTTCATTTTTTCACAGACACGAGTTCAACAGCAGTGAGGTTAGTTTTGACGCAATTAACAGAGAAAGATTACCAGCCAATAGCATATGCAGGCAGAAAACTCTCAGAACGCGAACAAAAATTCTGGACCTATGAATTAGAAATGTGCACAATCCTCTTCGCAGTTAAATAGAACGTATTTCGCCCATTAGCATTCTAACGTACACACGGACGTGGAAGCCCTTGTGACAACTAAGAACCTTTCGAATGCGAGCCCACACGTCATAAGGTGGATAGCCCGTTTAATGGTCTTCAATTTCAGTCACTTCCATGTTCCCCGAAAAAATAATTCGATCACCGAATATTTAGGCCGACAATCAGTCGACCCGATACCAGTTCCGTTAGAACAGATGGACAATGAATAATTGTTCCCCCCTGGGATTCATGAATCCCAAGGTTGATTTATAAGGGAGTGTCCCAGCACACTGTGCTTACGTCCTCCCCCCTCCTTGCAAGCAAGGAGGAAAGTTCCCAGTATGGGAGACTGTTCAACCCACAGTCAAGGGCTTCGCAAATGCGAATACCTGTTCGCACATGGCACTACAGGTGAAGCTGGGCGTTCTAGCTCGCCCTACCAACTGAGCAGGTTGGTACCCGAGTTATTGTCAAGCCGCATAACTCACATGCCGGTACTATCCTGGGAGACGAATCTACCAGGAGAGTGCCTCCCTCTCAGCTTTCAGGCGTAGCCTTCCGGCCTGGGTAATCAACCACTGCCAACCGCTATCGGGGGGCAGGCAAGTGGCACTTTGGCGGCGAACCGCCGGTGTGCCTGTAGCCTGAGAACAGATGGACGAATGGGACGCGAAATTTGAACGCACAATATCATAGAAACGAAATGGTGCGGACGAGGAAGGGAAATCAGTGAAGAAAGACGGAACGCCACCCCGACCCCCCGCACCCTCTATCTATTCCAGTCCATCATGTCATTCTGCACCTCACGGCTTGGCAGACCAAATGATCCCATCTCTGAAAACGACAGCAAACCCACCCACACGGAAGCCTCGTCCAACCCCCCCCCCCCCCCCCCCCCCCCCGGTTCCTTTCTTTCTCTTACTTATATGCGGGAATTGGATGGGGAAGCGTGAAAGGGGACGGGGGGCACGACACAGAAGGCCCACAGACGACGGCCACCCAAACTTGCAGGCAAAAACAAACAATAACAAAAAACTTGAATAAATCTACCCCAAACCAACTAATAATTATCATACCCAACTGACATCTGCCAATGCAACACCAAAAACTCAATAAAAACAAATACTATAATAAACAAAAGGAAAACTAAATAAATCGAAACTAGCAAAAGATTATAAGCCCCAACCATAACTATGACCCAATAACCTTATAACAATAACCCCAATTCCAAAACAAACCAACAAACCCCAAATAGTCCTGCTACAAAATAGACGTCAACAAGGAAAAAAACATGCAATAATTAAGAGCTCCGCCTAAGAACAAAATGTAATTAAATATAAATAATTGTAAACAAATGCAACCCCTAGGACCCCGCAGGACCGCATCCTTCCACCACCCCCTATATCCTTCTTCCAGGTATCAGCGACCAAACCCCTGGAATGCAATTTCCGACATCCACAAACACATCATAGGATAAGAGTGGATGTCTGAAATTCTCGCCAGGGAAGGTGGACTGTGACACCGTAGCAACTCACTCAATCAGCCGACAGTATCATCAAGCAATCAGCCAGTTGCTCACGATGCCGCTAGGCGCGTGACAGCACAAGCCCCCACCCAAGGGGGTTTCCTCATTAGCCTTCTAGCTAAGATGACCCATTAGTCTAATTAAAGCATATTATCTGATCTTCATATTGTAATTCTAGATATTTATTGATTATCCCGATCGCTATCCTGGAATGATACTCCTACCTATATTCCTTGCAGTATCTTCTATTAAACTGGAAAGTTATACTTGATAACCTCCTCTCAAGGTTAGTTAGAATTCCCTTAATATTCTCTGGGGCAACATATCTTACTTCCTTGAATAAACCAGGAACTATTGCTTTAATCTATCTACCTATTATTCTCTCCTTACTCCTTGATATCCGAGTTATAGTACAAATTTTCTGGTGCTATTAACAGAAGAATCCAATATCTCCTTCCAAAAAAATGAAAGTCGTGTTCAGGACTCCTTAAGCAATCATGCTTTGTGGTCTCCCCCCAGACCAGCTGGGAAAATCCTCCCGAGAGGAGACGTAGGTGCCAAGTACCCCTTTCTACCAACGGGTTGAGGCATGCGTTCTGCCTCGCATTACCAATTAAGCAGGTTGGTACCCAAGTTTATGGAAATCCACATAACTCCCAATGCCAAGATCCGCGAAAGGAATTCGACATTATGCATAAAAATCCAACAATTCAATCTAACGCAATACATAACAAAACAAAACAACAACATATACCTATATAACAAAAACATAAAAAATCTGACGCGTCACAATCACGTTGGTTACCGTTTCTCACGTTAGATTTCTGCAATTCAAACTGTAGGTAGTAAGTATTATGTCGGTACTATCTTCTATATTGGGATACTATTTTTATAATGTTACAGAAGCCTCAATTCACAAAACCGAATAGAGACCGACCAGAAGAATCCCGAAGAAGAAAGAAACAGAGAAAACCAAGCTGCACTGAAAAGGAACAAGGATCTTCTAAAGGTAGATACCTAGCATATGAAATTCAATAAAACGAGAGGCCATTAGGTGAACTAATTGAAATTTTCAAGGAATATAATTTAAAACATAATGAGAGAAACTATCAATAACCACTTTTTACGCATTACTGGAGTTTTAAACCTAAAACAAGAATTAAGAATAAACTAAATACTAGTGAATGACAGTTTAAAACTCGATCATTAAGAATTAGGGAGATCTTTATGTGATTCCACATGACTCGGCATAAAAGATTATAGCAGCGAAAAAAAAATCCCAAACTCATAATTGTTTTGAAGGAATTTTTTTACCCCTTGATTTTGTAGGGAAATGAAACGTTGTTTTACATTAATTTTCCACCACTTAGCAGAATGAAAATATAATAGCAGATGTTTTATCCGTTGTTGCAAACAAATGAGCTCGTGAAACTCAAATCGGGAAATGGGATTTAGAAGAAAATAAAAAGTTTTGTAAAATTTTGAAATTTTAATCCTAATAATACCTAGCAGTTTCATTAATTGAATTGGCTCAATACTGGTTGGACTACAGAACAAAAGCGTGATAGAATATTTAACGTATGACAATGGAGGTGATGGAATAATGTAGTATTTCCCCATCATTCTTTATCTGGAGTTCAGTGAGTGCAGACGTTAAACTGTGTCTCCGAAATCCTCTTCCGATAACAGTTGATTGTAAGTTGTATAAACTAATTCGTATATTTATACTAATTTTATACGCACTCATCTCCTCCTAAGAAAACTATAAACTTTTGAGATCTACTTCACATCTTTACAGCTGTACTAAATTGTGTAAATCGTTCAGATGAACGTAGACAGTGGGGGAGGAGGGAAACCGAAAACGATTTAAACCCCAACCATGGCCTCTCTATCGACAACAATTCCAAATCTTTCCTTTCTTCTAAAGAATTCCAGGAGCGTGTTACAAAGAACATTTCGTAAATATATGTGATAAAGGCCCGTACTTTATCTTTATAAAGGTTTGAACGAAAGGATTGGAACGACCCATCTGAATGCCTTTGGACGTTGTGGTACTAACATTTCTTCATGCCCTAGTCGTCCAATCTTGGTCAAATTCGGAGGATAGATCGAAGAGATTAATTTGAGCATCCCTAGCAGTAAATAATCTTATCACTAGCAGCTGCTTGCATGCGCAAATGGCTATTACTTTTAACGAGCCTTATTTCAAAGTTTACATCCGATTTTGAAGGAATTTTCAGGCAAAGTGCGGGTTATTCTGTAAATGGCGCTCTATTGAATTCATACTTCTCGAATCATTACTTCATTCTGCGTTTGCGCAAACGTAAATTACTTCATGTATAATGTTTTCACGCCCATGGGCGTGACGACTTGCAAGTCGTCTGATCTTGCTCCAATTTAATGCATAGTTGAGGGACGACGATTAAATTATTCCATATCATTTTCAACATGTTTGCATCATTAGTAACTCCTGCGCATGCGCGAAACTGTAATCCCAGGAACTAGACCGATTTCTAGCTTTCATTAGATTTTGATGACATTTTCCGGGAATGTGCGGGTTAGGCTGTCAATTGTCCCCAAACAATTTCATTTTTCTCAAATCATTACTCCATTCTGCATATCCGCTAACTTAAATTACTTTGCATCATTTTTCCGTTTTCTTAATGGCCGATTTCGACGTTTTACGTTACCTTCATCTTGATTGACTATATTCTGCTACGGAGTTTTTTATGATTATTAAAACCATTTTGATGGTCTATGTACATTTATGCTATTTTTAATTGGCAGGTACCTAGGTAGTTACTTAAATGTCGTTATTTTGAGATCAGGGGGACTAGTAAAGTGTAGGTAGATGTTTTAATTAATTGCATTAATATTCCCTCTGCAGATACGTATATCTACGCAGACATATTGATGACAACCTACGACTTTGCAAATGAAATGGAACTTCTTTGTAATGTCAAGAATTCAATATCACTGCAAACTTATTGTGGGGCCATTGAGTCTAATTTTTTTTTTAGTCGACTCATGATGCTATAGCCTGCAATTTTGCTCGTTTTCAAAGATCTGGAATAAAATTATAATGTATGGAGGGACTCAGATCTGCTTCGTAACCTCTGAGGCTAACCTCTTTCCTAATCGACCCACGGTGCTGTAAACGATGAGAATCCAAACATGAGAAGCTCGAGGTAGAGCGCAGCACGTAAATAATTACCTAAGCTTTTTTCTCGTCTTTTGTTGCATATGACCGCAAAAGCGTCGGACACAATGGATGATCCGTATCAAGACCGGAAGTAGAGGAAACGGAACCGTAACCCCAGTTTGTGGCTGAGATGAATTTTGTGAATATTATTTAGAGAGGTTGTTTTGTGATTTTATTTTATTTTATATTTGAATAATGGATAACTATTATTCAATATTATTCAAGGTTTATTAAGCAAAAAAAAAAAAAAAAAAAAAAAAAAAAAAGAGCTGAAGAAAAGGGGAGTGCTGTGAAAGAAAACGTCCAATATGAAAATAGTAATATCAACAATAAAGATAGATTTTTCAAAAGCTCTAAAATTTATTATTTTTTGATACTATATAAATATTTCTTATCTGGTATGTAGTAATCTTCCAAAAAATATAAATATGATACTATAAATAATATTGCCTATGTCTGGCACCCTACCACACCTGAACCCACTTGCATCTAAGTAGGTTGACCTACCTCCTAAAGCGCAAGAATGCCTCTCCCATATTAGCATAGATGCGTGTAATAAGTCCCTGTAGGTACTTACCGTGTAGTACAAAAACGAGCACACATGCTCTTACCTGTAGTATAAATTTCCTTCATGAAATTTTCAAGGCGAATTTTCAATCGCAAAATTCCTTTCTTGGTGTATCACAACAATCCACTGTTTTCCTTAAGGTTTTATCTCTTGGGAAATCCACGTTACCAGGATTACTTCACCCAAACACGCAGTAGGTACATATTAAGTAACCATCGTTATGACCTAATAATAAATAAATTAATAAATATTAAATAAATAAATAATTACAATTAATTATTAAATTAGTAAATGCCTGATGTAAAGGTTTGGTCATGTATGGTTTGATGTCTCCAGTTTTAGGTTTGTTCGCAGTGACCAGCAAACCGGTAAGAAACGGCTGGAAACGCGTTTGGGGCGTTCGCAGTTTCCATTTGGGGAAATCTCTGACTGTATATTATCCATGGTGGTCCGTTCGCAGTGAACAACAAACCAGTTTGAATCAAGTTGTGGATCGGTTTAATGGATCACAGAAATTTCTGCTGACCGATCTGACAATTTGCCCCCCACCACACCGTGACTCAAAGTAGCCAATCAAATCATTCCACTGTGAGATGTGTGGGTAGCGGGAGCTCAGAGAAATTTGTTTACCATAGAGATGATTAGATAAGCCAGCCGAAGGAGATAAGATAGCTGTTGGGTATCTGCATGTTGCGTGTCTGTTTACTAAGTTCTGCCTTTGCATTACCCTCGTTTTACTTTTACTGTTATTTATTAAGAGTTTCCTAGTCTGAGTTGTGGAAAATCTTATCGGTGACGTTGAATGGGAATCTTCGTCTGAATAGCAACAAAATACCAAATTATACAGTAAAATGTTATTAATTTACCACAACTGAAATCTTATTTGTAAAGCTTTTAAATTTACAAATTAAGTCGATCTCGAGATCGAGTTGAATTCTTCTTACCAGATATTGCATAGATTTCTTATTCCTGTTGGAAGGTTTGTTCACAATGATTATTTTTCATTTTTCAACCTGCTTGTTGTCTTGTATACAGGCCATCTCTTAACGGTTCAGGTTCTTTATTAATACATAAAATGCTAACCTATTCAAAGGATGGCGCGAGCCCACCAAGCAGGTCACAACAGTTGGAAGCTACGCGACGGTTTACTTTAGTCAAACCCGTTCGCAGTGCGGATTTGGTTACCAATGGTTTGAAATTAGGTGGTGGGTGGTGGTCATACATGCGCACTAAACCAATCGAAAACCTGGTCGCCAACGGTTGGCAACCGTTTCCAACCGGCACTGCGAACAAACTTCTGTTGTTGAGGACCTCTGTGGATGTCAGTGTGGTTGTTCATGTTCACTTGGTAGTTACCTACCTACCGTTTTTGTTTAGGTTTCCATTTTTATTGTTTGTATATGTTTCTTTATTATAATTATCAATTTAATTATAATATAATCATCATTCTTGGAAAGAATTGATGAGGTTGGAAGTGTCGGGAAAGAATTGTAGAGCGAAATGGGGCAACGTAAGGTGTCGACAAAGGGAGAATCACATCAACGACTTTTTTCTATAGGACACTGCCCCACTAGATCTCCTAGCGGTGGAGCTTGTTAGTTCAGAGCCCTATTACGAGGTACGGAGTCAGTATTGATCAGCTGAGGGGCCTCTGAGGCTCAATTATTTCCATACCCATCGACCTTTTTTTCAACTGTTAAGGTGTGAACCATTTTGGGGGTTACGATGCACCATATTGTGATCATGTATGTATACTACGTACGGGGTTTAATAATTATAGACTACTGATTTGAATTAAAGGGCTATCTTACACAGAAATAATAAACCTTTATGTAATAATTTGTAGCGTTTTCGTTCTAGGATTCGGATCCTGCGCTGGAAAAGCTTTGTTTAGGATTGGTAGAAGCGTCAACGAAGGTATGTTTTTCAGTTTGAGAGTCTCACAGAATTATCTTCTTACAGGAAACAGATCTTGTTGTTGCGAGGTACCGGTCGAGGTCGTTATATTCGCCCGTGGACGGCCACCTTCAAGCTTGTAAGTTGTCCTATTTGAACCGGTTAAAACAGCTGAAGCACCTAGAGCAAGTCAGACGCTTCCGAAGTCCCCCGCAACTCTCAACCTTGAGCAATCTAGGTAAGTTTTATACCCATGAATTTTGTACAATGGACTTGGATAATTTCATTGCAGAATTAATTATTGGGTCCGAATCTGCTTATTACGTCTCGTATGCATATGTACCACTTCTGAAAAAAAATATTACAAGGAAAAGAGTTCCAGTCATGCAGCATGATCGTATGAGCGAATAATTTTTGTAAATTATCGTACTATGTTATGTAAGAACTAGAGGCCTGTTAGGGCTTGGAAAGCCCAAATCTAGTACCTAACAGGAACTCAGCACATTATAGTAACGATATAAGTCCTACCTATTTGCGGCGTTATGTGACCTGGTGCAAAGCTAAGGCGATGTTATTAAATGATGTTTAGGCAAATTGAAAGTAGGTAGGAGATAGATAAGAGCAGTTGTCCTATCTATGCGGTTTTTTTTTTCTTTCTATTTTTATCCTCTATTTTTTACGTGGCATCTCCCGACCTTTCGCCGGCGATCCGCAGAGTCCAGGATTCAACTTTTTAGCTGCGCCGCCTTGTTGGATTGCTTTCTGCCTCGAAGTCGTTAGTCTTCGCCGGGCGCCCGCTAAGATTGTGTCCTGATTGCGGGCAGTCCAGATTGCGGTCAAGGAAAAATCTGTCCAGATTGCGGGCAACTAAAGTACCCTGTCCAGATTGCGGGCAAGAGATTAAAGTTGACCCAGGAACATAAAGCATATAACATTTTCAAAAGAGTCTCTCATTTTATTTTTTTGTAGCAAAAATATCATTAACATTAATTCTTACTTCGACCCCCCTCCCGCCCTACGGCCCATGGTTCGGCTGGGATTTTAAAATTTAAAATTCGCTTTTACACCCTATCGGAAAATCCCAAGAAGATCCCCCCACTCGTAGACTCCCCCCACTCAGCCGTTTGGCCGTGCATAGCATGGACAAACAGACAGACAGACAGACAGACAGACAGACGGAGTTTCATTCTTATAAATAATTAAATAATAATTTATAAGAATGAAACTCCGTCTGTCTGTCTGTCTGTCTGTCTGTCTGTCTGTCTGTCTGTCGTGTCTATGCACGGCCAAAAGGCTGAGTGGGGGGAGTATACGAGTGGGGGGATCTTCTTGGAATTTTCCGATAGGGGGAACGAGCGAATTTAAAATTGTCTAATCCCAGCCGAACCATGGGCCGTAGGGTGGGAGGGGGGTCGAAGTAAGAATTAATGTGCGCTTTTTGGACTTCCTCGCTTCCTCTACACCTCTAAACGGCCGTTGAAAATTCCGGAAAAATACCGGTTTCGTAGGTTTTTGAACGAGGAAGACGACGGCGCGATCGTTAACAGCTTGTCCGCAATCTGGAGTCATGAACACGTGTCAAACCCTAATCATCCCCTTCAGGTACCCACTTGACCGTAATCTGGACTGACCGCAATCTGGACCGACCGCAATCAGGACGACACCGCCCGCTAAGCGATTATTTGTCTTTGCAAAACTATTCTCATTACCAAATCAGTGGCTCTATATCCCTGATTTTGGATTGCTGTTTCAACTCAGCTATAGTGAAGCAGCTCTGGTAGCAGATTATTCTGTACCAGAAACTTCTCGTAGAAGCACGGTATTCCAGTATTGGAATATATCGTTAACATCCGGACGGTTCAACTCGCCAGAAAACGCTGCAACCGTCGCGTTGGAAGCGGCCATTTCAAGCGAGGCGGATTGCTGAAGGCCACAAGGAGCACTCCCTGGAAGTAACCACTGGACAGTCAAGGTCGGATCGATCCATATTTATTTAATAAATTTTATTTTATACATGAAGGACATTCAATCAGAATATATTTATTTTAACATCGATTGGCACAAGGAGCTCCTTACCACGTGTAATTTCTTTTATAGAATTATATTTTTTGTTCATTATTTGATTCTTAACTTTGGTTTATTATTTTTTATCAATCACCTTCCCGTATTTCTAATTCATTTTGTTAGGTATTTTATTTATTGAATTACCTAAACACTTATTTTATATGTTTTAACAAAACATATTTTTTGGTAGCAGAGCGTGGTTTGCATCGCTACGGGTAGTAATTGAATTAAATACTAAACCGCAAGACACTGCATTGCGGGTCTTTGCCTAACTATACTTTACGAACCATTCTCTTCGGTTGAAAAACATTTTTTTCTTCCTTTTTTTTTATTCTACGAATTTTCGTATTATATTCTGTTCATGTTGTATTGAACCCTTTTTACTTATTATAACTACGTTTATCTTATATTTCTTGTACAGCCGAACATCTAGTAGGCATATTTCCATCTTTTTTAAATTGTAACTTTGTATCTTCCCGCTCCTTAAAATCCCAAAAATTGTCCATTCCCTGAAACCGTTGTCCCATTTAATCCTTTACTACAATATCACTAATTATGGCTGGAGATGACATTCCACATGGGGGTGAGCGTACTACTTTTCAACGGAAAACTGATGGAATGAGAAAGGTGCGGGAATGCGGGAATCGAAATCCAGTACATACACGATACGGCAAAAAGGGTGATGAATGATAGCAGTACTCTCCCGGAATTTAGGGCCATGTTTAATTCTCTATCCCGATATTTGCAAAGATATGAATCGATTTGGGATGAGTTAGTGCAAATATACGAAGATGAGGACAAAGGGGATGAGTTTCCATCGCCTAATGATGCGAAACAGCGCAAAACCGTACGCAGTCTTTTTTATGAAATCAATACCATGAATGAAAAAATGAATTTGGAATCCGGAAGATCTGCGATTCAACAACCAAGCAATATTACCATTAGTGAGCCCGAATCTTCCTCACATCTCCCAAAAATAAACTTACCTCATTTTGATGGCTCTAAAATAACCGATTGGCCAAAATATCGAGACACTTCTCGTTCCCTAGTTCATGAGGACGACACGATTTCCCGAACTCGAAAATTTCATTATCTAGTGACGTCACTCAGTGGAATAGCCTATTCGGTCATCAGTGAACTCAAGGTAGAGGACGCGAACTACGAACTCGCGTGGAAGGCTCTTCTTGATACTTTCGATAAGAAAAGAGTTCTTGCGGCAACATATTTAAATAATATTTTGTCATTTAAGCCAATACAGGGCAAACCAACGCCTGATGGTTTTCAGCAGTTTTTGTCCAAAATTTCGGACAGCGTATCGGCATTCAAACTGTTGAACATTACCCAACCCCTGGAATTCGTCCTTTTTCATATGTCAATCAAGTGCCTAGATCCTTTAACTCGCGAACAATTTGAAATAATGCACAAGGATGTCGAGTTTCCAACTATGGATGATTTGACGAAATATGTTCGTGAGCGGAGCCTAGCTTTACAATTAGCTGGAACCACCACTCTTGGTGATTCGAATTCTATATCGGATAAAACCCACCAACCTAACAGATTAAAGTTTTACAATTCCAAATCTAAATCGCAGCTAAAGCCTACATTATTTTCTTCCGAAAGATCAGGATCTTCGTCGTCTTCGCAACAATCAGTGGAGCCTCCATGCGTGATTTGTGGATGCCAACATAATTTGATTAATTGTTTAAAATGTCATTCAATGTCCGCTAAACAACGTTCAGATTCCTTAACAAAATGGAGAGGCTGTAAAAATTGCCTATCGAGTGCTCACAATACTCACAAGTGTTCCTCAAAACGGAGTTGCCACTTTTGTCACCACCGGCATAACTCTATGCTTCATATCCCCACTTCTCAACAATCGAACGACAATCTATCCGCCAATCCACTCCCACAGAGGTCTAGCGTGAATACAGAAACATCTAAACCAATCCCACCAGCATTGAGCTCTACATCTCAGTCCGAAATTCAAGTTTTACTTGGCACTGCAGTGGTGGAAATTCAGGACTCGCTCGGAAATTTCCATGCGATCAGATGCGTGATAGATTCAGGGAGCCATTTCTCATTTATTACCCAGAAATGCGCCCAAAAATTGGGCATTTCTTTGGCTCGGTGCAGCAAGAAAATAAGTGGGATCGGCCAAACGCTTTTCGAAGGCATTAAAGGGCAATTGACGTGCAATCTACGCCCTTTGAAGCGAGTTAGTCCTCAACTAAACCTCGATGCCTTGGTAGTGAATAATATTACCAGTTACTTACCCACTGTTTCGGTACCGAGCCACATCGCTCAACATTATTCCAAATTCAACCTAGCGGATCCTAAATTCTTCGAACCAGCATCCGTTGACCTTCTTCTAGGGGGTGATATGTTAAGCGAAATTTGGATAGGTGCTCCTATTTCTGTGGGCGAAAACTTACCCAAAGTCTTCAATTCAGTATTCGGCATGATCGTTATTGGAAAATACGAGGATGTTGACAATTCCAATTTATACAATTCGAAAGCATCGTTATTTGTTACTCAAGAACCTGACTGCTTAACCAATGAACTTAGTCGATTTTGGGATATTGAGGAGCCAGTAGCTTCACACACCCTTATTTTATCCGATGAAGAACGTAAGTGTGAGGAGCATTTCAGCTCTACTCACTATAGAACTGATAACGGTCGTTATGTGGTGAAGCTCCCTTTCATTGATCAACCTCCCGATTCCTCAAATTCACAGTACATTGCTATGAAGCGTTTCAAAATTCTTGAAAATAAACTTGAGAGAAATCAAGATTTGAAAATAAAATATATTGCATTCATGTCGGAGTATTTGAAGCTAGGTCACATGACTGCCACGAATTCTATTTCAAGGTTTGTTATTCCTCATCACGGAATATCCAAGGTCTATCGAGGAGAGGTCAAATTGCGAGTCGTCTTTGACGCTTCAGTAGAAACATCGTCTGGCTCGCTGAATAATAGCCTTCACGTTGGTCCAAAGTTACAGAGTGATATAAGGAACATCATCCTCAACTTTCGTCGTCACCCGGTAGTATTTGTGACAGATATCGTTAAGATGTATCGTCAAATATTAATTGACAACGAGGACCGAACCTTTCAACATGTTTACTGGCGTAATGACTCATCTCAACCTATTCAGAAATTTGAACTAAACACTCTTAGCTATGGGTTGTCCTGTGCACCCTATCTCGCGCTCAGAGTTATTCGACAATTGTGTATAGATGAAGGTCATAGGTTTCCTAAGGCCGCCGATGTTCTACTTCACGATTCATATATCGACGATCTCGCTTCTGGTGGATCGTCCATGGAAGAGGCTCTAGACCTCCAAACCCAATTGATAAATTTGTTAAATCTTGGTGGGTTTCAGTTAAGTAAATGGGCATCAAATAGACCTGAATTGTTATATAATATTTCCGCCGATCTCAACAATAATACTTCGATTTCACTTTCTGAAAAGGATGATAATAATTTGAAAATCCTTGGACTCCAATGGGACATTAAGTGTGATAGTTTCACATACGTTATTGTGCCTCCAACAATTAAATACACAAAACGATCGATTCTTTCAACGGTCACAAAAATTTATGATCCGATTGGTTTTCTTTCTCCAGCTGTTATTCAGATGAAGTCAATTATCCAAGATTTATGGGAAGAAAACTTGGAATGGGATCAAACCATACCCTCAGGTATAGCCGAAAAGTGGAAATGCTTAGTAGACGAGCTGCCACATCTATCTAAAGTGAAAATTCCTCGCTTTATTGGAATCCTATTGCAATGTAGAATCGTAGGATTCGCCGATGCATCGATTACAGCATATTGTGCTGCTATTTATCTCCAATGTTTCACTTCTACGGGAATTCATTCACATCTGGTTATAGCGAAAACAAAGCTGGCTCCCGTCAAACAAATATCCATTCCACGTTTGGAACTATGTGCAGCCTTATTATTGTCAAGATTGTATGAATCAATTTCTCATTTTTTAGCAAGTTTATCGGGCGAGAGTTTACCAGCTCGGTTCTTCTCCGATTCTTCTATAGTCTTAGGTTGGATTCATACACCATCATATAGACTTAAGACATTCGTCAGTAATAGAATCACGGAGATAAATCAACTCACCCCTGCGTCATCATGGCGTCATGTTTTATCACAAATGAATCCAGCGGATTGTGGGTCGCGAGGACTCTTAGCCCACCAGCTCGTCAACTTTGAGTTATGGTGGACTGGCCCTCCCTGGTTGTGTTTACCGGAAGAGGAATGGCCATCTTCCCGATTTGATATTCCGACAGAACTCCCTGAATTATCTAACAAAGGGGTATCCCTCACCACCTCTGTTAACCCTGCGTCGATCACGTGGGAGCTAGAGTAATAGTCACCCACGTGGGGTCCACCAGGACCCCACTCACATTTCTGGCTGTGCCGCCCTATTGTTGCATGGGCCTAGCGTCAAAACATCATGCAATCAATTCTGAGGTGTCTACGAGGATAGTCTCCTAATATCGTGTCTATGGTAGCAAAGTTGCAGCTTGTAGCTCCGAAATTACATGGGCCAAAGAATTTCCTCATCTAAGAAAACCAAAAACGCAAGAGAAAGGAATAAAAAGCAAAACGTTCAAGTCTTTTATTTATATCAGAACGAAATATAAACTTTAGTCAACTTTTTAGGCATATAAACTCTAAGAAGGCCCATTGTTTTTCAATAAAATGCGGAACTTCAGCCAACACAGAACTTTTTCGAAAATTGCCTTTTCATATTGCCTTTTTGCATGGTGCCAACGAAAGTGAATTTACATTTAGTGAGCACCTCCGCTTATACGTATGACGTGAACCAATTGTTTGCAGTCACATTGCGATTGGTATTTTTCATGTTTTCACAACAAAGAACTCGTCGGACACTGAGTCCTCGTTAGGCAAGATTTCGTCCTCCACTTCACTGTCTACAAGTATGGACAAAAAACGACTGATTCACATTCCCAGTTTTTTCCATGGTGCAAACAGGAGAACTAAGTAACCACTACGTATGTATGCTCAAACGATTGAAAATTAAGACAAAACATGTGAGTGAATGTGCCGAAATTTTTTTTTCACGGAAGTCCACGTGGGGTCTACTCAGACCCCAACAACGATTTTCATCAAACAGAAATGAATTCAAAAGGTACACTATCCTGGAGGACCATTGCTACCTCGCCAACCTCTGGAGCAGTACTGAGTAGGAAGCTACTCGAGGAGCAGGCAGTGAGGGGCAAAGTGGCTATAAGGGAGGGAGGGGGGAAGGAAGGTGCGCATGGGGTCCACCTGGACCCCACGTGGTCGACGTTGGGTTAATCATGCTCACTTCATTAAATGAATATCACGATTCTCGTCATATTTGAAACTTCTCCGGGCGATAGCATGGATGAAACGTCAGGTACAGAACGTGAAGAAATCAAAAACTCGGTGTTCAGATAAAACCAGTCATTTCACTGTTCCTGAGCTCAATGAAGCGTTGACGGTTTGCATCAAGCAAACTCAGCTTTACTATTTCTTCGATGGTGATCTAAGATTTGCTGAACGTGCAATTTCCAAATTTTCAAAGCTTCATCCATTCTTTGACAAGTGTGGAATTTTACGCGTTGGTGGGCGGCTCCGCCACTCGAACTTAAATTGGGATCACAAGCATCCCATTCTTCTTCCAGCCGATGCTCATCTCACTCGAATCATGATAGACCACTACCATCACCTATACCTCCATCCTGGACCAAAGGCCCTACAGGCTTTGATTCAGATGAAGTTCTGGGTGCCATCTTTAAGAAGAGTGATTCGTCAAAGGAACTTTTACTGCTTAAAGTGTTATAAGGCCAGGGCCAAAGGATTGACGCCGATCATGGGTGACCTTCCCCCCTGTAGACTTCAAGGTGGGCGGGCATTTTTGAACGTTGGAGTGGATTTCGCTGGTCCGTTTATCATTCGAGACTCATTACGACGTAAGGCTCAACAGTTCAAGGCATACTTATGCTTATTCGTAAGTATGGAAAGCAAAGCTCTCCATCTAGAGGTGGTTAGCAGCCTGACGACAGAAGCCTTCCTGGCCACCTTGTCGCGTTTCATTGCGCGGAGAGGATTACTATCTGAAATATTTTCTGACTGTGGGACAAACTTCGTCGGAGCATCTCATAAAATTCGGGAATGTTTCGAGTGGTTTAACGAATCTTCCACAACCGATGCAATCGACCAATTTTCTACTAATCGGGGAATTCAATGGAATTTTAATCCTCCCCACACTCCTCATTTTGGGGGTTTATGGGAAGCGGGCGTCAAGTCGTCCAAAAGCTTGCTCCATCGAATTGTTGGTGATTCCATTCTCACCTTCGAGGAGATTACAACAGTTTTTGCGAAGATAGAAGCCATACTTAATTCGAGGCCTCTTTGTCCCGTCTCAAACAGCCCTGAAGAGAGTGATTTCATGTCCCCCAGGCATTTTCTTGTTGGAAGACCGCTTGTTGCGATTCCTCAACCGTCTCTCGAAAAAGTTCGCGACAATATCCTGTCTAGATGGCAGCTGGTAAAGAAGATCGAGGATTCATTTTGGAGCAGATGGCGTCGAGAATATCTCTCAGTTCTTCAGGCAAGGGTCAAGTGGCATCGGCCTTCAACAAATCTTGAGGTAGGGGATCTAGTGCTGATCAAAGGAGACACCAACGTGCTGCAGTGGCCTCTTGCTCGAGTGACACAAGTACACCCTGGGCGAGACAACGTTGTACGCGTGGCTACAGTAAGGACCCCAACCACATCGTATAAACGTCCAGCCACAAAACTTGTTCCTCTCCTACCCTTGAAATCTTCTCCCTTCCCAATGACTCAATAAATTTGTTCAATAATTTGGTGGGCGGATGTTTAGGCAAATTGAAAGTAGGTAGGAGATAGATAAGAGCAGTTGTCCTATCTATGCGGTTTTTTTCTTTCTATGTTTATCCTCTATTTTTTACGTGGCATCTCCCGACCTTTTGCCGGCGATCCGCAGAGTCCAGGATTCAACTTTTTATCAGCGCCGCCTTGTTGGATTGCTTTCTGCCTCGAAGTCGTCAGTCTTCGCCGGGCGCCCGCTAAGCGATTATTTGTCTTTGCAAAACTATTCTCATTACCAAATCAGTGGCTCTATATCCCTGATTTTGGATTGCTGTTTCAACTCAGCTATAGTGAAGCAGCTCTGGTAGCAGATTATTCTGTACCAGAAACTTCTCGTAGAAGCACGGTATTCCAGTATTGGAATATATCGATAACATCCGGACGGTTCAACTCGCCGGAAAACGCTGCAACCGTCGCGTTGGAAGCGGCCATTTCAAGCGAGGCGGATTGCTGAAGGCCACAAGGAGCACCCCCTGGAAGTAACCACTGGACAGTCAAGGTCGGATCGATCCATATTTATTTAATAAATTTTATTTTATACATGAAGGACATTCAATCAGAATATATTTATTTTAACATCGATTGGCACAAGGAGCTCCTTACCACGTGTAATTTCTTTTATAGAATTATATTTTTTGTTCATTATTTGATTCTTAACTTTGGTTTATTATTTTTTATCAATCACCTTCCCGTATTTCTAATTCATTTTGTTAGGTATTTTATTTATTGAATTACCTAAACACTTATTTTATATGTTTTAACAAAACAAATGATTAAAAAGAGGACATACCGATCAAAATGTAAGTAATGAATAAAATAAATATCACCAGTTGAGGTGGTCCTCGCCACTATGAGACTAAACAAAAAGTTGAATCGGGGAATATCTTTATATATAATTCCGAACGGTCTTTGAAATTGTGAAGAACTTCGCGGTCCGATTTTAGTGTTAGACTTCTCATTCGAATCAGCACGGCCCCAAGTTTGTTGCAAAAGTGTCGCCGTTCGTCTCTATACCCGCCTTGATCGTGTTCTAGGCGGTCCTTATCAACGAGAGTTGTTTATTAGGCTGTGGCTGTAACAACAGTTGCCATCAATTCACGATACGTAAGAAGCGTAGTGTAGTTACTAACATCTAGGAGAGTAACTACTGAACGAAGAAATTGAAATTGAAGAACTTAGCGGACTTTATATATACCTAATTCCGAACGGTCTTTATATATAATTTCGTAACAGCTCGGCCCAAGTTTGTTGCAAAAGTGTCGGTAAGTAAGAAACGTAGTGATGGGGTCTCTGGGACATTAAGAGACGAGTGAAGTGATGAGGACTTTCCTGATCAGCTGAACAGGTAGCTGTGCAGTGATCTAACTCTTTAGAAACACGAATTTACTGACCTCTTTCTGCTACGAAAGCACTGGATTGTTTTTTGTGGCTACTCGAATACTCCACTTTCGGTTTCCTAACAGCTCAACATTTGATTACGAGGTACTGTATTACTATGTCATCGTTCTACCATATGTTGATGGAACGCCAAGTAACAAAATGTTGTAACAAATTCAATTTTAATTTGGTAGGATCGGTTTCTTTTTCTTAATTGTCACATCGGTGATAAACTAGGTACCTACACATACTTTTTGTGCGTGAGTCCTACGATTGGAAAATGTCCATATCTCCGCTCAAGGGGAAGGTCTACACCAAATTCTTCACGGAAGAATTCAAACACGCAGTCCAAACACGCAGCGGAAAGTTCGTTCACCTTCACCAAGTTCACCTTCCAGGACGCGTCTGGCAGGTACATACGAGGTGTTTCCTTTTCGGAAGAAACTTACAATCAGATAGAACCTCTTCAGAGCTGCCTCTTTAAGAACGTTGAGATAAAATACAGCTCCAATAGCAAAGAGCTGGAAATGCAAATAACCTCATCTACGAGAATCACTCCATCCCAAAACGATCTCAACCAGGTAACATATATTTATACCAGCATCACCGATCTTCCAAAGGTCAACACTGCCAACATTTTAGTAATTTGTGTTGGTCCTGCCGATGTGTGCACAGTGGCGCGCAATGACGAAGAGTTGACACTCTACAATATCCCGATTAGGGATAAAACCGGAACCGTCAATCTTATCCAATGGGGGAAACAATTCAATTTCAACTCACATGACATCGTGGCAGCACACCTCATTACAACCAAAAAATTCAAAAATATATTCGAAGCACAAATTGGACATGACACAACACTCGAAATTAATCCAGACACAGAACAAGCACGAGCTTTGCTGGAGTGGTACCAGACACATCAGGACGAAGACAGATGTAGCATCTCCTACACACAACTCAACACCAGTTCGACATCTACGAGTACTACCGATCAAGATACAATCGGCGACATAAAGATGTAGATAGAAGACACGGACGCGCAGATTCACACGCTTACAAAGAAACGGAGTAGACTCGAGATAGAATTACACCATCATCTCACCATGCCCAAATTCTGAATTCCCCGATTCAACTTTTTGTTTAGTCTCATAGTGGCGAGGACCACCTCAACTGGTGATATTTATTTCATAACGTTACTTACATTTTGATCGGTATTTCCTCTTTTTTAATCATTTAATAACATCGCCTTAGCTTTGCACCAGGTCACATAACGCCGCAAATAGGTATGACTTATATCGTTACTATGATGTTCTGAGTTCCTGTTGGGTACTACTGTTATACGGACTAGATTAGGGCTTTCCAAGCCCTAACAGGCCTCTAGTATATTATAAAGTCCGTTAAGATCTTCAGTTTCAATTTCTTCGTTCAGAAATAACTCTCCTAGATGTTAGTAACTACACTACCTACGTGAATTGATGGCAACTGTTGTTACCGCCACAGCCTGATAAACAACTCTCGTTGATAAGGACCGCCTAGAAAACGATCAAGGCGGGTATAGAGACGAACGGCGACACTTTTGCAACAAACTTGGGGCCGTGCTGATTCGAATGAGCAGTCTAACACTAAAATCGGACCGCGAAGTACTTCACAATTTCAAAGACCGTTCGGAATTATATATAAAAAAATGTTTTGGAAATTGAGGACTGAGTGAAAATAAAGTGATAACTACCAATTTTATGGCACAAAACTCCGTCTAAATATTAATCTGCTTTCAAAAAAAGATATTATGTAATAAGCCGAGGGTTCTACAAGAGTTGAGTTCTGACCATTTCCCCGTGCTACTTCAGCTTACTTTTAAATGTTCGAGACCACGTGCGATGCTCAAATACCCGGGGACACGAGACTCTCTCGAACGATCAAGTTTGTCCCCCACCCCGGCAACTACTTGGAACCGTTCCCTACAAGAAGAACTGTGAGTTCTTCAATTCCGTTCAACCTGTTTAGTGGACATGTAGGTCAGAATGAAGTGTATAGTTTGGTGATCTGGATGCTCGCAAGCTCGCATCTCAAAAATACATAACATCAAGTAGTCAATCCCTTAGTAAAAATGCAGATTAGTTGGATATGTAGATCAGAATGAAGTGTATAGTTTCGTGGTCTCATAACACGATCACATAACAGTTTAGAAACGTAAATGTGACTTTTCATTTGTGACTCATGAGCTGCTCCGAGTTGAACGGAATTGAAGAACTCACAGTTCTTCTTGTAGGGAACGGTTCCAAGTAGTTGCCAGGGTGGGGGACATACTTGATCGTTCGAGAGGGTCTCGTCCCGGGGACCAATAACTTGGAACCT
The DNA here is from genome assembly GCA_030762985.1 of Adelphocoris suturalis. Lineage (NCBI taxonomy): Eukaryota > Metazoa > Arthropoda > Insecta > Hemiptera > Miridae > Adelphocoris > Adelphocoris suturalis. The sequence continues at coordinate 68,707,492 of CM061040.1, read as the reverse complement.
TTACAGAGGACGAAAGGATTGATCTTGGAATTCAGTTGAAAACACTTCCATGTCAGCTTCTAGTCAAGCTCCAATCCAAGGTATCTGACGTTGTTCTTCTGTGGTACCCGCTGACCGCCAAAGCAAATTGAAGGCTGATTGCGTCGAGTTTGGTTAGTAAAGGCTACCAATACATCATTCATGCTCACTCTACATCTGCAACATCATAGAGAGACGCAGTCAACGAACTCCTGGAGTATGCCCTCTACGTCATTGCAGTTGTTTGCTGAGCTAAGAATGGCTACGTCATCAGCTTACTGGAAGACTGTAAGGACAGATGAACGAGGAAATTCACCAGCAACAACAAGATACTAATAAACTGTCCTGTGGGACACCTGCGTATATGTCACATGTTTCAGACATGTGACATATAGCTTCGCCATAGCTTCGCCACAGCTAACAGTGAAATAGCGGGCTGAGAGGTACGAAAGAACCATTCTATAGTACGTATCTGGCAAACAATCTTTTATCATTGAGGAGTCCCACATGCCAGACTCTATCGAACACCTGATCGGTGTCTAGGAATAATGCCAAGCAAACGTCTGTATGTTCGAGAGAGTCGTAGATGTTCTCAATTAGGTCTATAAAGATGCTGAGGGCAGGAGTGGGAACTTTCAAATTCAAACTGAGTGGGAGGAATCAGTGATTGAAGGAACACGAACAGTTTTGATAGGAGGAGGGTCTCAAATAGTTTGGCGAACAACGGCAACAAACTTATTGGTCTGTAACTGCTTGGATCAGGTTTGGACTTGCCCGGCTCTTTAATCACGATAACTTTTGCATGCTTCCAGTACTTGGGAAAATAAGACATACGAAGAGCTGCGTTGAAAATTTGGGTTAGTAATACAATAGCTTTTCGTGGTAATGCCTTAAGTAGAGGCTATCCAATTCCATCCAACCCCGGAGATTTTCTTCTTTGTGCCCTATTTATTACATCTCTGATCTCTCCAGAAGTGAAGAAATCAGTGAAAACACTCAACGACAAAGCTTCCCGTACGAATTCTTCACTGAGTTCATTAGATCCATCATCCTGTACTTCATGTGGGCGACATTGCTCTCTCAATTTCGAGGCGAATAAATCACATCTCTCTTGGGATGTTGCTGCCTACATACTACCATTTTTAAGGGGTTGAATTCTAGAGCTTTCTTTTATTACTTTTTTCGTTTTCAGCCACAAAGATCCGCTTTGGGGGTCAAGGCTCTTAATTTCGTTCCTAGGGCGTTCTCGTGTTTCAAAGCAAGCTGATTTATCATTCCCTGTGGCTCGATTAAAAATTGTCTTGTCTTGGCGATGTAGAATCTGATGTCACCTTGTACGAGCAGTTTTTTTTTAGCTAGCAAAAGCTGAGATATAAGAGGAGAAATATCGAAAGATTGAGGCCTTGAATACGAATTTTGTCTAGAATCTGTCGAATCTCTTGCAGCAGTTTGTATTAGAGTTGTTAGGAAAGTAACAGTTTAGTCCACATCTTCAGGGGTTTTCAACTGAATTCCAAGATCAATCCTTTCGTCCAGAAGTACTCTGTAAAGGTCCCAAGTTATTGGTCCCCGGGTATTTGAGTTCATCGCACGTGGTCTCGGGCAATTTAAGGTAAGCTGAAGTTCCAATGTGGCCATAGTATGAATTGATATTTTTAATCAGGTCCGAGCCAAGTTCCTTGGATACACAAATACGTTCTCTATTTCTCACCTTTTTTATACAGAAGATCACCTTTTTTGTATGTACTGTTGTCAAGGGTAAGTTCATTCTGATTATTTTGTTGGTCTTGCTGAAGATCTTGGATTAAGACCAAGTTAACCACTTGTAATTTATAATCTGTATTCTCAAAAGTTTCTAAAACATGATTTCTCGAAAGTGCATCTGCTTCTTGATTTGTTTTTCCCGGCGAATAGCTGATAGTAAAATCATACTGAGACGAATAATAAACTAATCCGCCAAGCTCTTCATCAGTTCTCGCTTTAATTTTCAAATTTTCCAATGGTCTATGATCAGAAAATACCTGAAACGTGTGACCTATTAACCAATGTTGCCAATATCTCAATGCTTCTATTATTGCCAGACACTCCAGATAAACCGCTTTCTTCTTTGCTTGGGGAGGGGTGAATTTCTTTGCGAAATAGGCTACAGGATTTAACTCACCATCATCTTGAATTTGTTTTATAATAGCCCCCATTCCCAGAGCACTTGCGTCTGTGAAAACCAATGTTCTCTTTCGTGGGTCGAAAATTGATAGAATTGAACTCATTCATAGGATATTCCTTAATTTTATTGAACGTAGTGTCACATTCAATAGTCCATTTGAACTCTATATTAAGGTACGTAGAAGATTGTGCATAGGTTCAAGCGACCAGGTAGGTGTAGTCTGGAATGTATTTATGATAAAAATGAATCCTTCTAAATTTATGCCATGGATTAATTTCTAAATGTGCTCAAAATGTTGATCAAAATCAGATAATAATATCAAGATATCGTCGATGTAGTTTATACAAAAATCTTGAAGTACGTTCCGCCGGACTATCATAGCTAGTATTCTTAGAAAAATTGCAGGTGAAATGTATCAAGGACTTAGGTCGCCCCCCAGAGGTGCAATGGGGCCCTGAATCCTCGAAAGAGATAGAGGAGAGTGACAGTATCCCGTGAAAGAGATACCACTCCTACTAATAGCATTAATGTGCTATGTTCGGAGTAGATTGGTTTTCCAGTTCTAGGATCACCCATCCAACGCCAAACGCAGCCTTTCGAAAACATGAGAAGAGGCGTGCGACGCCCGTCGGGTAACAACGAAGTGACGGCAGCGCTTTCTCTGGGATTCCGACGGGAACTCTGTCACACTCCCCCTCTTAAAGACATACTTGATTGAAGAGCAAGTATGTAAACTAGGTGGAATAGTTTACTGGTTGAGAACTGATGCTCGTTAATAAATAGCTGCATTGGCGATTGAGGATGAGAAAAGAGAAATTAAAACAGGATGGATTGTCAATGAATCTTCATAAGAACATTAGGTAATTAACCCCAACCAAAGATTGGAACAATCGGGGGTAAACGGTGGCTCAACTATGGAGACTTATACCTTTAGGAAAATAAAATAGATATAAATTAAATGGCCAACGTCCGGGACTTAAATTGGGAACTAAGCCCTGGAAATAATAATTGGGAACAATGCCCTTGAATTAATTATTGGGAACAATGCCCGGGTATAAAGAATATATAATAAAAATGGCAAAGGCCAGGTATACCATAGGTCTGAAATTGAAAATATAAGAGGGGAATAAATGAAAAATTATAAGTCAAAGACCAATGAAATTATTTATATACCAAAGGGTGATAATGGGAGTTCTTTCTGGAAAACCCGGGCCATGTTTCTTCTGAAACATTAACGCCCCAAAAATAGTGGATCGGATTACTAGGCGTCAGCGGTTCATAATCCTAACCACGTCTGCTACCATATCATGGACTTAGGTCGCCCCCCAGAGGTGCAATGGGGCCCTAAACCCTCGAAAGAGATAGAGGTGAGTGACAGTATCCCGTGAAAGAGATACCACTCCTACTAATAGCATTAATGTGCTATGTTCGGAGTAGATTGGTTTTCCAGTTCTAGGATCACCCATCCAACGCCAAACGCAGCCTTTGGAAAACATGAGGAGAGGCGTGCGACGCCTGTTGGTAACAACGGAGCGGCGGCAGCGCTTTCTCTGGGATTCTGACCGGAACTCTGTCACAAATGTTTAAACCAAAAGGGAATCTCTTCCATTGAAACGATCTTTTTCTCTTACTCGCAAAATTAATGTCTAAAACCGAATACCACTTACGATTTCGTGTTTTCACCATAATGTGTTTAATTTGTGGGAAGGGCTGTGATTCCGGTACCAAAATCTTGTTTAACTCACGAAAATCAATACACAGTCTACAACGTCTATTTTCCTCTTTTTTATATGCCAAAGTCACTGGAGCGGCAAAAGGAGATTCAGATCCCTCTATCAATCCTACTTCAAGTAACTCAGTAATTTGGTTCTCGATTTCTCGATCAACAAAAATAAAGCATCCATATGGTTTATTGAAATATATTTGCTTTCTGTGAGTTCAATATGGGCCTCTGAGTTAAGTTGTCCGACATAATATTTGTGTTGGGCAAATATTGAGAAATTCCTCTTCAGTAGACTTGAAATGCGTCTTACGACGTACCTATTTGCTTAAAGTCTAAATGTTGCAGTTTTCCCAAATACGCCGAAATGTCTTATTCCAAATAATTTACTTTCACTACTTTATCATTTTCTACATTATCGATATGATTATCACATACACGCTGGAGAATATTTAGGTGCTCATCTTGAATTAAACGAAATTTTTGAATACCATCCAATCTTGGTAATGCACCATATGAAAAGTTATCATTCTTAATCACATGAAGGTCTACCTCGCGTTCTATTTCACGTATTTTTATAGGTAATTTGATCTTGTTAGAGCTTGTTTGCATACCACTAATTGTTTTAACAGATGTAAATTCGTTCTGGTTTAGCAATAGATTTTCATTTAAATCATGTAAATACTCATCTTTGAAAACAAAGTTTGTGTCTTCGTCGAAATATAAAGGTATATATAAAATATAAATAGTCCGTAATTTCTTCCGATATTAATCGAATGGAAGTTAATTTTATTACCCCTTCGGTGCTGTCAAAACCTCGTTCCAAATGGTTTCGTACCTGAGCTGACTGCATCTTCAAGGTTTTCAGGGTGACGAAAAACCGATTTATCAGTTTCTGGGTGAATTGAATAACTACGGCAGACCGTGGTTTCTCCTTAAAGAAAACATATTTTATTGATTAGAATCACATGTTAGCTAGGTAATCTGCTTCATGAATATTCCAATAGAATTCTTCTCACCTTAAAGAAAATCGGTTGTTATAGTCTTTTCTTCTAAAAGTTCTAAGCGCAAACTACAAATACAAACAAATTGAAAGAATTGAACTTTACATACTTGCTCCATTGTCAAAACAACGATGTTACGAAACGAAATAACAAACAAACAAAAGTGGAGTTGGTCCTTCGCTTTTACACACACACACTCACACACTTTTTTTTCTTTTTTTTACAAAACTCCATTCAAAGCACACCATTAAATTGAAAAATAAACAAATAAAATTAAAAAGTGGGGAGGACGCCCAGGTTTACCTGACGCCGGCTCTAGGGATAAGGGAAGTTGTAGGACGAGGAGGAAGAATTTTTTTTTTTTTTTTTTTTTTTTTTTTTTTTTTTTTTTTTTTTTTTTTTTTTTTTACGTAGGCAGGTGAGGAAATCTTTAAGATCCTAAGGTGGTAATCGGATCTCGTAAGATACCCAAAAGGGACCGCACTCCGGGTTATGTATGATTCAAACACACTAAAACCTCACCTTCCTTTTCCCACGTTGGAACTCAGCCTGGAACTGTTTAACACATTACTTCAGGCCGAGTCCTTGAGAAATTTCTTCAGTCCTCTCGGTCCATGTGCTCCCTCCTCCTCTGTCTCTCCCGTTCCAAGATGATCTTTTTCTGGAGGATGTCTTCAACGTAGGCAGCTACAAAATTCCATTTTTGCTCTCGTTCAATCATTTTGGCTACTACCACCTCCGGTGTCACGTCTTGAGGTGGTAATTCCAGAGCATCCTGTAGCCCTCTTCTTTCTGTAGCCCATCGCTTGCATACAAAGAAAGTATGGAGCACATCATCGTCCATTTCCTGGCAGTATGGACATATTGGGGAGTCTACTTTTCCCATTTTATAGAGATATGCGTAAAACAGCCCATGCCCAGAAAGGAACTGAGTCAGGAAAAAGTTTACTTCTCCATGTTTTCTATCTAGCCATACCTTGATCTGAGGAATCAAGCGTGCAGTCCATCTCCCTCTCTGCTCTAAATTCCACATTTCCTGCCATCTTGCCATTGTATATTCTCTCTCTTCAGCGGCTAAATGAGCTCTTTCTCCTTCCTCTCTTCTATCAAAGATTCGTTTGCGTTCTGCAGCCAATAGATGGATTGGGATGCTGCTTGTAAGTACTAGTATGGCTGGCTCTGACACTGTTCTGTAGGCACATGCAATCCTCAGCGCTCCTCTTCGTTGAACTGCAATAATTCTCTTGCGATAGTAGGCAATGTTTAGGGCATCTGCCCATACCTCCGCACCGTACAAGAGTATTGATTGTACAACGGTCATCATGAGACGACGCTTACATGGGAGGAGGAAGAATGGGATGAAAGGAAGTGCCCCTATAAAAAGACCACCAGTTCAAGTAAGAACCCCTCAGGAAGCGGGTGGTGATACCATGGAGCACTCCCACCGAGTTGCCCAACTCGAAAAACTCCGTGGCACTTTTCCCGCAACACACCCCGCGCCATGACACTGTCGCAGTCATGACCTTGATGTTATTGGTCGCCACTCCTTTTAGCTCGGAAATCGCTTGCCACTGGTCATTTCTGTCATACTTATTTATTTTAGCCCGCCAGGTCTGCTCCATTCTGCCACTTACAACCTGGACATCCAGGATTATGGCAGACCCATCGGGCTTGACAGCAACGATATCCGGCTTCTTGCCCCTCTATTTCAACATCCCAACCGCTAAATGACAAAACGCCTGCTATCTGCTTGGCAACCGCATCGTGACGGACAATGCGGCCACCGTGAATACGAGGACACTGCAGCACCACATGATAGAGATTCTCATTTTTACACCGACAGGCACAGCAAAGGGTGTCCACTATCCCACGACTACTCCGTGAACACCTCACCGAGGTGGCTAGTGTAGCCACCCGGACGGCATGAAAACGGCAGTAGTCGCGGGCCTCATTGCCCTCTAAAGCCCATCCCACCCACTGGGAAGAAATGAGGGATTAAGAGCACTGTCGGAGTTCTTTATCATCTACTAAATCATGTAGTGCAGTAGCGAACTCAGCAGATGAGCCAGGTTTTGGAGCAGTAGCTCGGTCGCACCACAGCAACTGCTGCCTGACAAAGTGCACATCAGCAGCAGTGCGGGCGACCTCCCAGCTCGAGTCTCTAAGGGCGAGCAATCGCTGGCGGCGTATCGATGGGATGCTGGCTGAGACAGAGAGACAATACCGAGCCCACCGGCCTTGACCGGTGTGTGGATATAGGCACTTGGGACACCAGGTGGAAAGCCTAGCCAAGAGCGCACAGCAGAGCGAACTTTGCGATCTAACTCTAGCAGCCTCCCCCCAGTAAGCCTACCGAAGACTAGCCCCAAAGGTTTGCTTTGGCAGTAAGTACGTGCGAAGGAGGCACAGCTTCTGCTGTGGCTTCAATGGAGCCTTGGTGATACGAGCTAGTGCTCCAAGGTCCTCACGGCTTGCAGCAATGGTGGCCACACCCATGAAGTCAACTCCAAGGTACCGCCAAACCTCCAGCATGGATCAGGTGGGGATGGGTGACTGTCCTATGATAAAACACTCCTCATCCACCACCTTCACCTGATGCTGGCGACCCGACGAGACCAAGGAGACTGACCCACACTTATCTGGGTAAACCACCAAACCACACCTGGCTAGCTGCTCAGCAAAGGCATTGAGGGCGATCTGCAAGCCCTGACTGGTTTTGGCGAGTAGGATTACATCATCGGCAAATGCACACACACACACACACACACAAATATATATATATATATATATATACTCGGCGTTTCCCCCTGGACCCCCCGAATCTTTTCTCTTTTGTACTGCGTAGAAAACGAGGATAATTTGCTATGCACTTCAACTTTTCAAGAAAGGATTTTTTTTTTTTTTTTTTTTTTTTTGCGTGGGGAAACCAGGTGATATAATGAGTCGTTTGCTATGGTTGGACGATTGGAAGCCATGTGATCTATAGCAACTACTCAACTACTCGGTTGTACGTGAAAATCATCGTTAATTTCGTTACGGACGTTACAAAAAAAGTTGTTGGGGGTCGGGCTAAGAATTGCATAGCAATTAATATATATATATATATATATATATATATATATATATATATATATATATATATAGATGTGTGTGTGTTTTTTTCAATTACCGGAAAACCGAATCAAATGGGGTTGGCTTCCGGTTCTCGGTTGCTGTTCGATTTTCCATGTTCGGTTGTTTTCCAAATAGAGAAGGGCGATTGATAAAATGAGGTTCAACAAGATATTGATAATGATGAATCAATTAGGAAAAGTTAACAAAGGTTGGAGTGCTTACATACTTTCGTGACGAGATTTTGTAACTGTTTTTGATAGTTGGTCATCACGAGGCAATTATGGTGATTTTTATTTGCAATCTCATGCAAAATAATGTTGTAACGGAAATAAAATCTCTCTTTATTTATAAATATATTTATGTGTTACAGTCATTTACATTTGAACAGGTAATAGGTTCCTAACTATTATACGTTTTGATTTAATTTTTTCGTCAAATGGAGTAGTTACCCCTTCCTTGGGCTAAGGCGATTAGTTTGCGGCACCCAGAGGTTACTATGAAAGCTGAAAAGCTCCAGGTTTAACTCCAGGAGCAGCAGTTACAAGAAACGGAAAGTGGAACTACCCATATTCATCTCAACCTACCTCATATCAGATAATTTAATGTGCAGGTGCTGCTGAGCAAGGCGCAGCTTCCTCCGAGACCATCGTAACTCCTGTTCTGTCCGGTATCTTGAAGAATCCTTCAAGACCGCACGCATATTTGGTCACAGGTACCTACTCATTTACTAATAGGTAATGTGTGTTACCGGAATCTCTCTCAGAATCTCTTAATTTTAAAATGATTATTCGTTTTAGTAAATTTTGAAAGAAAATGCTTGTTTAGAATGAATTTTAGTAGAGTAATAATAATGAAGTGACATTATTACAAATACTCATATTTATGTTTCAGCAATGAGCGTAAATAGGTACCTATTTGACAAGATCCCGTCTTGGTCTTGCTAACACACGAAAGATTTTTCCGCCCTCATTTCTATCCACAATTTTCTCTCTATTGAAATGAGAATAATTTCTAATCAAAAGCTAACGTGAAACATCTTGGACGGTTCAAAACATGTTTTCCCTATCTCATTACCTTGAATTTTCATTATCTTGTTGATTTTTATTATGTTATTGATTTTCATTATCTTGTTGGATTTTTATTATCTTATTTATTTTCATTATCCCTAGTTATCACTTCCCACAGTTCAAATTCATACTCCCTACATTACGTTTCCAGATTGGATAACTAAGATTAAGACAGTGCAATTGCCCCTTCCTTCGTTTTCACTTTTTCTTCCTTCCTAGAACGTTACTAACCCCCTCTTCCTCAGCCTTCTCCACTTCCTGCCTCTATTTCAGAAAGTTCTTAATGGCTTGAAACACGAGTTAGAAGAATCCAAACATATTCCTTGTAACCCCCCCCCCCTCCCCCGCCCATAACATCTCGTTTGAAACTTTCGGTCGGATTTTCAGTTCATCGTAAAAACGAACAGACCACTAATCCCCCCACAATCGTACTACTAATCGTACTACAAAAAATATAATAGTTTAAAATCTAAAATCTGAAGTAATCTAAAATAATGTAAGATCTAAAATAATCTAAAATAAATATAACCAGATGATCCCTGCAGAAGTGAATATGGGACAAACAAATGGCTAGAGGAAGATAGAAGAATAGAGATTTAGGTAAATTGAGACTTCAAATAGTAACCACAACTGTCTTTTATCAATAATGAACATATTAAACTCTCGGATTATTATAATTAATGTACAGAAAGAATGGTTTGAATAGATTGGTTTATATTTGACTCACTTTGAAATATAGATGATGTATCATTTGAGGAGAGGGGTCTCACACATATTTTGTTTTGAGACGATTACCTATAACGCTCAATTACCATAATTGAAAATATCATGATAAAATAATCTCCATTACTTACACATAATTTATTTATCATGAGGGTATGAAACTTTAATCTGTAGAACAATCATGGACACTGTTCTTTTCTGGACTAGATACACCGGTCCCGTTTCCTCGGACCACTCTGGAGAGCGCAAAGAAGTTGACCGACGTGGAATCCATTCAGATCAGAGGTATGGAATATGGATGCTTGTTGGCAATATTCATTAATAGATTTGATAGCTTTGAAGACCTAGGAAGTTATAATTGAACTTGCGTAATAGTTCCTGTTCAATAATTCTGTCAACCTCACGGTTGAGAACTGTTTTCGTTGTGGCCGATGGAGTTTGGTTGGCTCTATCAAGGAACTTCGAAGAAGGGAAACCCCTGAAATGGTAAATTAGGTTTAACTGGCAGAAACATTCTTTTTATTTCACATACTTATCTGATATAATTTCTGTTTTACAGTATAAATATTTTTGCGTCCTCACTTTTTTTTTCATTTTAGAAAATTTGATTGTTCAATTGTTCAAACATTAGGTAGGTACAATCAGAATAATAATTAAGTATAGTAATGTGAAACTTGTGGAGAGGTATCAGCCCAGCGACGGACTGCCGAAGGTGTTCGGGCTTTGTGTCTGGGCAAGTAGCCAAAAACGTTTTTGACACACAAAATCGAAATTTTCTAGTGCCTTTTAAGTTTCAGAGAGCTATCTGATCGATTTTATTTCCGGGTGTGATAAATCCTAGTCACGCCCAAAATTGTACCTAGTTTTGGTTCGATTTTGATGAAAATTTCCTTATTCTGCCATTGCTCGAGCCAGATGGAATTGGCTTTATGCTGCATGTAGAAGATTTGATCCTCAATGTGCATAGGCAACGTTTCGATGGATCCATCACCAATGGCTCTCCTTGCTAGGGCATCAGCACACGGCTTGGTACCCACATAAATGTTATGTTCGTGCCCAATGGTGTGGCTCAGTTTAGTGACCCACACAGGCTTTATATTAGGGGATCATATGAATATGTGTCCCTAATCGCCTTGGTGGTGCTTATTGAGTTACTGCAGATCACATAATTTCCAACTCCCAATAGCTGACAATGTGGAACAGCCAGCATCACTGCCCACAGCTCTGCTGTGAACACTGGTGCAACAGGTGGCAGGCGTTTGGTGACTGGGAAGTAGGGGCTCCATAGAGCAAGGCCAACACCATCAGGTATCTTTGAGCCATCAGAGAATAATAGAGAGTGTCCAGCATACCGCTGGATTGCCTCTGAGTAATGACATCTGAGGATATGTGGAGGTGTATTACCCTTGACCCCAACCCTCATGTAAAAATCTAAAGAAATCCCAGACAAGGTCCATGGAGGGACGGGTTGGACTTCAAATGGGACCAGAGGGTATCTCTCAATGCAGTCCCACCGTGTGAGCTCTTGAACACGAATGCCCAATGGGTGAGTTAGAGTATGGAGCCTGGAATATGTTTCATCCAGGGGTGGTAGAGTTACCATGGTATGCAGAGGCCGCTCTGGGATATAACGAATGTGCTCTGCACTGCGGGGTGTCAGTAGATTTCGCCTAATCTTTTGTGATTGGCTGTGCCTGAGCACTTGAAGGGAGGCAGTCGGGTTAGTTCGAAAAGCCCCAGTGTCTAAACGGAGGCCCTTGTTTAATATAGGTTCCAGCTTACTCAGCAAGAACTTTCTTGCTGATCCATAAACTACAGGCCCATAATCAATTCTTGATTGTACCACAGTATGGAAAATCCTAAAGGGGACTTCATGCTGGGCGCCCCAATTATAGTTAGATACGGCCTTGAGCAACTGTACGCCCTGCTTAGTAGCCTGGCGCAAGTACTCAATACCTACGCAGGGTCCACCGCAGCTCAACTATGCGTCCAAGGAAACGTGTGTGTGTGTGTGTGTGTGGATTAAGGCATTGTGACTTTACAAAAAATGCCTTTTCTGTCCTTGAATTGGTTTTTTTATTTCAACCCCAACTTTTCTCCCCAGGAACTATATATAAATATATAAATATATAAATATATAAATATACAATTCAAAATTTATAAATAAAATTTATTAACTTAACTTAAACTTATCCTTAATTATTTCCCAAATGGGAACAAATCTTACTCTGGGAATCAATCGATAGGACTCGATTGTACTAAGCCCCCCCCCGTAAAGGGGAACAGCACCCTTGTGGTACTGTTACTACAGTACCCAGTGCCTTGGTACTTTATTTTCCTAATTACCTCGCAATATTATTTAATTGATGACTAAATGCAACAGCATATGCTGTGGAGCTTCCATTTGAAAGAATGTTCAGTTGGTAGCTCCGAACATAAACTACGAACGTGAGGGTTAACTCCCTTCAACTTTTCCAATATTCCTGAGCCCACAGGCTAGTACTAGGCGTCTAGCAAGTTCAGTTCATGTAAACAGTCTCCCTTAAACAAGCACTCATTAAATATATTTCTATGTTCTTCAAAACAAAGTGTTATTCTATCAAGAACCTACTTCCTGGTTCATTTGAATTATTTAATAATATTCATTGACATATAGGTACAAGTTGTAAGGAAATTGTCAATGTTCAAGAGGATTTATTTTTGGAGCTTCCCATGTGTATATATATATATATATATATATATATATATATATATATATATATATATATATATATATATATATATATATATATATATAAGCCGACTTGGACGGTGGTCAATGCGCAATTATCCCGATTTGCAAATTAGATAGTTTACACTCATAAATTACCTACTCTTCTGTTTTGCAATCAATAATTTTGACACGTACTTTGTTCTTCCACTAACTAATTTTATACCAACTTCAATGTTACGTACAATGAATGAGGAAGCTTCAATGTCCACTCAAGATAGCAGACTTTTTGAAATATATATTTTGACCAAATTTTATAGAATTTGAATTTCCAATGGTTCAAATACCTACACAAAGAGAATGTCGTTTTAATTTCATAATAAGTACTTACAAACAAATTTATATCTGATCTCACGCAGACAGAGGCGCTCACAGCAACCCCGCATCGGCTGGTCTGTTCAGGAGCTGTGGTGAACCCTTGGCAGTCGGTCAGCAGGGCAGATACAGGGAGGTAAGAAGCACACCAGGATCAGCTAGAGCGACTAGAGAATCAGTAGGTGTGACTCGAGACACCCAAGGAGCATCCAAATCAGCAGACCGCCAAGAGCAAAAGACATTGAGACAGGTTGTGTCTAAAGCCGTCTGATTTCATGACGGACTCAACAACATCAGACGGAGCAGCCTTGACCCCAGATGTAGGTACCTACCTTCTATAATAAATAGTTTTAACAATTCTACTTTCATAGATAAATTAATCAATATAACAGTGAATATTATCCTTTCTTTATGATGGAAGTTATGGATTATTGAGGAAGCAGAGGATCAACTAGCAAGAAATAGGTAGTGGTGATTCTTGGCGAAATTCACTAGGACCGTAAAGCCAACAACATTAATCAACATGAAACATGAATCAACATCATTTTTTTACGATGAATCGAGTGGTAATATCCGGTTTATGATTAGCCCTCATTCAATTACAACTACCTATAACCAAAAGTACCTGCTACTAGTGTCTAGGTGAAATTCGATCATTTTCATTCTAAATCAAAACAGAATAATGACCCTCTTTTTACCGAACTTGCAGGTAAGTCAAATGAGAGGCTTCCTTTATCTGAAAACAATGAGTATTAGTACATTAGAAATAAATGCCAAAGAATAAACGTAGAACGGTAACTATCAGTACCTACATAATGAAAATTACTTCAACCTGGTTGTTGTCGATATGGTAAGGATTAGCTAGCCGTTCGACAATTCTTATTGTGCGATTTAAAAATAAAAAACCACAATATCTACTTTTTCTTAGAAGCTGAAAGCATCGCGAGGCATTTCTTGAATGGGTTTAGGGTATTCAAAGGACAATCCAAAACTACTGCCAAATGACAGGTCAGTTCCGACTGATCATCCTAATACAAAATATGTGTGAGCTAAAAGGTAGAAATATACGTTGAAATCAAAATATCTACGTATGCTTTATTTGTTTACTGCATTAGCTCAACAATGATAACCTTTCGTAATGGGAATCAACGGACCTAAAACAAATCCCTAGTGAGCGGTTCGATGTTCCATTGGAATTTAGTATGAAAATGGTCGAATTTTATTTAGAGAGTACCTAAGTACTTTTGGTAGTTGATAATTTTACTTGAATCAGAGCTGATAAAAAACAGATATCACCACTTGATTCAGCGTTAAAAAATAGTTCTAAATCATGTGCCACATTTGGGCATTACGGTCACAGTCAATTTTGCCAAAAATCACCATTGTGGGCAAACTCACTCACTTGATGAACGAGTTGCGCGTGTTAAAAAAGAAAAAAAAAATTGAGTGCGGGGTGAATTTTTTCATGAAATTTGACAGAAACTCTGAATCTGGAATAAAAAATAGGGGTTCCTATTAATAAAAAAAGTTGACGTTCGTTTTGCACATTTGCGCGCATGAGCGACGCACGAAAATGTCGTTTCGATTCCTCGAAAAAATTTACTGGGGGTTACAAGTCAACCTTTTTTTAAAGCTAATTTATAAGTGGATTACATGGTTGGAACTTGGTTCATAATAGCTGGGACGCCCTGTATAGACATTGGCATACACCACAGAACACAGAACATAGTTTCTACATGCTGTGGCTATACCATAAGAAAATAAAACGAAATATAATGAAACACCTTCATTTGCTACATTAGTTCCACCATGGCAACCAATGTTCACGATATCTATATTCTAAAGGGCTATCAGTAAGGACCTCCCTTCAAAGGATAGATACTTATTTGTTATACACAATTTTATATTTTTTCCCTAAAAATCCATCATATATCATACCACATTGACTAGCTCCTTCAAAGAAATTAAAATACCTACTGATTAATACTGTGGTGAAATCCACCCCCTCTTGTCAACAGCCCTTCTCGGGGCTACCAAAAAGAGGTAGATACAACACAAAAATATTTACAAGACGTCGAATTATAACTCCGTCAAACAAAATATTTCACCAGAGAGAAAATACTAAATTCTCTCTCAAAAGTGAAATATTAAAGAATAACACGCAAGGCGACCTCCCCAAACATTTACTGGGCGAGAGAGATGCGACAAACATCTCGAAACAAGTCGCCTTGAATGAGAAACCTCAAACAGGAAAACTCAAGGCCGTTCAGCCACCCCCGGGGACCCCGTCAAAGCGACGGACGCAGGGAAACCACCTCGGAAGACCAACTCAGCTATCATATGCACAGATACTGAGAAAACACTGTGCGAACCAATGAGATTGCACAGTCGAATTTATGAAATTAAGCGAGCCAATCCGAAGCTAGTTTGATCGTACCAAATTATTTGACGAAACTAATTTGCATACTAACCATAAAGTGGCCACCACTTTTTGGTTATAAATACCTTGCTCAGAGCCTGGCATTTCATTCCACTCTCCGCTCTCGACGACGACACACTCTGAAGTACGAAGAATTCTACACGCACCAAGCTGACGAACCTTCTGCTACACGAAGTCATCTCAAGAACGATTTTCTACTGCTTTCTACAAGCCAGTCCTTCTCTCCACGCAGATTTCGCATTGGCATCTACGAGTCCAGTGATTATTCATCCTGCTCATTGCCCAACGTAGTTCATCTGTTAGGACGCCACCCGGTGCAGCTATCGATATTCTCTTTAGCTCGCACGCCCGAGGGACGTTCCGAGCCGTGTCGCCCGGATTACATAGCCTTAAGCTCGTAATCGACCGCTGTGGGCACGCCGGTAAATTACTCAGCTCCTCCGCTCTAATTTACCGTCTAAGGAAGCCTTTTTCAAGGCTACGAGGTAGGACCCTGCCATCCGAGCATCGGAAAGACGCTCTGGCAAGCGAGTCCACCTCCAAAACCCTCTATTTTTCACACATAGAGGCATCGAAACGAGCTAAAACTCGTTCAATTCGATGAAACGCCGGCCTTCCTACTTCCCCTTGCAAGGGGAGGAGGGCGACGGCGAAGCTGGGCCGAGTAGCCCACGTAGTGCGCCCTACCGGCCACACGGCGAGTCCGCTGAACCCAGCGACAGCGCAAGGCGCGGCCCCCACGTCCGGATCGCCTTCTCGCCCGACGTATACGTTCGAGAAACTTTCGAACAAGCCTCGCCTATACGAAAGATCGAGGAAACCTTTCAGACTCGCTCTGAAGCCGATCATTATGATTCAACCAAGCTGTCCGAATACCCACGATATTCGACGCAGGCTTACTCGGCCGATCCGAGTGTCAAATACACTCCAAATGCACAAAAAGCGAAGGATACTTTTCAGTACCTCAACCAAGCTCAACATATTCCCCTTTCAGATATAAATCTAAGGCCGGAATATTACAAAACGGCTCAGTACCAAACTGATCGAACCCAGCACTTGCCACGCGAGCCTAGCGCTCCACGCGGCTGCGACACGGACTATCCCCCCTTTCAGTCCGCGAAACCAGTTGACCTTGGCGGCTCCGCCCGCATTCCTCGCGGGGGTGGCCTGGAGACCAACCCGCATAACCGGGATATAAATGTCCGACTTGGTCTACCTACGCCAAGTCAAACCTATATAAATCCACTACAAATGGTGACCCCGCCTTTGAACAGGCTCAACACGGAGCATTTCGTTCCCTCTTATGAAGCTAGTGGATTTCAGGGAACCACTGCGGGCGTACGACCCCCGCCGGGCCTCTACGCCCCACATCTCACGCAACATCCCTCTACACAAGGTGGTTTTCAAGCACTTTTAGAGGAGATGGGAGATTATCAAAAACCAGTCTTCCAAAAGAAGAATATTGATCGTGCACTCGCCGAGTTCGATCAATACTGCGTGCGAAAACACCTGAGAACGCAAAACGAATGCTTCTCAGCTATATACAAGTGGGTACCAGAAGAAATGAGAGAAGCTATCGACTCAGCTTACCTCACGGCACCCCACGCACCCTACGAAGAGGCCAAACAACGCCTCCAACGAGAATATGGGTTGTCCTTACAGGACAGGCTCCTCGCACTCGAGGACCCCACATCTCTCGCCAAAAAACCCAGCACCAAGTACCACGAGATGTACTCGAAAGCTGTTGGGTACTTTTCGGAAGCTCTAATCACTCAAAAGTGGATCGAGACTCTTCCCATCGAAGCACGAGGCATGGTCGCAGCTCAGCCTACCACGACCTCCCGGCTCGACCTAGCTGATACGCTACACGCGTACAGAACAGAGAATGCTTCTCTGAACATACGAGGAGTAGAATCTACTCCGAAACCCATAAATACTGGTTTCAAAAAGGCCCTCTCGAAACAAGCTGAGTTCAAACCTCAACCAGTGGAGAGTAAGCCTCACAAACCGACGGCCTATGTCTGTCGAAACCACGCACGTTTCGGTAACGAAACTCGCAAATGTGCAGACCCAGAACACTGCACTTGGAAGACGAACACTGCTTCCAAAACTAACAGAAAGGCTGCGTCTATAAGCCAGCCTAAAACCCGGGTTTCTACCGACAATACTCAGCGATCGGTGCAAGAAAGTACCGTTCCAACCTCCGACACAGAGAGTTCGGAAAACGAATAACTGCCAGTGTATCTGAGCCAATACGCCGGCAGTCTACTGAGTATAAAAGGCTCTTTTTCAAGTGCAAAATAAATGGCACTGAATTTCTCATTGACACGGGAGCAGAAGTGAACATTCTGCCCCACAATGTCACCAAAAAATTGGGCTTGAAAATCCTCAAGTCCAACGTTAAGCTCACAGCAGCTAACGGAGCCCCTATAGACACACTAGGGCGAGCTGACACACAACAATTAACATCGGCCTCGGGGACATGACCACCGAGTTTATGATCACGAAAGTTGATCTAGCGATCCTAGGTATCCCATTCCTCGAGTCTTGGGATATCGGAATACGGGTCAAACACAAGTACATTTATAAAGATAAAATAAAGTGCTATGCCGATCAAAACATAGCTGCAGTCATGAACAAAAAGTTCACTGACGAACAAATTGCAGCTAATATCCCTCATCGTGACAATACCCCTCAACCAGAGGAAGTACAAATCACGGAGGACGAAAACATTCGCTCTATCATTAACAAATACAATGATAAAATGAGCAAAATTCATGGTAAATGGAAAAACAACGGGGTTTACCACCGTATAACCACGGAAGGAACACCAGTACACTTCCGAGCAAGACCCATGGCAGGCGAAAAACGGACTCAAGTCAAAAAGACTTTTGACGAAATGCTTTCAGAAGGCATAATTGCACCATCGGATTCCGAATGGGCATCCCCGTTACACTGTGTGCCAAAAAAAGACGGGTCATGGAGAATCACCGGCGATTACCGTTTCCTCAACGCGAAAACGAAGAAAGACGCCTACCCTCCTCCTCACATTCGCTCTTTCCAAGCGAATTTACATGATACGCAAATCTATTCAACAATAGATTTAAAATCAGCGTATTATCATATTCCGATGCACCCAGATGACGCTCATAAAACTGCGATTATTACACCTTTCGGTCTTTATGAGTTTAAGAAAATGAGCATGGGTTTGGCCGGAGCGGCTCAAACATGGCAAAGATACATGGACAGCATCATGCGAAAATTTGATTTCGCATTTGTATACCTAGATGACATCCTGGTGGCTTCTAAAAATTATAACGAACACATGAACCACCTCAGACAAATTTTTGACAAACTAGGGGAACACGGACTTCGAGTAGGTTTTGATAAATGCATTTTTTCGAAACCTACCGTCGATTTCCTAGGTTTCACTATCTCGAAGGAAGGGATAATTCCTAAACGAGACAAAATAAAAGCCATAGAACAATTTCCTAGGCCAGTAGACGTACGAAGTCTACGCAGATTCCTAGGTATGTGTGGTTTCTACCGAGCATGCTCAAGCAAATTCGCTCACACGGCACAACCTCTGTATGACGCCATTCAGTCAAACAAAAAAAATGACAAACCACCTATCGAATGGACATCAGAGAGAGATAAAGCTTTCAACAGCTTAAAACAAGCAATGATCAAAGCAACATTGCATAACACTGCTCACCCACACCCTACGGCGGAGTGGAGATTAGTCTGTGACGCGTCCGACACACACATCGGAGCGGCACTAGAACAAGAAATTACAGACAAACATGGCTCGAAATCGTACCAACCATTGGGATTTTTCAGTAAAGAAATTCCAGAACAATGGAAGAACAAAGCATCGTTCGACAAGGAAATGTTCGCCGTTTACCAAGCATGCATTCACTGGCACAACGACTTGGACGGCAGATCTTTCCATATTTGTTCGGATCACAAGCCTCTGCTAGGCACGATGCTTAAGAAGAATGCACATTTTTCTAAAATGAGATTAAGATGGCTAACATACATCTCTCAAATGACGAGTGACATTCGTCATATTTCCGGAGAGAGCAACGTCGTCGCCGACGCACTCTCCAGACCCTTCGATCCGGTTGAAATTCAAACGAAATCAATTTCAACCCAGACGGACGAAGGTCCACCCATAGCCGAAATTTCGAAAATTACGGCTGCAATAGAATGCAATCTTCTACTGCACATTTCAAATTCACAAATTCGTTCTCCCCCTACCGCGGAGGACAAATTGAAACTCACACGAGTTGAATTCTCTCAAGGAGAAATTTGGTGTAACCTAGACCTAGGACACCCTAGACCTTATATTCCAAACGAAATAAGGGAAGAAATAATAAGCCAAATTCACAATTTGGGACACCCAGGTATACACTCTACAGTGTATAAAGTTAAACAACGATATTTTTGGCACGGACTCCGTGCAGATGTCTCAAACTGGGTCCGAGCGTGCGAAACTTGCCAACGAGCAAAAATCACGCGCTCCGTGAAGCTCCCTTACTCCGAATTTGAACCGGCAAACAAATTTTCACACGTACACGTGGATATTACCGGACCCTTACCTTTAGCAAAAGGAGGGAAACGTTACATTTTGATGATGGTTGATAGAGCAACGGGTTGGCTAGAGGCAGTCCCTCTTAACAACATCGAAACAACCACAATCACAAATGCCTTTATCAATATTTGGGTAGCTTCAAAGGGCGTACCTAAATACATCACAAGTGATCAGGGCACCCAATTTGAATCAGATCTGTTCAATTCCATTATGGAACGTCTCGGAGTAAAACATACTCACACGTTACCATACAAACCATCAACAAACGGTATGGTAGAACGCAGAAATAGATCTTTGAAAGAGGCTCTCAAAGCTCAAAACGAAAATTGGCTCGATGCACTTCCCAAAGTTCTACTCGCCATGCGTACGGCAGTAGACCCGGCGACCGAAACTACGCCTTTCCAAAAAGTTTACGGGATTGACGTACCACTCCCAGGAGACATTTTCGTAACTTCTACGAACCTTTCGGAACCTCTTTTCTTCCGGCCTACGCATATTAAACATAATAATACGAAATATGCCGTAAACATGCCCAAAAATTTGGATACATGTACTCATGTCTATATCAGAGTGCCCACACAGCTCACCTCTCTGCAATGTCCTTACACGGGACCATTCAAAGTGGTTAAAAGAGATAAGTTTTCGGTTACAGTGCAAATTGGCGAACATACTAAAAAAGTTCCCAAACAGCAAATCAAGCCAGCTTATACTCTACACTCGGAAGAAGCTGTATCACAAGGACAATCTGTGTCACAAAATCAGACAGAAAGTAAGGAGAAAACTCCCCGAAAATCTGCCAGAAGGCACGTCCCCTCTACCAAATTCGACGAGAGGTGGGTAACGGCGCTCGAATCACCCCAACCGGCGTCGTCGTTATTAACACGACGTCTTGGGAGGGCCCCTGTGGTGAAATCCACCCCCTCTTGTCAACAGCCCTTCTCAGGGCTACCAAAAAGAGGTAGATACAACACAAAAATATTTACAAGACGTCGAATTATAACTCCGTCAAACAAAATATTTCACCAGAGAGAAAATACTAAATTCTCTCTCAAAAGTGAAATATTAAAGAATAACACGCAAGGCGACCTCCCCAAACATTTACTGGGCGAGAGAGATGCGACAAACATCTCGAAACAAGTCGCCTTGAATGAGAAACCTCAAACAGGAAAACTCAAGGCCGTTCAGCCACCCCCGGGGACCCCGTCAAAGCGACGGACGCAGGGAAACCACCTCGGAAGACC
Organism: Adelphocoris suturalis; assembly: GCA_030762985.1. Lineage (NCBI taxonomy): Eukaryota > Metazoa > Arthropoda > Insecta > Hemiptera > Miridae > Adelphocoris > Adelphocoris suturalis. The sequence continues at coordinate 68,686,322 of CM061040.1, read as the reverse complement.
AACTCAGCTATCATATGCACAGATACTGAGAAAACACTGTGCGAACCAATGAGATTGCACAGTCGAATTTATGAAATTAAGCGAGCCAATCCGAAGCTAGTTTGATCGTACCAAATTATTTGACGAAACTAATTTGCATACTAACCATAAAGTGGCCACCACTTTTTGGTTATAAATACCTCGCTCAGAGCCTGGCATTTCATTCCACTCTCCGCTCTCGACGACGACACACTCTGAAGTACGAAGAATTCTACACGCACCAAGCTGACGAACCTTCTGCTACACGAAGTCATCTCAAGAACGATTTTCTACTGCTTTCTACAAGCCAGTCCTTCTCTCCACGCAGATTTCGCATTGGCATCTACGAGTCCAGTGATTATTCATCCTGCTCATTGCCCAACGTAGTTCATCTGTTAGGACGCCACCCGGTGCAGCTATCGATATTCTCTTTAGCTCGCACGCCCGAGGGACGTTCCGAGCCGTGTCGCCCGGATTACATAGCCTTAAGCTCGTAATCGACCGCTGTGGGCACGCCGGTAAATTACTCAGCTCCTCCGCTCTAATTTACCGTCTAAGGAAGCCTTTTTCAAGGCTACGAGGTAGGACCCTGCCATCCGAGCATTGGAAAGACGCTCTGGCAAGCGAGCCCACCTCCAAAACCCTCTATTTTTCACACATAGAGGCATCGAAACGAGCTAAAACTCGTTCAATTCGATGGAACGCCGGCCTTCCTACTTCCCCTTGCAAGGGGAGGAGGGCGACGGCGAAGCTGGGCCGAGTAGCCCACGTAGTGCGCCCTACCGGCCACACGGCGAGTCCGCTGAACCCAGCGACAGCGCAAGGCGCGGCCCCCACGTCCGGATCGCCTTCTCGCCCGACGTATACGTTCGAGAAACTTTCGAACAAGCCTCGCCTATACGAAAGATCGAGGAAACCTTTCAGACTCGCTCTGAAGCCGATCATTATGATTCAACCAAGCTGTCCGAATACCCACGATATTCGACGCAGGCTTACTCGGCCGATCCGAGTGTCAAATACACTCCAAATGCACAAAAAGCGAAGGATACTTTTCAGTACCTCAACCAAGCTCAACATATTCCCCTTTCAGATATAAATCTAAGGCCGGAATATTACGAAACGGCTCAGTACCAAACTGATCGAACCCAGCACTTGCCACGCGAGCCTAGCGCTCCACGCGGCTGCGACACGGACTATCCCCCCTTTCAGTCCGCGAAACCAGTTGACCTTGGCGGCTCCGCCCGCATTCCTCGCGGGGGTGGCCTGGAGACCAACCCGCATAACCGGGATATAAATGTCCGACTTGGTCTACCTACGCCAAGTCAAACCTATATAAATCCACTACAAATGGTGACCCCGCCTTTGAACAGGCTCAACACGGAGCATTTCGTTCCCTCTTATGAAGCTAGTGGATTTCAGGGAACCACTGCGGGCGTACGACCCCCGCCGGGCCTCTACGCCCCACATCTCACGCAACATCCCTCTACACAAGGTGGTTTTCAAGCACTTTTAGAGGAGATGGGAGATTATCAAAAACCAGTCTTCCAAAAGAAGAATATTGATCGTGCACTCGCCGAGTTCGATCAATACTGCGTGCGAAAACACCTGAGAACGCAAAACGAATGCTTCTCAGCTATATACAAGTGGGTACCAGAAGAAATGAGAGAAGCTATCGACTCAGCTTACCTCACGGCACCCCACGCACCCTACGAAGAGGCCAAACAGCGCCTCCAACGAGAATATGGGTTGTCCTTACAGGACAGGCTCCTCGCACTCGAGGACCCCACATCTCTCGCCAAAAAACCCAGCACCAAGTACCACGAGATGTACTCGAAAGCTGTTGGGTACTTTTCGGAAGCTCTAATCACTCAAAAGTGGATCGAGACTCTTCCCATCGAAGCACGAGGCATGGTCGCAGCTCAGCCTACCACGACCTCCCGTCTCGACCTAGCTGATACGCTACACGCGTACAGAACAGAGAATGCTTCTCTGAACATACGAGGAGTAGAATCTACTCCGAAACCCATAAATACTGGTTTCAAAAAGGCCCTCTCGAAACAAGCTGAGTTCAAACCTCAACCAGTGGAGAGTAAGCCTCACAAACCGACGGCCTATGTCTGTCGAAACCACGCACGTTTCGGTAACGAAACTCGCAAATGTGCAGACCCAGAACACTGCACTTGGAAGACGAACACTGCTTCCAAAACTAACAGAAAGGCTGCGTCTATAAGCCAGCCTAAAACCCGGGTTTCTACCGACAATACTCAGCGATCGGTGCAAGAAAGTACCGTTCCAACCTCCGACACAGAGAGTTCGGAAAACGAATAACTGCCAGTGTATCTGAGCCAATACGCCGGCAGTCTACTGAGTATAAAAGGCTCTTTTTCAAGTGCAAAATAAATGGCACTGAATTTCTCATTGACACGGGAGCAGAAGTGAACATCCTGCCCCACAATGTCACAAAAAAATTGGGCTTGAAAATCCTCAAGTCCAACGTTAAGCTCACAGCAGCTAACGGAGCCCCTATAGACACACTAGGGCGAGCTGATACAACAATTAACATCGGCCTCGGGGACATGACCACCGAGTTTATGATCACGAAAGTTGATCTAGCGATCCTAGGTATCCCATTCCTCGAGTCTTGGGATATCGGAATACGGGTCAAACACAAGTACATTTATAAAGATAAAATAAAGTGCTATGCCGATCAAAACATAGCTGCAGTCATGAACAAAAAGTTCACTGACGAACAAATTGCAGCTAATATCCCTCATCGTGACAATACCCCTCAACCAGAGGAAGTACAAATCACGGAGGACGAAAACATTCGCTCTATCATTAACAAATACAATGATAAAATGAGCAAAATTCATGGTAAATGGAAAAACAACGGGGTTTACCACCGTATAACCACGGAAGGAACACCAGTACACTTCCGAGCAAGACCCATGGCAGGCGAAAAACGGACTCAAGTCAAAAAGACTTTTGACGAAATGCTTTCAGAAGGCATAATTGCACCATCGGATTCCGAATGGGCATCCCCGTTACACTGTGTGCCAAAAAAAGACGGGTCATGGAGAATCACCGGCGATTACCGTTTCCTCAACGCGAAAACGAAGAAAGACGCCTACCCTCCTCCTCACATTCGCTCTTTCCAAGCGAATTTACATGATACGCAAATCTATTCAACAATAGATTTAAAATCAGCGTATTATCATATTCCGATGCACCCAGATGACGCTCATAAAACTGCGATTATTACACCTTTCGGTCTTTATGAGTTTAAGAAAATGAGCATGGGTTTGGCCGGAGCGGCTCAAACATGGCAAAGATACATGGACAGCATCATGCGAAAATTTGATTTCGCATTTGTATACCTAGATGACATCCTGGTGGCTTCTAAAAATTATAACGAACACATGAACCACCTCAGACAAATTTTTGACAAACTAGGGGAACACGGACTTCGAGTAGGTTTTGATAAATGCATTTTTTCGAAACCTACCGTCGATTTCCTAGGTTTCACTATCTCGAAGGAAGGGATAATTCCTAAACGAGACAAAATAAAAGCCATAGAACAATTTCCTAGGCCAGTAGACGTACGAAGTCTACGCAGATTCCTAGGTATGTGTGGTTTCTACCGAGCATGCTCAAGCAAATTCGCTCACACGGCACAACCTCTGTATGACGCCATTCAGTCAAACAAAAAAAATGACAGAACACCTATCGAATGGACATCAGAGAGAGATAAAGCTTTCAACAGCTTAAAGCAAGCAATGATCAAAGCAACATTGCATAACACTGCTCACCCACACCCTACGGCGGAGTGGAGATTAGTCTGTGACGCGTCCGACACACACATCGGAGCGGCACTAGAACAAGAAATTACAGACAAACATGGCTCGAAATCGTACCAACCATTGGGATTTTTCAGTAAAGAAATTCCAGAACAATGGAAGAACAAAGCATCGTTCGACAAGGAAATGTTCGCCGTTTACCAAGCATGCATTCACTGGCACAACGACTTGGACGGCAGATCTTTCCATATTTGTTCGGATCACAAGCCTCTGCTAGGCACGATGCTTAAGAAGAATGCACATTTTTCTAAAATGAGATTAAGATGGCTAACATACATCTCTCAAATGACGAGTGACATTCGTCATATTTCCGGAGAGAGCAACGTCGTCGCCGACGCACTCTCCAGACCCTTCGATCCGGTTGAAATTCAAACGAAATCAATTTCAACCCAGACGGACGAAGGTCCACCCATAGCCGAAATTTCGAAAATTACGGCTGCAATAGAATGCAATCTTCTACTGCACATTTCAAATTCACAAATTCGTTCTCCCCCTACCGCGGAGGACAAATTGAAACTCACACGAGTTGAATTCTCTCAAGGAGAAATTTGGTGTAACCTAGACCTAGGACACCCTAGACCTTATATTCCAAACGAAATAAGGGAAGAAATAATAAGCCAAATTCACAATTTGGGACACCCAGGTATACACTCTACAGTGTATAAAGTTAAACAACGATATTTTTGGCACGGACTCCGTGCAGATGTCTCAAACTGGGTCCGAGCGTGCGAAACTTGCCAACGAGCAAAAATCACGCGCTCCGTGAAGCTCCCTTACTCCGAATTTGAACCGGCAAACAAATTTTCACACGTACACGTGGATATTACCGGACCCTTACCTTTAGCAAAAGGAGGGAAACGTTACATTTTGATGATGGTTGATAGAGCAACGGGTTGGCTAGAGGCAGTCCCTCTTAACAACATCGAAACAACCACAATCACAAATGCCTTTATCAATATTTGGGTAGCTTCAAAGGGCGTACCTAAATACATCACAAGTGATCAGGGCACCCAATTTGAATCAGATCTGTTCAATTCCATTATGGAACGTCTCGGAGTAAAACATACTCACACGTTACCATACAAACCATCAACAAACGGTATGGTAGAACGCAGAAATAGATCTTTGAAAGAGGCTCTCAAAGCTCAAAACGAAAATTGGCTCGATGCACTTCCCAAAGTTCTACTCGCCATGCGTACGGCAGTAGACCCGGCGACCGAAACTACGCCTTTCCAAAAAGTTTACGGGATTGACGTACCACTCCCAGGAGACATTTTCGTAACTTCTACGAACCTTTCGGAACCTCTTTTCTTCCGGCCTACGCATATTAAACATAATAATACGAAATATGCCGTAAACATGCCCAAAAATTTGGATACATGTACTCATGTCTATATCAGAGTGCCCACACAGCTCACCTCTCTGCAATGTCCTTACACGGGACCATTCAAAGTGGTTAAAAGAGATAAGTTTTCGGTTACAGTGCAAATTGGCGAACATACTAAAAAAGTTCCCAAACAGCAAATCAAGCCAGCTTATACTCTACACTCGGAAGAAGCTGTATCACAAGGACAATCTGTGTCACAAAATCAGACAGAAAGTAAGGAGAAAACTCCCCGAAAATCTGCCAGAAGGCACGTCCCCTCTACCAAATTCGACGAGAGGTGGGTAACGGCGCTCGAATCACCCCAACCGGCGTCGTCGTTATTAACACGACGTCTTGGGAGGGCCCCTGTGGTGAAATCCACCCCCTCTTGTCAACAGCCCTTCTCAGGGCTACCAAAAAGAGGTAGACACAACACAAAAATATTTATAAGACGTCGAGTTGTAACTCCGTCAAACAAAATATTTCACCAGAGAGAAAATACTAAATTCTCTCTCAAAAGTGAAATATTAAAGAATAACATGCAAGGCGACCTCCCCAAACATTTACTGGGCGAGAGAGATGCGACAAACATCTCGAAACAAGTCGCCTTGAATGAGAAACCTCAAACAGGAAAACTCAAGGCCGTTCAGCCACCCCCGGGGACCCCGTCAAAGCGACGGACGCAGGGAAACCACCTCGGAAGACCAACTCAGCTATCATATGCACAGATACTGAGAAAACACTGTGCGAACCAATGAGATTGCACAGTCGAATTTATGAAATTAAGCGAGCCAATCCGAAGCTAGTTTGATCGTACCAAATTATTTGACGAAACTAATTTGCATACTAACCATAAAGTGGCCACCACTTTTTGGTTATAAATACCTCGCTCAGAGCCTGGCATTTCATTCCACTCTCCGCTCTCGACGACGACACACTCTGAAGTACGAAGAATTCTACACGCACCAAGCTGACGAACCTTCTGCTACACGAAGTCATCTCAAGAACGATTTTCTACTGCTTTCTACAAGCCAGTCCTTCTCTCCACGCAGATTTCGCATTGGCATCTACGAGTCCAGTGATTATTCATCCTGCTCATTGCCCAACGTAGTTCATCTGTTAGGACGCCACCCGGTGCAGCTATCGATATTCTCTTTAGCTCGCACGCCCGAGGGACGTTCCGAGCCGTGTCGCCCGGATTACATAGCCTTAAGCTCGTAATCGACCGCTGTGGGCACGCCGGTAAATTACTCAGCTCCTCCGCTCTAATTTACCGTCTAAGGAAGCCTTTTTCAAGGCTACGAGGTAGGACCCTGCCATCCGAGCATTGGAAAGACGCTCTGGCAAGCGAGCCCACCTCCAAAACCCTCTATTTTTCACACATAGAGGCATCGAAACGAGCTAAAACTCGTTCAATTCGATGGAACGCCGGCCTTCCTACTTCCCCTTGCAAGGGGAGGAGGGCGACGGCGAAGCTGGGCCGAGTAGCCCACGTAGTGCGCCCTACCGGCCACACGGCGAGTCCGCTGAACCCAGCGACAGCGCAAGGCGCGGCCCCCACGTCCGGATCGCCTTCTCGCCCGACGTATACGTTCGAGAAACTTTCGAACAAGCCTCGCCTATACGAAAGATCGAGGAAACCTTTCAGACTCGCTCTGAAGCCGATCATTATGATTCAACCAAGCTGTCCGAATACCCACGATATTCGACGCAGGCTTACTCGGCCGATCCGAGTGTCAAATACACTCCAAATGCACAAAAAGCGAAGGATACTTTTCAGTACCTCAACCAAGCTCAACATATTCCCCTTTCAGATATAAATCTAAGGCCGGAATATTACAAAACGGCTCAGTACCAAACTGATCGAACCCAGCACTTGCCACGCGAGCCTAGCGCTCCACGCGGCTGCGACACGGACTATCCCCCCTTTCAGTCCGCGAAACCAGTTGACCTTGGCGGCTCCGCCCGCATTCCTCGCGGGGGTGGCCTGGAGACCAACCCGCATAACCGGGATATAAATGTCCGACTTGGTCTACCTACGCCAAGTCAAACCTATATAAATCCACTACAAATACTAATGTAAAAAATGCCTGTTCATTTTACGCAAATTACATTCTTATAAGTTATTCCAATAACTTATTCTTAAAAGTTATGATAAAGGTATTCATATCAACGACCCTTGTTTTTCTGAGTTTTTTCTGAGCTTTTCTCACCAAGGAGGTGAAAAAGTATCACTATTCGATTCAGCTGAGCTCTTTCCTGATCAGCTGAGTGACCTGAATTCTCTCCAGTTCACCCAAGGAAGTTGAATTTTGATGGGGAGACTCTCTGGGACATCAAGAGAAAATTGAAACAATGGACTCTTTCCAAATCAGCTGAGTGACCTAAATTCTCTCCAGTTCACCCAAGGAAGTTGAATTTTGATGCGGAGATTCTCTGAGACGTCAAGAGAAGATTGATATGATGGGCTCTTTCCAAATCCGCTGAGTGACCTTAATTCTCACCTGTTTACCTTAGGAAGTTAAAATTTGATGGGGAGACTCTCTTGGACATCAAGAGAAGACTTAAATGATGGGCTCTTTCCAAATTAGCTTAGTGACCTAAATTATCACCTGTTCAGCCAAGGGTGTTGAACTTTGATAGGGAGACTCTCTGGGACATTAAGAATGTGTTGATACCGAAAATTCCAATGATTCCAACAGACAAGACATTCGAATTCAAACGTTTGCAGTTCCCTATTCGCCTTGCATGTGCAATGAGCATCAACAAGTCGCAAGGACGGACGCTCCAAGTCTGTGACATCAACTTGGAAGAACCATATTTTTCACACTTCCCATTATGCGTGCACTGTTCAAGGGTCGGATTACCACAAAATTCATTTATTCATGCACGAGACGAAAATAAAAAAATATAGTTTACCTCAATGTACCTATTGATATAAATAAATAAATTAATCAATATAAACGAAAATTCCACTTGATCCAATCCCAATTGATTTGACTTTTAATTATGATTCTATTTTTATTGAGTGCAGCGAGGCGCACTGGGTTAGCCAGTTTATTATGAATTATTGATAAATTGACTACACCCGATTCCAAGAATCCATTCCATCTCCAGGCATTTCTCACTTCCATGTTGTGTCGAGGTCTCACTGATTATTACATATTTATGTTCCTCGGTAGACTAAATTGGTAAACTAAACTATTGGTACATTAAATTGAATGTATTTTAAGCAGTGATGATTACAGTTCGTATCAGTATACGCATTTTGAAATGTTCGTTGATGCACAATAAGCACCTCGGTACCTAAGTGCTCTAAAATACGCACATCTTTTCGGATGTGTACAGTAGTAATAGTTCTACTTTTGGACAGTGGAGGAGAATAGAATGTTTATTTACAACATAAGTACAGTGACTGTAAATAAAATAATTATAATATGCATCATTTACATTGGTTATAGCAGATACAAATCTACTGGTATCGTCAAATAATAACACTAGCCTTAATCAGGAGTGCATAAACATGCCCTCTACACTAAACATCATCCTTCATTGACACTTCCGAATGCACTGAGAAATCCCCTTCAACAGAGACTGTTGGGAGTTCCGCAATACCTTCCAGTATTGCTTGCTCTACTTCCAAAGCTCCTTGGGGAGAACTGTTGAAGAAAAATCTTCCTCAGCGTAGAGGAAGGCTTGAACCATATGAGATGAACCCCTCCCTAACTTCAGCCAAACTGCCCCCTTCCAATAGCTCCCAACGTAAAAATAGGAGATATGGACAAAAAAGTTACTGATTCTTTGGGAGTTGTTCCCCGCAAGAAAGCAATGTTTGCTTGGCGGTTCAGTCCCACTCCGCCTCCCACTCAGCCTCCGATGTGAGCCACAAAGACCTCAATCTCAATTATTTGGAAGTTTCTAAGCTGAAAACTAGACACAATACTTTCACCTCTTTTCACGCAGAACTTAACGCTGATGAATTCGGAGAAGCGTTTTCTGTGGAGGTTTGGCCACAGAACGCTCTGGTGTCTCAGTACTTTTCTAGGCTATCCGAGGAACGCTTATGATCCACCTGACTGTTTTCTGGCATGACTAGGTGACGACAATACTGCTCTGAATCTTGTTTACTCTGAACATGTCTTCACCATATGGCACTCCAATGTCCAGGGTCTAAGAAATAAACTCGGTGTATTAAACCAATTCCTTGATGAAAATCCTAACATTAAGGTGGTTTGTATCACCGAACATTGGATTAGGGCTGCTTAACTCTATAGCCCTAAGAATTTTTTTCTAGCTTATAAATTTTGCCTTGAGCTATCATTTTGTGGTGGTTTCACTATTTTCGCGATTTCTATATTGCACTCCCGAGCCTTCATCTTCTTATTGGATGCATATTTCGCCCTCCTCTTCCGTCATTTTCTGAGCGCCAGATTTTCTAAGACACAATGGACTCGATTCTAAATGTATAGAATTGTGTAAAATCTCCAACTGTCCTCGCTGGGGATTCAATATTCACTTTGAGGATGATTCCAACTTTACAACATCTTTCAATGATCTGATACATTCTCATGGAGTTCGAATTACTATCAGGGATCCTACTCGCGTCACCTACTCCGGGAGAGGGTGTTGTATCGATAACCAGCATACACTCTTCTCAGAGTTCTGCTGCTCTATGCGACATGATGCCCTCTGATCACGCTGCTCAAGAGCTCCATATTACCTTAAACGATCCAGTTGGCAAAGAGGCTGATACACGCTTACCTGTGATAAGAAAAACAACACCGAGCAAAGTTGATGCTTTATGCTCTCAGCTCGCTGTTTTGTCCTGGTGGCCATTGAATACTGTACATTTTGATCAAGGATTTTCTTATTTTTTTTTGGATCCTCTTAGAAGTTTGTGATGAGCATTGCCCTTGGTCAACTCGGAAAACCAGGAAAAATAACATTAAGAGCTAACTGTTTCCTCAGGCAGACATGCATGAGAGGTTGAAGTCTGATATAAGGGATCTGGTCCATAAGGTGGATGCACACCTGGGATCAGTTTTTCGCCCTGACTGTTATTTTATTTTATTATGGGCGGATTATTTTAGGGGGGGTTGCTATATACAAAAAGCCGCTGTCCGTGTCCGATGCAATGCATCGACACGTTCCTCTTGGAGGCCCCTTTTTAGAAAGCTCGGTCGTTGACCCTGCTTGCTCTTTACGTTCTGGCTTTGCTTACACGGATAAAGAGGAAGTCACCATCACTTCCACGCCAGAGGAACTCCCATCAATATGATACACGCGGCCCAGATGATCTCTTAACTCCTAGCTACCGTCTGACTCATTCCCAGAATGCTACCCCGACTTTTATGGACTTTCTTCGATGGAATCTTTTTTTTTTATGGAATCTTTAATGCCTATCTAACAGTTACAAGGATTTCTTAGACGCTGCCTTCACGAAAACCATAAAGAATAGATTAGTTGAATAGTCACCATTCTCCCTCGATGAGCCTATTGACTATTCATGGTGTTGAATGTGTGAATTTTTATAGTGTTTTTGTAATATCTATCGTAATCTCAATGCTTCTATTTGACGTATGCTATATATTTCATATATATGTCTGCAATAAAAGATATTCTATTCTATTCTATTCTACTATTCCCGATCTGCGACTCCACGATTCCAATGGCCAAAAAATGGAAAAATAAAATAAAACCTTGATTTCCGGAAAAATTGAGCTATTTCAGGTACTACAGGGACATGGTTCACAAATTCGAAATCAGCGCAGATCTTCCTCTCTGATCGGAAAGTTCCATTTTTTGTGGAAAAAAAAGTCTGCCAAGGGCAGGAGGTTACTCACATATAGTAACGTTGACATACTTATATAGGTATTAGTTAGAGACCGAAAATGATGAATCGTATCAGTATGAAACCACGCTGGTACCATACGATAGCGACCAACCTGTCAGGACAAGGACTAATCTACTCAATCCTGACTATTTATGCAGTACTGGCCAAACCACTTCTGATTTTTGCACCTTCTGTCAATGAAGAATTATACCTATGTTTGCGCATGCACAGTGGCCATAACTAATCCAATCGCTAAGAATTTCATTTGTTGCATTGAGACCATACCACACCGTACCACAAGGAGGTACCCTCGGATTTTGAGTGAGATTAAATAATTAGGTCTGGAGAAAAAGGCGACTCAAGAAACTAACGTTAGCACATGAGTACACGCTCCTATTCATCTGACTATTATGAAACTCATGGCGGACTGTCTAGAGTCTAACCCTCACAATTCGTGAAAATTTCATTAAAATTAGTCCAATACTATCTATTGGGCTAATTTTGATTAAATTTAATGAGTTAGAACCTAGACAGTTTGTGTAACATTTACAGATTTATGCATCTGAAAACATACTTTACGGTTGCGCATGCGTAGTAGCCATTATTGCTCCGATTGCGATGATGTGCGATCTCCTTGAGACCATTCTACAACTACCCTCTGATTTTGAGTTTCGGGCAATTAGCAAGGAAGAAATAGGTGTGTCAATAAATTCATATTTGCGCATGCGCACACGCTTCATTTGATCCTACAGTGATGGAAAACTTTTAGGAAACTGTCTACTGTCTAACTCGCTCAATATCTGAAAATTTCACCAAAATTGGCCCAATAGTTCAGGAGTCATGTCTCTTACAATGAATCATACGTCTACGCATGTGTGGTGGCTAATATTGATTCGACCATTATGAAAATCATAGGGGATCACTTTGAGATTGTTTCACAACTAGGTACCCTTCAATATAGAGCGAAGTTGGGTTGTTGGATCGGAAGAAAAAGGTGTTCCAATAAAACCAGCCGTTTAAATTGATCAGATTGCATTTTCCTTTTCCCCGTATCAATTCAGTGATAGATGACGGCAGACTCGAGAGTATGGAAACATTCACCACTAATTTGATTCGTCTCCTGCAAAATTCTATAATTTTCTTTCCTTAAAGTTGAAGGTGACGGCGCACTCGAAAGTCTGGAAACACTTTCAACCTTCCTTCCTTCTGGGTGGCAGTAGATGACGGCGAACTCGAGAGTAAGGAAACATTTAGGTTGTCGCTTCGGAAATCCCGCATAACCAAATACCCCTGCTTGACGGTGAAGGCAGCGCCCACGGGCACTGGAAACTCTATCAAATAGTGAATTCCTAAATTACCTCGTGGAGGTGACGGGGGGCATATTACTACGTCTGGCAACTCTTTCACACTCTTCCCGATCCTTACTGATCCAAATTTTAAACATTCGGTACACTTACCTTCATTAGAAGGGGAAAAGTATCGTAGGAACAACAGTCAAAGATACGAGTTCCTACACATACTATCCAAGATAAGCCAAAAGATCTCTCCCTCAAAACCTACTACCTACTCAGGATTATGGCACACCACCATACAAAAGTTAAAAGTATCCTAAATCAATCCTTTTACTAGAATATGGATCATTCGGAAAATAGGTCTGAATGATGCTTATAAATTGATGGTCTGAATTTTCGCAAACTCGCATCTCAAGAATAAAAAATATCTTAAATCAGTCCTTTTAATAAAAATAGATTAGTCGGACAAATACATAGATCGAAACTGAAACTGTAGTTGGAATCGAGGGTAGTAATCCCTCGGACTCTCCTGAGTTCGAACAGGGCCGAGTCCAACACTCACTACCCAACTAATTTCTTGACTGGGAGCTTTTCGAAAATTGTTTAAATTTAAGCCCTGGGGCGAGGGGGGGGGGGAGTTTTGCCTAGTGAAAAACTTTACTACCCCATCCTTCCCATGTTTTAAAACCATAATTAACTTTAAGATCTAGGGACAAACAAGGCGTAGTGTTGGCAACCGTGCTGCTCTTGTGAAGCGAGTGCCGATCATTCCCGAGAGAGTAAAGCAACTAACTTTTTATTTTTTCAATCGACTGAACGACTGACTGAAGTAGAGATAACGAACAAAGCAATGGGATTTAACGAGAACGAAGAACAAAGTGAAAGCTCAGAAGATGACACTGCGAGGATGACACAAAAAATTGCTTTGCAGCACGTAGAAGGATTGCTTCCATATTTAAAATAACAAGACGACGATGCACATCTGGTACAAAATCTCTTGTTAAGGAAATTACACTCTAGGCACAACAAGTCCGAAATAACAAGAGAACAATGAAGCTAAGAATCACCACCTACAATCTATACTATTTTATAAGAATGAAACTCCGTCTGTTTGTCTGTTTGTTTGTCTGTCTGTCGTGTCTATGCACGGCCAAACGGCTGAGTGGGGGGAGTCTACGAGTGGGGGGGATCCTTTTGGGATTTTCCGGAAGGGGGCATAAGCGAATTTAAAATTTTCTAATCCCAGCCGAACCATGGGCCGTAGGGCGGGAGGGAGGTCGAAGTAAGAATTAATGTGCGCTTTTTGGACTTCCCCGCTTCCCCTGCCCCTCTAAAAGGCCGTCGAAAATTCCGGAAAAATACCGGTTTCGTAGGTTTTTGAACGAGAAAGACGGCGGCGCGATCGGATCGCGAAAAAAGTATCGGAAAATGCGTCAAAAAAATGCGTCAAAAAAATGCGAGAGTACGGACCCGTTTTCTTGAAAAGTCCGACGAAAAACTACGTTTTTTCCCATTAAAATATACCCCGTAAAGGTACGTTTTTCGGAACGGTTTTCGCAAGGGAAATAAAGGTTTGATCCCGCCGAATCTGAATCCGAAATTGGATATCGAAAAAAGTGACGTGAAGTCGGTCGAAATGCGAGCGGAAGCGAGGCAAAGCGTTTAAAATGACATTTTTAATCGAGACCGCAGCCCGTTTCACAAGATGTAGAGCAAAGGTTTTTGCTGTACTATACGTATTTTTAAAGTTTTACATAATATATCATTATGTACATTATGTGTCATGTTTTCATGCTGAAACATACATATAGGTAATGTTTATATTTATGTGATGTTTTCACTTCATTTCTAGTAGGTATTTTTTTCGGGTTAACCGCGATTTTCGCTATCCGCCGTTCCCTTGCTACCCGATTCCACGGATAATCGGGGCTCGACTGAACTTAGTTCCTTCGAGAATTTTGTCGAAGTGATTCAAATAGTCAACAATATTTCTTCATTTCATAGGTGTACGCTCTTGGACATTTATAAAATCATAATCTAATTTAACCTACATACCAATATAGTTATAACACCTACTTAAAATTTGATATCTTCTCATCCACAAATGGCATACTTTAGTACATGAATAAATAAGTTGTTTTCATTCAAGTACCTACCATATTTTCATGCTGCTATGACCACTAGCCTAAAAAGTCTCAAATGGAAAATTTCGGTCCACCGCTGGACTACTCGTTCAAAGGTCTCACCAGTATCGAAGCTCTCAAGGACGAAAAACCTCGGAAAGGAGTCAAGACCTACAAGAGGAGCTCAGGCGGAAGGTACGATGAAAATTATAAAATAAGAATAAAATTACGAGGTACTACCAAATTTTAAAAACTATCATTAGCTGTAGTAGAAAATTATTTGATAGCTATTGCACAATGTGTGAGTACGGGGTAAATGAGCCTTCAACTCAATAAATGGAAGGGTAGGTACATCATCAGCCGATACTGTTGCATTCGCACAATCGAAGGAAGGAAGCGTTGTAGTCGGGTGGGAAGAATAAACTGCACACTTTGTAATATGAGAATATCGAATTTGTTTTTATCCAAGCCGTTAGACCGTGAGAACTGTTTCCTACCTTATGGAATGAATAAAAAATAAAATATCGTTGTTTCATATTATACCTTTTTTTTGGCAAATTAATGGAAATGATTCTAATTGTCCGATTATAAAACTCATTGGGAATTAACTGAGAGCTAACGTGGCCATTTCCATAAATTCCATTCGAAAAATCAGAAAAACGTTTAGCAGTTTTTTTTCTTTTTTTTCCCCGCATATGTATGTATTTGCGAAGGTCATAGTTGATCCGGTCGCAATGAAGTTCGTGTGGATTGAATCACTTTGAATTCCTAGTTCTTTTATGACTCCAGTTTTGAATGAATTCGGCCGTCAGATATTAAAAAATAGGCGATTCGGGAAATTCATATAAATTTGTGCTTGGGCACACGTTCCTGTTCCAACGATGGAATTCACAGGAGACCATGCACGGTATGATTTGCATACTTCATCAAAATTTTGTTTTTGTCGGAACAAGAATTGACCACAGATTCGAAGCAATAAGTGTTCAGTGAGCAATGAAACGCAAAAATCAAGAGGACCGGAATACACTCGAATCGTGATGGTGGTGAGGGGAGGGGGTAAGTTGAAGGATGGAATCAAAGTGGTTATTTCTCAATTTCATTGCGATTGGAACAACTGCGCCACTGCAAAACGTGAGCAAACAGAAAATTATCAGCAATAAAAACTTTTCTGCTATTTCGGAACAACATTCCAGGGATTGCTCGGACTAGCTTTTAGAGGGTCTACACAGACTTTATCATCATCGGACCACTAGTTCCTAGAGTGTGCATATGCCCTGTCAGTGCCCAATTAGAACTAAGGATGAAATTTAGGGAAGAGTTTAAATTAAACAAAAAGAGTGATAATTTCTCCCCATTTATTTTACAATCATTTTTAAACCTAATTCACCCTTAAGCCTCTCTAGTTGTACCTCGGTTCTTGATAGAGGCTAGAAAATCTGGAAGGTCCAGACCTCTTCGAGCAGCAGAGAGGCACTGAGAAGAGGGTTTCCAACTGTCGTTGACGAGACGGAAGCTATTCATCCCGGATCCAACTCACGGTGCACGGTAACAACGGCCAATTGTTACTGTGCGTTGACTTTTCAATGTCGAAAGATGTTGGATTTCGGCGCTCATGGGTCTTATAAATCCTCGGTCGGTCGGAGTGTCTAGGTGGAGTCACTGCTGAAGCCGGTCTCCTCACAGCGGATCTGACAGCCCGAACTCGATTTTCATGGATAACATAATATGGTACCATGTATGATAGTCAAACTTCCTTTAAATTAGGAAGTAGGCAGAGGAGTCTCCACAAGAGTCACTATGAATTTCGTCATGATTGACTCGGAAATTGTTACCTTCTGCCAATTGTTGGCGAATGCGCAAATATGGAATTCGTTGTTAGATGCAATAAGACGAAACTGATTCTGATGAAATTGTTTGAGTTTTGTCGCACGCAGTCTGACGATTAAAGAGCCTGTGCGTATGACTAGCATATCACGAAGCTATTTTCTAAGAACAATGGGCCAAATTCGGTCAAAATTGGAGTGTAGGTTGTTGAAAGAATGTCCAAATTGTTTTGAATACCTACTATTGTTATTGGATCAGCCATGGCCATTGAGTTTGTACAAACGAACAATTCATTGTGAAAGGCTAATGATGAAATGTTTTGGCTAGTTTTGATATTTTCAGGGGTTAACAGGATTACTCCCAAGTCCCGCGTTACTTCCATCGCCATTGGATCATCACTACTCTTAACTAGATACCTGCAATAATTAATAATGTTTAATTCTGATATGGTTAATATGTATTAATGTGTCATTCCGTCTCTCTTTGTCGTAACAATACGTTTGCTTCGTAACTTCCGAAGTATATTTTTAAATGTCATTCTGACCTGTATGTCCAACTAATCTGTAATTTTACTTAGGGTTTGACTACTTGATGTAATGTATTTTTGAGATTCGAGCTTGTGAGCATCCGAACCACCAAACTATACTATCATTCTGACCTACGTGTCCAACTAATATGAATTTTTATTGAGGGATTGAGTTGATTTTATGTATGTTTGAGATGCGAGCTTGCATGATTTGATGAGCAAGAAATAAGATAACAGAGTGGTAAGAAGAGAATTGGGGAAGTTTACGGAATTCACGGCCTCGGAATGGAGAGCGCCACCGGTCGACACATGCCTTGCGGGGAGACACTCGTCATTCTTTTGAAAGAATTACAGTCTTCCAGCTGTGTCTGATTCATGGATTAACAAACCGTAAAGTGGTGTGAAGCAGGACAAAATTTAATGTTTTTTCGAAATTTCACAAATTTTAAAATGTTCAGGAAGGCTCTCCTGTCAAATATATAATCCTTAGCTATATATATATGTATATATGTATATATATATATATATATATATATATATATATATATATATATATATATATATATATATATATATATATATATATATATATATATATCTATATATATATCTATAGCCTTAGGGTCTTGGCTATGGATTCATATGGAAACAAATTGTTGGGGGGATCCCCCCCTCCCTTTTTTTATTGAAGAGTGTCCCAGTTCTGTTTTATGCATAATTCTCACTCAGAAACGTTTTTGAGGTGAAGCGAGAACACATTTATAATTTTTTAAAATTTTGAAGTATCAGAAAAAATGATAAAATAAAAAATAATTAATTTTGTCTTGAGCTGAGTTCAACTCCACGGGTCGCTATGCTCTACTGCACTGCAAAAGGTACATCTTGCGTTAGCTTCCACACATCTTTTTCCTCGAGTATTTTAAGAATGTTTGCATTATTTCGTTTCATTAACAAGACACTGTCCACCTGTTGGCTTGGGGATGGAGAGACCTATCATTAGTACGCATAAACGCTGGGAGGGGGGGGGGGCTACGGTGGCCATTTTGTTGTATATAAAGGGCTCGTATCCAGACATCTCTAGTTCTGCACGTTCGTATTTTCTCGCCATTTTCCTATTTAAATTAAAGGGCTCCATTTCACCCTTCCCCGTCCTCCACCCTTACTTTTGACACCCTCCTCCCCAAATTTGGGTCGCGATCTGTTATCTCATCCTCCTCCATCATTTCGCTCACTCACCTTTCCTTATTTAGCCCACCTTCAAATTTTACCCCCTCCCCTCAAATTTAAAGCTCTCTCACGCCTACCCTAAATGTCGGACTGGGCCAATTTTTCATCTACCCAGATAATGGAGGGCATCCTCTAATCAAATCCCGAACTTCAGCCCTTTTGGAAGGCTCGAAGGGCGGAAAGGTGTCAAACTCTTACTTTTCCTCTATTTCATTTTCTTTGAAAACATTGTCTTGGATACAAACAAATCACCTCCAGAACAGGGCATCATTGCTAGTGTAACTTGTCCATGCACTAACGTGAATTTCCTCACGCCTATTTGTTGTGAACGCCGTTGTTTATTAAACTCGGAGAGCAGTTAAGAATAGTCATAAGATCCTACTTTCCTCTATGAAATTCTCGCTGGTAACCATTTTCCCCCGTGCGTGAAAATATTTCTCTTTCAGTTTTCAGACATAAAGAACGTGTTTGATGACACCGTCGTCACACTTTGCGTTTTTCCGATCCCTGAATTTTGTTCGGAAAACGGAAAGATGAACAGAACTATAACGTGGAAATTGACTACGTTCTTCACTAACTTCCGTTTTCTTTATTGAAATTGGTTCCCACTACTTCATTTCAAGTAATTTAGTTCGTGTAGAAATTTCCTTGAGTACATTTTTTAACACTGCAATACTTTTATGGGTATTCCGTAACCAAAATAATAAACCTTTTGAATAAATTCTCATCAAAGTTACGGAAACTTTCCTTTACTTGGAAAAGCATTAGGTACCTAGATCAAGAATACGTCGATTCACACTAGAAAGTCCAAATACTGGATGTAATCATATTCACAAAATGAAATGAGAAGGATCACCTGTATTTAAACAATATTATTCACACAACCACGCTAATACCTCAGTTTGTTGGCCACGCACGACGCAGTGGTTGACATGATACGCTTAGGTAAATCGAGAGCTAATCAGCGAATAGAGAAACATTTTTATGTGATTAAAACTAGAGGAGTTACATTTCCCTATAGAAACGCATTGATGGTAATTGAAAATTATTAGAAAACGTGGGATCGTTTTGGGTAACTGAGTTTTGGTTTCTCATTTTCAATAATGAGCCTTGGTAATCGACCAAGAAAAAAAAATGTGTTAACCGCCCCTGAATTTTTTTTTGTTTGCGTTTCAAGCTGCGTAGTGTTCAAAACTCGAATTAAAAAAATCCGTCCGTCCGCCATCCGTGACTTTTTTCGGAAATAACTAAACCAAACATTATGGAACTTGTGTTAAAATATCACATTTGGGGTCTTGATAGTTGTAGAAGCTCGGCATCAATTTTTATCAACCCTAAAGGATTGTATTAAAGGGCTAAACATTCAAAAATCGAGATCTCAATAACTTTCAGGTAACAGTGATGCTTTTTTGCTCGTCAATGATAAATTTAATCCCAAAGAATCGGTTGAAACCACCCGCAATGCTCTATGTTGAACGGTTTGATTGCTCTAAGGGCTTGAACTTCGATAAAACTCCTTTGGATCTCAAGATAGAGAAGTCATAAGTTGCTTGCGAATCTATAGACTAACCCAGGGGCTCCCAACACAAATTTTCCAGGGACCCCTAAAAAAATTACAAATATTTTGAGGACCCCCTACTTATATGTATACATTATGCACGCATTTATGTTGTACCACTAATGCATTTAATATATTAATATACCGGTATACAGTGAAATACGTACTAATTTATATAAAATTACAAAAAGGGAAATTTTATCGTTACAAAAAAATTAGGCCTACCCTTCTAGTTTGGTAAAACTGTAGTTTTTAGTTAATTTTTATACCAGTCTGTTATTATGTATTTTTATATACAGTTATAGATCACATGGAAAGAGAAACAGGCGACTGTTACAAGTAATAATTTATTTTACATTGAAAGTATATTGCTTAATTGCAGTCACATCAATACAAAAACATAAGGACAAATTTATAACTCTCAGATTAACTTATTTCTTGTAAGAATGTCTTCTTGAAGTGTGTAAGTGTAAGATCAATGAGAAGAGTTGAATCGTTCCTTGGTTTCCATTATACCGGAAATATTGGGCTGGATGTTTGACACTTTAACTCTAAAGTCAGATTTGATGTCGAGTCTATTTCTGTATTTATTTTTCATTACAGACATTGCAGAGAATGCTTGTTCACAACGGTAGGTAATAGCAAAAGGAAGTATATATTGTAACGCTTTCTTACTAACGTCACTGTAGTCTTTGCTGGCTTTTAACCAAAACTCAGTGATATTTCCATCACTGAAAGCGGTTTTCATTGTACCACAACTTGTTAGGTCCACAAGTTGATCGTGTTGCTCTTCTGTAAGGGTTTGGATTTGGTCCACTTCAAGGCATTTGAATGGATTTCGAATCCAGTCGTTCTCATGATTAGGCTCTGGGAAATACTCCCGAAATGTAGTAGCCAAGCACTGGAGATGAGACTTGATGTCATCTTTTACTTCATGGGGCACATTCAGTTCCGATGATTCCAAAAACCCTTTCAAATTCGAAAAGTTAGTTAGTAGGTCTTTTTCCACCCTTTTTGCCCAGATCTAAACACTTCTTTACCATCGCGCTGATGTTATCTTCGACCCTGAACAAGTCAACATCATTTCCTTGTAATTTTAGGTTCACAGAATTTAAATGTTCAAACACATTAGACAGGTATGCAAGAGAACAAAGCCAAGAGAAGTTGTTAAGTAGGTTGGAGTACTGTGTTTCAACGAGGAAGACTCGGACTTCATCTTTGAGCTCAAAAAACCTTGTCAAGATTTTACCACGGGAAAGCCAACGAACTTCCATATGAATGAGAAGCTGTGTATGCTCACTCCCCATATCTTTGCATAACAAAGAGAATAACCTGGATTGCAAAGGTCGAGTCTTGATAAAGTTAATAATTTTAACTATTTCGTTTAATGTTTTTTGCAACCTTTCAGGCAGCCTTTTAGCTACTAGGGCTTCTCTGTGGATGCAAGAATGTGTCCATACCACGTTAGGAGCAACCGCTCCAACGCGAGCTTTCAGGCCTATTTTGTGGCCGGCCATAGCTCTTGCCCCATCTGTAGACAAACCTACACATTTTTCCCAACTTATGTTATTTTTATTGAACAAATCATTCAACGCAGTGAAAATAGCATCTGCATCAGTATGGAGTAGTTCACAGCTAAACAGAAAATCTTCAAATATTTGACCTTCCCATAAATAACGAACAAAAACCAGCATTATTGCTTTTTTTGCTATGTCGGTGCTTTCATCTACTTGTAGAGCAAACATATCACATGTTTCAAGGCGAGAAAACAATGTATTTTCAATATTATCCGCCATATCAGTGATTCGTCTTTGGACAGCGTTGTTGGAAAGTGGAACAGTGCTTACAAGCTTAGCTGCCGCATCACCCAAAATTCTTTTACACAGGATGATAGCTGAAGGAAGGATAAGATCCTCTGCAATCGTGTGGTTTTTTGCAGTTTTTGCGATAAGCTGCGAAACTTCATAGGAAGCTAGTGTGGCATTTTCATTTGCCTCAGACCCAACATGTTTAGTTATATTTTTCTGACACTTTTTTAGCTCTCCCAATTTAAGTTTGAAAAGTTCTAGAGACTTACTTTTATATTCAGGGTGCTTTGTTTCCAAATGCCGCCGAAGTTTTGCTGGTTTCATACATTCGTTCAAAAGTGTTTCAAAGCAAATGGTGGTTTAGGCTCACTTTCAGAGTCAGTCTGAGTAAACCCAAGCTGCAAATAGTCACTATTGTACTATCTGATTTTCGCAGATGAAGACATGGGTCGCCCACTCATTTTCATACAAGATGGAGTTTCATTAGGACTAGGTGTTGAATCACTAGTAGGCCTATTGGCATCAGTTGAGGTCGTCTGTCCTTCATCATCATCCGTTGATCTAGCTCGTTTTAATGTTCCACTTTTTAGCCAACGATCCATTTTAAAACAACGCCTTTTTCACAAAACAAAATGAACTTCACACAAACTGTAGCACTATAATTGAAAAGCAGTCTGCTTTATTAACATCAAGTTGTCAATCAACTTGACAACTCATTTCAATAACAATGGCTACTTGACCACTGCAGTGCTGCACTTTCTTTGGTGGAGAGCTCCGAAACTATTCATACACGCACCGTACAGCCTCCTCATTCTAGTGCCGAGTGGAGAAACTACTAGGTCCCACTCAGTACCAACAAATAACGCTAGGTTATGTTAGCGCTACTCTGCATGCACGATCCCCTTCCTCAACTCCTGCGAGCCTGCAACGCTGCGACTGCGCGTTCATTGCTGTCATTAGAGTTCCTAATAAAAAATAAGCTTAAATAATATTTTTTTAAAGCAGCTCGCGGACTCCCTGGTCTCCCTTCGCGGACCCCCGGGGGTCCGCGGACCACCTGTTGGGAACCCCTGGACTAACCAATTAAGCTCTAAGTTCCATGAACAATCGCAAGATAGTCGGATTGGGGTACATAGAAATTGTCTTGCAAATTTCAGCTGATATAATACAAATAATGGAGATATCAAGTGCTATAATTCCAATGGATTTATTCTAATTTTGCAAAATCGAGTTAATCAACTATTGTCTGTGCGGACGTACCTGCTAGTGAAGG
The DNA here is from genome assembly GCA_030762985.1 of Adelphocoris suturalis. Classification (NCBI taxonomy): domain Eukaryota; kingdom Metazoa; phylum Arthropoda; class Insecta; order Hemiptera; family Miridae; genus Adelphocoris; species Adelphocoris suturalis. Next base: position 68,663,617 of record CM061040.1, on the reverse strand, counting down.
ATGCACCTAGATGCTTAATTTCATCTCTTAATTTGCTCCCAAGTCTACCTATAGGTAGCGGAAACATTGTTTTTGCTTTTAAGAGATTGAAAAGTTTTAGTCTCCAAGAAATCAAACGGTTATTGTTGTTTTACAGTTGTAAAATTTACTCGCATTTTACGTTTTGGCTCATTTTGAACAACTCTCATTCCACACCTTTCTGTGCACGAAGGCGTGACGGTCCTCAAGGCAGGGAGTGAGATGTCAGGGGATGTTGTCATAGGGCCTGGGGTACGCCAGGGGGATCGTCTATCGCTATTCCTCTTCATTCTGGTCGTAGATACAACCTTGGGTAAGCTGCCAGCTGAAATAGGGTTTGATCTCCTCCCTGGGGTGCGAGTAGGTGTATTGGCTATTGCCAATGATTTCATCCTTCTCAAAGAAACCCTTGAGGGCTCGCAGATCGTCCTCAACGCCTTTGCTGAAGCAGTTACCCAGGTGTGGTCTAGAGGTCAATCCTTCTAAGTGTGGTTCAGTCTCCTTGGACCTGTCAGGCTGCCAACATAAGGTGAAGGTGGTCGATGAGGAGTGTTTTGTCCTAGGACATACAAACATCCCCGCCAGATCCATCTTGGAGGCGTGGTGGTACCGTGGGTTCGACTTCATGGGTGTAGCCACCTAGCCGCTAGCCATGTGGCCTTTTGTGGAGCTCTAGATCTTGTCACCTTCCATTGAAGCCACAGCCGAAGCTGCGCCTCCTCTGCATGTACTTACTGCCCAAGCTAACCTATGGGTTAGTCTTTGGCAGGCTTACTAAGAGGAGTTGCTTGAGTTAGAGTGTGAAGTTTGCTCTGCTGTGCGCTCTTGGCTAGGCTTCCCACCTGGTGTCCCATCCACGCACTGGTCAAGGCCGGTGGGCTCGGTATTGTCTCTCTTTCAGCCAGCATCCCATCCCCCCCTGCCTGTGTCCCTCTCCGCGCCTGCTTGCTTTTGGGGGCTCAAACTGGGAGGTTGCCCGCACAGCTGCTGACCTTGACTTCATCAGGTAGCAGTTTATGTGGAGTGACCGAGCAACACCAACTGCTCCCAAACCCAGCTCATCTGTTGAGTTTGCTGCTGCTCTGCATGAGTCAGTAGATGGTAAAGAACTCCGACAGTGCTCTGAATCCTCAATTTCTTCCCAGTGGGTGGAATGGGCTTCACAGGGCATTTGGGCCTGCGACTATCACAGTTTTCATGCCATCTGTGCCTGTCGGGATAAAAATGAAAAACTCTATCATGTGGTGCAGCAGTGTCCTCGTACTCATGGTACTTGTATTCATTCTTTGTCACGATGTAGTTGCCGAGCAGATAGCAGGAGCTTTGTTATCCAGCTGTTGGGATGTTGAAAGGGAGAGACTATGTCACATGCCGAGTGACCGAGGCAAGAAGTCGGATATTGTGGCCGTCAAACCCCATGGGTCGGCCCTAAACTTGGATGTCCTGGTTGTCATGGAGCAGACCTGGTGGGCCAATATAAATAAATATGACAAAAATGACCTGCGGCAAGCAATTTGCGAGCTAAATGGAGTGGCGACCAATAACGTCAAGGTCATGGATGAGACCGTGTCACGGCGAGAGAAAAGCGCCACGGAGTTACTCGAGACGGGCATCTTAGCGAGAGTACTCCATGGTATCACCACCCACATTCTGAAGGGTTCTTATTTGAACTGGTGGTCATTTTATAGGGGCACTTCCTTTCATCCTTTTCTTTCTCTTCATCCATTTGCAACTTCCCTCATCCCTAGAGCCGGCATCGGGTAAGCCTGGATGTCCACCCCACTTCTTTCATTTATTTATTTTCGAAAGTTAATGGTGTGCCCCCTCCGCCTTCGAGGGGGTTTTTCTGAAAGAAGAAAAAAAACTTGGTCCTCCTTGCCTCGCCAGGGGGCAAGCCTCCTGGCCCCCCAGTTACCTCTATTTACATACTTTGAATGAAATTATTGAAACATGAACCCGTTAAACACGCATATAAGAATGAGTCAGATTCTGCGGTGTATCTTATCACTTGATGTCAAGTTGTTTTGTTTATTTACCACCAGCGCCATATTTGAAACCTCCCCATCATAAGCTTTCATTTAAACCCTGACACGAAAGATTCATATTTTACAGCCCCCCCCCCCCCCTCATCATGATAAGCTTTCATTTATTCATATATTATGAATTATAAGAAATTAACAAGCGGTAGCAATCATGTTCACAATATAAATTATTGAGAATGATCACCTGTGTGTAAACAATTATTCATATAACCATGCTCATAACTCAGCTTGTTGGCAACACACTTCGCAGTAGTTAATATAGTATGGTTGATAAATCGAGAGCTTTCGAACGAATGGTCAACGAATTTTGTGAAATGAAAAATAACGAAGTAACATTTCTCTAGCTCGGTTGTAAGCGAAAATCATAAGTAAATTGTTACAACACATTTTCGTTGCACAAAAATGCAAACCATAAAAAATGCAACAAATTTATGATGACACAAAACGTTTTGTCTTCGGTTGGAGGTACCAAGACCAAAAAAAAGTGAGAGCGTGTGGCGACTATCGCCATTTTCACGCCGCACCCTCCGGATGGCAACTTTGCCAACCTCGTTGACACCGTTTGCATGCCTCTTGCGGGAAAAAAAAGAATCGGTATCATGTGGTGCATTGTCCTCTTACTCACATTAGTTGCATTCAGCGTGACGATGTGGTTGCCAAGCAGATTGCACGCGCTTTATCATCCAGCGGTTGGGATGTCGAAAGGGAGAGGCTATATGACATGACGAGTGACCGGGGCAAGAAGCCGGATATCGTTGCCATCAAGCCCGATGGGTCTGCCATAATCCTGGATGTCCAGGTTGTCAGTTGCAACGTGAACTTGGCGGGTTGAGAAAAATAAGATAAGGTTTGGTTTCTTGACTGCTTTATTCAAAATAAGATTTGTTGGGGTCGTGAGGTTCAGTCATAAAGTGTACCACTATTTTTCTAGGCCAACGTTTCGGTATATTTTTATACCATCCTCAGGGTTACAAAGAATTGCACCAGAGAGTCAGACAATTATAGGCAAGCATAACAAGGAATAAATTGTACATATGTACCTAATTATTATAGAAGTATCTAGTTATGTATATTAATGGATCAACTTAATCTTAATCTATTTTCTCAATAAGTATTATATGAGTATATATACATATATGTAGGGGACTATATGTTGACTATTATGACTATGTATATGTAGTTGACTATTATATATATGTATATATACTCGTATAATACTTATTGAGAAAATAGATTAAGATTAAGTTGATCCATTAATATACATAACTAGATACTTCTATAATAATTAGGTACATATGTACAATTTATTCCTTGTTATGCTTGCCTATAATTGTCTGACTCTCTGGTGCAATTCTTTGTAGCCCTGAGGATGGTATAAAAATATACCGAAACGTTGGCCTAGAAAAATAGTGGTACACTTTATGACTGAACCTCACGACCCCAACAAATCTTATTGAGAAAAATAAGTTCAACAGAATGACCTGCGGCAAGCGATTCCTAAGCTAAACGAAGTGGCGACCAACAACATCAGGGTAATGGCCACAACCCTGCCATGACGCGGGGTGTGGTGCGGGAAAGGGGCCACAGAGTTACACGAGTTGGGCATCTTGGCGGGAGTGCTCCCTGGCATCACCACCTGCATCCTGAGGGGTTCTTACTTGAACTGGTGGTCATTTTATAGGGGCACTTCCTTGCATCCCACTCTTCCTCCTCATACTTCTGTAACTACTGCCATCCCTCGAGCATCCTCCCCACATTTTATTGATTTATTTTTCAATCTAATGGTGTGCCCCCTCCGCCTTTGAGGAGTTTTGTTTAAAAAATAAAAAATCAATAAATAAATAAATTGCGTGTGTGTGTGTCAATCATGTATCCGCAAATACTTGTAACAAGCTTAATTTCCAAAGTTTTCTACCGAATTTTATGAAATGTTCATGTAACGTGCGGGTTAGGGCCTTAGATGGTCCTGTTTCAGTTCCGTTGTTCCAAAATTAATAAATCACTCAGCGCATGCGCAACCTTAATTCCATCAGGCATCATTTTCTCACGCCAATTAATGCATTATAGCATCAATTGGAGCGTTCCCTAGCAATTTAAACATAATCCTATCATTAGCAGCTACTACGGATGTGCAAATGTGTATTCATTTTAACGAGTCTAATCTCAACAGTTTTCATCTTATTATGATGACATTTTTTGCAGGTTAATCTGTAAATAGTTCTCGGTAAATGGTTTAATTTCATACTAATCAAATAATTACTTCATTCTGCGCATGCGCAAGCGTAAATTACTACAAGCATCATTTTTTCACACCCTAGTCGTCCAATCTCGCTCAAGTTTGGTGCATAGTTGGGGAACAATGGTTTAATTATTCCATATTAATTTCAACATCATAGCATCATTAGTAGCTCCTGGGCATGCACGAAAGTGAAATCCGTGGAACAAAGTTAATATCTTGTTTTTATCAGATAAATATTAAATTTTCTGGGAATGTGCGGGTTAGGCAGTTGACTGTCCCCGATCGATTTCATTTTTTTCGAATCATTACTCCTTTCTGCGTAGGTATGCAATAACGTAAATCACTTCAAGTGCATTTTCCCCAGTTCCCCTTAACGTCAAATTTCGAAGTTTTACGTTACCTACATCTTGATTGATTATTTTCCGCTACGGAGTTTTCATGATTATTAAGACCATTTCAAAATGTATACATTTATGTTATTTTCAGTTGGTAGATACCTACTTACTTAAATATCGTTATACTGAGATCAGGGCGACTAGTATAATGTAGATGTCTCAATTAATTGCATTAATTTTCCCTCTGCAGGTGCCCATATCCACACAGGCATATTGATGTCTACCTGCGGATCTGCAATTGAAATGTATAGATCTACCTCCTTTGTAATACCAAGAATTCAAAAACAGTGCACACTAATCAGCTGTGGGACCCTTTTGTGAGTCGTGATGGGCCATGTTCTTATCATATATGACATACAGGGTTTAATAAATATAGGATAATGATCAGCGTAGAAGGGCTATTATCTAGTACAGAAATAATAAACCTTTGTGTAATAGTTTGCAGCGTTTTTAGAATAACTCCCAGCGATAATAGATATTCACGTTAAAAGATAAACAATATAACTCTATGCTTGATTATGTCATCCTACCAATTATAGGTTGACCAGAAATGGTTTGCGTTCCTGTTGAACTGCACTCTGGGAAACCTTGTGATTATCTGTTCAATGAATTTCATTATGAAGACTTCTTTGTATTCGAAATATTGGAAGTAATAAATGAGTTGTAAATCAACTCATAAGTATTTAGATTTCCATTTTACCCAACTTTTCGTAGAAAAGGGGGGTAGTACAGCCGTTTTTGCGTCTCAGAGGGTGTAGAACACAATTACAATAGTCATTCATTTTTATTTATTTATTTATTCATTTATAGACAAAATTTCGTGCTCACTACTCCTCCGAAATCGCTGATTCGATTTGGACCAAATTTTGATATGATGTATTACTATGTAGGAACTTGTGTCTCACTGACTTGGGTGGGAATCAGCTGACCACCAGCCGTAATATCAATCATAATGATGGACAAATAAAATCTCTCCTGTTCACCGTAGGACGTTGAAAATTGATAGGTAGCCTCTGTAGGATAACAAGAGACGAATGACCTTATAGGCTCCATCCTGATCAGCTAAGTATGCTAAAAGTTATGTCGTCTTTCTGATTACAATAATTTGATAGGGAGCCTCTCTAGGACATCAAGAGGCGAATGAAATTACGGGCTTCCCCCAGAGCTCCAGCTAATTGATTTTAAAAGTTGTTTCTGCTCACGCAAACTGCGTGTTTTTTTTGTTGTTTTTTTTTTTTTTTTTTTTTTTTTTTTTTTTTTTTTTTTTTTTTTTTCTTTTTTTTACTGTCCTTATGAGAAATCAGCGTGAATAACTTTGAATTTAAAATATAATGAGAGGTAAATTTTTGGTTAGGCATTGGGAATAAAAAAGCTACGTACCTACCTAAAGGGTATTTAAACAAAAAACTAAAGAAGTACGAATGCATTTACATATTGTTCCATTGAAATGAAGGTAGTCATTGAAAAAAAGTAATGAAGTAGAAACGCAATTTACATACTATTTCTTTAAACAAAACTTAAATATCAGTTATGATCCACTTAGTGACCTCTGGAACTTCTGGAATGACCTCTGGAACGGAGGGAAATACAGACACATACGAGGGACAAAATTACGAAAAAAATTTCGGAAGCAAGAACATTTTTGATTGGTAAGAATATAATGTACATATTTTAATTTTCTCCAGCTGAATTCGCCCTCGGAACGCACACCATCTCTGGTCGACCTTAGCCACCAAAAATGTTTAGTATTATTCTTATTAGGTACCTACCTTTTATTATGTTGGTGTAGGTAATAATATTGATCTACGATTTTCACTTTTTTTCTTCAATTATTTATTAATAGCAAGAATCCATTTCCGTCTTCGACCAATTCCAAAGAAATTCAGGGGGAAGGGTAATTATACCAATCTACGAAATTAGATTCGTTGGGTAGATAATCGGATTGCCCATTACCACCAACAACAAAATAACCGTACATTTTGCCAAGTAACTTTTTCCCAAATTTTATAATGATAAGTAATGTTTTACCTATCCAAAGTTTCTCGGAAGACACAAATTTTCGTCGTAATCAATATTATCCATGCTGTTTCGTAGCATAGAGGAATATTATTTTATAATTTGTTCAAGATTTTTGTGCGCCCTCATACCCAGATGTTGAGATTTCTTCTCAACGTTTACTTACCGATAAAATAATTCTAAAAGCCTGATTTCCTTACACAGTGTACGTACCTACCTATATAAACGAAAATCGGGTCAAATAAGCTTCTTTATTCTCATTAAAATTGGGAATAATTAAAACTCAGTAACACTCCGATTCTCCAACTTGGTGTCATTTATAAAATTACGTAAATAATTATGTATAGGTACCTACCTACGTATGTATTATCTTGTGTTCATAGTGATTACTAAGAAATATCATCAAACTCATTTTTGCAGGTACAGTTGCACTTCTTTGCGGTTGAACAACAATTACTTGGAAAACATCAATGGCATTCACTCGATATCACTTCAAGTATGTCATCACTTAATCCTGCAAAATAATTTAGTCCACTGTTCTCTGCCTTGCAAATACACTCGGTGATAGAACAATGAAAATGGGGAACATTCGACCCTTTAATTGAAAATTGGCGCTAGTGACAGTCTGCGTGGACCTTTTTACAAAATAAAAATATCATTATAGGTATGTGACTGTTTACTGATAAAATAAAAAAAAGTGGAAAGTCCTTAAAAGAGTGTCCTTGTATTAAAAAAAAAAAAAAAAAAAAACTGCAAATCGAAAATGGCCATTCGACCAGGCCATGGGGTACATGAACTGATGCTTTTCATCTCCGGTTTGGAAGGTTTCTCATCGTTTCCCGTCAGTTGTGGTAGCATCTAGGAGCAGCAAACTGGGGCTATTTAAATCTAAAAATAAAGGTCTAAATAATCTAAAATAAAGGCTACGGGGCCAACGGTCGAATTTACTCACCTGGTCGAATGTTCCCCTCTTTCCCCTCGATAGGTATGTGTATTACCCCAGTTATCGATATCTTGAGGGTGCAGATATATATATATATGGGTGTGTGTGTGTGTGTGTGTGTGTGTGTGTGTGTGTGTGTGTGTGTGTGTGTGTGTGTGTGTGTGTGTGTGTGTGTGTGTGTGTGTGTGTGTGTGTGTGGTGTGTGTGTGTGTGTGTGTGTGTGTGTGTGTGTGTGTGTGTGTGTGTGTGTGTGTGTGTGTGTGTGTGTGTGTGTGTGTGTGTGTGTGTGTGTGTGTGTGTGTGTGTGTGTGTGTGTGTGTGTGTGTGTGTGTGTGTGTGTGTGTGTGTGTGTGTGTGTGTGTGTGTGTGTGTGTGTGTGTGTGTGTGTGTGTGTGTGTGTGTGTGTGTGTGTGTGTGTGTGTGTGTGTGTGTGTGTGTGTGTGTGTGTGTGTGTGTGTGTGTGTGTGTGTGTGTGTGTGTGTGTGTGTGTGTGTGTGTGTGTGTGTGTGTGTGTGTGTGTGTGTGTGTGTGTGTGTGTGTGTGTGTGTGTGTGTGAGTGTGTGTGTGTGTGTGTATTTCAATGATGAAGACAGAGAGTAGGGAATAACTAAATTAAAATGAAAACTCTTGATTGAAAAATACGAAAAAATACTGTTTATTCAAAAGGTCTAAAGCACTTAAGATTTTGAGAACAACTGGGGTCCTGACACGAGGTGTGAGGCTACTCTTCGGTACTACCAACTCTCGAAAACGAAAACGCAATTGGTCCCCTAAAGGAGCCACCAGAGAGTTTTAATGTGAAATATTATGGTGCGGGTTCGTTAAATAAATGAAACAGATAATTATTGGTGGCACCTACTCCACGATATATATGTATAATACGATAGGTTCATAAACACCAGCTGCCAGAACATTTTGGCTTTGAGCTTTTCTTGATGCAACACCAACCACTCTGACTTATTCGCGTTTGCTCAGTACATCAGAAGACATCCCCAACATACACAACCAAACTTCAATTGGAAAGTGAAGAACGAGTCTTCATGATGGCACTAGGTCCTAGGTGACTAGATACTTAAAAGCTTTTCCTTGTTATCACTATTGGTAGGTGAAAAAAAGTCCTCCAAAACCAAAACTTTTACTTGCATTCTACGTTGTCAAATTACAGGCATTAAAAAGTCATAAACAATTAATGGTTCATACTTCTTTGTCTCCATACTAACACTAATACTATAGGTACATACCTCCAAAATGTTCCAATTTCGATGGAATTTTAAAGAGCCCGAGATGGTCCCCAACAAAAGTTTATAGATGCACGAGTGCAAGATCATAACAGCTACAGTTTTCACACAATTTCGATATTATCAGGGAGTGTGCTGGTTGGGCTACATGAATCCTCCATTGTTCCGAGATCAAAGATAGTCATGCAGAAACGCGAAATTCTTGTAACCTTCACAACTTCTACATACAATTAAATGATGAATTTCTCAGGACCTGTGTGGGTTAGGCTCAAGTTGGTTTTGAATTTCAAATCAGACTATCTTTCTATGACTTGGTTGAAAGGAGTTTGTATGCAAAAGTTCCACATGTGTGATCTTTCCCTGTCATCATGAATTATTATAATTTATTAATGTCACATTTCTTATTATTTGTGTAGCTTTTGGAATTTCCGGAAAAACTAACATGGCTGGACCTGTCATTCAACAAGCTGACGTCAGTAGCTCCTGAACTTGCTTCAATGAAAAGCTTAAAGATAATTTACCTCCATGGAAATGTACTCGTAGACCTTCCTTCCGTCTTGAAACCACTGAAGTATGAACTTGTTCAGAAATACGAATTTTCCTAAAATATTTTAAATTAAATATGAATTTACTTACCTACCTAACGATCCTATAGCTCTGTCATTTTTCTTCCTAGGCCATTATTGGATAAGTATATCTACCTATTATGTATTGTAGTAAGATACGTACATAGTTACGTATTTTCGTTTGGTATTAGTAAGCTAGCTTTTGTCGTTATGCATGCAGGGGCCGGATCCAGGGTTCGTCTGCGCGGGGGAGGGATTAAATCCTCTCCCGTCACACACACCAGTTTTTGCATTTTGCATTATGTATAAATGCTGAAAAATTAACTTAAATTTCATTACTGTAAAATCAATGAAATCTGTAAAAAGCCAAAAATCCAAAATCTTTTTGAATCGCAAAATATTATTTAGAACGACTTTTTTTTGCCATAAAATTGGAGGTTAACAATTTCTTTGCACTCAAAATGCGTAAATTTAAAAATCAATCTAACATAATAATAGCACTATGCTAAAAAAAAGAATAAATAAACTTGAAAAAAAAAAATTGCTCTCACGATCATCATGCTGCATGGCTAGAACTTTTTAGCGGTGTGCTGCCCTCCGTATTCAACCTTCCTTTTGCACAATTTTTTTCCTTCTTTTCCATTTTTTGTAAATTATTTTAGTTTATTAATTTTGTTTTTTCTCTAAATTATTGTAAGTTTCAAGATTATGGCAAACACTCAATCAAAAATGATATTCAGTGTTGTTAAAGACAGATATATGTTATTATGTATATGATGTATGTATGTTTGTTTGTCCATGCTATGCACGGCCAAATGGCTGAGTGGGGGAGTCTACGAGTGTCTGGATCTTCTTGGATTTTCTCAAAAGAGGGCATAAGCAATTTTAAAATTGTGTAATCCCACCCTGGGTGGGAGCCCCTTCTAATGCACGTTTTTTGCCCGAGCGCTCGATCTTCTATCAGCTGCCACATTGAAATTTGATCGAGGGCACTTCGTATGTCATCGAGAAAGTTACGTTTCTGGATCCATAGAACACAATGGTGCCAAAAAAATTTCCGAAAGATGCTGTTTTTCCGGAGAAATTATCAAGAATATGCGGGAAATGAAAAAAATTCGCCCCCCTGGACCCCCCCTGATGTTATTACTTTGAGCCTGGCTGCTAAAATGTAAAATGCGGTACTCTGACATAACTTATTTCTGTTCTAGAACCAAAAATTTCAACCATGTATCATGTTTTCTCCTCGATATTGATTCGAAATTCTATGAAAACATCAGAAATTAACAAGCGGTTGCAATCATGTTCACAATATCAATTATTGAGAATGATCACCTGTGTGTAAACAATTATTTATATAACCATGCTCATAACTCAGTGTGTTGGACACGCACTTCGCCGTAGTTAACATAATATTGTTGGATAAATCGAGAGCTTTCGAACGAATGGTCAACGAATTTTGTGGGATGAAAAACGACGAAGTACCATATCCCTAGCAACGACTCGATTGTAGGCGGAAATCAGTGTAATTAATTTCGTGCGCGGAAAAAAATTGACTCGCAAAATTCGCTAGGACCCCAGGGCTAAAACATGATACATGTTAATAAAAATTCGTTCCGCTTTTTTTTTTTTTTTTCCACCTTAGACCCAGTAAATGTCCACGGTTTTGCTCGGGTTGGTCTTAAGGCGAATATCGACAGTGCAGGGCATGCATCCCGAGGCATGTGGGGTGAGCAGCCTCACAGTATCGATACTGGGGTTCTTGCCTCCTATCCCTCGTTACGCACCGTGAGTGGCGAGACAGGAGGGCATTTCAGGGAATAAATACATTCATGTTAAGGATACGGGGAATATTTTATTCGATTTTGATGAAAATATCAGATAATGTGTCTATACATTCATTTTACGAATACTAGGAAGATTTTGTCCGATTTAGATGAAAATTTCAGGGAATGACCCTCAGTTCAAATCGGTATTACAGCCATCCTTTCTACGCCTATAAGATAGTTCCCAAACGCCTCTCTCGTCATCATTTCATTTAAATTCGTAATGTCTCATTTTTCTTCATTTACAACAATTTTGAATAACCACCAAGTTAATTTCCAGATTAAATGTTGCACTTGAGTCCTCGATCTCGTTGATAATCCCAAGAAGAAGTGATACTGATCAAGGACTTTCCGCCTCTAGGAGGCTTTAGATATTAGCTTCCAACGGCTGTCCCAAAAGGGGCGATCAGCCATGTTTCTTCGCCATATTCTTTGAGTTGAGTTCGTGTTTTAATACAGTCATTAGCTCTCCTTTTTTTGTTCCTGAATTCTTGATAAACCCCACAAGTGAAACTATTCCAAGTTTATTTCTTTCCGCACTTATTCATTAGTGCCGAAAACCCTATAGGCCTTTGGATCGTGAAAGCTGTGCGAAATCAGTTCCAGTTCCGTGATAGTTCTCAGTCTCGGTCGTATCGCCTTACTGACGCCGCATTCCAGACCGATATCGCATATTTCCGCCATTTTTCAAGATAACTAATCGTTTCTATAGTGACAGTAATTTCAATATGCCAAAGTCACGTAGTCGATCGAGGATGTCTTGAAGAACTTTTGGCATCAAATTAGCATATTTGACACCCCCTTTGGAAACCTATATATAAATATTATCCTCTTCATAAATCAGTATCGCATAATAGGTTCATTTATTGGGGAAAATTTTTAAATACACAATTTTCAAATCTTCCTTGGAAACTATTTATAGTTTTATTGTAGCCTTGGCTTAGATCAAGTAAAAGATAAGATATGTGATAATAAGATATGTAGGTACTTATTGTTACATGGTTTATTTTAGAATGCTGGAGGGGCTCTACAGTTTGACCCTACATGGAAACCCATTGGAAGAGAGGAAAGGCTACAGGAACAAAGTGATTGCAAGTCTTCCTAGCCTCAAAAGTCTGGATTTCAACAACGTCACCTCCGCTGACCGTAAGCGAATTGCCGCTCTACAAAACAAGAAGAAATCGCCAAACGCTCATTAGGTTTTCCACCACAGTACTGCTGAAATCGTACTCCAATTAAGTCAGAGCTATGACAATTTAATTTGTATGTAGGCATTGCCTATCTGTGAACTATTTTCTTTATACAGGGTGTCCCAAAAGTAACACCCCTATAACTTTTTTTCACCATTTTCGAAGTCCGAAGCAAAACTTGGAGAATGTTTTTAGGGTCCCTGATACTAAGTTTTAAGCAAATAAAAATCAGGAAACAATCCAAAAATGTTTGGACTACCCAAAGAGGAGTATTGGGTATTTCGGAAAGAAAATTCCATTTTTTGACTACTAACACCTCATTTTATGGATTTTTCATTTCTGAACACGATGGTGAAACCAAAATTCCGTTCTCGGATTAGAGCTGATGAACCAAGAAGAAGCGCGAATTTGTCTAACAATAACTACTTCTGTTTGGGAAAAATTGCACTTCTTCGTGGTTCATCAAATCTAATCCGAGAACGGATTTTCGGAAAAAACATTTTTTCCGAAGTACTTTTTAAAGTAGTTCTTTTGGGTTGTCCAAAAAGTTTTGGATTTTTTTACTGGTTTTTATTTGTTTAAAACTTAGTATCAGGAACCTCAAAAACGCTCTCCAAGTTTCGCTTCGATATCTCAAAAATTATGGAAAAAAGTAGGAGGGAGGGGAGGGGAGAAAGCGTTTATTGTTGAGACATCCTGTATGTGATCGGATCAGCCATACTGTTTTACCAAAGATGGTTATGGTGAACTCAACTCTCTAACTTTCCAAGGTCATCAGTCAAATGAAGGGAGTAGTTTGGTCAATAATCAAATTTGTATATTCTCACCATCACAAGCAAGAATAAGTTCGGATTTGGACGAAAATATTAGTCTGCCATAACTGAAATCAACAAAAACACATTTTCAGCTCCTAGCTCTTTTATGGGCTTAATTCTTATATAATCGTACCTAGTCCATTAAACGACTGAGTTGGGGCTGCAATTTTACTAATGTCTAATTTTGAACTACTGACCAGGGCGATTAAGAAGCGTAATAAGAATAATTAATTCAAGAATTATCATTGATCAAACCTATGGTAGTAGGCCTACTTAGTGCCTATATAGGTAAACCATTACCTTGCAGGCAGGTTTCATACGTTATTGATCAACTTGCCATTAAGTTACAGACGCCCCATCCGAAATGTTTCTTAGGTATCTTCCTTCTTGTTTTTTACATAAAATCTACGAGTTGAAGCCATATTAAGTAACATAGCACATTGCACATTTTTCAGACCTTCATATTAACGTCTGGAAAATGTGCTATGTTTCTGCACTATTTAAATTTGTTGAACGATCGGTAGTTAGCTTCCCACGGTGAATCCCACAATTAACTAAGTCATGTTAGCTGTAACTTAATTCAGCCTTTGAATAAATGATTGGTTGATAACTTGAATTCCTGGTCGAAAAGCTCATTTGTTCTGTAGATAGCACCGTGATGAGAGGGGTAAACTTTGATACATGTGACTTCCAACTAGTGAAATAGGTACCAAACAATATTGTGCCTCATAAAAGGCTCAAAAACTACTCGAAAAGGTTTCTGACTTGGCTGATTACTAATCAAGTTATGGAATAAACGGAATAGACCACGATGAAAATAATTTAATTGAAAGGACTGTTAGGCTGGTAAAATAGGTAGGTAGGTACCTATAAACGAACCTATTTTAGTATGGATGATTATTGAAATAATCGTGGTCGTATAATTTACCAAAGTGTACTTTATTTATTTAATCCAATGTACCTACTTATATAGAGGTGAGAACGCACAAAATTATTTACTTTCATAATCTAAACTTAAAATATTGTTCATAATAAACTTTAAAATATTATGTTATAATTCACAAATTTTCATGCTGTAAAACATGAGGTAGGTACCACGTACCAAGTGTAGTAATTTGTTTATAGGTAGGTACCTAGGTGTCCTCTTATTAATTGAATGAAATGGCTCATCTTTTGAATAAATACTATAAGTATTTACCGCTAAACTTATTTCCTAATGTTTGTAAATAGACAGTAAATGAAATATATTTACATATTCGAGTTCATTAGGTTCAATTTCGTATGTCATACGATCTTATATACTAGACGTTCAACAGCACGGCCAACCCCCCATCACCTGTGCCATCTAGATTCAATTCTTCTTCATATTCGACCTCCGTAACATAATTTTAGGCGTAAATCTGATCTGTTTGTCTAACTAATCTGTATTTTGCTGAAAGGATTGATTTAGGATATTTTTTTATTTTTGAGATGCGAGCTTGCGAGCATCCAGACCACCAAACTATAAAAATCAGTCTTATCTATTACGTAGGCCTGTTTCGTTATACGGAGGCTGATTATTATACGGAGGCCGATTATGGTTTATTAAGGAGGCCTTCTTATTATACGGAGGCCGATTATGGTTTATTAAGGAGGCCTTCTTATTATACGGAGGCCGATTATGGTGTATAAGGAGGCCGGTTATTATACGGAGGCTGGTGGTGGGGGGTATTACGGTGCTCTTGAACGCCAAGTATCTTATATACCTACAGATGTTTGTATTGGAATCGTCAACAATAATTATAATCAAATTAGAGTTCACCCGAATAATGTTCGAATGGATCATTAAATTATGTTGATTTATTTCATAGGTTTAGTCACGTTTGAATTGAAACCTCAACTTCCCATGAAACTCACCACAATTTCATCAGATAAAATTGAACCAGTTCAAGATCTACACACAAGAGTCACTACACAGGAGATTCTGTTTGTTGGCAATATTGAAGTGATGTTAGCCAATACAACCAAAGTCAAATGACTCTGGAAAAATTGGACAGCATTATGCAAATACCCAGGTACCAGGTAAACGATAAACATCGATCTTGAGGAAAACGCATCAAACGTTGTTACGAACGTACATATAATTTTGGTAGTTGCTATGGGAATGAAGTGGTAAACTTAATCTCTGGGGCCATGCGCTGAACGGGTAAGATTGTTATCAGAGCTTAATATTAAATTTTCATCACCGAATGAATTTAAGCGGTCATCGTGTTTTCTGGGGATTTTTTTGAGTGCTCTTCAGATATCATAAATTTTAATTGGTAGACAAAACGAATTCATCGTAATACAAAAATCAACAATAAATAAATAAATAGCCTAATCTCTTTCTATCTCTATCTCTATCTGTCTGTTTGTTTGTCCATGCCATGCACGGCCAAATGGATGAAGGGGGGGGGGGGGGGGGGGGGAGAGTCTACGAGTGAGAGGATCTTCTTGGATTTTCCCGAAAGGGGGCATAAGCGATTTTAAAATAAGCGATAAAAATTTCCACTGCCAACCGTACCATAGGCTGATGGGCGGTAGAGGGGTGGGAGCCCCTCTTAATGCGCGTTTTTTGGCCGAGCGCGTTTTATGCCGAATCTTCCATCTTCTACCACATTAAAATTTGATTGAGAGAACTTCGAATGTCAGTGACAAAGTTACGTTTCTGGATCCGTAGAACACGATGGTGCCATCAAAATCGTCGAAATATGCTGTCTTCCAATTTGCGGGAAATGACAAAAAATTCGTTCCCCACTATGCTTTTTCCCACTTTATACCAAGAAAATTTCAACGATATTTGCTCGAATTGCTCTTAAAATGTTCATTGGAGTTCCAATTCGGTTCCATGCGGGTTTCGAGACATGAATTGTTTTTTCCGATTGTAGTGAACGAAAATGTAGACGAAAACGTTGGTTTTTGAGCTACCGCGCTTCCTATTCCGTCAAAACTTATGTACGTAGATCTGATCTTTGCCTTCGATCCTCTTGATTGAAGAAGGTCTCAAATTTGAAAGATGGGAAAAAGGATAGCCCTTCTACGCAGATGAAATAATGGCCTACGCCTACCTTTAGAAAAATAGAAGGGGAAAACAAATACGTACAAACATTAAACATCTGACAGTTTTGTTAGTACTGAAATGTTCTTAAAACTTAATTTTTCGTGGTTCCACATAAGATGCCACGTTAAATAGTGATTTCCAACAGAATAAAACGTCCGCCAAGTTGGGTGGGAAGTTTAACTTCCTCACATATTGTAACATGTAGGTACTAAAAACTTTTCGTGGTTCCACGTAGTTTTATAGGACTTGATTTGTTTGAAAATGATTTCAATCAGAAAAAACGTCTTCCAAGTGGGATGGACAGTATAAATTCCTCTCATATTGTAAGATGGACGTATAAAATTAGTTGAAGAATAGAAATGTTCTTAAAACTTAAGTTTTTGTTGTTCCACATTCTCTTCATTGGGTACCCCTTCTTTGCAGATAAAGGGGCTATCTTTATTATTAAACCTGAAGAACTTTTCTACATAGTAGTTTTATAATATTTAATTTTTTGACTGTTTTTTGCCGTTCCCTTGGGATTGTAATTGGAAAGGATCACAAGCAGTTTTCAAAATTTTCCCGAACCATGGGCTGTAGGTAATCTTTAGTTGAGTTCAAAATTTAAATCCGTAGAAAAATTTAACATCCAACAGTTCTGTTAGCACTGTAATGTTCTTAAAACTAAACTTTTCGTGATTCCACATGATCCTAATTGAATAGCCGTTTTACGCAGATAAATGGCCTATTTATTAAAGCTAATAAATTTCTGTGGTCGCACATAAAAAACGCAGCAAATTGTTGCACAGCAATTTATTATTTTTGTTTTGCCCCTTTTATAAAATGTATTTATTTATTTTCCATTCCCTTGGGATTGTCTATAGGAAGGGATTGTAGCAATTTTCAAATTTTCCACCCTCCACCCGAACCATGGGCTGTAGGTATCGAAGGTATCGAAGGGGATATATTATATCCAGTGGCATCTATACATCCAACACCGAGCGAGTGAGAAAACCATTCCTAGCGAGCAAAGCGAGCAACATTCCCTACACATCGGATTTCAACGGGGTTTTTTCCTACAAACTTAGGATGGACTCCCCACCCATCCCATACACCTCCCACCCCCTCCTCCCATCACATCTATTCATCTCACAGAGAGGGAGCAAAGCGAGTAACATCCCATACACATTTAAGATCACTCTTGGTGATCCACCGATTTTACAGGTCCCACTCAACAGTATTGACTCCGTCTGTTTGTTTGTTGTCTCTATGCTCGGCCAAACAGCTGAGTGAGGGGAGTCTACGAGTGGCGGGATCTTCTTGGATTTCTCCAAAACGGGCTTAATCAATTTTAAAATTTTCTACACCCATCCGAACCATCGGCTGGATGGCGGGAGGGGGCGGGAGCCCCTATTATGCGCCGCTTTTTCACCGAGCGCTCGATCTTCTATCCACTGCCACATTAAAATTTGATCGAGAGCACTTCCTATGTCAGAGGCATAGCTACGTTTCTGACCTGGTAGGAGCCGATGGTGCCGTCGAAATTGGTGAAAGATGTTGTCTTCCCAGAGAAGTCAGCGAAAATATGCGCGAAATGACGAAAAAAATTCTTTCCCACAATGGCTTTTTCTGCCTTAGACCCCGTAAATTTCGACGGTTTTTGCTCGGATCGGTCTTGAATGTTTGTTGAAGTTCCGATTTGGTCCCGTGAGAGTTTCGGGACATGATATTCTTTTTTCCGATTGTATGTAGCGAACAAAAATGTAGACGAAAAAGTTAGTTTTTGAGCTACTGCTCTTCCTTATTCAGTTAAAACATAGTTACTCTGAACTTTGTATTCGAAACCTCTTGATCTTGGGAAATCTCCCGTTCGCCCTTCTACGCACATAAAACTATGGCCTATCTTTATTAAACCCGATTAACTTTTCGTGGTTCCTCATAGTTTTATAAGATTTAATTTGTTTGTAATTTCCAACAGAAAAAAAGTCTGCCAAGTTGGATAGGCAATATAACTTCCTCACATATTTTAACATAGATGTATAGAATTAGTAGAAGAACACAAATTTATCATCCGACATTTCTATTAGTACTGAAATGTTGGGTGAACAGCGTGCCTTACATATATTTGCATGAACGTATAGAATTTGTTGAAGTTTTAGTAATTCCACATACTCTTCATTTGGTAGCGCATCTACGAAGATAAATGACCAATATAAATTGAAATAAATATAACAAATTGAAATAAATACCTATGAATATTGTTTTCCATGAATTCACGTGAAAACAGGAACTGTAAATATACGAATCCTTGATAAAACTGGAACTACTTATGCAAACAGCTCGAGAGGTAACCCACCCAAATTACAGCAAAAACAAATACGTACGAAAATTTAAGATCCGACAGTTCTGTTAGTACTGAAATGTTCTTGAAACTAAACTTTTCGTGGTTCCGCGTAAGGTGCCGTGTTTGATAGTCATTTCCAAAAGAAAAAAACGTCTGCCAATGGGTGGGCAGTAGGTAACTTTATCACATAATGTAATATGGACGTACCTATACTATTTTTTGAAGAATTGAAATGCTTTTAAAACTAAACGTTAAGTGGTTCCACATAGTGTCATAAGATTTAATATTTCCTCCTTTTTTTGCCGTTCCCTTGGGATTGTAACGGTCCCTATTGAAACGGAGTGCGAACAATTTTCAAAATTTCCCCGAATAGGGCTATAGGTAATCTTTATATGAGTAAGAAATTTAAATGAGTACACAAATTTAACATCCGACTGTAATATTCCTAAAACTAAACTTTTCGTGGTTATACATGGTCTTTATTGGATAGCCCTTCTACACAGATAAATTGCCTATCTTTATTAAACCTAATAAACTTATAGTGATCCCACATAAAAAACGCAGTAAATTAATACACAGCAATTTAATATTTTCGTGTTCCCCTTTTTTAAAGATTTATTGATTTAATTTTTTTCTTTTTGTTTATTTATTTATTTTTTTTATTTTTTTTATTTTTGTTTTTTTCCATTCCCTTGAAATTGTCTATATACCTAAAGGGATTGTAAGCATTTTTAAAATTTTCCACCCCCACCCCAACCATGGGCCGTAGGTATTGATGGTATGGGGACTATATCCCATCTCATCTCTACATTCCACACAAAGTGAGCGAGAAAATCCACCCCTAGCGAGCAAAGCAAGCACCATGCCCTACACATTTCAAATCCCCCTTAGTGATCCACCGTTTCCAATCATTCAACATTTCCCACTCAACAATAAAGACCATCGGATCTACAGAGACTTACCAAGCAACCGAACCGAGCAAGAAAAGTAGGCTTGTTATATATAAGTATGAAACTCCGTCTGTTTGTTAGTCGTCTCGTCTCTATGCACGGTCAAATAGCTGAGTGAGGGGATCCTACGAGTGGGGGGGGATCTTTTTGAATTTCTCCAAAAGGGGCATGAGCAATTTTAAACTTTTCATTCATACCCTAATCATTTTTAATGTGTCGTTTTCTCACCGAGTGCT
Organism: Adelphocoris suturalis; assembly: GCA_030762985.1. Taxonomy (NCBI): domain Eukaryota; kingdom Metazoa; phylum Arthropoda; class Insecta; order Hemiptera; family Miridae; genus Adelphocoris; species Adelphocoris suturalis. The sequence continues at coordinate 68,643,744 of CM061040.1, read as the reverse complement.
TGATCTTCTATCCGCTGCCACATTAAAATTTGATCGAAAGCACTTCGTATGTCAGTGAGGAAGTTACCTCCTGGACCTGTAGAACACGAGGGTGCCGTCAAAATTGGCGAAAGATGCTGTCTCCCCAAAGAAATCTGCGAGAATATGCGGGAAATTACGAAAAAAAAGTGTTTCCTTCTATGGTTTTTCCCGTCTTAGACCTAGTAAATGTCTACAGTTTTGGCTCGGATTGGTCTTAAACCATTCAACGCACATAAATTAATGGCCTATCTTTATCATACCTAATAAACTTTTCGTGGTTCCACATAGTTTAATAATAATCTATTTGATTGTAAGCAATTTCCAACAGAAAAAAAACGTATGCCAAGTTGGTAGGGCAGTATAACTTCCTCACTTATTGTAACAAGGACATATAAAATTAGTAGAAGAACAAAAATTTAACATCCGACAGTTCCGTAAGTAATGTTGGGTGGGCAGTACAGCTTCCTTACACATTTTAACATGTACGTATAGAATTAGTTGAAGTTTTATTAAATCCACACACTTTTTATTTGGTAGCCCTTCTACGCAGATAATTGGCCTATCTAAATTTAAATAAATATAAAAAATTGAAATAAATACCAATGAATATTGTTTTCCATTATTTCATGTGAAAATAGGAACTGTAAATATAAGTATCCTTGATAAAACTGGAACTACTAATGTTAACAGCTCGAGAGGGAACATACCGACGGTGGGTTACCCATCCAAATGACGGGGAAAACAAATACGTGCGAAAATTTAACATCCGACTGTTCTGTTCGCACTGAAATGTTCTTAAAACTAAACATTTCGTGGTTCCACATATGGTGCCACGTTTGATAGTAATTTCAAACAGAAAAAAGCGTCTGCCAAGTTGGATGGGCAGTATAACATCCTCACATATTGTAACATGGGCTGTAGATCTCGTTGGTATCCCACGATATCCCATTGCATCTATACATCCAAAACCAAGTGAGCGAAGCGAGCAACATCCCTTAACACGTTAAGCCTACCCTTAGTGATCTACCGTTTCCAATCATTCTACACTTTTTCACATAGTAACGTTAGTTCTTCTACGTACATAAAATAATGGCCTACCTTTAGAAAAATAGAACTGGAAAACAAATACGTAAAACATTAAACATCCGACTTTTCAGTAAGTACTGAAATGTTCTTAAAACTATACTTTTCGTGGTTCCACATAAGGTGCCACGGTTGATAGTCATTCCCAACAGAAAAAAACGTCCGCCAAGTTGGGTGGGCAATATAACATCGTCACATATTGACACATCTCTCAACGGTCTCGATTGTATCCCACTGTATCCCATCGTATCTATACGTCCCACACCAAGCGAGCAACATCCCTACACACGTTAAACCTCTAGTGAGGGGAGTCTACGAGTGTAGGAATATTCTTGGATTCTCCTAAGGGGGGGCAGAAGCGATTCTAAAATGTTCTACTCCCACCCGAACCGTGGGCTGGAGGGGGATAGGAGACCTTTCAATGCACAGTTTTTAGCGGAGCGTTCGATCTTCTATCCACTGTCACATTAAAATTTGATCTAGAGCACTTCGTATGTCAGCGACGAAGTTACGTTGCGGGACCCGTAGAACACGATGGTGCCGTCAAAATTGGTGAAAGATGCTGTCTTCCCAGAAAAATCAGCGAAAATATAAGGGCAATGACAAAACAATTCGTTCCCCACTATGTTTTTTCCCCACTTTAGAGCCAGAAAATTTCAACGGGTTTTGCTCGAATTAATGTTCGTTGGGGTTCCAATTTGGTTCCATGCGTGTTTCGGGACATGAAATTGTTTTTTCCGATTGTAGTGAACGAAAATGTAGACGAAAACGTTGGTTTTGGAAACGTAGTTGCTCTGAACTTTGTATTCGGAACCTCTTGGAGGAAGGAACCTCACCGTTTGAAAGACATTTCAACAAAATAATATACAGGGAAAAGGAGAGCCCTTCTACTCAGATAAAATAATGTCCTATCTTTATTAAATCTAATTAGCTTTTCGTGGTTCCACATAGTTTTATAAGATTTAATTTTTTTGTAAGTAGGTAATTTTCAACAGAAAAAACCGGCTGCCAAGTTGGGTGGGCAGTATAACTATATTATAAGGGACACGTTGTACAATTTCTTTTTAGTACAGTGATGTGGATTATGGAGAGGAAGAAATCAACCTTTTTAGTCGGAAAAATAGATCAGACGATTAAAAATTTGCTTTGAAGAAAAATTAAGTAACTGTAGGTACCACTCCGAACCATGCCTGGACAGTGTGAACGACAGTACCACCCTATTTGAAAGAGCCTTCAAGGTTACCGCGAGCGGAGCCCTGGCAAAATCGGCACTTCCCTGTTGCTGAGATCTGATGTTCCCTGATCCCCATACCAAAACAATACGATAAATGAAAAAAAAAGTAGAAGTCTCAGGACATAGATCAGGGATAGGTAAGTACTATCAGAAGTGGAAGGATGAGAAAAGGAATCGGCCATTTGTAATTTTGAACCGAGTTCAGCTTAGCCAACCTTGGAAGCCAAAAATCTCTAGGCTCGACATTAGCATACATGTCCCTTGTACTACTATTTTCAAGCGCCAAGTATTCAAACGTTGATTATTCTCAAACCCCCTCCCGTTTTCTGTAAAGATTAAAACTTATTCAAACTAGATAAAAACTAGTATTTCATGCTTCTGAAAGAGATTTCACTGGAAAAACTTGGATTTTTTACCACACTTATACATCCCATTATAACACGAATGTTACAGATGTTACACCTATGGTAGGCGTAAGTATTAGCTATAAATTTTGTTCGAATGGAGATCATAATGTGACTAGTTGTGAAACATTTCTGAAGGAAACAGTAGAAAATCTTTGGAGTTGGGCGAGGAAGGCCAATGTGTGTTTGCGTTGTTTAAAATCAGTTTACAGTGCATTTAGATGTGGAAATAAGGGTTTATGTGCGACTTGCAATGGGAAGCACCACACAACTCTTCAAAAAAGTGATAGGTACATTATCTACCATAATTTTGTGTAGAACAATTAGAATGACCTAGTTAATTGTTTTGACTAAAATTTTGCTGAAAATAAAAAAATCTACGATTTTAGGCGATGTTTTCTGATTTCTGAGCACATTTTTAGAAAATTGACCAATTTAATGTACCTACTAAAAAAATAGGGACAAACAAACCCGTCCTTTCATTCGGAAAACCTCATTTTTTTGGTGCAAGAACAGGATTTTTATATCAATTCCAAGGCGAGTTATCGACATTTATTTATTCTTTAAAAACAAAATTGTAAGTGAAAATAAGTTTATCAACGACAAACTAGAACATTGAAACATTATCACAACACATTCGCACAAAATTAATATGACAAATTTACTTAAATGTTAATAGTAATTTGTTCCAACCATATCAGTTTCAATATGATTGTATCATTAGTTGAAGCTGCTCATGCGCGAATGTGTAATTCTTGTAACGAGCTTGATTTGCACGGTTTTCATGTGTGTTTAATGAAATTTTCAGGGAATGTGCGGGTTAGCCTGTAGATGGTCCCCTACCAATAAGTAGGTGATACTAGATAACTAGGTACCAAGAAATGATGTCATTATGGTACCACAGTACAATTGGACCAGGATGATTTCAATTTTTAGAATTAAAACAGTCATGCAGCATGACCCCATGAGCGAATTTTTGGAGGAATCTTCGAAATTTCAGTCGCTATTGATCGTGTAGAGAAATTTTAGTTTATGATTTTGATAGACAAACATGGAATCAAATTATTAAAAATAATTAGGAGGTACTCATACTTTATTAATATTAAACTAATCTTGTAGATTTAAAGACAAATGTAGGTAAATATTCATAGATTTCGATGTCCAATGTGGTCAGTATTGAAGGCAGTTGAAATCTTAACAGTATCCTATCATAACATCATCAAATTTTGACATAAAGTTGGTTAAAATTGGTATAAAATTGGTTATACAGGGATACTTCCATAAGAGTAGTTCAATCTGAATTTGGACAATGTTTCATGCAAATATTACCGATTTTTAAAACTAGCGAACGGCATTATTTCGATTTTTGACTGATTTTTCAACTTTGAAATTTTTGAAAACTTGATACATATTCTTGTAGGAAATTTTACGCTGATTCCGAATATACCACATGTTAGTATGCTGAAAAAATTATTTCGCACAACAAATCGCAAAAAACAAGCTATTATGAAATTTTTGACTACATTTTTGAAAATTTCAACCCGAAGATGTAATCCGATCATGCTGGCCAACGAACTTGAACTTTCGTTTTGTGTCCTTAACATTTTAAAATTTGTTTGAAGTTTCTAGCACAATTCTACGGGCAGTTATCGTCTGGAATGACACATACATATATACATACATTTTTTTTTTTTTTTTTTTTTTTTTTTTTTTTTTTTTTTTTTTTTTTTTTTTTTTTTTTTTTTTTTTTTTTTTAAAGAAACCTCCCCTCAAAGACGGAGGGGGCACGCCATTAAATTGAAAAATAAACAAATAAAATAAAAAAGTGGGGAGGACGCCCAGGTTTACCCGACGCCGGCTCTAGGGATAAGGGAAGTTGTAGGACGAGGAGGAAGAATGGGATGAAAGGATGTGCCCCTATAAAATGACCACCAGTTCAAGTAAGAACCCCTCAGGACGCGGGTGGTGATACCACGGAGTACTCCTGCCGAGATGCCCAACTCGAGTAACTCCGTGGCGCTTTTCCCGCACCACAACCCGCGCCATGACACGGTCGCGGCAATGACCTTGATGTTATTAGGTGCCACTCCTTTAAGCTCAGATATCGCATGGCGCAGATCATTTCTATCATATTTACTTTTCTTAGCCCGCCAGGTCTGCTCCATGTCCACGCTGCCACTGACAACCTGGACATCCAGGATTATGGCAGACCCATCGGGCTTGATCGCGACGATATCTGGCTTCTTGCCCCGGTCACTCGGCATGTGGTATAGTCTCTCCCTTTCGACATCCCAACCGCTAGATGACAAAGCACCTGCTATCTGCTTGGCAACCGCATCGTGACGTAAAATGCGGCCACCGTGAGTACGAGGACACTGCTGCACCACATGATACAGATTCTCATTTTTACCCCGACAGGCACGGCAAAGGGTGTCAACTGTCCCGCGACTACTCCTCGAACACCTCACCGAGGTGGCTAACGTAGCCACCCGGACGGCGTGAAAATGGCGATAGTCGCGGGCCCCAATGCCCTCTGAAGCCCATTCCACCCACTGAGTAGAAATGGGGGATTCAGAGCACTGTCGGAGTTCTTTACCATCTACTGATTCATGCAGTGCAGCAGCGAACTCAGCAGATGAGCTGGGTTTTGGAGCAGTTGGTGTTGCTCGATCGCACCACAACAACTGCTGCCGGACAAAGTCCAGGTCAGCAGCAGTGCGGGCGACCTCCCAGCTCGAGCCCCTAAGGGCAAGCAGTCGCTGGCGGCGTAATGATGGGATGCTGGCAGAAAGAGAGACAATACCGAGCCCACCGGCCTTGACCGATGCGTGGATGTAAGCACTTGGGACACCAGGTGGAAAGCCTAGCCAAGAGCGCACAGCAGAGCGAACTTCACGATCTAACTCAAGCAGCCTCCCCGCAGTAAGCCTGCCAAAGACTAACCCATAGGTCAGCTTTGGCAGTAAGTACGTGCGAAGGAGGCGCAGCTTCTGCTGTGGCTTCAATGGAGCCTTAGTGACACGAGCTAATGCTCCACTAAAGTTCACTCGGCTTGCGGCAATGGTTGCAACACTCATGAAGTCGACTCTAAGGTACTGCCAGACCTCCAGCACGGATCGGACAGGGATGGAAGTTTGTCCTAAGACAAAACACTCCTCATCCACCACCTTCACCTTATACTGGCGACCGGACGGGACCTAGGAAACCGACCCAAACTTAGCTGGGTTTACCACCAAACCACACCTGGCTAGCAGCTCAGCAAATGCGTTGAGGGAGTTCTGCAAGCCCTCACGGGTTTCTGCGAGTAGGATGACATCATCAGCAAAAGCCAATGCACCTACTCGCACCCCAGGGGCGAGATCAAACCCTATTTCAGCTGGCAGCTTACCCAAGGCCGTATCCACGACCAGGTTAAAGAGGAGTGGCGACAGAGGATCCCCCTGGCGTACCCAATAACAACATCCCCTCACATCTCACCTCGTGCCTCGAAGACCGTCACGCCTTCGTGGTACAGGCAGGCAACATATTCAATCAAACGAGCAGGTGCCCCGACACCACGAAGACAATCGGTCAGGGCAGAGTGGCTAACTGTGTCAAAGGCCTTAGCGACGTCCAGAGCGGCAAGATGGAGCTGCCGTTTCTTGATACGGGCCAGCGAAATGACAGTTTGGAGAATTGTTAGATTCTCCGCTGTGCCATCCGCTGGCCGAAATGCTCTCTGGACGTCACCTATGACACCAGCCACTTGGAAGCGAGATGCCAGAATCTTTTGAAAGTGGCGGAAAACTACCGATGATATTGAAATCGGACGGTAGCCTCCAGGCCCACTTCCCCCTTTCTTTGGGATGAAAATGGTTCGGGCACGGGTCAACGCTTTCGGGGGCCTTCCCGATAGAAGTAACAGGTTGAGGATGAGCAGCCTGACATTTTTTGGAGCTTTATTCCAGCGTCGGGCGGAAACACCATCGGGTCCAGCAGAAGTGGAGTTTTTGACACGGCACTTATGTGCCTCGTCATAAAGCACCGGTGTGCACATGATGCTGCGCAAGGAATCCCTGGTGGAAGCTGGGGGTACCACTGGCTCACCAGGGTTGTGGCCGGGAGCACTCATAAGTGGCTCCCAGTAATCCACAAACTCCTGGAGAGGGGGCATGACTTGTTCATCCCCAGCTCCCTCCAGTACCTCCGCAGCTGCACGAGCCGGATGCTTCCTCCACAATCTCTGGACACGCTGGTATTCCCGCCTTCTCGCTTGCTTAGCTGCTCTGCGACCTCCACGAGGCACCACATTAGGAGGAACTCCTCCCTGGTGCCTCGCCACGGTCGCTTCCTCAACCTGCGGGAAGATCCTCTGCACATAGGCCGCGACCTCGTCCTCCAAGCTATTTGGCCCCTCAACAGCCCGCCTCGCCAGACCCTGCAGGTAGGCACTCTCATAACCAACAATGTTGCCTACCTGCTCCCCGAGCCTCAATACTTCAGTCTTCAAGTCTTCAAGAAGACCGGAGGTCCCGGGGGAGGATTGCTGAATGGCGGGCTGTTGTCCCACGCCTGTCGGAGATGCGGGAGAGGCCCCACGGCTATTTGCCAGGATTGCATCCTGGACAAGCTGCTTATAGTGGGGCCTCAGGCGAAGAGATTGAATGGCAGAAAGCGTGCGCATGGGAAAACGTGCTTGCAAGAAAACATTTATGTTTCGTACCCCATTACGCACAGCCTCTGCCTCCTCTGCTGCCATTCGCCGCAAATCCTCAGAAGCATACCTGGGCCGCTCTTGCTCTATATCTATTGCAGCGTTGGCCTGTACAGGATGCTTCTGCCAGACGTGGGCACTGAGGCCTCGCTTGGAACTGAAGGCTCTCTCGCAATGGGCACACTGGTGGGCATTCGCTGGGGCAGTGGATGAGGAGGAGGGATAGGATGATGAGGAAGAAGAAGAGGGAGAGGAAGACCGACGCCCCTGCCTGGGGCGCCCCCGAGCGCCTCCCCTAGAACCCCGCTGGCCAATGGGCGGGCGGGGGTTATGAGGCTCTCTGTAATTTTTGTCCATAACGAGGGAGACGTAATGAAAGGGTCGGGAGACCCGTTGACACGAGCCTCCCCCCTGATCGCCATTGGGTCATTCTGCCACCCTCCAGTAAACTGGAGGGTGCCCGGGTTGCACGACGGGGACGTATGACCTTGACTTGGGTAGGGATTTGAAGGAGCTCCGAAGAGATAAAAACACCAACAGTTACCCTACCCCAGCAACCCAACATACATGTACATACATATATACATACATACATATATACATACATACATACATACATACATACATAAAAAAATGCGTTAAACTTCAGAATATGATTCAGAATAGCCTGAAACGGATTTCTGCATAAATTTTTTTCAAAAATTCACATTCTACAAATTTTGAGGCGAGAGCAATAGCTTAATTTTCTTCAAAAATTCGCTAATAGAATTATGTTCTATGCTTTCAAATTCATATGCAATGGTGTGCGGGCCGCAAAATGATACACGTATTTCTCGTTATCATGGATTTCTAAAGTTTTACCGTTTCTGGTCAGTCACGTACCTATGCTGTAAAATAGCGCAATTGAATCATGGCCTCATTTTTAAAAAGCAGCGAATTATTACTCAACGGTTTATTTATTCTGTATAAGATACGTATATCTACGGAGTTGCCGATCGATACCAATCAGCGAACCACGTAAAAATAATTGCATTGTATAGTACAATATACAAAATAAACAATATACTATTTTATTATAGTATAAAAGGTTTTCATCGGGTCATAGATACGGTAATAGGTTTACTAGACATAGGTTATTATTTTATTCGATCTTTAAGTACATACTTATCAAACCAGGTTCCTAAAAATTAATGATAGGTAATCGTTAAATTTATATTTTTATGTGAAATTTCAAAGATGGAGGACGCTTGGCGGGCCGGACCTTTTTCCTCACTCGCCGCCCCCCTTAACATGCGTCCCATATTTCATAGTTCGTTGGTGATTTATGGCTCGAGTTTCATAAACTTTGGTATAGTAGTCTCTGAGAAAAGCTCCGCACAACGTACGGTGGAAGGCGTACGGCATAAGGACAGATTTTTCTTTTTTATTAATCGATTTTCGGATTCTACGCATCTTGAAACGTAAACCAACAAATTTGAGAGGGCTTGAAATCAAAAAAATTATCTTTCTTGGTCGATTACAAACGTCTATTATTGAAAATGGTCAACCGAATTGAAAATAGTACATGAAAATATCTCACTGTGTAGCGGATTTGTACGCTAGCACTTCTTTCGTATAAATCCGAAAAGGAGATTGAAATTTTCAAAAAGTTCCATCTGAAGGATGGTATCCAATTTTATACAATTACTAACGAAGTACTTGGCTTAGTAAAAAATATTTTGAAAACTATATTTTTTAAACCTTTTTCATACTACTACTTATGATCTTATTTATTTTCACACATACCAATTTAAACATTTTGCTGCTATTTCCGACAATTTATTACACGTAATAAATACGGCCAACAATCGATCAAATCAATGAATTATTGGTTATCAATATAGTATTACAAAACTTGAATTTTCATTTTTTGTAACGAAGAAATCGGAACTTTTCCTGCATCAGCTTATTTGAGTGATGCGTTCTTGCAAGAAATTGACCTCCCGACAGATATCCTTGCTTTTGTGTTACAGATTTGTGTTTTTTGGGTGCTTTCTTGTATGTTACTTTTTCTGGGTGGTGCTTCCATGTTCCAATAAAACGCATTAAAAGATTGTCAAATCGCACCTGCGTTTCGGTGAATAGATAGTGACTGACGACCATTCCCGTGAAAAATCTGTTAAGAGCCACGGTCAGTAAAATAACAGAAGATATTCCGAAGTGTCTATATTCTTCTTCAATATTTCTCAGGGTTTTACTGTAATAATACAACATGAAATTGACCATTTCTATTTCGGCATAAGAACAAGATGTTGCTGATACTGCAATGATCATAGAATATATGTAGAATGAAACGGAATTTCGGGAGCATGAGATAATTTCCTTCACCAAACTCGATGTTCCAATTATTATTGATCTACCAATCCAAATTAGAACATACGAAACAACGAGGCATGGGAAAGTTATTAAACAAACTTCGCCGAACAGCTCTTTCTCTTGAAGTGCGTGCAGATTAAAATATTCATTTTCAGGGTGGTACTTAACCCATTCGACCGATTCGTATCTTCTTTTGTAGTCTTTGAAAGTCACTATCAATATTATTACAAGGATGCTCGTTGCGAAACATTTCCTCAAAAGTCCATCGTGATAAGAGTGATGCAATGAAGCCACAATGATGATGAAGAAGAAAATACAGGTAACCATAAGGAGTAAAATCTCCACAAAGTAAGCAGCTTTTGGCTCAACCAGACTTGCATTTACCTGTTAACAAAAGATTTTGGTCCACGAAATTGGCAATATATGTATACATAGACACATCATTGACAGCCTTCACCTACAGAAATAAGTCCCTGTCGAAAGCATGACTTAATGGGCAAACTTTTATTTTATACTTTATACTTACTTTTAATTACTTTTATACATTTAATTAGTATATACTTATTTATCTTTAGTTTGGATTTTTTCTGACTTCTTAGCACCTTGTGCGGACAAATGTTGCTAACAATCAAATTTAAGACGAACCAACTTTTAAGTATTAAATAATATTTTGGTGCTTTTATTCAATGAATTTTCAGACATTTTTATTGAAAAGTTTGTGCATCAGGTTCTAATTCTCTAGGTTCTAAAATATACCTAGTTTCCAAAAACTTTCAAGTCCTGCTGATAAAGATAGATTAGGCGAGTCTTATATAAAAAATGATTGTTGTTGATCTATAATTCACCGCTCTTCGTATTCAAAATCATTTCGTAATAAAACAATGGTTAATCATTACTAAGACTAGAATACTTACATAATTTTCTACGAACCATTCGTAGATTTTTTTAACTATTTAGCACACTTTTGGAATGCAATATCACATTTAGTGGAACAACGGACTATTAAGACAAAATAAATTTGGTTTTAAGAAAATTAAGAAAGATAATTGTGAGGGGTAGGGTGAGTGAAGGTGCAATGGAAATTGTTACAACAGAATATTTAAACAATTTCTTGAATCTAAAGAGAGTCTCATGATTCTAGTTAACTTTGTAAATCAGTAAGTAAGAGTAAGTAATCTTTGTAAGAGTAAGAATTTATCAGTTCTGTATGTATATTATTCAGTTCAAGTTGTGTATCAGTTCAGTATAATACCATTTCAGTTCAAATTGACCATCAGTTAAAGGCATTGTACATTCGCTATATTAAACAGTTGTCGAGAGTATTGTGTTGGTTCGTCCATATACCAGATCAGTTCGCCATTATAAACAGAAGTAATAAAAAAAATAATAATAATAAAAAAAAATTACCGTTCAATCGTATAATATGATGGGGTATGCAATAGGACGAGCAAAAGAAGCGAAATAATATAAATAATAAACCAAGAACACAAATGAATCAGAATGACAGTCGTCAACTGAAATTATATCTTCGCAATTGGCGAAATTCACGAAAAACCAATTTCCTGACCTACTTCATTTTCAACAGAACGATTACCGATCGAGCGATTCCCGATAAAAAGGGTGGTTGAGTGATTTGCTGAATATTTATAAATAAGTGTAATCGATCCAATTCTTGTATATGAAATTCATAAGCAATGTTGTTTTACCACAGTTACTGGAACCAATTATTTATTATCGCCCTCATGATTTCAAGAAATTTCTTATTGTTATTCTGCGGTCGTGACCCAAAAGGAGTAACAACGTAGTACATACTCGTTTTTTGTCTTATGTGATTTTTTCATTGTAGCTTTGAGTTTAGTATATTCTTAGGTATGTATTGTGAGTTCAAAAATCAATAAATAAATAAATGAAATAATAATTTTAATAATTATTGATAATTTTTTTCTCAATGCTTCTTGTTAGGAATGAGTGGTATTAAGGAGGAGGTTATCCTGGAAAGGGAGGGAATCCTGCGTTTGAACCTTTCCGATTCTCTATGGTACATTTTCCAAGGGCCGATACGGGCGGCTAGGTGAGCAAAATCCCAGACGACCAACTTGACCTGCATCAAGTTTTTACCTTCTGCGAATGTCACTTTTTTCATTTTAGCTTAGAGTTTAGTTCATTCTTACGTATTGTCAGCAGAAAAAAAATAGTAGGTAATAATAATGATCATGATAAAATAATCACGTTATTTTTAGAATTTCCGATTGGTAAAATGAATTAATCTTCACCATCCAACGCTTTTAATTTGCTAGTGATGGGTTCGGTGTAAGCAATCTTATCAACAATGAAAATATCTTTCGTCCAGTTACTGTCACCATATTTATTGTCAAAAGTTTCTCTCTCCATAGTTCTCACATGATCTCCTTCATCAATATCAGTCCGAATCACTAAGGATTGTTGGTAGCCTATTAACTTCAAAATGGTATTTTCATTGTGTTTACCAACGAACGCCCACAGGGCTCGTTCGAATAGTTCTGTGATAACTATCATTGTATTCCTTGATGAGTTTTTGCAATACATCAATCCATCTATAACTTTGATTTACGTAAAAGTGTATTTTCATCTTACCATTCAATGTTATGTTAAAACGCTCTATCAAAGACGATTCTCCAAGCTCTTTGTGTGATATAATTTAATTGAATATTTATCTTGAAAGGTTTTGAAATGCTTATTTTTGCATTCTAATCCTTTACCTATCCGTGTGAAGGAGATTGGGGACGAATGATTATTATTCCTTTTGGCTTTTGTCCCCCCTCCCCCCCCACATCGCCATCATTTTCATCGCTATGGCTCGCTAGCCATCACAATAAAATCTGAGGCCCATAAATCATCTACACCCTACCTAAGTCATAACTTCAAGTTTTTTGAACTTTTTTATGATTGGTTTATACAATTCCAATGCTTCTCTATGTCTATCGTTCGAACTAATAATATCATTATTATTGAATTTCCATTCCCTCCTAAAAAACTGACTCTTCTGATTATTGCATATTTTACACTTTTCCTCCTTTCTCCAAGAAATATTCGATGAATTAACAAACCGTCGATGAATTAACATTATCAGTTTTTTCTTGCATTTGAGACAGTCGTTCTGTCATTTTTTCGATTAATTTCAAGTATACAAAAATATCTGCTCCTGAAAAATCGAGTTCAACCCCTGACTCGTTCTTAAGTTCTAATTCAAGTTTGTTAATGGATCTCACGCTCTTATTCATGGGAATGTAATTGATTTCATTTGGTTGTTCTGTAATTAGTGAACCAAAACGAATCTGTTCCATTTAGGGCATAACGTGTGTAGTTTATCCTCCTCTTGGTGAGTTGAGTTGGTGTAGTGGTTAGTGATTGCTGGTTTTACTAGGTTGCAATGGATTTCTAGTACTTTGAAAGGATCTAATCTGTGATATGATTCAGGAGTAATAAGTATGCTTCTTGAAATAACTCGGCGCGGACGACTTTGATTGAGAAAACCCCAGCAAATAACCTAGACTCGATACATCTCCATTAGGAGGCATTTTCATTTTTATTTTACCAGTCATTTTATTCATACGAAGAGGCAAGCGCCCATAAGAAGAACCGAAGAGCCGTTAATCCTACCCAAAAGAGCCACGGTTAGTATGAGTAGTCCATTCCAAAAGAGCCACTGCCCGATGTTATTAGAAATTACTGAACTCGTGAACAGGTAAACAAGTCGCATCAGAGCAAGTACCTACAAACAGAGTACCTAAGGTCATCTCTCAGGAGTCTCCTCAACGAATCAGTCTGCAATCGTACGTCCTTCGAATATGTTACGTGTAACAAAGACGAATAAAGGTGCTCCGTGCGTAATATATAATCAATTTCGATTTCGGCAACACTTCACTTATCAAGATGGAACAATTAGATGGAGATGTACAAACAGATCGTGCGGTGGAAGGACTGTAACGAGCAATGATGTGACTCACCTCTTGTCAACCGAAGGACTTCATTTGCATGAACCGTTGTCCCAACGAGAATTTGAGAGATATACAATTAAAAATTCGTGTTAAAGTAAAGCAAATGACAGTGTTAGTAAACCTGCGATAATAGTTCGTAATGCATTGTGTTTCATGGAGAATCATGATCTGCCATTGTCAAGACCTTGTAGCTATCAAGAAAGCTGTATATCGTAAAAAACGTAAATCACTGCCTGCACGCCCTATGAACCGTAAACAAGCCTTACAACAGCTCTTTAGACCCCTTTTTACCAACTTCCACCATGGTTCTTCTGTCCATGTAAATGTTGGTAAGGGTGGCTCTTCTGTCCCCTGTTGGCTATTAAAACGGTTCTTCTATCTCGCACCGTACGAAGATGGTACGACGAGTCCTCATCAATAGCAAACCCAGGAAGATTTTCATAATTTGACTTAATGAAGTCCAAGATCAAATTCTCAAATGATTCACTTTATAATTCCCTCTACCTACGTATAATGTTTGAAGATCGTCATCCTCACCAGTTTCAGGTTCGTAATTGTAAAAATTAACTTGAATAGATTCGAGAACATTTAGAACGTAATTTCACCATAAAATCCAGTCAAACCTAGTAAAAAGTCCTTATTTTCATCTACATGAATGGATTGTTCTAATCACAACCTTAAACTCGAACCGCTGCTAGTCATTTTGAAGAGCGTCATGATTTTTGTATAATCGGTATTCTTATTAACATCTTTCTCTTGTTTATCTTCTTATGATAAAGAAAGTTCCAAAGTTCCACTGAGTCGAACGGTTGCAGATTCTGTTTGTAACAAGGGGAGAGGTGGATTCGGTGATGGGCAAGCGGGGCGTGGGTTGGAAACTAACGAGAAAACGAAACGAGAGGGGGTGGTGTTCTAACCAACACAGTCCTCGGTTTGATCAAATTCTACTCCACCATTCATGCTTTTTTTGAATACTTGGAGAGGTTTTTTGTTTCAATCATCAAGAATAATATTCTTGATGATATTGAAAAAAAAAAATTAATCATCAATTGATCCAAATTTAGGTGGCAAATAGCAACTGAACCCATGAATAAATACCATAAGTCTCTCGCCAAATTTTGTTTGAATTTTGCTTCCGAGTCTACATAAAGATAGCAAAAGCATTATTTTCACTTTCGGGAGAAAAAAAATTGTGGTGTCCAAAATCAAAATTACCACTCCCATTTTACCTACAAATTCTTCCATTATACTACAAATTATACTTACAGACTTACAGAGTAAGAAACATGCAGTTATTGGTGCCAATCAACTAAAAATAGGTAAAAAAATAACTTCAAACCGTTAAAAAAAAATATTTAAGAAATCCGTGATTCTAATAAGTATACGGACAGACAGAATACGTTTTTATTATTATATTTTGATTCAACGTGGGAGGGCAGAACCCGAGCCTCTATAGCTATGCCAAGACGTTACCCGAAATTACTAGGTACCATGTGTTTATTTTCACTTCCATGATTCAGAAACTTTCATTAATAGTGTGAAGCTTAGTGGAAACCGATCACGATTTAGTCAGTTTCTCACACGTCACACGTTTTCTTTTAATAGCCCAAAAATATTTTATACCTGTGCCTCCATAGCTATGCCCCAACGTTACCCAAAATTCCTACCATGTATTTATTTTCACTTCTGTGATTTAGAAACTTTTATTGATAGTATGCAGCTTAGTGGAAACCGATCACGATTAAGACAGTTTCTCACACGTTTTCTTGTAATGGCCCAAAAATATTTGCTACCTTGACAGAGTTTGAACTCATGCCTTCACCTTCTTCGAGAGAGGTTATTTTAAAGACAAGCGCTTTTGTCAATCACGTACCATGGTCGATATAATCAAATCTCTTTGACTAACGGAGTTTTCCTTGAGTGTAACATTATTTCCATGAAGCCAAATATTTGCCGCCTCGGCAAACTTAAGATTGAATTTACTACAAAGTTAAATAGCAGGTCGCCAGTTCAGCAGATTCTCGCTCAAAGAAGTCTCAGTCAAGCAAGGTCATTTTCACAGTGTGTTTTGACTCAAGTGAGTGAGGAAGTGAAAGTAATGTGATTTTTATTATGTGAAGTGGTCAAGTAATGTGATTTTTATAGTCTGGCTCGAGAGGGATTACATATTTAAATCTGGACTCTTCTATCTTGCACCAATCGTAATGACCCAAAAATATTTCATACCTTAACAGAGTTCAAACTCAAGCCTTTACCTTTCACGGGAGAGAGATGTTATTTTAAAGACAAGCACTTTAGACAACTACCCAACCAAAGCCAATTTAATCAAATCTCTTTGACCGTGGGAGTTTTCCTTGAACGTAACATTCTCTAGCTGTTATGCTTTTAAATTAAGATTCACATGCATTGTGATTTCTTCAAATTATGAATAAAATAAAGTTTCTAAATCATATCAGAAATATTAATGGAAATAATTTTTAGTTGCAATTCTGTGCTTAGTGAGCCGACCTGTTCAAGCTCCCTCAATGTCAGTGATAATCCGAATATGTGAAATGTAATCTTACTCTTATGAGTGCGGAACAAATCCCAGAAGGATGGAATTCCACCAGAAGATCCACGGTGAATGCATGTTTGGTGCAGCCATTGATGTAGTTGACGGAAATAATCATTGCGCTTAATGGAAGATGAAATTCTTCGCTGTACATTTTTTCGAATGCGTAAAGTAAAACTGCATTTTCCGAATAACTCGATCTTTGTAACAAGATATTACCTTCAAATTTATAATACTCATCGGATCTAGCTGAAAGTGCAAAGTAGTGCATTAGTAGTGCTTCATCCTGTTTTCAAACAAATGTAAGCTAGAACCAGGTTTACACCTCAGATTTGCATGTCAGAAGGTGTAATGCAACTAAGCTTTACGTTACAAGAATAAACTATTAGTACGTAACAATTTGTACCAATACTACTTTAGAGAAGAGGTATAGGTCATTCACTATAACTTGGTGTGTTTCTCCAGGAGGGGCTCTTTAGAGAAGGGGTGCGCAGTGGAACCCTTCCCCCAGTCCTACTTCCTCTGAACCCCTCCCGTTCTCTTGGCCTACCATCGCCTACAGTCTCAACCCAGTCTTAAAATCATGTTTAAATGTAGTCTACTCCTTTTCTTTTAATTTGTGTTTTCGAAATAAAATGATAATTTCAGTTTTATTATTCAAATTATGCATAAGTTACAATTTTTTATTCTTTATCTGTCGTTACAGTTTTAAATATGTCAAAAATCGGCTGGGGCAAAGGTCCTCACTGACGTACTAAGGAAATTACAATGAATGTGAATCAATGGATGAAGAACTATTGCGAAAGACAAGTCATTGAGAGAAATGAAGAAATAGCTGGCGAGTGCTACCAAAGTGTCCAAAAGATCGATTACAAGGCTTTTCAATGAATCACAATTGAGTGAGCAGGCCGAAATTGAGGAACAAATCAAATTGAAGCCCAAAAGCGAACTTGATAATCTTGCTAAATAAGCTATTTGCCGTCTCATACACAACTACCATATTACTTACAAAACATTTCCTACAGTAAAAGGTTTGCTTTCCAAGCTACGAACAGACTACTTACCAGACTTACCGATCACCAATTTAACGGAGGGTCGACCACACTATGGAAAGTTCTAAAAATCTTGGGTTTAGGTGACGAAAAACTGAGGATAACAAGAAAATTCTAATGGAGTAGTCAATTACTCGTCTCCTCACAATCAAGTAATTGCACAGTTTAGCCAATTAGGTATAGAGCAGAAGGGAATTACACAGAATAATATATAGGTACCTGAAAATGTCTTGAGATTAAAAATAGTGTGCGTTACCTAGAAGGATAAAAGTCTAGGAAAGCAATGGAAGGGTTTCACAAGGCACTTATATCTCGGATGGGGTGAGCTACCAGGTAATAGGACGGTAAGAGAGGGGATGTGAACCTCAGTCTAGCTGCGCGAACATTTACCGGACGGTTTGGAGAAATGCTCCAGGTTACTGCATGCGACCTCTACCCAGTAATAGGAAAAATTAATTCGAGGTTTTGATATATTTTTAAATATAAATTGATCTGAAAATTTAAAATTTCTCATATTAATTCTGGAGAGGTACCTGTCCACCTAGAATGAACCTCATGTGTTATGTGTTCATTTAAACTTGAGTAATGTGTGAGAGGGCTTTGGAGGATCCAAGGCCACAAAATTCCAGTCCAATCGCTGATTAGTGAAAATAACATTACTCAAATTATTTGGGCTTTGAAGACAATTGCATAATTAGGATTCGTGTGAAATGAAAGAGTGGCAGCTCAGCTCGTAGATTGAGAACCAGTGGCCTCCAGATTTAATAGGAAAGTGTATAATAGGAGGAATTCCTTCAGCGCGAAGAGACTTCGTGCCTTGCATCGGGATCCGTGAGTCAGTCACTCTCTACCAGGGGAGATATTCCTTGTATTAAACCGTCAAAATTTTGACAGCACATTTAACAGTATTAAATCGGTAGAACTACTTGCAAAATGTAGGTTTTCCGTCACTGGTGGAGGACTCTGACGCGATCAAATGTTGTTACATTGTCCGTCAAATTTTGACATCACATTTAACAGAGTGTTAAATGGGTGGAATTATTTGCAATATTTAGTTTTTCCATCTCTTCCACTGGTGCAGGACTTTGACGTGATCAAATTTTGTTAAATTGTGCGTCAAATTTAACCGAGAGATAAATTACGGATATTTATGTCGACATGACCAACATTTATCCTTAAGGCTGTTCAAACCCTCCTTCAGGAGGTTTTATTATCATAACATTTTAAGTAGTTGATCAATTTTCACATTCCAAAGCTTGATTAGTTCAATTTCGTTTGTAGTTAATCCTCAACTAAAGAAAATTTTAAACTGAATTTAAATTGTATGAAAATAGTCAAGATTTCATGGTTTTATAACACTTTCTCAGGCATTTATGGACCGATTTGCATGATTTAAATCACGCTGGATTCTATTTTCCATCCTCTATCTGCTCCGCTAAAGAAAACGGTCAATTTACGAGTTTGGAAAATTGGAAATAAATGAGCTGAAAACCGCGCCACTAGCGGATCGTTCTGGTACTACCTCGGAGTTGGAAGCAGAAGGAGCGGTAGAGTAGGAGGGGGGGGGGGGGGGCGTCACTCTCAAGGTCACATGTGGCGGGAGACCCTTCGCCACCTCCTGACTCCTCCTGACTCCGCCCACTGCATCTCCGCCCGAGCAGGCCTTTAGAATATTCGGCTGTCACTCTTCCCCTGCCGCACAGTGGGGCCAAACCCCCGATTTTGGGAAAAAACCTCAAACTGCTCCAATTTTTAACTGATCGTTATCATTCTTCATGAATTTATTCACCCTGAATCAAATGCCATTGTCTGTTTTGTGATTGGATTTGACAGAAATAAGTTAGAGCCAAATGTGTATAAAAAAAAGTGAATTTTTTCCTAAAAAGTTCACATTCTTTCATAATTATGTATTTGATAGGGTGTTAATTACTTCGACATACAGAAATTTAAAGAATTACTTTTTATTATTAATAATTAATTTACAAGTTACTTTTCAAAAAAATTCAAGCACACCCCACCCATTGGAAAAATGGCGTAAAAGTTAATTTGAAGAATAATGTTGGTATTTAACAAAACTTTATTACTATTGATGTTAACAATAGGTGAGCATCAGACAGTCCTTCTTCTGGAGTCTGAAACAGCTGGTTATATTCACTTTGCCCGGAAGCACCATCAAACCCCCATTTCTTATGTAGTATAACGCTATCAATTTCAATTTCGATACGAACATCAACGTTACTTTGCATTAGTCGTTGAGAAGTATGGTGAAGTAAATCTTGCAACGGTACTTTGGCGGAACAGTCAGTGACTGTAGTGTTACGCGGATAACATCCTACATACCTACCTTAAGGCCAATGTTCTCAATAAAAATCAGCTTTTTAAACAAATTTTGGATTACAATATATTTTTTTGTGCAGTTTACACCTATTGATTTTATATAATGACATTTTAAAATTGCATTTTAGGCATAATTTTATGAATAAATTTGTTAATGTTGTAGTTCATTGTTGATGATCTTCTTGTGAGTGATATTAGCCAAAAAATATAAAAAATGATTCTTTACCGTTTTCAACCACTTTTAGGTAAAAGTAGGGGGGAAAAACTTGATTTATTCAGCACATTTTTTGTTAGTTGACCCATTCATTGTGCTCATCAGCATTGTACATCATTATTGTGCTTATTTAAATGCTGCCCAATAAATCGTCCTTTCTTTCAGAATGCTTGATTTTTTTCTCGGAAAAAAAACCGGATTTTTATCTCAAACCTAAGGAGAGTTATTTTCTGGAAATAAATATAATTATTTTATTTATATATGTAATTTATATTCATATTACATTTTAAATCTAAAATTTAATAATACGTTACCTAATATCATTTAAAATCAACTCCCTGTTTATTAACGTTCATCGTCCCTCCCTGAGACGATCAACGACCTCCCTTTTAACAAAACTTATTTGCGTTTAGTTTTAAAATTTCAATCAATACCTAACATGCTGACAAAAATGTGATTCGATTAAGAAAGCAATCTATTATGAGCTAAGGAATTAGCTCTGATTCACTATTTATACCAGATGCTATGGATTCATCAGCCAATTGCGATGTGTTCATACAAAGAATGATGACTTTTTAAGACGCTCCTCTTAAGCGAAGCTTCATCAATAGAGGAACGACCTATTGGAATTGATTCAGGCGGTGTTGGACAACCCAAGCTCGAAAAAAAAAAAAAACACCCCACTTGATCTAACAAAAAGTCTGCCAAGTTGGGTGAGCAGTTTAGCTTCCTCACATATTGTAACAAGGACGTATAGAATTAGTTAAAGAAAAAAGGAACCCATAAAAACAAGTTTTTAATGTAACTCTTTCTTTTTCTCATGTTCTCGGTTAATTTTATTGTTGTTTCAATATTTTTTAGTTTCTTGGCAACAATAAATTGAAAAAAAATTACATTGTTTCAAAATCATATTGATAATAACTTAAATTAAATTGACAAGGAAAATCATTTAATATTTTATTGACCCATTGTTGTCATTTCATGCAGACGTTCAATAGTATATAGTGTATTTAGTGGGATATAAGATAAGACATGTATTCATTGTTGAACATTCAAATTCGGTAGTCTTTCTAATTTACCATTTGCCAGCATGAACTCGTGTGCAAAATTTCAGATCGATTGGATATCGGGAAGTGGGTTAAAAATCGATCTGAAATTTTGTCTCAAGAAAGAAAGCAAGAGCTCAAGAAGAGAATCGAAGTTAAAAGAAAGAGTTAAAAAAGTAGGTACGCCTCGAGAGTTCTTATAGGTCGGCGTTATAAGAAATTAATATTTGCGCATGCGTACAGATTACTATTTCCCATAGCGGTGAAATTTATAGGTGAAAGTCTAGGGGCTAAACCTCACAATCCTTGGAAATTTCATTAAAATCATTGGTCCATCAGTCTCGGAGTTTTGTCTGTGCGCTATAGTTATTTCTCCACAAACCACGATATAATTCATAGGAAATTTTGCTGGAACGTATAACCATCTACTCCCCGAGCTTGAAAGAAATCGATCCAATAGATGATACGAAATCGACGTTATAGTAAATTAACGTTTGCGCATGGGCACAGACTAGTATTCGTATGACGGCAATGAAACTAGAAGCTATCCGCACAATCACTGAAAATTTTATCAAAATCGTTCCATTAGAAACGGAGTTATGCCTGTGTCAATCTATATTAGTTTTGCGCATGCGCAATGGTTATTACTCTACCTATTGCAATATAATTTATAAGGCACTTATCTAGAACATAATATATACCTACCCAATTACATACCGAGTTTAAACTTGATCGAACCAACAGATGATAAGAAACCGACGTAAAGAGAAATTCACGTTTGCGCATGCGCACCGGCTATGATTGATTCGACGACATTGAAAATTATTGCGGTCGCCTCGGAGCTAACCCGCACAGTCCCTGAAAATTTCATCGGGATCGGACTGAAACTTGGTATAGTTTTGGGAGTGACGAGGATTTACTACAGACAGACATATGACACGGAACCAAAATTGATCAGCAAGATCTGAAACGCAAAAAGCGAGTGGAAATTTTGATTTTGGGGGTCAACAATTTTTTCGACTTCAATCACGAACACAAATAAATTATAAATTAGGTAGTGAGGAAGCAAAAATAAATAATTCAATAAATACAAATAACCACATACAAATCCGTTTCAGACCATTCTAAGACCGAATACGTGGAAATGAAAAACCATAGGGGTAAAATTGTGTGGCCCCCTCAGCCTTGGAGGGGGAAAAAATTGTGTTTTCATGGGTAAATCATTGAAGCTCTTAAATCCATAAACTAACGTACTCATAATAATAATAACATTTGTAAGAAATAACTTGGAGTCAAGTAATCCAACGCATAGCAACTGTTGTTAACAAATTATAAGCGACGGTTCGCTACAAAGTTTACCGTTATCGCATGTCGTTTTTTCGTTACATAATTTTGTGTCGGTTTTTAACCGGTTGGTGATATCAAAAACACATTAGGTGAAAAAAAAATTGTGTTTGTATGTGAGACAAGTTTTGTTGCTGTCCAGGTCACGATTCTCGACGATTTTTGAGTTTTATCTTAGTTCGATCCCAATTTTGGTCTAGTTGTGCAACAAACCCTGGCAATTTTGAATTTCATGATGGAAAAGGGGAATGGAGGGGGTAAAGACGAAAAACCTTGGTTTTATTCGATAAATTTTGTCGCTGCCTCCTACTATTCTCGTCAGATTTTCATGATTCTTTTGTTGTTCAACTATAAATTCGGTCTAGTTTTGGAACAAATACCGGCTGTTTCAGAAGTTATGGTCCACCCTCCCACATTTCCTTATTTAATTGCGTAAAAAATAGGCGCAATGCCATTCTTCATTTTTTGTGTGAGAAATTCAGGACGAATACTTTTGCGAGCAATTAACACTAACTTCATTTTTTCAAACGAGAACCCCCCCTTTTTTATTGCAGATTCGGGCTTTACGTGAAAAATTCATTAAGAAATTACCCATCACTCGATTTTTAGGTGTGCGTAAACGGGCGCACTTCCGCTCTAAAAGTGCAAAAACTGTGAAATAGGTACCGATTTTTGAAGATATTCAATTGCCACATGAAGATATTCAATTCGTTAATAATGGGTCGATAAACAATTTTTTTTTTTTTTTTTCAAATCAATGTTTTTTGTAAGGATCTCAAAAATGTAAAATTTTATGAAGAAATTACCCACCACTCGATTTTCTAAGTGCTCGTAAGCGGGCGAAATTCCGCTCTAAAAGTGCAATAAATGTGAAATAGGTACTGAGTTTTTGAAGATATTCAATAGCCTCATGTAATACATGATTTTGGGGTATTTTGTCGTGCTGAACCTAGTAATGATGTTCATATAATGATATTTGCAATACCAACTTGGAAAGTTCCAGTCATGCAGCATGATCATATGAGCGAATTTTCGTATATTATCGTATTGCATAATGTTAAATTATTAGTTGATTTGAGCTTTATGAGTGCAAAGAAATCTTCAACTATTAATTTGATGGCAAAGAAACTTATTGTAAATAATAATCTACCAGTCAAATCTACCAGTGGGCACTAAGGGGAGAATTCGTACATGGTGGAAGCTCCGACGAAATCCCTTTCTCAACCAGAGGGCCGACTTCAAGGCAGCGGCATTCGACATGGCAACGTCGCAGCACACCGGCGCCGCTGTGTTCGAAATGGCAACGTCGCAACAAGCGGTAGACAGAGCCTGTGACGGAGCCCGGGACCGGCGATTCCTTCCCGACCTCCAAAAAGCATGGCAATTCCTTCCCCTTCAAGTGTTGGCGATTCCTTGTCAAACCAGATCCCCTTTTACTTGATCCCCTCTTTATTTTTCATTAATTTGTTTCGTTTTATCTTTCAAAATCTTTATGTTTATGACCCATATCGTTCTCTGTACGCTATGAGGGACTGATTGTCCTATGTACAATAAAGATTATTCAATTCAATTCAATCCTTCAGGTTACTCAATTTCTTCCGCCGTGCAATCGGCGATTCCTTACTGTCTAACTCAATTGCTTCCCGCCCAGGTGTTGGTTAGTTTTGAAGCAAAAATTAATTCTTTATAGGACTGAACCCCTAATTGCACAATTAAGTACCTACTTAAAACCCTAATCAAAGTATTCAGATCGATTCCAACTTGTCTTGGAAAGATCACATTAATTTTCTGTATGACAGGCTAAAAAAATTTTCAGCTCTTTTAGCGAATTTTCTTAGAAAGTAAAGCTATTGCAATGGCTCCAAAAATTTTAAAATAAAAATTTTCAAAAATTTTCTTCATCGAAATCTGTTTTGCGGCATTCTGAAATGATTCCTGGATTTTAACTCTTTTATATATATATATATATATATATATATATATATATATATATATATATATATATATATATATATATATATATATATATACATATATATAAAACAATATGTTGAGTTCTCGACCACTTTTTCTTAAAAACAAGGTGTTAAGGTTCTTGAGGGTTGGTCAATGATACAGGTTGTTTCCTTACGCCGACGTTTCGTCTAATTTATTAGACATCTTCAGGGCTTATGGATGTTATTGTCCTATTTCATTCTATTAGAAACATCATTTTGTAGTATTAGATAAGGTGTGAAATTATACAGATATGGCAACAAACAATATGCTGAGCGCAAGATAAAAGCGTTAAAATCTATGAATCATTTTAGAATGCCTCAAAACAGATTTCGATGAAGAAAATTTTTGAAAATTTTTATTTTAAAATTTTTGGAGCCATTCCAATAGCTTTATTTTCTAAGAAAATTCGCTAAAAACACCAAAACACCAAAAAAACTTCATTTTAGTGGGTACGCTTTATGCTGTGTAGAAATGAGTAAGATAAGTGCAATTATGGTAAATCTTCCGGCGTTTTCCCAAGCTGGTGTAGCAAATATCAATAAATAAATTAATATCATGACGAGGTTCAGCAAAATAAATACGCCAAAATCATGTATTACATGTGGAAATTGAATATCTTTAAAAACTCAGTGTCTCACAATTTGTCTCTTTTAGAGCGGAATTGCGCACTTTTGGAGCGGAATTGCGCCCACAAACGCGCCCTTAAATAACCGAGTGATGGGTCATTTCTTCATGATATTTCACGTAAAATTTGAATCTGCAATAAAAAAGGGGACATTTGTAGAAATTAAGTTAGTGTCAATTGCGCACAATTACGCGCTAGTGGTCGGTTTGAAAGTATTTTTCCTGAATTCCTCACAAAAAAATTTTTACCCAATCAAATAAGGAAATGCGGGAGGATAGACCATAACTTCAAAAACACCCGGTGTATGCATATACATATACACGGATCCGTACAAATATATGCACGGATAAACGGATATATGTGTCAGGAGTTTCGAATTTCACCATGGAAGGGGGTGGATGGAGGGGGTAATAGTAAAAAGCCGTAATGTTTTAATTATTCTCCTCTGAGTTTCGTGATTTTTTGTTTTTAAATTAAGAATTTGGTCTAGTTTAGCAAAATAGGTACCTATATCAGAAGTTACAAACTTCATGATGGAAGGGGGTGAACGGAGGAAGTAATATCGATTACTTCCGCGCCCACAGTTTCAATTATTTGTTCGATTCAGATTTTAGTACAGGCATGCAATTTTATTGTTGGTGGGGGGGGGGGGGGGGTCAGAAAAATCATGACATATATATTTTTTCCTTTCATTTTAATTCTCACTAAAATTATATCCAATCCATTCATAGGGACGTCCCTGTAATGCTTACTTACCAATATGTTTTGAGCTTTCCTATTATCAAGTAGGAACCTTGTTATAAGCTATTATTCATGAACAGCAGTAACAAACCCATATGTTTTATTTGGAAATAATGCAGTCATTTTTAATGTTTATTATAGATAAATATTTGTTACATCATACATTTTGTAATGTCAATATTTGTGTTCCTATCAATGTATAGGTACTATTAAACTTATTCATTCATTTGCTTACTAATAAATGGGATATGCGCCCACACTATTTTAATACCTATTCATCATTGAATGTAGATATCATTCTTAGAATTTTGAGACTAACGCGTTCTTTCAAGATAAGCAGTTCTTTTTCCACGATTTTTCACACTTTCATAGTAAGATGTAACAGACAGTAATTATTATAAACTTTGATAAATCATAGACTGACACTTGTTTTAGACAACACGCTCGAGGTAAACGGGAGATTGAAAATTTCAGCAGCGGGGAGGCGAAGGGTGGGTCTTGCGGCGGATAGGTGAGGGTGGGTCTTTTGGGGTGGGGCGGAGCGAGCGTTGACCTCCGGCGCGAAGGGAGTTGTCCTACCCTAGCGCTACCTCTTG
Source organism: Adelphocoris suturalis (assembly GCA_030762985.1). NCBI lineage: Eukaryota > Metazoa > Arthropoda > Insecta > Hemiptera > Miridae > Adelphocoris > Adelphocoris suturalis. The sequence continues at coordinate 68,617,473 of CM061040.1, read as the reverse complement.
ACTGCACGGTAAACTAAACCAAGCTAGCACCGACGGCGACAATCAGCGCGCTCCGTCGGCTCAAGTCAGGTTCCCAACTCGCGTTTGCACAGCCTTAAACAACATTACTTGACGGCTGACGGTGTCAGCTGGGCAGATTTCTTAACTGACAAGAATTTAATTGTTGGTTGTGACAAACTTCCGGGAGATAAATTATTGAATTTTTTCAAAACGAAGGTTTTTCATTATTGGTCTAGGACTCTGGGCGACAGACGGCCCGGACTAGTCGAGTAACAGAATCCTGAGCTAGTGTAGGATGACCCATCTTTTCTAGAGGTTGTACACTTTGTGAGCCTTACTGCTTATCTTCTGGTTAGTGAGAAATTGGATCTCAACGCAGTAATGCGCAACGTACCATTTATGTTCTGTTGGGAGAGGAGTTTTTATAGTGCAGCTGGATATAAACAAAAGCGACTTTTGGACTCCCAAACGTTCAAACATCATGCTTGGCTATCATTCCATCCCCAAGGGGTGGTCACTGATTTGTGTTGTACGATTTTCTCAAAGCTTCATCATGATCGATGAAGAGTATGTATAATTACACATTCACCATTCCTCAAAATTATCTTTCGTCATATTTTATTACGCCCTGGACATGTGCATAGTTGCCTTTGAAAAAGGGACTAACATAAAAGACATACATGCTATTACTTCCTTACATGGAGCGAAAATTGCTGTGGACAGTCTTAAGTCTCCTAAACTTGTTGCACAATGCAAAAACTGTCAAGGTTTTGCACATACAAAAAATTATTGTGTCCTTGAGACAAAATGTGTCAAATGTGGTAAAAACCATGCGACAAAAGATTGCCCTAAGCCCGTTTCAATACATCCAAAATGTGCCAATTGTAACTCAAACGAACATCCCGCAAGCTACAGAGGATGCATAGTAGCGATCGAGGCCCAAAAGAAGTATAAGGAGAACACTCGAAAACACCATGCATCGGAAAGTACAAAATTCACTGTCAAGACATCGTCACAAGTTCTTCGGGAAAAAAATTCAACTCCCTTCTTACAAGGAGAAGGGGGGGGGGGGGCAACTTAAAAACATACACGCATGTCCTCAAAAACGTCCAAACGCTTCAGCAAAAACCTATGCTGAATGAGAAACATGCTGACCCATTAACTGTTATTCTTGATCGTCTAAACCAAATTGATCAACGATTCACTGAATTCAATAGAAGAATCGGAGCACTGGAAAGTAAACTCCAATCCAAATCGAAGAAATAACCATGAAATATCTCAACATTATGTCATGGAATGCAAATGGGCTCATATCTAGTAAAAGTGAGCTCCAATTAGTGCTTGAGATAAATAAAATTGACATTTGTCTTGTGTCAGAAACATATTTTACTAAAGAATCTTATTGTAAAATAAGGGGCTACAAATGCTACCATGCACTTCACCCAAGCAATGCTGTTTTCATAAAAGAAAATCTCTCCCATCACGAATTCACTAAGATTGAAACAGAAATGTTCCAGATTAGTGCAATAGAGGTAAAAATGGAGTCATTCTCAACCATAGTAGCGAGCATCTATATACCACCAAAACACACTGTCAAAGAAGAAGATTTTGCTGATGCGTTTGAGCACCTGGGAAATCGGTTTATCATCGGAGGGGACTTCAACGCCAAGAACACATACTGGGGCTCCCTCTACACGAGGAAGAGAACTGTACCAGTACACATCCAATCATAACTGTGAACCACATTCAACAGGCAAACCGACATAGGTACTGGCCAACAGACAGAAAGGAACTTCCTGACTTCATTGATTTCTTCATTACCAAAAACATATCAACAAACTATCTGTTAGTACAAGAATGCTTTGACTTAAGTTCAGATCACTCGCCCATTATTCTTACGTTAAGTGACTGGATCATCCAAGCTCAACAAAATCCGACACTTACTAACAACAAAACAGACTGGATCAACTTCAGAATTGAAATAAACCAAGAAATTGATCTCAACGTTTCTCTAGACACCCCAGAATAAATAGACAGTGAACCAGCAAAACTTGTTTGTAGCATACAAACAGTAGTCAGCCGCAACACACCAATTATAAAAAAGCGACAAAAAGGCTTGAACTATCCAAGGGAAATAATGGAAGCTATTATGAGAAAACGCAAAGCAAGAAAAAAAAGCAAAAAACGCGAAGCCGAGTGCACAAAGCTGCCTGGTATAAAGCTGCAAATGAGCTGAGACAGATGGTCAAGGAGATAAATGATGCAACCATGGAGAACCTTGTTTCATCTCTAACAAACTGTAGGGATACAGACTACTCCCTTTGGAAAGCTACCAAACACTTAAAAAGACCAATTGTGCAAGCTCCGTCCCTTAATAACGAACTAACAGGTAGGTGGATAAGGAGCAATCAAGAAAAAGCAGATGACTTTGCAAATCATCTGGCTGATATTTTCACAACAAACCCTGGAGTGCCTGACGAAGAACCTCTTGAAGAGGTCCAGCCGTCGGAACCAGATATTTCCATTCCATTTGTCACTGTCAAAGAAGTACAAAGAACAATTCAGAAGGAGATTAACCCAAACAAAGCACCGGGATATGACTTGATCACTGGTTTAATTCTGAAATATCTTCCCCGAAAGACCATAGTCAAGTTAACAAAAATCATAAATAGTGCCATTAAATTTCGTTACGTCCCTCAGTTATGGAAAATAGCAGAAGTAATCATGATTCCCAAGCCAGGCAAACCGGCAAATGAGTTAAAGTCCTACAGGCCTATTTCACTCCAACCTTTGCTTTCATAACTATTCGAAAAACTCCTTCATAAGAGACTACTGGTAGTTGTAGAGGAACGAAAACTTATTCCAAAGCACCAATTTGGCTTCAGAAAACAGCATTCCACCATAGACCAACTCCACAGAATTACAAGTCTCATTGAAAAAGCATTCAAAGAGAAAAATGTGTGCTCGGCAGCCTTTCTGGATGTGTCACAGGCGTTTGATAAAGTGTGGCATGAAGGGCTTATTCACAAACTTCGCAAAATTCTACCAGCATGCTATGCAGCAATTCTGGAGTCTTATCTGACCGACCGATACTTCCGAATCAAACAAGACGAAGCTTTCTCGAAGCGTTTGAAGATTCATGCTGGAGTGCCACAAGGCAGTGTACTAGGCCCACTACTGTACCTGCTTTACACTCGCGATCTACCAGAAACTGAGGAAATGACAACTGCCACGTTTGCAGATGACACCGCAATTTTGGCGACAAGAGAAACCAACATCGAATCAGTTACAAAATTTAACCACTCCATCCTCCGCATCCATGAATGGACAAACAGATGGAGAATTAGATTAAATGAAGCGAAGTCAGTACATGTTGATTTCACAAATAAAAGAATCAACTACGTGCCAGCCTTCCTTGACAACAACGCGATCCCTTATGCCAATGAAGCTAAATATCTTGGGATGACACTCGATGCCAAACTGAGGTGGAAATCACATGTTAAAAAGAAAAAGTCTGAACTAGTTATCAAACTCAGGAAAATGTACTGGCTTATGGGAAGACACTCATAAATCATGTTAACGAGGATGTCGTTCAGCTCCTTGACACCGAAGATCTACTTAGAAGACTTAAAAGAACTAAACCGCATGAACTAAGTGAAATAAAATGAACGTCAAGACTAGTGACTCAATAATCAGAACAATAAGTCTAAAGTGAAGTATATTAGATCTTAACCCTAGAATGCTAACATGATCCTACTAGGCGGCCAATGCTAACATGGAGTAATTTTTACTCCGACCTGGATAAATTGTCTCTACCCCTGGTAATGTTTGCCAAAACAAACAATGAAGCAAATATTTCAATTATTTAATTGTTAAAATCACAATGTCCATTAAAATACTAAAGTACAGCTCAGTTGAACAACAAATATCAAGTATTAGGATCTTTTTTGTACTTTAGATGAGGAATAAAGTTCCCTAAATCACATAATTAGCTAAAATAATTAATAAACCACAGTATGAACTATTGAACAGCATATTTGTCGATATGTGGCTGTCTTTTTTCATCGCTGAGTAAATGAATAAACTGAGTGAAGCTTTCAATTCTTCCAAGGATTCCAAATTACTGAGAGTCTAACTGGTTTTTCTCGCAAATTTGGCCTGGTAAACCGCTACTGCTTTGTTGGTATACTTCAACACTTCTTGAAGCATCTCGTTAGTGATGAAGAGAGAAAAACACTCAATAGGTTGAACAGCATCTTTAACGGCACCACATGGTCCAGGCATTATGTGAACAATGTTTTTTGGGGAGGTTTTCCCAGAGTGCGAGACAGGATTTGTTTTCCAAATGAACGCCTGACCATTTTTATCATCCTTTCCTCGGAGTGCTGGAATCTGAAGTGACTATACGAGACTCTTCTCTGCCTGCCCCACTAACAGCGTCTGGGAGTCTTGTTTTCTGGTGTTTCCGAAATCCTTCTTGGTGTGTTGTTGAGAGTCTTTTCAATGACCTTGATGATGTTGAAGGCTCATTCTGTTCAATGGCAGTGTCAATCTGTTCTTCTATCTCTTCAACTGTCAAAACCACCGTCAATGTCAGAGTCACTATCTGACGACGAGTCACCTTCATTGTCTATGCTCCAATCAACGTCAAGATCGTTATCCTCCTCTTCGTCTTCTGAGCTGTTTATGAAAATGACATCATCAAGCTCTTCCAGCACTGCCATAATCTCTTCTGAATTAATTAGTCCATATTGAATATAGGTACCTACAAATAAGATATAAATTCACTATGAGGAATAGTGAATGAAAGGAACAGTATTGATGTGTAGGTATTGAAATCAATGTCTGCATGTTTTTAATAGTTGGCAGGAAAGCCAAATGGTGGCCAGTACTCCTGAGATCGGACCTCACCTTACAACATGGATAGGATTTTCCTCTCAAGGAAATGCATGCAACACTAATATGAAGTGAATTCAACTCCAGGTCTTCAGCCATTAGAAACTAACTTGGAGTAAATCTGTCTCTATCCCGTGGACCTTATTGCTAACATGGAGTAATTTTTACTCACTTACCTTTCGAAAACGAATCGCAGAGTGCGCCCCAGACGAGTCGATGCCTGGGTGGCTGGACAACAACTTAAAGGACATCCTAGAGAATGCATAGGTGGAGGGGCAGCCCGCTACCTGTCGGTGAAACACTTGAAACATCTCCTCAAGTCCCAGGAGAAGTAGAATTTACACCAAGGTAGCATTGTAGGGTTAAGAAAATGTATAATAATTTATCACATGAATATTGCTTATAAGTTGTTATTACTTGGCGCAATAAAACTTGTCAAAAAAAAAAATATATATATATATATATATATATATATTATTATTTTTATTTTTTTATTAGTATAGATGTGGGCTGAAAGTACTATCATGAATAAGGTTTATTCTACGATCATCACTTGAATATATTCACTCATAAAGTTGAGCGTTCCATAAATGGGGTAGGTACGTTGCCCACTTCGCAAATGACAGAGTCGTTCATTTCATCCCCTTTTTCAGCTAATTGGCATCGATAATCTTGACACACAACTGACAGCCCAATAGGTAGTTGATCAAATACTAGCTGAAAATTATGATTTGTTCGAAAGGATCCTCAATGCTCCTCCTGAGTCAAATTACTTTACCGATGAAGACATGGGTGATGAACATTTCGGCATTGAGTCCGTGTACAACCTCAGCAGCAGTTCGTCCATGGGAGGTAAGCCTAGCAGTAACAGTCCCCATTCAGAGATAAAATTGTGCAAAGGTTTTTCTGAGTAGAGAAACACCATCAACCCGTTGAAACTTGTCAAGTAACCTAAAATAGAAAGAGTCCAGTGCTGCTTCCAATAATGTTGAGGAATAAACACTTTCAAGATTTAACTTCAAGGATTTTTCCAACCCTTGACTACTTGGGATACTTACACAAATTTATCTCCAGTAGAAATCTTCGAATATTTCACTGATGATGAACTTATCAACCACAAAACGTGCGCTATGCTGCTCAAAAATATACCTATCTTGCGATCCAATCACCGCCCACGAGGAACGATGTTTTTTTATCCTAGTGGTTTATTATTTTCATAATGAAGCTTTGTAATCGACCAAAAAAAAAAAAATTAACCCCCTCAAAATTTGTTGGTTTACGTTTCAAGAAGCGTAAAATCCAAAAATCGAATACAAAAAAATCCGACCGTCCAAAGCTTTTCTCAAAAAGTATTAAACCAAACTTGGGTTAAAATTAAACAAGAAATTTCGGTTAAAAATCATTTATTGACCGGGGATGTGCCAATAACATCGGTATCGCGTTCGATCAACACTAAAGGGTAGAAACTAAGGGCTGAAATATTCAAAAATCGAGATCTTGAAATCTTTCTATGTAACAGTAATGCGTTTTTGAGTTTCATTTTTAGGTATCCGCACAAACAGTCGAACGAAACCACCCCGGTCGCTATGTGCTTATTTGTTTGCTATCCATAAGGGCTAAAGCATCTGCAAGAAAATGAGACACCAACACAAGAGTGAATCGTAACCAGTAAAACATAATTATTAAAAACCGCCTTGAAAAATATGACAAATGAATCAGCTGATAATATAATTCCAATGGAATTCTGACTTCCTGAAATCGAGTTTATTATAACTTCTGTATCATATTGGGCTTGTGAAGCATGAGTAGGCAATCACCTACTTCAATTCTATTAATTTATTAAATTACTGATCAGTAAATACTTAAGAATTGCTTAAATGATTATGTATATTCTAACAACAGAAGATCAATTACCTTATTCCGACTGTACCAAGGTCGAAACGTTTTAGCCAATTTTCTAAGAACATTAAGCTATTGCAATGAATCCAAAATTTCCTTCATGGAAATTCGTTTTGAAATTCCTTCAGTTTAACTCTTTTTGATATATAAGTATGTAGAGTTTGATCAAAAAGTTCTGGTTTCAATTTGCGCGCAAACAGAGGGTCGTTGATACGTCTCGGTGGTCTAAGTGTTACCTACTTTTTCTGAGTCACCTGGTTATTTTCTATTGCTGTAATATTCTCAGTTCTCGTGTTATTCTGATCAGCTTCAGAACCTCCGAGGCTAATTTCTTTTCTAATCGACTCACGCTGCTGAAATTTAATGGAGCTCACACTTAATGGACACCTCAAAAACAATTATGAGGTTTGGAGGATCACGGAATAGCTGAATAAGCTCTGAGGCTAATTTTTTTCCTTTTCATCCTACCGTTTTAATATAGGTAAGTGTTTTCTTTTGTTGTTTTACATTTTGAAAATCAAACACACATTATACATAGTATAAACCTTAAGATTGTGGGTTCCTGAGCTGTAAAGGTGTGAGCCCTTTTGGGAGGCATGATGCGCTAAGGTTTGATAATTTACTAGATGTATATGGGGCTTAGGTAATATTAATTATAGACCAATTATCTGCGTAGAAGGGCTATCTAATACAGAAATAATAAACCTTTGTGTAATAATTCGCAGCATTTTTTTCTCAAGCTGTCACCACTTGACTCCTAAGAGGCTATATTGGGACGAACCTCTCGATATCCATGTACCTCTCATCAGTCATCAAGGCTGAGGTTCAGGTTCACCGGCCTGCACTATGGCTCTGTACAGTATAGGAATGGAAGGTATGGACCAAAACGTGAACTTATACCGTATTCAAATAAGGAACAGGAAATGGTATTGGTCAATTATGATCTGGATGATGAATAGCTTCAAAATTGAAGGATTCTTCGCCGATAGGCAGGGAACAATATTTTACATCTGAACTTCAACAGAGGTATTGTACTATCTTATTTAACTGAGTATATCACAGAAAGGAAGGCGACTGGTCCTCGGCCCAAGAAATTATTGGATCATTCAAGATTCGAGATTGAAAAGAACCCCCGACAAAAATGAGGTCGTTGCAGCGGCACCTTTATTGTAAAACGACATAACGACATCACACTATTTCTGCGCAAAATGTGATGTCGGAATGTTTAACACCGGCTTCAAGCCCTATCATAACATTACACACTGATACTGAGGCAAGAACAATGTTAATTTATTACCTACGTTTTTTGTCAGTCCATTCAACGTTCAAGTCCACGTATACCATTCATGTTCCTCTATTTCGTTGAGAATAAACAGTTATTTCTCCTAAATTCGCTCCAATATTCGTACTGAACCACATGTTGAAGGAATACTGAATCGTACAGGGAAGTGGGCAACGTACCATTTATGGTACACCAAAATTTACCTGAATTCAGTTATGTAAAATACAAAATAATCATACATCCATCATCAGACGAGCACTTTTAAAGGGAAACCAGAAAACATTTTGGAAAAATGTATGGGAATCGAATTACGGCTACTACTGAGTTAAAAGAAAGAAACTAAAGTAGACGAGATCTTAAGTAGCAGTTAGAATAGTTGAGGAAAGCTGGCGTGACATGCACTATATGAATCTAAATGCGGATTTTAATTACTACCACAAGCTGAGGAATGAACTGCATTTTTAAGAGGGTGTACTTTTTTTTCAATGATTGTATTGTCACAAGAGCTTCCACCTCCAAGTGCCGTCATGCTGACAGCTGAAATACCATTTTTCACTCACTCAGAATTCCTAATAAGGGTGCTGCAAAACAGAGGATCAACTACTGTGATAGTTTACATGGTGAATATATCATATTCCAGTAACTTTCCGCTCAGGCCCCCAAACCCAAAGTTATTTCAAAAAGCACTATTCGCTGAAGTTCAGTGAAAATGCATGCATCTCAGAGTTAACAACTACAGCACCTTAATGGACACTGGTGGTGATACTATGGAGCACACCATCTGAGATGCCATTCTTTAGTAACTCTGTGGAACTTTTCCCACACCACACATTGCGCCATGTGTCAGTTCAGCCATGACCTTGATGTTACCGCTTCATTTAGCTCAGATATTTCTTGCTGCAGGTCATTTCTCTAATCTTGGCACCAGGTCTGCTACATGTCCACACTGCCAGATGGACATCTATGCCTATGACAGACTCAATGGGCTCTAAAAGTCAAACACAGTCAGACACTTTTGGTTTTTCTCGGATTTAGATTCAGTGACGGATTTCCATTATTTTTCCAAATGTTGAGTGTTCTCATCATCTCACCCACACAATTTAGAATCAGTTAACACTTATTTTAAAGCATTACACTCACCTCTTAGTGATCCAGAATACGCTTCAGTGAAACGCAATGGTAGTTCATCAATAAAAATAGTTTCAGTGAACAGATCGCTGTTAGAGAGGTATCCATAAGAGTTATCAAAGTATTCCTCCATGAACTCAGGCATTCTCACTCTTTCTGAAATATATAGTAGACACTCAGCTTATCAGAATTCAAAATTCTTGTAAAATAACAATTTAACCTTGATAATATATCTCCTAGAATGATAAAAAAATCGACAATATTTAATAAGCAGTTAATTCAATGATTTTTTGCTGAAAATTAGTTTGAGTGGGTTTTATAAGTGGATTCAATCCACATTGAATGAGTTCGTAATTGTAAATCTACCCTAACTCATTGGAATCTCCAATTACTTATTACATGCCTACATAGCTTACGTCGATATACCAGTGAAAATGCAAGCTGAACGTCAAAAGAAATTCAATAAAGATGAAAATAAAACTCAGAAAAATGAATCAAGGAAAGTGGCCTTGCCTCATCATTGTAAATACCTAGGTAACTTTGTTTCCACTTGTTTTAAAATGTAAAAATTGTTGTGGCTGTGTGTGAATGAAAACTGAAATGTTCTGGGTGAATTTGACTGCTGTAAACTTTACAAAGTTGAGAGAGTGTATTAACCTCTGAACCAATAAAACCCTAAATGGACGTTTACCCTACTTGGCTGGATGACTATATACCTACCGTATCCTCCTACTCTAATAGCCGTTCATACCCGTAGCCCTATTAGCCTTACTCTAATCGCCGGTGGGAACCGTTTTGCCAACTAATTGGCGGTGTCACTGCTGCACATTAATAGCCACACCCCGGCTTAGCTCTGACTAATTCGGGGCTGTGTAGGCACCGTAGATATCGATAAAGAATATAAAAATGTATAACAAGAACTGAATAAGGCCAGGGATCGATTACACAACTAATTTACAACAAAAGTTGCCGTATAACTTTTTTTTTACTCCGCTTGAAAACCCGTGTTTCTTCACTTCTAATTACCTTTAAAAAAATTCAAATTTGATTTTACCGTTGGAAAGAGTTGAATTTCCCATCTCCCTAATGTACCAAAAAAGTTTTTCAAGATGGTTCGGTTGGTAAAAAATCAATCTGAAAAGTGAATTTTTCAAATCTTCAGAATGACCACTTTTTTCATATTCTGTACCTACGTCTAAAAAATTCTAAATTTCAAATTTAGCCTGTAGTCCTAAGTATTCGCCCAAATCTCAGCTTTCCAACGTTTTTATCAAAATTGTATGTCCTTGGATTCTACTCGAGGAAATTTCGTTTGAATGCGGAAAAACGTGGTTTCCAATAAAAATCGACGTTTTTAACGAAAAATTGATTTTTCGTGCAAAACTAAGTTTGGCATTGGACTCCTTGATAATCAGAAAAGTAAGGGAGCAGAAAGTATCGTTTGAATGCGGGACTGTTTATAGCAACAACATAACAGCTTGGTGTTCCTATCAATCCTCTGATGTGTGAATCACTTGACCTCTTCGATGGGAAAAAAGTAAATACATTCATGTTCGTCAAAGTCTCGCATTCAAACGATATCTTCTCCACCCTTGCTTCTCTAAGTGAATTTTTCATTAAAAACGTCGATTTTCATACGAAAAACCACGCTTTCCCGGAATCAAACGAAATTCTCTCCACTTAATTCTGCCCTCCACTAATAATTTTGATTAAACCGTTGGAAAGCTGTGATTTTTACGCATATTTTAACTGCAGGCTAAATTTGACACTTAGAACTTTATTGGACCTACAGAGTATGAAAAATGTGGTCATTCTGAGGATTTGACAAAATTCACTTTTCGTATTGATTTTCCACCAATTGAACCATCTCAAAAACTTTCATGGTACATTAAGGAGATGAGAAATGTAACACTCTTTCCAACGGTTTAATCATTAAAAAAAATTACGAAATCTAATGGCAGTTAGTTCTATCCGGCCGATTTTCTTCATCATTTTTTTCAATGAAAGGTATTTATGGATAGATTTGTCATCAAGCATTGAAAATCAGATAACTCAATTTGTTAAAGCTTTGTCCTTCGATATCTCAAGTTCTAATTGAGATACATTGTTCGCTTTGGTCTAAGAACACTCAGGGAATCATGCCCTTTTATTTGGTTGAGTTTCAACATAATTGGTTGAGTTTGAAAGGATTTATGCGCGGAAAACCTATTCTGTTACGGGCCAATAATTCTATATAATAAAACTTCACAGGAAGAATGATAATGATCAAAAATATCGCCCATTTTGGCTCAACAAAACCCCTATATATTGGTACTCAATTTCAAGCCCTGTATCTCCTGACCAACAGAAAAATCTTAGTTTTCCAAAATTTCAAATCATATTTGTTTAAATTGTGAAAGTGTGTCAAAAAATCTGGTTAAATTGAAAAAAATGACGGGGCAGCCCCCTTCGTTTGAAGAGAGGGATTTTCGTGACCTTCTCCGACGATTGTGTCCTGATTGCGGGCAGTCCAGATTGCGGTCAAGGAAAAATCTGTCCAGATTGCGGGCAACTAAAGTACCCTGTCCAGATTGCGGGCAAGAGATTAAAGTTGACCCAGGAACATAAAGCATATAACATTTTCAAAAGAGTCTCTCATTTTATTTTTTGTAGCAAAAATATCATTAACATTAATTCTTACTTCGACCCCCCTCCCGCCCTACGGCCCATGGTTCGGCTGGGATTTTAAAATTTAAAATTCGCTTTTACACCCTATCGGAAAATCCCAAGAAGATCCCCCCACTCGTAGACTCCCCCCACTCAGCCGTTTGGCCGTGCATAGCATGGACAAACAGACAGACAGACAGACAGACAGACAGACGGAGTTTCATTCTTATAAATAATTAAATAATCTCTATTATTAATAAGAATGAAACTCCGTCTGTCTGTCTGTCTGTCTGTCTGTCGTGTCTATGCACGGCCAAAAGGCTGAGTGGGGGGAGTATACGAGTGGGGGGATCTTCTTGGAATTTTCCGATAGGGGGAACGAGCGAATTTAAAATTGTCTAATCCCAGCCGAACCATGGGCCGTAGGGTGGGAGGGGGGTCGAAGTAAGAATTAATGTGCGCTTTTTGGACTTCCTCGCTTCCTCTACACCTCTAAACGGCCGTTGAAAATTCCGGAAAAATACCGGTTTCGTAGGTTTTTGAACGAGGAAGACGACGGCGCGATCGTTAACAGCTTGTCCGCAATCTGGAGTCATGAACACGTGTCAAACCCTAATCATCCCATTCAGGTACCCACTTGACCGTAATCTGGACTGACCGCAATCTGGACCGACCGCAATCAGGACGACACCTCTCCGACCGTCTTCTACTTCCAAGGTGCGGACGGTTCCTCTCTTTGCCTGCGCTCCCAACGCCAATTCGGGCCTGTCAGATCGGCCAGTCAGGCTGAAATGAGCGCTCTGTCAGAGCGCAATAGTTGGCCTGTCAGGTCGCGATGGCGGGGGTTGGCAGGATAAGACAACAGTAGAGTCAACTTTGAATGTTCTCAGGTAATTGAAGCCGTTTTAGGGAGTTAAGGTCAAAATCACGAGAAACAGGTAGCACCATAAGAATCGAAACTCGTAAACGAGTTCCACTATCTGCTTTACAAGCAGATACCATGTTACATGGATATGTAACTTATGTAAATCCTTTAACTTTGGACTGTACGCAACGAAATCAGATCTTGCTTACTTGAAATTGAGTTGACTTGGTGAGCCACTGTTTTATTTGACAAATCCGTTATATTCGGATGTTTATAAATTTTTTCCTGGACACACCAAATCTGAAGATGTCCTCTAGTAAGAGGACGAAACGTTATCAAATAAAACAATAAATGAAATTAGAGAGTTTTTGGGTGATTCCACTAAAAGTGGCGAATTTCGGACAAGGAAATCTGGAGATGTGGTTGGAAACAATTTGAACGTTTTTCGATGTTAAAATGTTCTTCAAATATGTCCTAATGAAATCTATTTACCAGCAGCAAAGTTTATTCATCCAGAGGGGGTACACAGCCATAAGTAATTATCACTGGTCCAGGGTAATGACAGTGGAAACAGGGGAATGACAAAAGTTGAGATAGTCGTTTAAAATTTGCCTATTTAATAGGATAAAACATCAAAATCGACTTCAGTGTAACAGTTCAGACTCTTTAATTGAATGTCATCCTCTACCCAAAACATTCTGCAGTTTAGAAAATACGCATCAGTTGATAATGACCTCTATAAAATACAGAAAACTAGAACTAAATCACATTTGTATCACCCAATCTTCCAATTATTGGAAGACTGTGTGATACAAATTATTAACTGGCAGCCTCTTCTTCTCGTTGAATATGTCATGGTATATAAATTTAAAACAGTTTTCGAAATCAAGGAACATATGCAGTTACCTAAATAACTACCTACTTTTTTGAATGGAGAAAACATACATAACGAAACTGGAATTCAAAATGTAAGGGGATGGCATAACCTACTTGTGAAAAATGTTAGTGAGCAAAAGTATGAGTAAAAGTAAGTGAACAAGATTAAATAACCAAGAATCAGGCTCATAAGTCTTTTCATTATTACTTAGGGAGATTTTTTCTGGTTGAAGTAGTTATGACTTAAATTTCCACATGCGTTTTCGAAAATTGAGGACCTATTAATAAAAATATAAAACAGCAGAGGAATGCAACGAAAAATTTACTGAACACGAAATATACCTAATGTATTATAATCCTTGACTGAGATAATTTATAAGACCTTTCAACGAATATTAAAATCTGAAAAATCAACATTAAAATAAAATCTCCCACGAATTTCATTCGGGTGGGTAGTTTTGACACAATTTCACTGAAGGCTCCAACTGAGAGGTCAGGCAGGTACATTGGGGTAAACGAAATAATCTGCGTCTTTTTCTCAAAAAACTAACTTCATAGGTTGAGATTCATCATTATTTGCAGCATTTTGTATGCACCCAATATAAAAAAAAAATTTTTTTCCTACAATAAAACGAATTAGTAAAAAGTCGCGATTTTGAGGAACTTGGTCTCCTATAGGTGAAGGGGGACAGAACAGTTCTTCAGTGTCTAATCCTGGCTCAGATGATGTGTGGGTTAGTTCGACAGCCAAAAATATGGTTGGTTCCTGGGACACTCAGTCACTGCGTGAAATATCGTAGGGCATTATGCCAATCCTGGATTTGGTGTAGTTGTAGCAGTCAAAGCAGCTCAAGGTGTTGAACTGAACTTCAGCGGAAATCTGAGGTTGGGAAACAAATTGATGAACTTGGAGTGTTCCCTTGAATGCTTCAAGATTTTTTGGTACCAACACCCGAGCACTTTCAATCTCATTGCTGTCAACAATGACAATTGACACGTTCCTAATGCTCTGGCGAAGTTCAATAATTATCAAATTTTCCAGATCAGGAATTTCACGGCCTTGTGCAACCAATTGGCTGCAGTCTGTTTAAGGCATCCTACTAAGCCGTCCTTCCCATGACCTAACTCAGAAAAATTTCCACTGATGACATCAAGAGACGGCAAATGAGCTGTGTTCTGTAGGTGGGGTCAAGGAAACCATCTAACAGTTGGATTTCCAAGCCTTCTAGTAATACTTATCCAGGGGAATGATGCACAGGGGAATGACAATTTACATGTTTCTTCCACTTTTCTGTCTCCAAGTGTTTATGTAAAATGTGAAAAAATTATTACTAAACCTTTATCCGCAAACCTAAGCAACAGTGAAAGAAAAAAAATTCCATTCCATCCAACAGCAAAATTATGAAATACAGGGGAATGACAAACAATAAAAATACCTATCAAGAATCTGGAGACCAATGTTCACTCACAGCTGCCGCTACTCATATTTAGCTTGAAGAGGGGTTGTGATGAGTCGTTGAAGAACAGAGCTACCAACATGTTTCTTCAAAATATCCCTACTACTAATACTATCCCTTTTCTAGAGGCTGCAAGATTTTACAGGGGAATGACACAAAACCTGGGAGACACACTATTTTGTATGCATAACTTTGCAGTCAATGAGTCTAAAATTATAAAAACTGAGGTATGGTTATTTGACTACTTGATGAGCACACCGGCCATTGCAGATTTCCGGAATCTCAAACTGAATGGCTATGGTTCTGTTGAGAAGTAGTGTACCCATAGGCGCGGACATCCCAGGGGAATGACAAATATGTTATGTTGCTATTTATCCTGAGCTTACTATTCATCTAATTCAAGAAAGAAAATGTGGTTAGTCTAAGGAAAAAGGTTCTGTAAATAATACATTTTTTTCTATTGCAATACTCTTTATACTCTCTGAGAAAAAGAGAAAAGACACGATTTTGCCACTTTTAGTGGAATCACCCTTTTGTTCTTCCCGTAACTTTCTACCCGTGTACGTGAAAAGACTGAAATACCAACTGCGCATGCGCGAATCTTCACGTCAACGTGTAGAACTACGCGTGTACGGGAAAAAGGCCTGTCTACGCGTTGGCAGGAAAAATGGTTTCGTTGGAATCTCAGCGTACGGGTAGTCATCATAGCCTGACGCAAAGGTAACCACAGTTGCCGGTAACCACAGTGTGACCAAGGTAACCGCAGTTACGCAGTTACCAGCAAAGGTAACCACAGTGTGGTTGCCAACAACACGTTGGTTGGTCAACAAGTCGAGAGGTTATAGTGAAGTGCTCCGCTTCAAAATTCAGCCATTTAAGGTACCTAAGCAATAAATATATTTATAATTTATGTATTTATAAATAATTATAAAGCAATCAATTATTTAAATAAGAATAGATTGTACGAAAAGAATACGAAACAGCTTCTGAAACACTTATAGAGACGTTAACGTGACGTTAGCGTTTGGTTTTTCACGTATACGTGTAGAAATACGCGTAAAAATCACGTGAAGAGCTAGCATCTCCAGCTGCTTGCTCTAGACGCTGCTCCACGCGTCAACGACAGAAAATATTACGGGAAGAACAAAAACTCTCAATAATTTCATTTATTTTCCCTCTGCCGCATCCCGACTAATTCCAACAAAACAACGGTTTACTTATAGAAATGTTGAAAATAGGTAACTGTGGAAAGAAGCCACTACAATGAGTTGTTGTTTACAGTCGACTGTTGTTAAGAGGATGAAAATGTTTCCTATGGAGTGGAGTAAATGATGCTATTGCTTTACGTTAAGAATATTGTAACCGGCTTAATAAAATTGTTTACAGTCCAATCAACTTAGTTCAGGAATGTAGCCAGGTAAATAAGGAGGGGGAAATTGTTAGCTTGAGATGTGAAAATTCATCACATAAATCAAGCGCTTTCCAACGAGTGGCAAACGATTTCTGTGCGATGAAAACTGCGGAAGTTCCATTCCCCTAGCAACGGCTGGGTTGTACGTGAACATCATTAGAAATTGTGACATCAACTTCTGCGTGACGAAAATATTTGGTTGACCCCCCAGAGCAAAGAAATATCCATGTCAAAAAAATCTTAAAGTGATAAAACACGGATCAAGCGGAGTAAAAAAAAACTCGGGCCTCGCAGAGGGGCTTCGCCCCCCTGGACCCCCCCCGGATGTTATTACTTTGAGCCTGACTGCTAAAATGTAAAAAACATGGAATCATGTTTTAGCTCCTCGCTCTCACTTTATTATAGAAATGATTACGACGATTGAGCTCTTGTGAGATGATGATTTCCTAATAGAAACTCGCGAGTAAACATTCACTTTATTATAGAAATGATCACGACGATTGAGCTCTTGTGAGATGATTATCTCCTAATAGAAACTCGCGAGTAAACATTCACTTTATTATAGAAAGAGGCTACATACGAAATTACAGCTTCCTATAGTGTAAAGTATAGAAATTACCTATTAAAATGATTTAACCAACGCTTCACAAATCAAACCGTTCTCGCAATATTCGGATCACCTGTTATGAATCACATAATCGAAACACCAGCTCAATGAAATCATCAGAAATTAACAAGCGGTTGCAATCATGTTAATAATATCAATAATTGAGAATGATCACCTGTGTGTAAACAATTATTCATATAACCATGCTCATAACTCAGCTTGTTGGCCACGCACTTCGCAGTAGTTAATGTAGTATGGTTGGATAAATCGAGAGCTTTCGAACGAATGGTCAACGAATTTTGTGGGATGAAAAACGACGAAGTATCATATCCCTAGCAACGACTCGGTTGTAAGCGGAAATCATCACAATTATTGGCGCTACTTTCATCTCACTGTATAGTCTCACTTTTCGGCGGGGGGATCCTTCGCTAAAACATGATTCCATGTTAAAAGTTATAGGGCAACTTTTGTTGCAAATTAGTTGTGCAATCGAACCCTGGCATATGTCAGGTACCATAGGTTAACACCCTATATATTGAGTGTCTACACCAAGTTTTGGAAAAAATCAAGGGGGTGATTCTAGAGCTTATTTCTTATCGAAAGTTCCTCTTAGAGATTCTTTTAAACTCTTTGTTTTCGAGTTATTGAATTTATAAGATGTTTTTGTTTTGCAACTAATGACATTAAAGCGGCCTCAACTCACCTTAAAATCACTATAAACTCAAAACTAAGAACACCTTTGGAAAGAGCATTAAATTTCCTATAACTCTGATATACAATAAAGTTATTTTAGTAAGTTTTGATTGGTCAAGAAAAATCCAGAGTACAACATCAGAAAAAAACATTTAATCGATGTTTTTTCTTTTGATTTTGCGGGTGCTCTTCGGAAAAAACTTCTTGTAACTGTCAATTTTTGAACGGTTTAGTAAATTTTACTATTACTTTGCTAATTGAGGGAGAAAAGTATGTTTTTATGTTGAAAAAACATGGTTTTTTTTTTTCTATGAAATCGAGCGTTTTGTGAAAAATGACACTCAAAGAAAATTCGAGTTTGGGGCAGGTTTCTACGTATTTTATCACGCTAAATCGAATGGTAACACTTGCAGATCTCCTCAACTCCAATTTTCAAGATCTCCCATTCGTTGTAGATCTCTCCGAGTTATGGCTTCTCCTCATATATATAGCGGAACAGTCACGCATAGTTCAGATTCGAGACAGTTGACATTTTTGCGGCACAGTCACGCCTTGTTTGAAGAAATAGACATTTTTACGTAATCGTCACGCCTTATTAAGAAGTAACCAGTCTCTAGACAGAGTAACCTCTCTAGAATACCTGGGTCGTCCAGAAAATAAGTTCTGTTTTGGTCTGTAGGGCGGTAGGAGTGATTTTTTAAAAATCCCGCAACACTGATCAAATGAAGGGAGCTTTGTGAATAGAATGGGAGGTGGAGGGGCCTCAGTAGCACATTATTTGAGCTACCCTGATCTAATTATTTATGTCAGGGTAGCTAGTTGAAATGGAGCCCTCCACGTCGTGTCCTGCCACCACAGTGCCTGTTCCCTCTAGTGTTATGTTGCGTAGTTTTTTTTTTTTTTTTTCCGTTGTTTTGAATCGGTTGAAATTCACCAACAGCTCATTTCTGTTTATGGAGAAGCTGTGAGTAAATGGTGAGGAGATAGGTCCGTGAATTTAAGATTTAAGGCCGGAAGACATTCACTTGAAGATGAATGTGGGAGAGGCAGACGGATGAAATCATCGGAAAAATCGACAATGCAGTTCGCAAAGAACGCCGTTCAACCCTTGATGAACCCCAACAGAGTTTCCCAGACGTCTCACATATGCTCATCGATGAAATACTCTCGGAGAAACTGGGCTTTAGTTTGCACCCGGAGGTCCCACGAGAGCTGACGTTCCAGCACAAGGAACAAAGAGTGGCTGCAGCTCGAGAATAATTGGACCGCTACAGAACTGATGGGGACGCATTCCTGAAGTCTATCGTCACTGGAGACGAAACCTGGGGGTCTCATGACACCCCAGAAAACAAAAAACAATCAATGCGGTAGAAAAACACCATACCCCCAATTGCCGAAAAATTCAAAGTCGTGAGGTCAACCAGGAAACTCATGCCATCTGAATTCTGGGACCGCAAAAGGAATTCTCCTTATTGATTTTTTGCCTCAAAGTGAAACAATTAACGCCAAACGATATTGTGAGACCCGGAAGAAGCTTCTTCGGGTCATCCAGAACAAGAGAAGAGGAATGTTGACCTCCGGTGTTTGTCTTCTCCATGACAAGGCTCAGCCTCACGTTGCTCATTCCACAACACAACATTCTTCTGGATGAGTTTGGTTGGGATGATCTGACCCATCCACCGACAGTTCCGACTTGGCCCCTTCAGACAATCAACTGTATACCAATATGAAGAAGAGATTGACTGGAGAATGAGTCACGAATGACAAGGAAATGAAGGAAGCTGTCACCAACTTGATCAAGGAGGTGGCGGCAAGCTTAAACGAGGAATGAATATCCTAGCTCATTTGCCAATATATGAAATGTATTGAAGCCACCGGGAATTATGTTGGAAGATGATAAATAGGTTCAAGTATGTTTCCTGTAAGTTTCAAATTTTTCCAATAAAAACCTGATAAAAAATAAAAAAAAAATAAAAACGGAACTTTTTTCTGGACGACCTCGTATATAGATATTGTTGTTTTAGCCATGCACGTTTCTATTTTGAATTAATAATAAGGAGTACCCTAATACATCCTCATAGCTGGAAGTAGCTTGATTTTGATAGGCACGAAGCCTTGTGTTATGGACAAGGCTTTAGGACATGTTGAACAGTAACAACAGACACGACCCTCAGCATAGTAGTAATAGGTTGTCATTGGATTTGGATTTTACATCATGTCCTAGTTTTACTATTGAAATATTTTATATATTTTGTGTATTGTAGGAAATTACTTTGTAATTAAATAAATGGTAAACAGTAACTGTCTATCCATTCGAAGCTACCCTGACTCTCTCTTGCAAAAGTAACCTAGACAGCTTGCTGATAGTAAATGTTTAGTTGTGCAAAAGGTTCTAGGTTCACTCAAAGTCATTCCTATTGAAGAGTCACCTTCTATGACTCTTAGGATTAACAAGCCATGTAATAATAGTTCTCAGTCTCTCAAGTGCTTTTCAGCAGTAGGCACTCGGAACATCAGCTCTTCACTGAGTGAGCCGGCTAGGAGAATCACGGTAAGTGCTCAATACATTACCATAGTAATTTGTATTGCGATTTTGGTCACTTGTTTCTCCCACACAGACTAAAGCCCCTCCAATAGAAATCCCAACACAAGCCGGTAACATCGCAAAAGACACGTGTTCCTGTAATAGTCACTTCTCAAGATCCCTATAGACACTAACATTTCTAGCTAGATAAGGGAGAGTAACATCCTAGCATACGGAAATGTTCCTCCCTTTCGGCACACTGGTGACAGTGTAATTTTTCGTTTTCTCTGCTTTACAGCACTTAGGACTGCTATTACATCTTCACACTACAGGCTCACCGGTTTTGTCTTTTTTTTCCAAGTCTGTTAAGCACAACTTTATGTGTTTTAAATGATAAAACTAGTTAGTTAAAATATAAAACTCGGTTATAAAGGGAATTTGAGGGAACTGCAAGTGTTCGATTCAGCGTAACAAACTAAAAACTGACTCCAAACTCATTAGTTCGTAGTACGTCATTTTTATAGAAAATCCTCAAAATCAATGAAAAACTTAACTTTTTAACATTAAAACATAATTTCCTCCCCAAATTAACAAAGTTAATGTAATATATCGTGTTTTTCCCGTAAAAAAAAAAAAAAAAAAAAAAAAAAACCCTTTGCTCACGGCTTTTTAACAAAGTGTCTTAGGTGTGCGCATCGTCAACCAAGGGATTAATATACCTTTCTTTTTCAGATGGCTCCCCTGGATCGACCCTTCTATCCCTTAAAGTTTTGAATCATGAGATTTGTCGTTGACGGGACAATCTGACTAAACATTTCAAAATTAAGAACAATGAAGTGTAAAAAAGTAAGTAACCCCAGACAACAACGAAAATGTTCACAGCGAGATTCGGAAGAAGCAATCGTCCACAACGACCCGAATCTGATCCAGAACAGAACATTCTATTCAAACAAGAAGCAGTAGGATGCAAATAACATCGATCCACTTTCTCCCCAACATTGATCCATTCAAAAACCATGCGCTCACCTTCACCTGAGGGCCAAAAACTTCATGCAGCATCTGAATACCTACAAAAAGTATGTTCGAATGATTGTCATAGAACAAATTACGAAGCAAGTTTTTTGGCGACCTACAACGATAGGTACTTTCAAAAACTACCTACATTATAAATTAGAACAGCTCATTGCACCCTCCTGGGAATATAACTGGGTTTTGCGCCACAATCGTTAGGCTACATAAGTATGCCTATGAAATGCTATATTGATTTCAAGGGAGGACTCAATGATGGTCCACCCGTACAACGAACACCCCAGAAAAGGTTTGTGCTAGTTGGAAGTGGGTAAAGAGTACGCTTGTCTCACCTCACCAGTCAGCTACGAGGTACCTTAATACGGGTAGTATTTATGATGCTGTTCACGATGGCATCTAAGAAGAATATCGTCTCTACTGCGGTGATGAGTGGGGTAGAGATGCTACGGCGGAGAAATACATTTTCAAAAGACGTAGTAATGATTGACTGATAGAATTATCTAGGTACTTAGTTCGGGGAATTAGTTGGCAATATACCTACCAACCGATTTCACTCGCCAACCACCAATTTGTTTTGAGCAATTATTGATAAAGATTGAGTTACTGATTCTAAATCAATACACCGAATTTTTGGTCTTCTAATTTCCTTCCCAAAACTACTTGATGAAATGAAAAACGCTGCAAAGTAATAATAAAAAGGTTTATTTTTTTGTTATCAATATGTTATAACTAGGTACCTAAGTAGTCCGTAGTCGGTCATCACACGAGCAATAACAGTTGTAACAAGAAAACCGAATAAATGATCGACCGAATTAGTAGAAGCGTACAAAGCCTACTCCTGTTCGTCAAAGTCGCTTTGCGATTCACTGGCGTGTTGACGGTTTTTTTTTCGTTCCAACACTTACACCCTTTTTAAATGAAAGCGGTCCGTAGTACAAAGGTTTACCGTACCGCAGTCCAGGTTCGATTCATTAAAACGGATTTTTATCTAAATTGAGCAAAAACAGGTTTCCTATAATATTACGCCGGTTTTGAAATTTCAATGTTTTAATATTTCAACGTTAAATTTTTCCATTTAGGGTTTATAAAAAGTAATGCCAAGGATGAAGGCTCAACTAGGACTAGGGTAAGTTTGATTTATCCACATTATCATGACACACATGACAGCTCATGTTAAATTATCACTAGGTAGGTACCTTTACGAAAATTTGGGATATACCTACCTTTCGACAATAAAACGAATAATGCCAATCTTGCGTACATTGGTTGAGAATTATCATCTCTTGCCCACAATCCTAAAAAAAATTTGTAAATAAAAATAAAATTAAATTAAAAATATAATAATAACAATAATAACAAAATTAAATTACAGAATATTTATATAGGAAAAATAATTGAAAATCTGAATAAAATGATGACGTAGGTTAAACTAACATTGATGCGTTCATAACTTATGGTGTAAACTCGATTTGAAGTACTTACTTTGGTTCAAAGATCTGTATTTCCCCGAGTACCATTTACTTTTCATGTGAAGAAAGTTCATGAGGATATAGTTTGAAGCTCTGAAATTCATTCAATAGAATAGGAGATCTTGATCGAAGAAGCAAAACAAGTCAATTTAAAAAAAAATGAATTAATTTGAAAAAAAAGAAAAAACAATCACATTTTAAGACATAATGTAAAATAAAAATGGATAAATAGCAGTCGCAAATTCATCCATGAATACAAATAAATTATTAAAGAATAGGTATGTAAACTGTGATCCTCCACATCCTCGTCTCCTGCGGCAGCAGGACTTTTCCCCTTGACCAGGGAAAATTAGAAGAGGAGATCTCCTCTGCCGCCAACTGCATCCCGCCTATTCCCAGGAGGACTCCGTGCTTGGAGCCCTCCAACAACCAAAGGGGATAGCTAGTTGCCAAACTAGCCCCCAAAACCGGTCAATCAACATTCTCCAACACCACCTGGAGAGAGGGGCGAGAGAAATAGAATGTTGGAGGAAGAACACCTCATTCAAGAGCCAACATTCTAGAACCAAGTCCTGTATCAGCCAGGGTATAGTGACTGGATAGGAGACAGCTGGGAGATATTCAAGTTTACCGTAACCCCCACAACGGTGCGCTGGAGTCGCTCAGCAGCTTTTGGCAAAATATAAGAACTTGGATGGATAGGAATATAACCTCCTCCTCAATTCTTGAATACACTGTAGCTGGAGATATCCCTGACGTTGATTCAGCGTTCAGGATTGCCTCTAGGTATAGCATGTTAATCGCCTCTTACAGTCCAGCTTATAGTATGTGCAGATGATGTGACTGCCCTTATCAACGCAGATTCCCAAGCATCGTTCGAGAGGTCTATTTCGGCGGTTAAGGATTCCATCTCGGATTGGTGTCGAGCAAAAACAGGTTGATATTATATTAAATACCAAATAACTCAGACCCTCGGCTTTAAAACAAGAGCGTGTGACAACAGCTCGACCTCCAGCCTGGGCTTGCAGCTCGACTCCTCCCGTTTGCATGCTGAGGTAGCTGTCTTTGGGTGTAACAGTCACCTTATCTCCTCTCAGTTGCACTCTTTGAGTCTCGTCGTTGCTATAGGATTATTTTACGGGGAGGTTTGCATGGACTCATTCGAGCTCTACAACAACAAAAAGCCGCTGTCCGTGTCCTTTGCAATGCATCCACACGTGCCTCTTGCCAGCCCCTTTTTAGAAGGCTCGGTCTTCTGACCCTGCCTGATCTCTACGTTCTGAGTAGAGCTTACTCGGATGAAGAGGAAGTCACCATAATTTCTACACCAGGGGGACTTTCATCAATATGGTACACACGGTCGATATGATCTTTTAACTCAGTTACAAAGAACTCTTGGACGCTCTCTTCATGAAAACCATTAAGAATATTAGTTGAATTTTCACCATACTCCCTCAATGAGACAATTGACTGTTCATGATGTTGAATGTGTGCATTTTATAGTGTTTTGTTATAAGTACCTACTTTTAATCCCAATGCTTTCGTAACTTCTGTTTGACGTAAGCTATATACTGTATGTATGTCTGCAATACAAGGTATTCTATGATATTCTACTCTATTTCACAGAGTCCTACAACCATAGCCACTGTATGTGTTCAATATATTACTACTGTCAAGTGCACTTGCGATTGTGGTAACTTGTTTCGCTTACTCTGTGAGCCCAAATATGGCTCACAATCAAAAGGAAATTCGTCAGGATCGTCAGCCTTCTAAGCCTGGGAAGTTGCAAGCTACAGCAGTCCCACGGCCCCGGGAAACGAACGAATTTCCCAAATCCACCTCATCGAAAAGTTCAGGTCGCTGACGGCACGCGCCGGCCGGAAAGCCACCCAGCAAATTTTAGTCCCCTCTCAATCGCCGCTCACACGTCAGTCATTGGTTCCTCAAAAACGGAAAATACACCCCCCAGGGCGGTGCCTTGAATATTGGATCGTCGCCATTCGTCGATACCATGGCAACCAAATTTAAATGGCATCCCTTGGAGGGCTGGTAAAAATCCATCTAACGCCCCTGACGCCTGACCATGCGCAAAAAAATCCCCGGGACGATTTTGGAACTTCGGAGGAAGATCATTCTACCCAGTAACGTCCAAGAGTAAACACCTGCCCTAAAAGCAGCCTGTCTACTTGTGATTGTGGTCGTATAAACTGTAAAGACCTATCCAATCTTCGAGAATCCATCAAAATCAATTGCGGAGGACTCCCGATTTTCCAGAACTCAACATCTTCAAGAATAATCTAAGGTTAGTTTTAATATAAATCCGTGTAAGGTCCTGGTTCTAGGGATAGGAGTTTATTAAAATAATTACTTTTGAATAAGTACGTTTCATAAAGGTGAAACATCTGCCTTAAATTTATTGCAAGATACCTGATATTCCTTCATAGAGGTCAGGGGCTGAGTAATGGGAATCGGGGATTAAACCTCTAAATTTTGGAAGTTTTCTTAAGTTAGGGGTTTAGCAGGAAGGGAGGTTTCAGTATTGGAGACTAATAACCAATCACAGAAAACACCTTCTCAGTACTTGAGTAGGCATATTAATTAGCGCTTAAAAATTGTATAGGCGCATTTTAATAGAGCCTTACAAATGGTGGAGGCGTATTAGGTCCAGTACCTGCCCCATAGTCTATCAAACAATATTAAAAACAAAGATTAAAAATAAAGATAAAGTTTAAAGAGAAATAAAGTTTAAAAATAAAGATAAGATATAAAGGTAAAAAAAATTAATTTCAGAAAATAATTAATACACATTAAATTCATCTGGTTCCTGACCTCAGTGAAGGGAATAAGGGATGTAATCCCTTCAGGAAACCATAACAGTTCTAGCAACAGGACCAGTCTTCATTGAATTAATACTTAAGAATTGGAGAATTTAATTTAGAGATAACGAATTAATTTAATTATAATAATATATAGAAAAATGAATGTATTGTTATGGAAAGCACGATAGTCAAGTCAGGAAAAGACTCGACATTTTTAACAACAATTAGAAAATTAATTGAGAAAAAATCGGATCCCTGTACTAAATTAGGGAGAATAGGACAAGAAAGAGTGGCTGATCTGACTCAATTTGCAATCATTGTAGGAATTCTAGATAATCCCTCTCAATACAGAACAAGAAGCGAATTACGGCCGGCTATCAAAAATTGGTGGCAAAATTTTGATAACGAAAATATTGAACAAGAATTAAATAAAATCTTAAGTAAGGGAATAGACCAAAATGAAATAATCTTGGCTGAAAAACTGATTTCCGAAGCTGGTTTACAAGTAGGAAAAACAGATAGCTATAAACCCGAGAAGTGGCGATTAATTAACGAAAAATACAAAACTTGGCTAACAGATACGAATATTTCAAGTGAAACAGAGAGTGAGGAAGAAAAACTGACGGACAGACAGTTAACAATTTTTAACAAAGAAAGAGCCGAAATATTAAAAAAAAAAAAATTAACATGGGTATCTATAATTTACAAACTTGGGAAGAATACGTGTCGGAGCTAAAGGATATAAGGTCAACGCTAGTAACAGCTTATACAGATTTCAAAAAACATTACCGACAGAGAGAAAAAAACTTACGGAAATAGAAGAAAAAACATTGAAAAATTACCGCATTAACATATTATCAGTCGAAAATAGATTAAATTTGGTATTGCAAGACAAACCCAAGTCTCATAAAACAACAGAAATGACAGAAATAAGGCCAAAATTAACCCCGAGATACTTCAGCGGAGATTCTGCGGAAAAAGTAAATTCATGGTTTATTCATTTTGAGAAATTTGCAACAACCCTAGGGTGGTCTGACACCACAAAATTACAGTGCCTTCCAATTCATCTATGTGGGGAGGCACAAGCCTTTTGGGACAGGAGAACAACAGAGGCTAAAAAACCACCGCAAAACTACAATCAGTGGAAAGTAGCTTTAACAAAACGGTTTTATGACCCCAACGAACCAGACATTGCTCGCCAAAAACTCATTGATCTAAAGCAAGGCAAAGACGAACTAACCCGTGATTACCTATAAAAAGTAATAACGTTATGTTTTCGAGCCGACCCCTCAATGAGTGAACAAGAGAAAATCAGATGGGTAAAAAACGGGATAACAACGGAAGTAATAAGATTAATCGGAACCACCCCAATCAACAAGTTGGACGATTTACGCGACGCAGTTAACCAGGCTGATCAAACGTTAGCGGTCCAGAAGACAAAACGATCAAAAACAAACTATGGAAAAACTACAAAAACAAATAAATCAGCTGCAGCTAAAAGTAAACCAAAACCGGAACTTAAATACCCCTTTCCAAAGCGATCAAATAAATCAATCAAGAGGATTCAGGGGAAGTTCGTTTTGCGGCCAATCGCGAGGATTCAGAGGGACAAATAATTACTTGAACTCTTACCAACGGGGACTAGACATGACAAACATTTTTCCACAAAACACCCAAGGAACCATCTCAAGTAGAGGTAGAGGTTTCAGAACCCGCGGAAATTTCCAAAGTAGAGGAACTTTTCATAACAACTATCCTGGGAATAATTACTCCGGAAATAACAGTTTCTATCGACATCAAAATTTAGGCCAACATAACAATTTCCAGAACATGCAGTTCGGGAACAATCCACACAACAGACATTACCAAAACCAAGGAGCACCAACTTATAAAAACAACTACACAGCCCAAGGTGGAAATTCCCAACAAAATCAAAACTCAAAAAACGGATAAAGGGCGACTCTCACGCCGTTAGTGTCGCCAACTACAATTTAGGGGCAGAAAACGCAGACAAACTGCCAATTAAACAATTCTTTGAATCCAACACTAAAAAGCAGAAAGTAGCAACAATAAATACGATTATTCCAAAAGAAAGCATTAATCAGCCAATAATCAGTGGGACAATAACCGGAAAACCTGTACTTATCCAACTGGACACGAGAGCAGCAGTTTTTTTAGCTGAAACAACTGCACTAACAGACAAAAACCAAATTTCATTGCGAAATTGCAATCAAAAACTAAAAGATGCTCAAGGGAACAGCATCCCTATAAAAGGAATAAGAGCAGCAAAAATTAAACTTGGCGGAGCTCAAGAAGAATTCAAACGCTTTTCGGACCTTTTGAACCAAATAAAACGGAAAAAATTGAAACAATAAAAATTAAAACAAAAAATTATAGATCACCTAATCAAATAATCGAAATAATCTTCCGAAAACTTGGTAAACAGCAGACAAATATAGGTAGTCAAAATTTAACAACTCCAGAAGTATTGCAACTTCTAAAAATGGCCGGAATTAATGCAAAAGTTGAGATAGGAGATACACAAGCAATTTTCCGATTTAAATCGAAAAAATCTAGGCCAGAAGTACACCTGAAATATGATGTAAACATGAACAAGCATGCAGAAATCAACCCCTTGGAACCTAAAGAGGAGGTAAACAAGAATCCAGTATTGGAAAAAAAGATATTTTCAATTACAGACAATAAATCAAAATTAAACTTTGAAATAAATAATCATTCCCCCAAAATAGGACAATCTTTAACAGTATCCGAACATAATTCGGTGATTTCTTTGCTACGACAATATGAAGATGTATTTGTCCGAACGGAACAAGACTTCTGTTCTTTAAAAGCCGAACCAGTAAAGCTTCAACTAAAAGACACATCCCCTTGGAAACCAAAATTTTATATTAGAGCAGAGAAAGAGAAGAAAGTCATGGATGCGGTCATAGACAGGCTCCTACAACTTGACATAATCGAAAAATGTGAAACGCCATATGTAGCAAGTAGTTGTTTCCTACAAAGAAAACCACGGAAACAAGCAGATGACGTGGAATCCTGGAGAATTTTAACAGACATGAAAGACCTAAATTCAAGACTCATGACACCACTGATCGTAGGGAAAACGGTGGAAGAGATCCATAGTGCAGTAGCTGGAAAAAGGTATCTTTTTCTATGTGATCAAAAAGATGCGTTTTTCAGCATAAAATTAGATAAAAACAGTAGGAAATAGACTTGTTTCCACACACATTCAGGGAAATTTTACCAGTACAAGCGCTTACCTCAAGGTGCCAGCGTGAGCCCATACGAATATACAAAAATAATAATCAGTCAGGGGCTGAGTAATGGGAATTGGGGATTAAACCTCTAAATTTTTGAAGTTTTCTTAAGTTAGGGGTTTAGCTAGAAGGGAGTTTTACCTAATTATTGGAGACTAATAACCAATCACATAAAACACCTTTTCAGTACTTGAGTGCATTTGATGGTGGTAATCGGGAAGGCTCGCCTTTTTTCAAAAAGTAACTTCTCGTTTTCAAATAACCATTAAGAATCACAGGTGGGTAGAAGTATTAGTCATGCAAAAACCAATTTGTCATAGCAAGCTTGCAAGAGGAGCAGGTAGCAACTAGGTAGGAAGTACCATAATGGATTAGCCCTAATTGTGCTACTGAGAGCACAGGGTCACACGGGTCGACTAAGACGAGAGAGTGCATTCTCCCAAAGTAATGAGCAAAATATAGATTAGTTGGGAAAATAGGTCAGAATGATGTGTATAGTTTGGTGATTTGGATTATTGAGCATCAGATGGAGAACGAAGCACCGGCGCTTCCGTACCACTAGCACATTTGTCTCTTCTCAGCCATTAAACTGCATGATTGGACTTTTCAAAATTTTACCCGTTATTTAAATTTGTTATTTTACGCAAAAAATATAGAAATTTTCACATTTAGTCGAATTAGTAGAACAATATTCAACAATCTGCAACCTTGTTTACTAGTTCGGCTCGAAAACTTGCTAACTTATTCTGCACGAATAGGTACATACGAATTCAAATCAGTTCAGCCCAGTTACATGTACAAGTATTATAAAAAGTAGTTTCGTTGATTAAAAACTTCGATTTATTCTCTCATGCTACAGCTATAAAACTTCAGATGATTCTAGAAATTCTGTATCCCACTGGAAACTGCCTACCTTGAGAAAAAAAAGAAACAAGTTTTTTAATAAAATAAATTGTCCATATTATACTTGAGACTTACGAGACAGGGCCATTAACTGCCTTAATTCCGTCATCCTTCATCAACACAGTTTGTTCCCTAATTTCGTGGTCACTAGCCAACTCGTTCATCGCTCTAATGGCATAGAAAATGGACTGATCGGTAATCATGGCCAATATTGTCATGCATAAGACTGCTGCAGCTACTTCCAGAGTGAAGAACAGAGACTCAATAGCGAATCTTTTCCTTGTTTCCAAGTTTTTCAATTTCTGAAAATGAAATGTTGGTTGATTATTTTTAAGTTCCTACCAATTTCATTAGGCAATCGAACAAGGAGGAATATCATGAGCGTAGAATACGTTTTCATTTTAAATTTCAGCTTCATAAGTTGAATAGCAAACAAACAAGCTCCGGATCTCACTCAGCTCAACTGGGGGGCCCTAAACTTTATGATTCGTTTTTAGACACTCCAAGGGTTCTCCATTTCAAATTTCAGCTTTATATGTAAAATTACAAAAAGGTTTCCATGAAAACGTGTCCTACGGATCTCACAAAGCTGCTTTGGGAGGCTCCAGACATTATAATTCATTTCTAGACGTTCCAAGGTTTCTCCATTTCAAATTTCAGCTTGATAGGTTGAATAGAAAATGAAGTAGCTCCGGAGCTCACTCACATGATCTAGGGGGTTCCAGACTTTATGATTCGTTTCCAGATGCCCCAATGGGTCTCAATTTCAAATGTAAGCTCCATAGAACGATTAGCAAAGAAATTAGATCCAGAGATAACATGGCACCGGTAAAACTAGCCTTCTTATATGCATGTCGTTCTTACGCGTCGCATGTCATTATTTGTCATGGTTTCATACGGTATTTGGCAAGGTCTCCGTAAAAACGTATTCTACGATAAAAGTTAAACCCTTCCCACTCCATCAAAATTTGTTATTTAGTTCCAAAATGTGTTGAATTCAAAAATCTTACTACACAAATGTTCATCTTTTATAGTGTACCTCAGAAGCTAGGTCATACAGGCAGGGCTTCTGTTTTAAGAGGAACGACCTCTTAGTAAGTCTTTCCTAGTAAGTTCGTTTCCTCAATACTGAGTGTGCGAGATGATAGGTTGCAAACATTGTCATTGCTGTTGCTGTTGGGATGATCTCTTGAATTCGCCTGTCCATTTCTTGCAGGTGCATCACATGGCCGCATCTCAGGTTCATTGGTTTGCTCAGTCATTGATTGGCCTGCATATAGGTTTCTTCGATCAGGTTGTTGTTCGAATCGTGCCCGAGGATGTTGTCTCAAATGTCCTTGTGTACGTTTAAATTGAGGAAGGTTGTCTTGAAATCCACTATTATTGTTAATCAACTGCAATGGTTGCCCTTTCCGCAGATGTTGGACATAAAGAGCTGTGAGTTTCCTCAAATGATTCGACCGAATTACGTTCAACATGGCATTCGCTTGATCAATTATATGGTTGGCTTCATTTGCCAATTCCCTGCTTACCATTTTCACTATATTTAGCAAGGGAATTAGACCTTCATAAAGGTATTTCCAGTGTAGACACTGGTATTGTTGAAGAACCAGATTCGTATAACTAAGAGAGCATGCTTGAGAAAACGAAGAGATAGAGTCCCTCATGGCTGGAGGAGCAGGATGAATAGGAAATTTTAGTGTCAGACCTCGAGGGGTTAACCCAACTCTCAAACAGCATCCAATAAATTCAATATGTCCCATACACCGAGCCACTTTAACTGAAAAATAGCGAATCTGCTGGAG
Source organism: Adelphocoris suturalis (assembly GCA_030762985.1). Lineage (NCBI taxonomy): Eukaryota > Metazoa > Arthropoda > Insecta > Hemiptera > Miridae > Adelphocoris > Adelphocoris suturalis. The sequence continues at coordinate 68,585,886 of CM061040.1, read as the reverse complement.
CCAATAACGATGGGGATCCATTGAAGGATTGTGAAGAGCAAGAAATGAAGAAGGTTATGAACAAAAACTTGAGAAACACTGAAGAAAGACGAATAAGATACACAAAACTGACAAGTTCTACAAAGAAGTAACTGGTGCTACAGCACTATATAAATGCACTTATTGATTGTTTGGTTCTACTGAACTATATGATAAATTGATTTAGAAGAGAAATTTCACAAATAAAAGAACGAAAGTAATTAAATCTGATATTTCGAATAGTATTCTTGATCACAGATAAGGTACAGAAAGAAATGATTTAAGTTGCATTCTTCAGAAAAATCGTATCTATGGCCGAGATAATAATTATTATTTTGATGCATTTTAAATTAATCATTCAAGTTGAGGCCAGGTGGTCGATTTGCTCCGAGTACCCATCTATGCGCTCTCTCTGGTTGCTGCAGCATTCTGTCATTGGCAGTATCAGGTAGCTTCTTCAAGACTTTCACCCCAAAACACTGGTCAAATGTTGCGTCATGGGATGATGCGTGAACCTTCACTGGGAGTGGCCGAGATTGGTTTACAGACGCCCTATGATTGTTCATTCTTAAATTTAGGGTCGTTGCTTTACCAACATAGAAAGCAGTTGACTCTGTGCACTTTTTGCAAACAAGCTGGTATACACACATTCTGGACTGGCACTCTGCCACACCTCGACACTTGTATGTGTAATTGGTATTGGCAGAGGAGAAGTCTGACCCTTCAATAACCAAATTGCACAGCTTACATCTTGCTCGTCGACATGGATGTAAGCCTTGTTGTTGTGGCTCGAAGGGCTGCGATCGTGGATGGCGATGAGACAAGATCTCCCCAATATTTTTTCCTTGTCTGAAGGTCACTCGAGGTTTCTTAGCAAAGACGTCACGGGTTAGCGAGCTATATGTCAAGATTGGCTATAACTCACGGAGGATACCATTCAGCTTTTGAGCCCCAAAGAAAAATGTTGTAACCAACGGAACCTGGTTCGTGAGTACTTTTGGTCTCTGCTGGTAGGCAACACTTGCTGGGACTATTCTGTCAGTTACAAACTTTCTTGGGTAACCCCTCTCCATCAGCTTGTCTTGCACTGTAGAAATAAACCCTTCCAGCTTTTCCCGGTTGCTACATATTCGATGTCCTCTAATGTAAATTTAAGGGTGAACAATCATAGGGCGTCTGTAAACCAATCTCGGCCACTCCCAGTGAAGGTTCACGCATCATCCCATGACGCAACATTTGACCAGTGTTTTGGGGTGAAAGTCTTGAAGAAGCCACCTGATACTGCCAATGACAGACTGCTGCAGAAATCAGAGAGAGCGCATAGATGGGTACTCGGAGCAAATCGACCACCTGGCCTCAACTTGAATGATTAATTTAGATTGTATCAAAATAATTATTATTATCTCGGCCATGGATACGATTTTTCTGAAGAATGCAACTTAAATCAGTTCTTTCTGTACCTTATCTGTGATCAAGAATACTATTCGAAATATCAGATTTAATTACTTTCGTTCTTTTATTAGTGAAATTTCTCTTCTAAATCAATTTATTATATATATATATATATATATATATATATATATATATATATATATATATATATATATATATATATATATATATATATATATATATAGCATTCGCACTTTGAATTAAACCTTTCGCGAAATAAATTAAACTTTCCGCAAAATGAATTAAACTTTTCGCAAATTGAATTAAACTTTCCGCAAAATGAATTAAACTTTCCGCAAATTGAATTAAACTTTTCGCAAATTGAATTAAACTTTCCGCAAATTGAATTAGACCTTGGGCAAATGTACAAAATAAATCACTCGCGACGGAGTTGTGGAAACCCATTTCAAAACGTAAGTTAGTGAAAAAACGTTGTCTATTTCCACGAAAAATACAGAGTTACAATGTTGAATCGATTTTGACGGTTTCGCCATCATCAGTAACAAACAATAACAAAATTATTGACGGGCCTAACTGTCTAAATCGATTTTAACATTGTAACTCTGTATTTTTCGTGGAAATAGACAACGTTTTTTCACTAACTTCCGTTTTGAAATGGGTTTCCACAACTCCGTCGCGAGTGATTTATTTCGTACATTTGCCCAAGGTCTAATTCAATTTGCGGAAAGTTTAATTCAATTTGCGAAAAGTTTAATTCAATTTGCGAAAAGTTTAATTCATTTTGCGGAAAGTTTAATTCAATTTGCGAAAAGTTTAATTCAATTTGCGAAAAGTTTAATTCAATTCGCGAAAGGTTCAATTCAAAGTGCTAATGCTATATATCCCTAGAATACTATCGAGGAGTCAAAATGACTCCAGCCTCCAATTTTCATAGTGTAACGTGGCACCCCAGGATAGGGGGTTGCTCCCCTCCCAGCTATGCTTCCCCCAGGATGTCCGCTCAGTGACGCTCATGCCACCAGCTGCCTCTGACCTCACCCGTCGTTGCTATCAGGTAAATACTGAAGTCCTATACGTCAAAATGACTCCATGATAGTAATGCTGTGGGTGAGGTGGAGTCAGTTTGACTCCACGATAATATTGCACGCCCCGGATATCGAGCCAAGTTGAATCCATGATCACATTGTATGCCCCTATTGTTCAGTCAAATTTACTCCACAATATCAAAGAAGCTGTTGGGTCAAGAGCAGAACATGCATATTTGTACGAAGAAATTCTGCAGCTGCTTGAGGAGATGAGCAAACCAGATGACGACTTCGCACCAAGTTCTGAAGAAGACGAACCAGATCGAGTTGACGGAATCGACTTGGAGGACAAAAACGATCCAGATTTTGTTGCTGAAGATGATGATGGGGAACTCTCGACAGAAAGTGAGGACGAGGTGAAGGGGATTTGATAAAGGATAAACTCTCTCATCGTTGGAAGATGATGCGGTTGGAGAAAAATCAGAAACTTAGAGCCACTCTAAAATCCACCATTCAAGGGAACCTCAACATGTCAGCACCGCCTACTTTTGATCCTGAAGAAACAACTAAGAGGGAACCTGTGGGGGAAACTACAGTTTCATCTCTGCCCCCTGCTGACTCTCAAAGCGCTCCACAGCCAACAACACCCAAACAAAAACCAGCAAAATGGATGTATTGCAGCATGTGTCCGTCCTCTCTGAAGCAAAGAACACCCACAACTTGCTCAAAATGTGACATGCTGATTCGCGGAGGCCACACAGTAAAAAAATTCCGTCCAAATTGTATATTATTTTTAGGGGGCTGCCCCCATCTAAACATAGTTTTATTTTATGACTATAAACAGCCTAACATTCGTTGCAAAATTTTCCCTCTTCAATATTAACTAGAAAAGAAGTTCCATAGTCTTTTGATAGAGAAAATGAGAATTTCATAATCTCGATTTTCGTCATAAATTTGTCTACTTATTTGCTATTTATTTTCATTCTCATACTATTGTTTCTTAAATTTCCAAAGACTTTTTACTGTGATTTTTGATTCACCTGAAACGGTAATATTGCTCAAATAGTCAAACGTTTAGTCAATCAGCAATGGAACTAGAGAAACTGACAGTCAAATTATTTTGCTAAGTAGGTATCAAGTTATTTTGAAGTCATTGTAGTTGGAAGGATTAAAAGTTTTTGGATTTCAGGTATTGTCAAATGCATACATATTTGGAATGAAGAAGGAAATGATTAAACATTTAATTTGATCATACGGTTTGAAAAAAAAAAAAAAATATATATATATATATATATATATATATATATATATATATATATATATATATATATATATATATATATAAGAAAAACCTTGTTTTTAGGCTGAAATGAGCGGATATTATGTTGAATACAGCATTAATATGTTGTTCTCTCTTCATAGTATTATGGTTTTGATTCTTCCCCATACAAACAGTATTGAAAAACCAGTGGAAAGCGACGAATTTCAGTGGGAGTCATTTTGACTCCGATCCATAGTAATGAGGGGGTATGATTCATCGATAGTATTCTAGGGATATATATATATATATATATATATATATATATATATATATATATATATATATATATATATAGTGGGATACCATCGAGGCCTACAGCCCATGTTTCAATATGGGAGGAAGTTATACTGCCCACCCAACTGGGCAGACTTTTTTTTGTTGGAAATCACTATCAAACGAAGTGACTTTCAAACGCGAGCTTTGCACGTACGGTACCTAGGGCATAATTTCCCTGTCTATTTCCAATGTTGCACGGGGACATGTGAGTAATAATTTGCTGCGTTTTCTATGTTGGACTATGGAGAGTTAATTAGGGTTAATAAAGATAATCCATTTATCTGCGTAGAAGGGCAACCCAATGAAGATTATGTGGAGCACGGATATTCAATTTTCGTACACGAGGAAGCTATACGGCCCACCCAACTAGACAGACGTCTTTTTCTGTTGGGAATGATTATCAAAGGCGGCACCTTATAAGGAACCACGAAGAGTTTAGTTTTAAGAACACTTCAGTACTAACAGAACTGTCGGATGTTGAAGTTTTGTACGTATTTATTTTCCCCGTAGCGAGAAAACGCGAGAGGTTCCTTTCTCCAAGAGGTTCGGAGGCAAAGATCAGAAAACTAAGTTGCAACGGAATAAGGAAGAGCGACCAACGTTTTCGTCTACATTTTCGTTCACTACAATCGGAAAAAAAAATTTCATGTCTCGAAACTCGCATGGGATCAAACCGGAACTTCATCAAACATTCTAAGACCAAACCGAGCGAAAACTGTCGAAATTTACTGGAAAAAGGCGAGGAACACATTTTTTCCGTCATTTTCGGCATTCTTTCGCTGATTTCTCCAGGAAGACAGCGTCTTACAGCGATTTTGACGGCACCATCGTATTCTAAAGGTCCTGAAACGTCACTTTGTCGCTGACATACGAAGTGTTATCAATCAAATTTTTATGTGGTAGCGGTTATAAGATCGAGTGCTCGGTGAAAAAACGCGCTTTAAAAAGGGTTCCCACTCCCCTCCCGCCGTCCAGCCCATGGTTCGGGTGGGAGTAGAAAATTTTAAAATCGTGTCAACAAAAAAACAAACGGAGTTTCATTCTTATAAATAATGGAGATAGAGAAGAGATAGAACTATATATAGATAATGGATTGTAGATTGTGGATCATGGACCACAGATCACGGACCATAGATCATAGATAACAGGTTACAGATTATACATCGAAATAGAGATAGGGATAGAGATAGAGATTACAGAAATAGAGATATAGCTAGAGAATATGGATATAGGTTGAGAATAGAGATTGAGATTACAGCTTTCAGCCAATATCTTTCCCCTTCCTAACATAGTTTCCCCTTCCAAGAAGGTACATTGAGGGAATAAAAAATTAGCATATTCTTGACAGAATTAGCCAAAACTGCAATGAATACTTTGGAACATGTAAAATTATAGATATGGTTAGTAGATAATGAACACCAAGAATACCTATTCAGAAAGAAAATGTTAATGCACTAGTGAAATGAGTTAATATCAAGGGTAAGCGAGAACTGAATACGAAGTGACGCGCATTTTTTGCCTATTTCATTCTATTCACCCTGAGAGTTAGTAGATGAGTTGTTACCATCAGCTGATATGTCCAATTGAAGGCCACAGTTCCATGGAAACTAGAAATGTGGTCAGTGCAACAATGCCATAACTCGAGATAACGCCTCGGTGCTGATATAGCCAGTCCATGTTCTGTAGGGGTAGTTTAGCCCTCCAAGGGCTGTTTTCCTATTGGTCACAATAACGTGGCTTCCTATCGGATGTAATGGTCCTTAGACCTAGTATCAATAGTACCTGCCTAAGACATGTTTCTTATTCTGAAATAAACCAGCTAAGGAGACACTTGGAGTTATTCCTTTCTACCTCAGATGCAGGAAACAATTTTCATGTGCACAAAGTCAGAAATCAAGATGTGGCTCTGTTACAGTTGAAATATTTGAAAAGTGTTAAATGTTAACGGATGTGTCTTTTGCTAATTGGTTCCACGAGACTCTCTCGAACGATCAAGGTTGTCCCCCACCCCGGCAACTACTTGGAACCGTTCCCTACAAGAAGAACTGTGAGTTCGTCAATTCCGTTCAACCTGTTTAGTGGACATGTAGGTCAGAATGAAGTCTATAGTTTGGTGGTCTGGATGCTCGCAAGCTCGCATCTCAAAAATACATAACATCAAGTAGTCAATCCCTTAGTAAAAATGCAGATTAGTTGGATATGTAGATCAGAATGAAGTGTATAGTTTCGTGGTCTCATAACACGATCACATAACAGTTTAGAAACGTAAATGTGACTTTTCATTTGTGACTCATGAGCTGCTCCGCGTTGAACGGAATTGAAGAACTCACAGTTCTTCTTGTAGGGAACGGTTCCAAGTAGTTGCCAGAGTGGGGGACAAACTTGATCGTTCGAGAGGGTCTCGTATTGGTTCCTAGGATGATGTTTTAATAAAGGGTAGAGTCTACTAATAGAACCACCGATGGCGATTCCAATGAGGCCAAAATTATTAAAAGGTCACATCTCGAGATATGGCCCTGTTGCACTGAAGGAGTAGTGCGCCTCTTCAACCATAAGGAAAATAGAACTCACTGAGACTCTAAAAAGGTACTGCGGACCTGTCACTAGGGGTGTGAAAAAATCGATGTTAGAATCGATTAAGTCGATTTTTCGGGAAAATCGAAAGAATCGATTTTTGGGGAAAACATCGATTAATAATCGGACTTTTTGGGTGGTACTGTTTCAAGCCAGATTTTACATTTTATTATTTTGAATTATTTACCTAAGCAAGTTTCTGACAAGGCTGATTGAGAGATGAAAATGTCTCTAAAAATGACGTGTTAAATTTCCTTTTAGGTCCAAATTTTGTGTGATTTAAATGATATTTGCTTCAATTTCCTGAAAAAGCCGTGATTGGAGGGTTTATCCAACTCCTAAACTGATGGATAAATACTAGTGGTACATACAAGCTGTCACAAATTTATCCTTGTTATGAAAATCGTTACCTTCGAACGTCCTACCTACTTCCTAGACTTATAGAGCAAGCAAGCTCCTGGTGTGATACCTGTGTTGTGATTATCTATCTGTACTCTATGCGTATTCTGCTGGGCGAATGATGGTTGGAAAAATTTAATAATAATAATGATAAAAGTAATTGTCTTAGTCGAATGGAAGAACCAAAATGTATCTATTAGGAATGTTTCTATATTTTCTAAATCCAACTAGGAAGCTAGAAAAATGATTTGCTCTTTTCCAAGTTTTCGAATGGTACAATTTTTAAAAATAAATTTTATACCTATTAACAGATTTTTTAATTTTTTACATTTTCGTTTTTGAAGAGTGCCTTTTTATTAACCTGGCCCTATTTGCCTAGACAGTAGAGATGTTACTGGGCATACCATTGTTCATCCATGGGCATACCATGAGGTGTTCCTCAGAATAACTTGAAAGAATCAAATTGAGCACTTAGAATTACTTAGATCAAATTGAGTTTAATAACAAATATATATTATTAAAGAGGTTACATTTCATACGATTTTAATCGATTTATATCGATTTTTTGTCCAAAAAAATCGATTGAATCGAAAAGTGTGAAAATCGATTTTTTCACACCCCTACTGTTTGTCACAGAACATAGTATAAACTAGAAGAAGCAAAGGTGGGAGGGAGCAACAGCCCACCCAACACGATCCCTACTCCTAAAACCCCTAGTCGCTTCCTTCAGGCTATCCACTGCTGCGCTGTTAACCACGATTTCCCTTTTTTTATGGGCAAAATCAAATACCCCATGCAAAACTTATTTTATTCTAATAACCGGTACCTATAATTACACTGATTAATATTGTGTCTAATGTCAAAAACAAAATAATGCCGAAACGAAGTCTGAAGTTGCTGTCCTTTGAATAAAAAGATTTTATTCTTCGCTCGTATTTATTCTCTGTGCAGGTCGTCATTGAGGGTTTTCAAATGGTAATACATTCGAATTTTCAAATGGATCTGCCCGATCGCTTTAAAAAGTGATGAGTAATGAGTTTCTTTTTCTGAAAAATGAGCCGTTTTATAAATAAATAAAATCTTTCCGATGCATTATATTAGTAAAAAGTCAAAAATGCCGCCGAGTCAGTCCGCTGTTGATTCTTTCCTAATTTTTAACCTATTTAGGTATATATATATATATATATATTTTTTTTTTCTTCACAAATCTTGGAAATGTTACTACTTAATTACATCTTTGTCAGGCAAAACCACTGAGTAGAGTAGGTTTAGGACAAAACTTATCCTCCACGGTCCTCTATTGGAAGTAGGCCTTTCCCAATGGTAGCTACATAGGTAGGTAGGTACTTGTTTTTATCACTAGCTTCCAAACGGGCGTCACATTTTACCAATGAGTTGAGTTTTGTTACGATGAACCCTTTAATTTAAGAAAATACATTATAAAAAATGCTATTCATGCAGCATGATCGTATGAGCGAATTTCCGTAAATTATCTTATTTTATTATGATACATTATTATGAAAATATGGAAAGCTTGTTTTTTGGCGCAAGAAGGATTTTAATCTCAATCCTATGGAGACAAAAAGGACAAATAGTTGTAATTATTCAAATCAATCTTCAACTATAAATCATTAATTTCTCACTATTAGTTACCTACATATTATATGATTATCACTTCAGTTCAAATAAGCAATTTTTAAATCTGCTAGGTATGAGTGATAGGTAACTAGGTAGATATTTACCTGTGGAGAGTTATGAGACGAACAGCTGTTTTATTACATTCCTTCGTGCTGCATCCGAATGTGGGGCAATAAGGCATGTTTGACTTATGAACACACACTAAAAAAATACAATAATAAGTAACGGAACCTGATGAATTTAGAACAGAGATTTCCAGAAATGGCCAACACTTAGCGAGTAAAAATAACCGGCACGTTCTCCCTACTTGTCGCTTGGTGCTGGGGTGTGTGAGAGTGATGACACTCGGTGGCGGGTGCCACTGCCCTCCGTGGAGTGCTGCTTCTGTGAGACTTGTGAAGGAGTCTCCCGTTGCGAAAAATCGGAGTGTCATTGAAAGCTTTTCCCTACCAGTTATGGCTTCCCTCGAGTAGGTAGGTATTGATTTTTCCTCAATTTTCGGTCGAACTAGCTTAAGGAGATATATCTGAAATCTTCCGGTGTCATCCGATTCAAATTTCTGCCTGAAGTTTCCCACCAAGTCCACTCCCATGTCCTTCATGAGTCGGTGGATTATTTGGTGGAATATCTCCTTCGTCCACTAATGGTGATTGCATTGCTTATGTTTTCTTCTTCCCAGTTATCGATCAGCGAATACAATGGCTAAACTTTCGGCAGCTAGCGGGTTTATAAAAAGGACAAGATCTCTTGTCGCCATCGTTGCCTCACGGTGGCTCAGTGCTCGCCTTTTTCCTCGCCTATCAGGCGCTACTCGCACATCTGAGTCGCTTAACACCTAGTGGGATTCCCTTGTCCTACAACCTCACGCATCTGCCTCGCGAGTGGGGTTGCCAGGTATCCAGTTTTGGCCCTGACAGTCCGGGTTTATTCCAAGCTGTCTCGGCGAAAACTAAAAGTCGCCTTGAAGACCAAATGTCCAATTTTCACAGGAAGGGCGGCAAATGTCCGTTTTTGTGGTACCGTAGGTGCTATTCCACGAACACAGCCGAGGCCAAAATCATGAACGTCCAGGTATAATTCTTGTCGTAAACTATATTATAAATTTATAAAATTCCTCCAACTATTTCACTAGGTAGTATCGTCTCAGTTTACGTAATTTATCGTTTTATTAGTCTTATTCAACTCTTCACGAATGAAGCCTTCATTTATCAATAAAACCAGAAAAAAACTCGGCGCTTTGCGCCTCGGCGGGGGGCTCCGCCCCCCTGCACCCCCCGGTTTATTTCTTTTTCCATACTCTGTATGAAATCATAGGAACACAGAATGTGTTTTTGCGATGATTCTATTTCCTTACCAACGGCTTGGTTGCACGTGAATAATAACAATATTTGGCAATAATAAAATAAATAATTGTTAGACATTTAATTTGGTCTAAAACCCTATAAATATTATATAAATAAATATGTAACTACAAGAAAAATACTATATAAATTGAGAGCTTTCCAACGAATGGTGAACGATTTCTGTGCGATTAAAATTGCGGAAGTTCCATTTCCCTACCAACGGCTCGGTTGTACGTGAAAATCATAAGAAAATTTACAAGCGGTTGCAATCATGTTGACAATATCAATTATTGAGAATGATCATCTGTGTGTAAACAATTGATTCAAATAACCATGCTCATAACTCAGGTTGATGGCCACGCACTTCGCAGTAGTTAACATAATATGGTTGGATAAATCAGGAGCTTTCCAACGAATGGTGAACGATTTCTGTGCGATTAAAATTGCGGAAGTTCCATTTCCCTACCAACGGCTTGGTTGTACGTGAAAATCATTATAAAAGGCGCATAACGGTTTTTTCTGTCGGTTTTTTGTGACGATTTTTTTTCGGTAGGTCATCGCAAAAACACATTCTGTGTTAAAATGTTTTTTGTGGATTGTTTAATTAGGTAAAAACCGACATTATAAATTAAAAAATCGAGATTAGAAGAGGACAAGCAAAGTTTTCAACCTCAATTTCTTCTTGATCTATTTAGAAATGAGGTAAAAATCATGTGCACCAGTTGTGGTTTCCAAATAATTATGGGCAGTAGTTATATAGTCGGTAAATGTTCAATCTTCTGACTGTATGAAGACTTATAGGTACTATTGTTGTACTACTGTAGGTGTACTGTTGTAATAGGAATGAATAAGTAGGTAGGTACTTGCTGGTTGAAATGACCAGAACACAAAAATGTATCTAACTGAAAGAGCACATAAAATGTAAACAAAATTACTTAAATTTAATAAAATATTATTTAGTGGAAATAATAGAAAATGAATATCGACAATATTATTGTGCTGCATGATTGAAATTTATTACTGTATAATTTTTTTAATGATTTTTTGTTCTGCCTTTCCGAATCTCCTGATAGCTTTTCCCATACCACCTGACAACCCTGCTCGACAGGCAGATTCGCAATGTCTAACCTGAATGTCGAGCTGATATCAACAGTTGACCGAGAACCCACCAATCGACGTGAATGTATTAATTTGCAAACGATTCTGTACTAGTGTTTTCTCTCAATTTTCTATTCTATTCAACTCGCAGTACCCCAATGTCTCACAAGGCCTGGTTTGAGATCTGTATTTACTTAGAAGGACGAACTTTTACGTTAACTTACTTCAATTTCATAGCTCAATAGTGGCTTATAATCCTTGCCAGTAGCTATCGATAGATACTGCAGATGCGGTATGCATTTCGGAGGAATTAGTTTTGCATCTTCCGGCCACAGAATTATTTCATTATTTGCCTCCTGAAAAATTCGATATCATAATAATTGTCCATCTACTGAATTAGTAAATATAAACGAACTGCATATCTACCTAATCATAGATTGCATAAATGGCAATAGGGTCACAAAAATTTGTTTATAAAAAAAAAAAAAAAATTCCATTCATGTAGCATGTTCGTCAGAGCAAATTTTCATAAAATATTGTATTATATCAAGTTACATTGCTTTAAAATTTTATAGGTAATCCTGAGCGCAAAGAAATCGTTAACTAACTACCAATTTCATCGCAGAAAATTGGGTTCTAAACAATAAATATTTATGATTGAAAAAATACTTCGAAGGAAATATAAATATTCTAATGATATCAGATAGAAAGCAGGTAAGTTTTTAATATTCTTTTATAATAACACTAGTTTATAGGAAAATACGTCTGCCACGTTGGGTGGGCAGTATGGGTTCCTCACATAAAACTCTATGTTAATAATATTCATTACCCATTTTATTATAGATGAAACGTAATGTTAATTAATATTCAAGATGCATGATTTTTTCTACTACATAAGATATGCCATTTCATATTAACCATTTTATTACGATAACAATTACCGTTCACCGTTTTCATGTAGATTAAATACGCTTTATCCATATTCACAAAATTCTGAAATTTTTCAATTTTACCTTCTGGGTAGACCATTTTCTAATTTATTTTGAAAATTGTTAAAATATTCAATTTCACCTTATAGGTTGTCAATTCTGCATTTTTTAAACCATTTTCTGATATATTCTGAAAATTTTCAATTTCCTTTGTTACACATTTATATCGATTAATAAATTGTATGATATTCAATAATTATGAATTATTTAATTGTAGATTACGTACCGTATTTCGTGCCCGTTGCAGTGTTCTTTTGACACCCCTTTTTGATTGCCGCTAATGACCCTTCCGGTTGAGACGCGGCATAAATTCAAACCATTTTCTGATATATTCAGAAAATTTTGAAAATTTCCCATTTCCTTTGTTTTACATTTAATATCGATTAATAACTTGTATGATATCTAATACTTATGAATTATTTAATTGTGGATTAAGTACCTTATAGGTTCGGTCAATTCTGCAATTTTTGTAAACCAATTTCTTTCATTTTGTTTGAAATTGTATGATATTTTCCTTTGTTACACATTTTTATATTGATTAATAAACTGGATGTCTGAAACTTTCATTACTTTATTGTTCACCATTTTCATATAGGTTAATTACAGTTTTTTCGCATTAGGAAAAATCTAAAAATTGTGGATTAAGAATATTCATAAGAATTTTTCAATTCCACGTTTCCTGTTAACCATTTTCTTATACGAGTATAAACATTTTCTTAAGATTCATTCAATTCTGAGATGTTCCAATTTCCTCCTCTTCCCTATGCGATTGGGTTCCTGATGAGCGTACTCCCGCCCAGGGGCGGATTTAAGGGGGGATCACCCAAAGCCTCGGAAATTTAGAGCACATTCGAGCCCAAATATTCTGTGGTGTGAAAATTTCTGCAGGACGAAAATCAACTTTTCCATGCAAGATTTTCAAAAAATAATGAGGAAATTCTGGGACATCTGCCTGGGAAACGCCTGTACAGGCTGAAAGAAGGAAAACTGACGAATTACTGGGCAATTATTTCTCAGCGAAAAAATTATTCCCTTGGTCGATCACCTTAACCTCCCGGAGCCCGTTAAACTTATTTAATCTTGTTCTTAATGTTTTATTATTCTCCTGCTATTTATTATTTTTAAACTGTTCCAACTCGACAACATTTCAAGTAAGGAAACGGAAGATATTATATTTCCTTACTGGAACCGTACAGATCGGGAATATACCGATACATTTCAAATCTGCGCGCACTGAGTTCCCTAGGGTGAATATTCCCAGTCGTGACAGAAGAAGATGAACAGAGTTCCTTATTTCATTCTATTCTAATTTGAGCCTGAGGGTGACTACTCTAGTCTCATTAACATTTCATAAGAAAGATTTCCTTTTTTGATCGAAACTTGATTGTGTTTAATGAGCTTGTTGTGTTCTTTATTTGAAGCAATATCATTCATAATGGTGAATATTATCTTCAATCACAGCGGGCAGTTTATCAATTACTGCTATTCACATAACATCAATACCAGATGACTGGGAAAATTCAAAATTTTACTTATAACATCGTTACTTTCATGCAAAAATCATAAATTAATGCAAAATCGCAGTTTTGAGAAACAGCGGATAATGTCGTTTTTTAAACGTGATTCTTCCAATTTTAGGTAAGTCCTCAACTTGCTACTTGGCTCAACATAGATCGTAAGTATGCACCTGGTGTATTATACGTTCAATAAACTAATGCAAGAGGTTAATTGAAAAATCCATTTAGAGTCTTTTGTTTGCTATTAGCGGAAGGTTCTCTACCCAACATATAGGAAAATAATAAACTAAGTTTCTCACTACCAAGTGATTAATACATCACTATTAGTTCTAATTGAAACCTCTTATATTTATAACAAAGCAAAAAAAAAAAAAGTTGATTGGATATTGACATCAGAAGTGTAATGATTTATCGATGAAACGGGAATCCGCCTACTTAGGACTTTTGAGAAGTACAGATTAGTGAAGGTGTTGCCAACTCAATGAGGACCGATGGCTCGGATTCTCATGTGTAGAGATACTCAGGTATCGGTGTTTATCATAGCGCTCTCCTTATAAGGAATACATTGGTGCAGTAGACCAATCAGAAACAGTCTACCTCTCAGGCCATCTCTAAGCCCGAGGTCCTCCATGAGTGCGTTGCACAGTGTTCAGAAACCCGGAAAAGTTAGCCAAAAGTTGAAAAACCTAAAGTCTCAGAAATTAATAAAATTCATTGTTGTGGTTCAGTGAATTAGAATATCTTGAGAGTGTGGAACACCTGCTCTAACGTGATTCATAACATTCCGAAGATCAGGAGAGATAGCGTTTACCAGTGGAGTCAACAATCCGTTAATTTCATATCAGAGTTCACATTGCTCATTTTCCTTTCCACACTTCCACTTGAATGACTGCCACCATACGAGGACATCTACCTGTAGCCTCTTCAAACACCACTCCCCACAAGCTAGGCTGGACAGTCTAATACATTCATGCAGGAGCATAAGGGGTCCAAAGTTTATGAGGCCTCCATGCTTAAGTTTGTAGCATGATTCGTGACTATTTTTCATTCGGGCATTCACTGCACTTGCGTGGGGTATTTCTTTACCGTATTGAAGACCCAGAGCGCCTCTAAACTGTGTATTTGAGATCGATTTCGATTCCAAATCGCTAGCTGCTAACATATAGCTATTGGGAAGCCTTTCCCTCAATAATCCCCTTTGCGGATCACTGAGTAGCTATGGGAAGGGCTGCGATGGCCTGCTCTCCTGATCTATGGCCAATTTTCTTTCGTACTTTTAGTTCTAGTTCTGAGACTCTACCACCTAGGTACTAATATTTCCATGTGTTCTCTCTGTATTCCTCAAGAATACAGAGAGAACAGAAAAATTACTGACGATGTTTCCAAAATTGACAATTCTGATTAAACAACTTGCTTCCGAGTCTAAGGTAGCGGAAGCATTGATTTCACTTTCTGGAGAAAAACAATTTTCGGTCTCCAAAATCAAAATTTCCAATCGCATTTTACGTTCTAGAACATTATGAACAACTTTGATTTCGTGTCTGTGTGTGTGTGTCTGTCTGTCTGTCTTGTGTCAGCAAATCCTTGTAACAAGCTTATTTTCCACAGTTTTCATCCGATTTGGATGAAATTTTTGGGTAATGTGATGGCTAGGGGGTAGACGGTCCCCTATCAGTATCACTGTTCTTGACTCAATACCTCACTCTGACCATGCGCAATTGTAAATGCTACTAACCATAATTTTCTCACGTCCTAGTCGTTTGATCAGGCTCAAATTCGGATGATAGTTGGGGGATGACAATTTGATCATATTATATCAATTTCAACATGATTGTATCATTATTAACGATATGAAATCCTTGAAACAAGCTTATTTTTCACAGTTTTCATCCAATCTGGATGAAATTTTTAGGGAATGTGCGGGTTAAAGAGTAGGCGGTCCTCTATCAGTTTCATTGTTTCGAAATCGATACTCCACTCTGCGCACGCACAGACGTAAATTCCATCATGCTCTATTTTTTGACGCCCTAGTCGTCCGATCTCACTCAAATTTGGATGATAGTGGGGGGATGACGATTTGATCATTGCGACGACGGATAGCAGGCTTGCGCCATCTATCGGCCATCAGTCACGGATATCTAATCCAGAGTCAGAGGGTGCAGAAGGGGGAGAGTGGTAGCAGGCTGGGAAGGGGGAACGGAGCCACTTCGAGAAATTCTGCCCTCCCCCTTACTTACTTGCTGGTGCTCGAATTAACTCTGAAGTTATCATTGATCTATCCCCATTTGCATGACGATTTTGAAATAGTATACAATACATAACTATTGACTATCCTCTCTTGCAATCCCACCAGATTGATCCATCTACCCAATAAATAAAAACCATGTGGTGTTTTTCTATTCAAACTATAAAACCAGCTATGGGTAAATTCCTATCAGGGTAGTTAGAAAAAGAATCCTGTAGTAACTTTTCGGAGCAATACTTACATCTTTGAATAAAATCTCAAAGTAACCCCTTTAATCTGTGTACTCATATTCCTGGCATTTATACACCTTTACCTAGAAAAATAGCTCCATCAGAAGAAGAAATAGTCACATAGCAAAAATTCAGTACAACAGGCCCTCAGCTCTTGTTACATCATCCCATGTCCATTTTAACATGATTGTATAATTAATAGCTACTGCGCATGCGCCGATGTGAAATCCTTGTAACGACCTTGAGTTCCACAGTTTTCATCTGATTTCAATGAAATTGTCAGAGAATGCGCGGGTTAGATTGTAGATGGTCCCCTATCAGTTTCATTGTTGCCAAATCAATACTTCATTCTGCGCATGCGGAAACGTAAATTCCATCATATTCTGTCTTTTACTCTCTAGGCGTTCGAGTTCGCTTAAATTTAGATGATAGTTGGAAGAAGATGATAGGTAAACGAGGAAGCCATGTGCCACACCCAACTTGGCAGACGTTTTTTTCCTTTCTCTCACTTTTTCAAAAAACAGACTAGGTAGATGACCTATGGTACCAACTAAAGTTTACCTATAGCACCTACTAAAATTTGTGAATTAGGCACCTATCTACTAGTAAAGAATCTCTTACATTTTTCTAAGTAGGTATACACTTACGGCCACTAAGTAGGTACCTTTTATCAATATTATTGAGTCTACGAATAAAAACCTAATGGCATTAGGAAAGTAGTTATTCTCACTTTCAGCAGATAAAACATTACTAGTGATCTCATGAGGATGCATATTGGGTTCACAATCAGAGCGTCCACTACCAAAGTATCGATTACCAAGTAAATGTTTTTATAGGATTCGACATCGAATGTTGTTAACCAATGGAGGAACAGAACCATTCCATACATCATCAAGGAGAACATGACTGTTAATCTGAAAGTCAATAAAGGAAATCCATTGATAGATAGTACAGACCAAATATATATATATATATATATATATATATATATATATATATATATATATATCTATACATATATATATATATATATATATATATATATATATAAGTAGTATCCGAATATTCATCCTGGGCCACCGACTTCAATCTCTGTTGAAAATGATTTTCTGTTAAATCTCTGATAAAAATGATTCCGACTTCAATCTCTGTTAAAACTGATTTTGTGCTAAACCCTGTTAAAAATGATTTTCTGTTAAATCCTGTTAAAAATGCTTTTCTGTTAGACCCTTGATAAAATTTTTCATCACAAAACATCAGAACACATTTTTTATCACAAAACATCAGAACCAGTGACTTTTTGGGGGGTATGTTAAAAGAATAACTTTTATAATAAAAATGGCATCGATCGAAATTTATAAAAAAGCAGCCAAAAAAACTAACTACTCGTCGTTTAAAGATTTGGATAAGGGGGCTTACGATCTCTTATCAAATTGTATACAAAATACGGAATATGGTGAAACTGTTGTTGTTACTATTAATACTGAAAATGGTGAATTAAATTTATTTTTACCCAAGACAATTTCTGGTCGACTTCTTGAACATGTTAGAAACGACCCGGAAAATCACCCCAAAAAACTTATTTATAAAGGAATTGATAAAAAGACAAAGGCTTTTCTGATTGACTTTGAGTAAATATTATAATTTCTTTATCGTTTATATAAAGAAAATCTTTATATAAATAACCCCTTTCCCTCCAATCACCACAAATTCATTAAAAAAATCATTTTTCTATCCTAAAAAAAATGCCATAAAAAATCATTTTTCTATCCTAAAAAAATACCATAAAAAAAATACCATGTCTCCTTCATACCCCAAGCATTCTGAGCTTTAGCAAGCGTAAAAATTATCCTCAAACTGCTTCTTCAGTTCGGCTTTACTCTCTTTATAATCCAATTTTCGAAGTTGATGTTCAGTAGCATTTTTAGGAACCTTAATCTTTTTTTTATTAAGGTATTCCTTTACTTCCTTCAGTGGTGGTTTACCATCGACACCAAATAAACGTTCTTTCAACAACATTTTACTAAATCTATACTCCTTCAATTCATGTAAAATATCCTCTAATGCGTAAAGGTTTTTTTCATAAAATTGAAATTCAGGTGTCTTTACAAACTTCCAGAAACCTCCATGTTCTTTACATAAATCTAATGCTTCGTCGTCTAAACCCATATCTCTTTATTTATTATAGAAAAATATTTTTTTTTCCGGGACCCGTCGATCTTCATTAAAACATATTGAACAAGGTTGTTCTGAGAGAATGAGTCGATCTCTCTTTAAAATAGTGCTGCATGCGCAATCTACCGTTTGAGGGGTTAGTTAATATGGGAGGCGAGAGAGAGAGAGTGTCCGGGGGGAGGCGAATTCTTATCAGAAACCGGTTACATCACCCCGAGTCAAGAGGCGAGACGCTTCTGGTCCCCCTCACTGACCTCATTCAGCCTTGGAATTTACTATCCAAGACTGTGGAACGTGTTTCTCATTTCAACTGGTCGCTGTGGTGTAGTGGGTAACAATCCTGCTTCATAACATAGAGGTTGTGAGATCGATGCTCGCCTCAAACCGAGAAATTTTTTTTTCTAATAGTGAGGATACACTCCCGACGAGGTTTTAGACGCGTTATTAGCTGATGGGCCCTTTAAGCTAATAATTAATCTAATCCCACCTCGATGGAAGTGAGAGTCGACCTTATCGTCAAAATTTCCTTCCTTAACTGTTCTGCTCTTAATTTCTACTTAAAAACAGCAAAAACCGAAACTTCAACGTAACTGAAAAAGCCAAGTTGAAAAGACTCACGGAATTGAAAATCCGTCGAAAGTCGTGCAAGGTTGCGCCATTCAAAGATCCCCTCTTATAAACAGAGGTAGAGATCGTTCAGGAATGGATGCTGTGTAGAAGTTAAGAAGCCAGAGAATGTGCGGTTAAGTTGGGACATTTTGCTGAAATTTCCTTTGATTTTTTTTATGGGAATTCATTTAATATCACTTAGACTTTAATTCACTTAGACTTACAATAATTATACATTGTGTTTTTATAGGGAATCCCTATAAAAACTGACTTAAAACCTATTTTTTTAAAATTTCGTGAGTTGTAATTCCTCAGAATAAAAACTTCCTTGAATTTCCTCTCCATTTAAATCTCTTATTCTATAAGTAACAGGGTTCGTTCCTAAAATCTCAGCTATTTCAAAAATTTCTTTTGTCCAATTTGCTTCATATTTATTTGCAAAAGTTTTCTTCGATTTCGTAATTCTTACACGATTTCCAATTTTAAATTTCTTTTTTCCATTTTTTCCACTCTTTTTAAATAAATATCTCAGGATTTCATTTTCATTTTTCGCGTCAACTTGAGCAGGTGCCATTCCAATGGAACGATGAACATCCTGTTTGTTATACTCATTAACTAATTCCTGTAGAATATCGATCCAATTTTTATTTCCATTCACCTCGAAACGAATTTTCATTTTCTGATTCAAAGTTCTGTTAAATCTTTCGATAATTGCGGATTTTTCTAAACTTTCCGTGTGATACATTTTTATGTTATACTCGTCTAAAAGTTCTTTGAAAACTCTATTTTCAAATTCTAAACCTTTGTCTGTGTGAAGTAGTTTAGGGGTAGAATGGTCATGAAATTTCACATTTTCCAAAACGTCTTTGAAAGCTTTTGAAACTGCTATTCCGTTTTTCTTTTTCAATGGAATTGACCAAACGTACTTTGAAAACGTATCAATGATATTCAACATGTAACCGAACCCCTTGTTTTCATTCTCGTATTGTTTCATTATAATCAAGTCCGCAGCCCAAAGATCATCTTTTCCATGAGTAACAATTTTTCTTTTCTGAAATCTTTTTCTAACGGGTTTATGTAACTCTTTCGCAAATTCTAACTTTTCGTTTTCAGGTAAATTTATAACTTCAGTTTCAGGAATTACGTTAGTTTCCTCATTCGGATTTTTTATAAATTTACTTTTGTTAGTCTCACATTTCACACACTTAGAAGCAATTCTCCACCTTCCGTTCACAGTTTGTACAATTTTCACGTTTATATTTTTCGTTTTTTTCTTACACTTACAGCAATAAATTTCATCCTCCATGTTTTATTTAAGTCTAATACGATTTTTTTTTAATGGAGATCACTCCATTAAAAATATATAGCTTATAAAATAATTATAAAATTTCCTTTTTAATCATATTTTTAGTCGGGTCGTACACAAAATTCGATCCACTTACAATAATAGCGTAACACGTAGTACCTACTGTGCTACTTGTTGCTGCTGCTACAAATGTATTGAAATCAACATTGAGAATCAAATTGCTTTTACCACTAGATAGACTCTGAGGTTGATCAGACATATCGATGCTAAAAATTGGATATTCTTTTTTGAAAAAATGAGGCATGATGTATGGAATAGATTGTTTAGAACTTATAGTCTTTTTGAACTCTAAAAATGCATCGTAAGCCAAACCATATCTATTTTTATTGAAATCTAAATCCTGCGTTTCCTCAGGATACCTTCTACCTCCTAATTCAAGCCAATAATTTTTCACATCTTTATGATGGAATTCAGAATTGTTTTTTGTCTGATCGTTCAAAACATCAGTTTGAAATACCACGAAGCACCATAATGGGTTATTAACGTTTCTGTAAACGCTAGATAAATCAAACTGTAACGAGTTTCCAGTAACGTTCCTAACTATGCATTGCCAACTTTTAAATTGGAGTTGATACGGAGTGCTTCTCAAATCTGTGATCAAATTAACTTTTGCTTCATTCGTGTATTCAATCACCGGAACTCTCAAAACGAAAGAGGTAATTTCTACAACACCTTCATTAGGAATAGGAGATTCTCTATCTTTTTTCCATCTAAAAATAATATTATTATCGCTGTTTCTCACAAAAGTTATTTCAAAACCTCCCTTGAAAATTGGAACTGTTAAATCTTTGAAAAAACCCAAACCTAAGTCACCAAGGTAACCAACAGCATTGAAATTCCCTCCTCCGATAACTATTGAGTTGAATCCTGAATTCATACCTTGTCCGTTATAATCTTTTGGACATTCTTGAGTGACAAAACCTTCCACCAAGCCACAAATGCCCGGATTTTCAATTTCATCTACTGTCACATTGTGTTTTTTCACTTCTATACTCGAAAACATATGACCTACGAAATTATCTACCAACTTAACAGTATCTAAACCTGAATACTCCTTGGTTGGATCTTTTGACTTTAGAACTCCCTCCACGTTATATTGTATATCTTTAGACAGAAAATCGTCGCCTAAGTGCTGGGCTACGATAGAAGCGTCAAGCGCCAAGCGTCGAGAGTCGAGCGTCAAGCGTCGAGCGTCGAGGA
Source organism: Adelphocoris suturalis (assembly GCA_030762985.1). NCBI lineage: Eukaryota > Metazoa > Arthropoda > Insecta > Hemiptera > Miridae > Adelphocoris > Adelphocoris suturalis. Next base: position 68,564,450 of record CM061040.1, on the reverse strand, counting down.
AAGGGGGGTGGCTAGGATACGAGCGGAAGGGGAGCAAAAGGTTTACCTTCCTTAAAATTACCTTCATTATTTTTCCATTGTATTAATGGCTGTTGCGGATGCTGATAAAAATTTCTAATTGTGGAAGTTGGAGCTAGAGGAAAACAAAGCGATGGTGGCACTTTTTCAGCATCCCGGCTGTATCGACAGCTTGAGGCAAATGAGTTCAATGTTCCCCCTGATCAGAATCTCCCCGGTACGAGTATAAAAGTACCAAACGTCTTGATTGGAGATGAAGCTTTTCCATTGAAACCATACCTAATGAGGCCGTACCCAGGTTCTCAATTGACAGACGAAAAAGAAGTTTTCAACACACGACTCTCACGAGCAAGAAAAACTATTGAATGCGCTTTCGGAATTCTGTGTGCTAAATGGCGATTTTTGTTAAAAGACATGGAAATACCTTCTACCAAAAAAGCATCGATTTTGGTTCTTGCCGCCTGTGTACTTCATAACATCGTTCGCGAGAAAGATGGTTTGCAAGACGGTGATTACAGGAGTGTTGTGCATGAAATGGAATACGATGAACCTCTTCACTCCCCTCAGGAAGTAACACCGGGTGAATTCAGGAACACAACAACATTAGCTAAAGATATACGAGAGAAATTTACGCAATATTTCAATCAAAATAACGACTGAATACGATAAAACCCCGACACAATGCTTGTCATGATCACTTTGCCATTATTGTTATTGATATTTATTATCATTATAATTATATAGCATTTCCCAATTGAGTTAAACTTTTTCCATTTAGGTTTAGTCCTTTTCCATTTAGGTTTAGTCCTTTTCCATTTAGGTTTAGTCCTTTTCCATTTAGGTTTAGTCCTTTTCCATTTAGGTTTAGACCTTTTCCATTTAGATTTAAACCTTTTCCATTTAGATTAAACCATTTCCACTTAGATTTAAACCTTTTCCATTTGGATTTAAACCTTTTCCATTTGGATTTAAACTCAGGAAATTATCGTGGAGTTAGAGGTAAAATTACCCAAGTCACAAATTCAACACGTGGGAAAATCAAATGGAGAATATTATGATTATTTAACTGTTGTTATTATTGGTGATCAATATCATCAAACTATGTATCCAACCTAAGAAAATAATCATATTTACCAAACTAACTTTTGAAATTTTAATTTGATTTTTGCACAATATGAATTTACCTCTTCGGTACTTTTACCTCTAACCCGACGTTATTATGCCACAACTTGAAAATTAAATCATGCAAGTGTTTTTTTATGCACAGAAATGTAATATAATATAATAATGAACAAATGTTTTTTGAACACAAGAATTTCTCATGAACGGAAGTTATAAATTAAGTTAAAACTATCCGTTTCCTTTTTTTTTACTTCTAGCCTAATGAAATTTTAGTAGATAGGCACTTACTTACTATGATGGGGCTAACTACTGACGTTTTGATGGAGTTTAAATCCAAATGGAAAAGGTTTAAATCCAAATGGAAAAGGTTTAAATCTAAGTGGAAATGGTTTAATCTAAATGGAAAAGGTTTAAATCTAAATGGAAAAGTCTAAACCTAAATGGAAAAGGTTTTAACCAAAATGAAAAAGGACTAAACCTAAATGGAAAAGGACTAAACCTAAATGGAAAAGGACTAAACCTAAATGGAAAAAGTTTAACTCAATTGGGAAATGCTATAATCCCTATAGTGAATATATTATGTGCTTTATATTATAGTAGTATGTCGATATTCAAATTAATAAATTCTTTTTACTTACCAGAAATGTCCATGGTTGATGCTATTTCATCCCACACCTTCTTGTTTTTCGCTGTATTCTTGAATCCTGCGTGCCTATCATTCCACAGAGATGGATATGCTTGCACCATGGAAATCAAATTTTCAACATCCTCATCGGATGATTTGTTTGCCATTTTACGAAATGAAAAGATTGACTTTAGAACAAGTGCACAGGGAACGTTCGACACTGAGCGTCAAGCAAAAATATTACTCCGCACTGAGCGTCAAGCGAATGCCGGAAATTCACCCAAGCGTCGAGGTCGCTTATCTCTCCCACCGTAGCCACCCTTACCTGTAGAAGGGTAAACTATTTTTAGAGCGTCCATACCTGAGCGTTTTCGCTCGCTCGACGCTTCTATCGTAGCCTCGGCCTAAATCTATTTTGAAAATTGTTCTTTTATTCTCTGCATTTAAATTCAACGTTGTAGTTGGATTAATGGTACGAAATTGCTTTCGCACAATAAAGTCTTGATATTTATCAAATACCTTTTTAGTTTGATGCATACTTTATTATAGTAAATATAATTTTTTTTTATTTTTTTTTTATTTACTAAAATTAATTTCATGTCGTTTTTAAAAAAACTTTTAGACCCGGTAATTTACCGGCCCTAAATTAAGGTAAACACAAGTAGAGTATATTTTTAAAATCTAATAAAGGTGGTGTCTACGAGACGCTACCTTTAAAGTTAAACACAAGTAGAGTATATTTTTAAAACTCTTAAAGAGGGGAGGCGATTCGCCTCCCCTATTAAAGGGGAACCGTATAATTTTTATTTACTATGAAAAAATTAATTACTTTTCAGCAACAAGTAAGCTTTAATATCGTTGAATCGAATGGGTTCGTTATTTCCCGTGGTTGTTGACAATTTTATCATTTTTATTTCTTTCAGTCCTTTTCTTAGTGGAATGAAAACTACTTTCTTTGGTTTTTCCGTGTAAATAGTATTAGGTGACAGTGGTTTCTCTATGAAAGAAACGTGTAATAACTCATGTTCAACGTGCAAATGTGGGTGTTCCTCGTGATTAGTAAAGCTGTATTCCGTAATGTTGCAATGCCATTCGATTATTTTGCTCGAAAATACGAGTTGAGTAGCATTGGTATTTGACACGTAGTTGGTGTTCTTTTTGAATGAATTATCGGAACAAGTTTTCAATTGGAATATGTCACAAAAGTTACCTTTATTTATAATTTTCATATCCATGGGGAAGTTAGCAGCAATTCTGTAAGTATCGTCAGTTAGGTGTTCAAGATTGAATTTCAAATTATTCGGATTAACTTTCTGTATATCTTTCTGTACATCTTTCTGTACATCTTTCTGTACATCTTTCTGTACATCTTTCTGTTTATCTTTCTGTTTATCTTTTTGTTTATCTTTTGGTATTTCTACCGTCTGGTTTTCGGGATTTTTCAAAGTATCTACTTTCGCTAACAAAATACTTTGAAAACTAGTCAAATGACTAATCAACTCGGATTTGAACGAACTCATTGTGTATTCACCATTAAGTTCATGCACATCATCGTAAGTTTCATCGGGGAAAGGAAATGTGAATGAAAACTTGAAGTTTTTTATCTCAAACGTTTTCCTAGTTGTAAACATCAATGCTGACATGCCCAACTGATACTCTTTATTCGGATCGAGTGGAATCGGTTCCTCAAACCATATTGTATCTCCTGAAATTTTTATAAACATTATTTATTTATTATATAATATATAATAAATAAAATGAGTCATGAATACAATATCGATCCTCATCCATTTGAATCAAACAAAGTTCATAATGGATTACTACCGCTTCCTCTTCGATGTTTAATAGTTGGAACAAGCGGATGTGGAAAAACCACTCTATTGTACAACCTGATTACTAAACCATGGGGAATTCCCCATGAAAATCTCTACATATGTTCCACAACTTTAGAACAAGAATTTTATAAAGGCTTGAGAAAAAATAGTGAAAAAATAGAGGCTAAATTTGGAATGAAAATAGTGCATTTTTACGATAGTTGCGACGAACTAATTGTACTAGATGAATGCCTACCAAACAGTCTTGTAGTTTTCGATGATTGTGTTAATGTTGAACATCAACGAGTTATAAAAGATTATTACGCGAAAGGGCGTCACAGGAATATTTCTTGCATTTATCTAACTCAATCATTCACTAAAGTTGATAGACAGTTGATTAGAGGCAATCTGAATTTCCTGTGTATTTTCAAGCAAGATCCAGATTACATGAAAGTGATTTACGATAAGTATGCTGGAACGGATTTTACTTTCAAACGATTCAAAGAAATATACAACGAATGTTGGGACGATGATTTTGGATTTCTAACGATAAACCTAACAAAACAATTAAAAGACGGTCGATACATGAAAAAGTTTGAGAAAACGTTTCTCGAGTCGGTGAATAAACGGTCAAAAACACCGTTAAACGATCAAAATAACCATTAAAATAACCGTTAAAATAACCGTTAAAATAACCGTTAAAATAACCGTTAAAATAACCGTTAAAATAACCGTTAAATTTGGATTTAAATATTCGACAAAAAAAAATTTTTTTTACTATAATAAATGTCTACTGAAAAACATTTAGAAAAATTTTTGTTGAAAAAATGTAAGGAAATTAAAAAAAAGATTGAAACTCGTGATGATTCAGAAACTAGTAATCAACCTGATGATTCAGAACCAGAAAATAGAATTTTCCTGAAAAAACCTAAAAAAGAAATAACTGTCAAGGAAGCTAACGAAATTCAAAAACAAAAACAAGAGTTGAGACGTGCTTTCCGAGAAGCTAGAGTAGATAAGTTTAACGAAAGAGAAACTCGTAATCAACCTGATGATTCAGAACCAGTAAATCGAATTTTCCTGAGAAAACCCGAAAAAGAAATGACTGTCAAGGAAGCTAACGAAATTCAAAAACAAAAACAAGAGTTGAGACGTGCTTTCCGAGAAGCTAGAGTAGATAAGTTTAACGAAAGAGAAACTCAAGAAAAGATGTTTGCACCCATCACTGAAAAAGTAGTTGAAGTAATAAATGCTGTGAAACAAGCTGATGAAGACATCATGAAGAAACTAGAAATTGTTCCCTACAAGCCAACTAGTTCTCCTAGAAAGAAAGTTGTAACTTTTGGACCAACTAATACTTTTGACATTAATCCAAACGAAGGAGCTTCTGCACTAGTTGATACTGCGTCAGATGATACCGTAGTAAACACGAGAAGTAGCTTATCAAGCATCATGGATATGGTAGATCGGAATGAAACCCCATCGAATAGCGTTGGTCCGAAAGGAATTGGTCCTATTGCGAGACTTTACATCAGACAGGATGATAAACAATTTGGTATATGGGGAAAAGAGGACAAAATTTACATCGGAGACCAACAAATTCAAGTAAATGGAGATGCAATCGTTATTCAAAATGAAACTTACAAAGGAACTCACGGATTATGGCGTTTGTTAACTGATAATCTAGGACCTGATCCTGATAAATACACTAAAGAGGATTTGAAAGTTTACAAGAAAATTCTCATTCAAACGAACTCTCTATACCAAAAGAACGATCCAACTACCAATAAAGTAAAGTCTAGTACGGGGAAAAAATGGAAAGATTTGATCTCACCTATTTGGAAAGAAATCAAAGCAAGTAAAGTTGGTTCGGGTTTGATAGAATATTCTGAAAATCCAGTGGAATTTAAATACATCGACAACCTCCAACAGCTGCTACAGCGTTTGTTCTATTTGCACGCACAAGAACGAGCTGGTAATAACAATTTTCACAATGAAAAATTAGGAATTGTAAAGTTTATAAGCGATCAGTTGGAAAAAAACATAGATAATCCCAAAGGAATAGAATATCTGATGAAAGTTGTAAACAGTTTGCCGAAAGGAATTATTAAAAGTGGATCCGGAGTTTTAAATACTTTGCTGAATAAACTAGATGGTTTCGTACCTGAAATGCATTTACCCGGATACAACTATTGTGGCCCATTTACAAAACTAGATGAACGATTGAAAAGAGGAGATCCTGGAATTAATAAATTGGACGAAGGCTGTAAGCTACATGATATATTTTACAGAGATCACACAGACGTGAAAGAAAGACACATAGCGGATAAAGCACTGGAGGAAGTAGCAAAAGAAAGAATGTTCGCGAGTGATTCAAGTTGGAAAGAAAAAGCTGCTGCAGCTGTAGTGATGGGTGGAATGAAAGGTAAACAAGTTTTTGGTATGGGAGTTGAAGGTATGGGAGTTGAAATGAGTAAACAATCCTTTGGTGAGGAAGTTACAATGAGTAAACGGTCCTTTGGTATGAGAGTTCGTTATTAAAAAAATTTACTATAATAAATAACTATGATTACGAAAAAAATAGATTTAACCGAAAATCAACTAACCAAAATGCGAGCCGCTTACAAGAAGCGCAGAAGTGTTACAATTCTTTTGACAGCGAAACAAATTTCAGGAAACGGAAAACATAAAATCAAACTGTGGGAAACTCAATCAAAAGCATTTGAAAAAGCGAGAGGAGAAAAGAAAGGAATTACGTTAACTTTGGATTACGAACAACTACAATTGAATCACACGGGTGGATTCTTACCATTGGTGTTTGCAGGAATGGGAGCACTTGGAGCGTTATTAGGTGGAGGTGCTGCAGTAGCATCTTCAGTAATAGATTCGAAACATAAAGCTGCTGAAGAAGCGGAAATAAAACGTCATAATCTCGAGATGGAAAAACTAGCTCAAAAAGCAAAAAGTTTAAGTATTGGGTCCGGTTTAAAAAAACGAAAAAAACGGAAAACTACCAACCTTTGAGTAATTTAGATTTACATCGTTTCGCGAAAAATTTTAAAATAAAACATTTCCGAGGTATTTTCATGAAAGATGAACTTCCTGATCGATCTAAACCCGTTGAATGTGGAATAATTAATTTAGAAAATTCTTATCAAAATGGTAGTCACTGGACTTGTTATTTTAAAAAATCCGAAAAAGAAAAATATTATTTCGATTCCTATGGAAACGCACCACCTCCTAAAGAGTTGGTAAAATACTTGGAAAATAAACATATTTTTTACAATTCCGAACAAATTCAAAAGTATAACGATCCTCCAATTTGTGGTCATCTGTCTTTGATAGTGTTAAAAGAACTTTCAAACGGAAAAGATTATGAAACTGTTTTAAAAACATGTAGAGGGAAATTGAATTCTGAAAAAATCTTAGTATAATATTGTTGTTTTAATGGAAAATTTCCATTAAAACGTTTTTATTAAACAAACTTGATGTTATACATGTCTCTCCCATTTATTGATTTGATGATTCCATGGTACACTAAGCAAACACCGTACTCAACTAGAGCTTGGAGTTCATTTTTTTCAAATTTTTCAATATATCTTTCTGGTATGAACACTCTAAATTCTCCTAGATTAGCTATAACAGCCTCCCACGAGTATTTCGTTGGCACGAATTCAAAGTTTATAATTTTGTAAGGTTTTCCGATTTCTAGTTCGGAAAGCTTGTTCGTGTTGTTTTCAAAATTAATTTTTTTCAATAGCTGCTCCCTATTCATTTCTATTTATTTATTATAGAATATATATTTTTTTAAATAGGGGCGGTGATTCACCGCCACTATTAAGGCAAACACAAGACACTTTTATTTTTAAAACCCAATTCGTAAAGGTGGTGTCTAGTAGACACCACCTTTAAAGGCAAATACAAGTCGAGAATACTTAGAAATTTCTTTTAAAACTCTTAAAGTGGGTGGGTCCAAATCGGACCCACCCTCTTTAACGTTAAAGTCGAATACAAGTCGAGAACATTTATAGGGATATTTTAAAACTCTTAAAGTGGGTGGCCAATTTGGCCACCCTCTTTAACGTTAAAGTCGAATACAAGTCAATTTGATTTTCAACAGTAAATACATCGGACCCGTCGATTCGGGGGTTGTGTTTTAAAAATTTCTTTTAAAACACAATTCCTTAAAGTGGGGGGTCGCGAATCGCGCCCCCTCTTTAACGTAAGAAAGCTCATAATTTTAGAGCCGATGCTCACATGTGAGCCGCGGTCGGAAACCCGACTGCGGCTCTAATTTCATACGAGATTAAAGGAGACAACAAAAATACCGAAAAGATATCAGGAAATTATCTCTGTAAAGAACTGATACTAAATATGGATTCTTAGTTTAAAGAGTTTTGAGGCTTACATGTGAGCCTCAAAAATTTATACGAAATAAAAGTTGGAAAAAATAAAACAATTGTTAACTAAGATCTAAAAGCCGCGGCTGGAATTCAAGCCGCGGCTTTTTCATTTCATACGATATTAAAGGAGACAACAATAACGAAACTACCACAAACTTGCTGTTATGCATGTATTTTTTCATTTTTTGATTTGGTGATTCCATAGTAAACTAAACAACCACAGTGCTAGTTAAAAGGATCTCTACTATAATAGACAAAAGAAAAAGGTGAGGGCGATTCGCCCCCCCCCACCTTTAAGAATTCAAAAAAAAAATGAGGGGCTAGTTAAAAGAATATATTCTATAATAAAAATGTATGATACGAAAAGACATTGTGAAAAGTGCGATATTAGCACTACTTATAAAAATTGGGCTAGACACCTAAAGTCTAAGCGCCATGGAAAAAACGACCCGGACCGGACAATGACTATCAGAAAACCTAGGAAAGCGAAACCTGTATTTGTAAATCCGAGGAAATTGCACAAAGTATTTAATTTTAGTGAAAAAATATTTGAAAAAGTATTTGAAAAAAGCAAAGAACCTAGGAAAGCGAAACCTGTATTTGTAAATCCGAGGAAATTGCACAAAGTATTTAATTTTAGTGAAAAAATATTTGAAAAAAGCAAAGAACCGAGAACTGAAGTTGGAAAAAAGGAAACTGCATTTAAATCTAGATTAGTGACTTACGATATTAAAAATACGAAAGGATTTAAAGATGCTTCCAAATTTCTTGACAGTATTAAAAAAATCGTAACTGGTTTAATCAACATGAAACTTAGAGAAATGAAACTAAAAGTTAATGTAGTTTTAATCGCAGAATTTAAAAAAGGGACTAACGAAAATAATATGGAGTATCATGAACTCAATTTCAAAACTAAAAACGTAATAATATTGCAGTCAGCAGAAGTACCAAATTGTTACGAGGAAATGAAACAGAAAATTCTAAATGAAATGGAAACGTTCGAAATAAAAGGATCTCAATGGCAACTTCACAAAATCAAACATTTAGAACTGAACGTTAACAAGTACACTCCTTAGAGAGGATCGTCTTACATCCCACTCCCTAATTTTCTACAATATAGGAAAGCAATTATAAATGTGAAAAATGACGATAATAAATGTTTCCTTTGGTCTGTTCTGTCTGCACTTCATCCAGCTGACCAACATTCGTATAGAATAGGAAATTACATAACATGGGAACATGAGTTTGATGAAGCGTTGAAAGATATCAGTTTTCCTATGAAACTTACGAGTATAAAATTGTTTGAGAAAAGAACTGGGATTTCCATAAACGTTTACTGTCTGGATGAAAAAAATATTATAGTACCCTTGGAAATAACGAAAGAGGAAAAGGAAAGGCACATTGACTTGTTTTACTTGAAAAACGAGGAAACTGAACATTATTGTTGGATCAAGGACTTGGAATGGAAACATTATTGTTGGACTGTTGGAATGGAAACTTGTTGGTCATAGTCAGCTAACAAAAGATCACAAACGAAGGTACTTGTGTAAAATGTGCTTGAATAGCTTTGGAACTCAGTTCAAATTAAACGAACATAAAGAATATTGTGGAGCTCATAAAGCTGTTAAAGTAGAACTACCAGAACCTTACGATAATGTTTTACAATTTGAAAATTATAAACGCTCCATGAAAGTACCATTCGTTATCTACTCGGACTTTGAAAGTTTTCTAAGCAAACTTCAAACTTGTCAACCTGATGAAACTAAGACGTTCACTAATAAAATTCAAAAACACGAAGCTAGCAGTTTTTCATATTACATAACGTATTCCAACGGATATTATAAACCTCCAGTCGAATATTCTGGTCCAGATTGTCCAAAAGTATTTTATCAGAAACTGAAAGAGGAAGTTTTACACATTGCTAAGGAATATTACGATAAAATTGTACCCATGAAACCATTGACAAACGAACAGGAACAGGAATTCAAAAATGCTAAATCTTGTCACATTTGTGAGAGAGGTTTTAACGAATTGCCTCCAATGTTAGAAAAGAAACTTGATGTAATGAGAAAAACAATTCAACACTTTATTGATAAAAAGAATGACAATCAAGCAGATATATATATTGAAGAATTAGAAGTTTTTAAGTCAAATATACCTGATAATTGTATAAAAGTAAAAGATCATGATCATTTGTCAGGAGAATTTAGAGGTACCGCCCATTCTCTGTGTAATTTGGAGTATCAATGTCCGAGATTCGTACCTGTATTTTTCCACAACCTGGCTGGGTACGATGCCCACTTATTTATAAAACAACTCGGAGAGGATGAAGGGGAAATACGATTGATTCCAAATACTGAGGAAAAGTACATTTCGTTTTCAAAGATTCTTAGGTACGACTCTGGAAAATTGAATGAGAAAGGAAACAAAGTAATGAATAAAATTGAAATAAGGTTCGTGGATTCGTACAAATTTCTAGCAAGCTCTTTGGAAAAACTAGTGGGAAATTTAACGAAAGATCAATTTAAGGAACTGGTAAAACATTTTGGAACAGAGAACTTGGAGTTGATGACAAGGAAACTAGCTTACCCATATGAGTACATGGATAGTTCGGAAAGGTACGATGAAACCTGTTTGCCACCTATAGAGAAATTTTACAGCCATCTAAATAAACAAAATGTAAAAGAAAACGAATATAAAAATGCACAAGAAGTTTGGGAAAAATTCGGTATTAAAAACATGTGGGAATTCACCGCGCTTTACAACAAAAGTGACATCTCACTGCTTGCAGATGTGATGGAAAATTTCAGAGATATTTCCCTGAAAACGTACAAACTAGATCCTGCATGGTACTACACAACACCTGGATTCTCATGGGATTGTATGTTGAAAATGACAAAAGTTAAATTGGAACTGTTGACCGATAATAAGTACATGGGTGAACAATATGACCCATCTAAACCTTCGAGTTACATAGCCTACGTAGACGCTAACAACCTTTATGGATGGGCAATGTCCAAATACTTACCATATGGTGGTTTTAAATGGATAGAGAACTTATACAATTTAGATATGGATAATTTAGATGTTGAAAATATAAGTGATGAGTCTCCCAAAGGTTATTTTCTGGAAGTTGACTTGGAATATCCTAAAGAACTACACGATTTACACTCGGATCTACCACTTGCACCGGAAAACAGGATGGGAAATACAAAATTACCTAAACTGATGACAACTTTGTTCAACAAAGATAGATACGTTTTGCACTACAGGAATTTGAAACAGTGTCTGAGCATGGGAATGAAACTAAAGAAAGTGCACAAAGTTCTGGAGTTTGATCAATCGGATTGGTTGAAAGTGTACATTGACTTCAACACGGAACTGAGAACGAAAGCGAAAAATGATTTTGAAAAGGAATTTTTCAAATTGATGAACAACAGTGTATTCGGAAAAACGATGGAAAATATCAGGCAAAGAATCGATATCAAATTATGCTCAAACGGAAAGAAACTGGAATTATTGATAGCAAAACCTACTTTTGATCGTAGAACGATATTCACTGAAAATTTAGCAGCAGTTCACATGAAAAAGACCAAAATTCTTTTCAATAAACCAATCTACATCGGAATGAGTATTTTGGACATTTCAAAAACTCTAATGTACGATTTTTATTACAACACGATAAAGAAACAATACGGAGAAAATGTCAAATTGATGTACTGTGACACGGACAGTCTGATCATGGATATAAAGACTGAAGACTTTTACTCGAATATTAAAAACAACATGATTGATCAGTTTGATACATCCGATTATCCGAAAGAAAATGTCTACGGTATACCTCAAGTGAACAAGAAAGTACTTGGAAAATTCAAAGATGAAATGAGCGGAAAAGTAATGGAGGAATTTGTCGGACTAAGATCGAAACTTTACGCACACAAAACGTTCGAGAATCAAAAAGAAACAAAGAAAGCGAAAGGGATCAAGAAAAACGTTATTGAACAGGACATTAAATTCAATGATTTCAAAGAATGTCTGTTGACCAAGAAACCGATCTACAAAACGCAAATGATGTTCAGAACAAACAAGCACGATATTTATACCATTAAACAGAACAAGAAAGCGCTCAGTGCCTACGATGATAAAAGGCATATTCTGGAAAATGGTATGGATACTCTTGCTTGGGGACATCATAAAATTGGAATAGGAAAAGAAAATTTCGTAGATCATCTGAAGGAGCTTATGAAAACACAAAACGAGAAAGAAAATGGAATTATAGGTAGGATTAAAGTAAATACTAAATTATAATTTTTATAAGAATCCCTTATAAAAACCTAATATGGACCTCCTCTTACAAATGTAAATATACTGTGCACACTCTTTAGCATATTTTGATTATCCTCTTCGATGCATTCAAAACAAATATCACCATTTAGTACTCTAACACCACAATTTTTGCAAACGTTAATATTTTTGAAAGGAGTAAAATTTAGAATGTTTTCAGTTAGTTTATTTTTTCCATTGAGAAAGTTACGTTTCACAGTTGGTAAATCCAAAAACTTATGATACTTCCTCACGAAATAATCAGTCAGTTCTCCAGATTTAGATACTTCCTGCCACTCGCTCTTGGAAAGACAATTTCCATCTTCGAGTTCTCTTAACGCTTTAAAGTATTCCATTTTATTTATAGTAGAGATCCTTTTAACTTACCCCTCAGAATACTACGAACTGACGGAGTTGCAAAAGACGATGAAATTTCAGATAAGCGCGAATACGAAATCAAGGTAATATTATATCGATAATATTACCATCGTCCACAATTATATTTTTATCTGGGATCATCTTTAAAAAAATCTTTACGTTCAACTCTTGTAGAAATTTCTTATCTCGATTATTACGAATAACGTAATTCTCCAACATATTTTCTTTAATATTTTTACTTTTATATTTCACGCCTTTTTTCGGAGATACTGGTATTGTTTTCTTAACGGTATTTACAAAATTTTCAACTCCCACGTTTTTAAGTAACGATTTAAAATTTAGTATTTTATCGTTTGGAATTTCTCCGTATACTAGTTGTTCTATAAACCTGTATACTTTCATATCTCTATCTCTATCGATATACGCGAAACATTCAATGAATTCGATATGCTTAAGTGAAAATTGTAAAAATGGATGAGACATGTTTATTTTTATTGGAGAGATCCTTTTAACATACCCCCCAAAAAGTCACTGGTTCTGATGTTTTGTGATAAAAAATGTGTTCTGATGTTTTGTGATGAAAAATTTTATCAAGGGTCTAACAGAAAAGCATTTTTAACAGGATTTAACAGAAAATCATTTTTAACAGGGTTTAGCACAAAATCAGTTTTAACAGAGATTGAAGTCGGAATCATTTTTATCAGAGATTTAACAGAAAAGCATTTTCAACAGAGATTGAAGTCGGTGGCCCAGGATGAATATTCGGATACTACTTATATATATATATATATATTTATTTGGATATGATAGGGAAATTCGAAAGTTTTGGCACAAAAACTTCTGATAAAAGGGAAAATGATACATATATGAATGTGTGTAGGTATGAGTATGTACCTGTATGGACTCCAAATCGCCTACACTGATTTCATTTTATTTTTTTCTTGTTTATTGACTTTGAATAATTAAATAGATACATATCACCAGCACAATTTTTACAGCATTAACATTAAATATACCGAATTAAGCTGATTACATTTTATAAATAAATAGGTACCAGCTTCCCCAATATAAATTGAAAGTACTTTTAAGAATATTTAGGTGAAGTTTGAATTTTTATTAATTAACTTCAAATCACGGTCTCCTAGAAACCGACCACGATTTCATTAAACAATAAAGGGCAGAAAACAAAAAGACTTTTATAACGGAAACGATTATTAACCATTAAAAACAGCTGGCTCCAAGAAGAGAGAAGACGAGCCGATCACCAGCTTGCTTTCAAAAGGTCGTCTATAGAGAGACTTCGGATACAATCTCGCGCCGCAAAACATTCTCTCTGGTTTTGAGGTGGCCTCTAGTCGTCCCAGGATTGAAGCCCTGCCCCGTCTTCGACTCCTAGGCAGCGGAACTTTGTCCTTGTGCCCCGTAGTCTCCTCGCCACTGCTCTTATGATTGCGAACTGGGTTTTGACGCGAATCCAGGCAGCCACCTGTGAGTATGGGCGTGCCCACTTCTCCGCAATCCTCCTCGCCATTTGCTTTTGGAACCGCTGAAACTCCTTCCCTAGCGCCCCGTCGCATGAGCATATTAGTGGGGTGAATGATGCCCTCATGTCTTCTGCTGCGGTGTCATATTTAGCGTGTTTAGCCGCCTCTGCGTTTTGGGCTACCTGCGGCCAATCGAGGTGGGCATAGGAGACAGCGTGTGCGTTTACAACGCGGTTGTCGAAAAACGCTAGTCTTTCCCTATGCCACACCCCGTGAACCGCCAGGTCTGCAACAAGGGTTGGGCTCCCTTCTGCCCCTTCCCGGAGGACAGGCTCTGTGTGCACCCCGCCCCAGGACACCTCCGCCATGCTTGCACACACGTCACGGATGACGTCGTGTCCCCTTTTTACCAGCCCTCCTTTTTTGCAGTTTAGGGCATGGTTGACGTCCATGACTTCCCCACAGCCATCGCAGGTGCTTGGCAAAGCGGCCAGTTCCAGGTCATACCGAAGGGCCAATGCATCCTGAAACTGTGACCCCGAGAGATCGCAGTCCTCAGCCGCCAGTGGTATCACTGTCAACCATTGGGAGGCTTCCCTGGTCCGTAGGATGGTTTGCTGTCGTCTTTGTGACACTTCTGACAGCAGCTGATCCCCTCTTGTCTGCTGTTCCTGCCTCCGTTCGCTGCGGGCTTCCTGAAGGACTCTCTCCGCCTGCTCTTCGTGGCTGTAGAGTTGGAGGGGGGTACTTTCTTTGATGGCTTCAGCCAGGTGTGCGCTTGCCTGTCTGGATACCTGGAATACCGTTGCGGCGGTCTCCACTGGATCCTCTATGGCCATTCCACCCAGCCGTGCAGGAAGTGTGAGGATCTCCACAATCTCGTCGGGGACTTCTCTCCCGAAGATGGCTGGGATGAGCTCTGCCCGTATTTTGTCTCTCAGTGGTACAAACTCCTCCTCACAGCCTTCTATGATTCGATGAATGAAAGACCATTCCTTCTGGAGCGACTTTGTGAAAGCTGTGTGGACCGCTTGAGGGCTCTTGTGGGCTGCGGAGGCCATTTTGGACACATTGTCCACCCAGCCTGCAACCCTGTCTCGGACATAGCCCTGCCTGTCTTGATGAGGGCCAACAAATCCCCCCAGGAATCGATGGGAGTACACCAGCTTGAGGCCCGGGAACAAGCTCCTCGCCTCCTCTTCCATTCCTGGTTTTATGACGAGGAAGCTTTTGTTGGGTTCCGGGAAGTATCCCCACTTTGGCCCCTTCTCCTCAAGCTGGCTTAACCACTGCCTTATGTCTGGTAGCTTTCCCAGACATGCCGAGTCATCCGCGTACCAATTCTGCGTCCAGCTGGTGGACTTGAGCTCTTGAATTAGGGGGAGGGTTCCTACGGCATACATCATCATCCCCAAGGGGTCTCCTTGGGTTGTCCCTTCCATGCTCAGCAGTTGTGAGTCACTTTGGCGGAATAAGGTCTGTGGGAATCCCCTGTAGGTGTTAAACAGAATCTGCGAGCACCTAGGCCAAAGGATTCTTGAGTTCCATAGAGCGAGTGGGCGGCTGATGGAGTTAAAGGCGTTTGTAGCATCTATGAGCAGTAGGCCTACCTCTTGGTCCTCCTCAAACTTTCTTGTTACAGCGTGTACTGCACCCTCTACCCCTGATTTTATTCCGGCACCCAGTGGGTCTGCTCCGCATGCTTCCTGAAGGTCACCTCCAGTAATCATTGCCATAGTTTTGGCACAAACGCGCTGCAGCACTTCCCCTATACCAATTGGTCTCACTCCTGGTCGTTTGTCCAAGGCCACACCTCTTCTTGCCAAAAGGGCCCGGATCTTATCCCACTCTACCACCTCATTTGCCAGGGTTCTGGTTAGTGCTGCCACTGCCTCCCGTAGACGTCGACTGTGTGAGCCATAGCGCAGAAGCATATTTCGCCACTGCTCGGCGTCAGTCCCACTAGGCCCTGCACTGCCAATCAAGCGATGAGCTGAAACTGCGATGTGGCTCTCCGTGACATCCACGTCCACCAGTGTTGGCAGTTCATCCCGAGTGAGGAATGTTTCTTCTTCTGGCTCCATTTGCGGGGGGTGTTTGTCGGAGAGAACCTCTAGCACCGTCTTCCCGTTGTCCAATATCGTTTCTGCGAGCATTGCACCTCCCGAACCTTTCCCCGTTATCCATCTTGTGGCATCACGCAAACGCCCTGACAGCACTAGCCTTGTGAACACCCGGGTTGTTTGGTCATGATCATGATGCGCCTGGCGTGACCTTTTCAGCCGACGGTTGCACCGCTCAGCCTATAGCACGAGTTCCTCGAACTTTTGTTGATCCCAAAGTGTTAGCCCCCTCTCGATTGCCCTTCTTGTGTCCGCTCCGCCTTTTATTGCTTTGTCCCGTTGTAGAATGACGGCGCAGAGCACGAAGATCCTTTCCGAAGGCGAACTCTCGCTGACCACTTGCAGGATTTCCGCTGCTAAGAGGTTTACAAACCTTCGTCCTACCGTCCCATTTGGCAGTGGGTACTGTTTTCCTTGGAGACACATCGCCCGCTGCCACCAGCCCCTCCACGGAAGGTCCTCTGAGGACCCTTCTGAATTAAAATCAAAACGATTGATTTTAATGG